>CM038141.1:304577003-305177003 GCA_021437245.1 Aegilops speltoides | reverse complement strand
TTATAAGGTATTGGGTCTCGGCAAGGTTGTCATTTCTCATGATCTAACGATCGAGAAAGTCATGCTTGTTGAGTCCCTTGCATTCAATTTACTTTCCGTTCGTCAACTTGCACTCATGGGCTTTGCTACATTCTTTAATATTGATACCGTGGCCCTCTTGTGGAGCAAGACTCTTAAAGTAGCCTTTGTTGGGCATGTCGAGAATGGACTCTATGTGGTTAACTTTTCGGAGCAACCCACTAAGACCGCGACATGCCTAATGGCTAAAGTTGACGTGGGATGGCTTTGGCATTGCCGTTTAGCCCACGTCAATATGAGATCTTTGCAAAGTCTTCTCAAGGGGGACCATGTTCTTGGACTAACAAATGTTAGTTTTGCCAAAGATCGTGCTTGCAGTGCTTGTATCGAAGAAAGCTTCATGAAAAGGCTCACCCTCCCTCAACCATCATCTACTCAAAGAGACCCTTGTAGCTCCTTCACATGGATCTATTCGGGCCTCCATCTTTTGATAGTCTTGGAGGAAGGAAGTATTGCTTGGTGATTGTGGATGATTATTCAAGATACACTTGGGTATACTTCTTCAAGAGGAAGAGTGAGACTCAACAAACCGTCATCAACTTTGCAAATGAAGCTCAACATCAACATGATGCAAAGATCTTGACAATAAGAAGCGACAATGGCACCGAGTTCAAGAACTACACCTTGGATGAGTTTCTTAGTGATGAGGGGATCAAGCATCAATATGCAGCTCCTTACACCCCTCAACAAAATGGTGTTGCAGAGAGGAAGAACCGGACGTTGATGGATGCGGCAAGGACCATGATGGCGGAGTTCAAGTCTCCGTACAACTTTTGGGCCAAAGCCATCAACACGGCATGTCATGCATCCAATCGGCTCTATCTTCGCAAAGGCTTGAACAAGACTCCTTATGAGATCCTCACCGGCAACAAGCCCAACCTCAAGTACTTCCGGGTGTTCGGTTGTAAGTGTTTCATTCTCAAGAAAGGTGTTCGTTTGTCTAAATTTGAGGCTAGAGCTCATGAGGGCATATTTGTTGGTTATGCTACAAATTCTCATGCTTACCGTGTCCTCAACAAGTCCACCGGACTCATTGAGGAGACGTGTAACGTGGAGTTTGACGAAAATAACGGCTCCCAAGTGGAGCAAAGTGGTACTTGTGATATAGGTGATGAAATTCCTCCCCAAGCCATAAGAAGAATGGGTATTGGTCAAATCCTACCCATTGAGGAACCCCTTGTGGCCGAAGGAGAAGGACAATGCTCTACTCAAGTAGATCCATCACCTCATCAAGACCCACACGCTTCCGAAGAACAAAGTGAAGGCCCTCAACCTCGTGAACAAGACCAAGGGCAAGATCTACGTCAAGACGGTGGTGAACCTCTAAATGATGCCCAAGGTCAAGTTCTCCCCCTCGAGCGAGTTCAAGATCAAGAGCAACCTCAAGATCAAGAACAAGCTCAAGATGGCGCTCAAAATGATCAAGTCAACCCTCCTCTTTCCACACCCGAGGAGGAATTGGAGCGTCGTGCCGCGAAGATTGCTTCCAAGCTCACCACCCAGGGCCATCTCATGGAAAATGTGGTTGGAAGCCTAAGAAAGGGGGTAAGCACTCGTAGACAATTGGCAAACTATTGTGAACATCACGCGTTTGTCTCTTGTGTCGAACCCCAAAAGGTCTATGAGGCACTCGAAGACTCGGATTGGCTCAATGCCATGCATGAAGAACTCAACAACTTCGAGTACAACAAGGTGTGGAGATTGGTGCCAAGACCATCCAGGAACCACAACGTCATTGGAACCAAGTGGATCTTCAAGAACAAGCAAGATGCTCATGGGAACATCATTCGCAACAAGGCAAGATTGGTAGCACAAGGCTACTCCCAAGTCGAGGGTATCGACTACGGTGAAACCTTTGCTCCCGTTGCTCGTCTTCAATCCATTCATTTGTTGATTGCTTATGCTTCCCATCACAACTTTAAGTTGCAACAAATGGATGTGAAAAGTGCTTTTCTTAATGGTCCTATTAATGAGTTGGTCTATGTCAAGCAACCCCCCGGGTTCGAGGATCCCTACTTTCCGGATCATGTGTATCAACTCGATAAGGCACTCTATGGCCTTAAACAAGCCCCACGTGCGTGGTATGACCACCTTACCGAGTTGCTACAAGATCGTGGATTTGAAGTAGGGCTAATCGACCCCACTCTTTTTACTAAGAAGGTCAGCGGGGAGTTGTTTGTATGCCAACTATATGTTGATGATATTATCTTTGGTTCCCTAACAAAGCTTTCAATGAAGAATTTGCCGCTCTCATGACCTCCAAGTTTAAGATGTCTTCGATGGGAGAGTTGAAGTTCTTCCTTGGTTTCGACATCAAACAAAGAAGAGAAGGAACCTTCATCAACCAAGCCAAATACACTCAAGACATGCTTAAAAGATTCAAGCTAAGTGATGTCAAGCGGCTACTACACCAATGCCTACCAAGTGCCAACTTGACATCGATCCCAATGGTAAAGCGGTGGATCAAAAGGTATATCGCTCCATGATTGGCTCCTTGCTTTACCTTTGTGCATCTAGACCGGATATCATGTTGAGTGTGGGGATGTGTGCACGTTTTCAAGCCGCACCAAAGGAAAGTCACTTTGTGGCGGTCAGCGAATCTTCGATATTTGGCTCATACCCCAAACTTTGGCTTATGGTACCCAAGAGGAGCAAACTTCAAGCTTGAAGGTTTCACGGTTCGATTAGGCGGAGACAAAGTGGATAGGAAGTCCACTTAGGAGGGTGCCAATTTCTTGGTTGCTCCTTGGTAAGTTGGTCTTCCAAGAAGCAAAGTTGTGTGTCTCTCTCGTCCACCAAGCGGAGTATGTGGCGGCCGGTAGTTGTTGTGCTCAACTCCTATGGATGAGGCAAACTTTAAAGGAGTACGGTGTCATTTGTGACAAAGTGCCTCTTTGGTGTGATAATGAAAGTGCCATCAAGATTTCTCTCAACCCGGTGCAACACTTCAAGACGAAGCACATTGAGATTCGGTATCACTTTATTCGGGATCACATTAGGCGAGGGGAGATCGAGCTCAAGTATGTCAACACTCATGATAACCTTGCAGATATTTTCACGAAGCCCTTGGATGAAGCAAGATTTCGCGAGTTAAGGCATGAGCTAAATATCATTGATTTGAGCAATGTGACTTGAACCGTGCACCCCCACCACACTCAACTTGTTGTCTAGTTTAGGTGTAGGCATGGACATAGGGGAGTGTTGTTCTCTCAATGAACTCTCCCTCCCCCATTATGCATAAATAGATCACCTCTTTCACATTAGCCATTTTTGATGGTACTTGTGCTTCAAAGACGAGTTTTGGTCATGGGCCCAAGGATAATTCTTCGCGGTGCCATACCATCCAACTCAAACATAGGTGGCTTCGGCCACTGCCCTCTCTCCTCGAGAGGCTTTGTCACTTAGGGATTTCCTGTTGTTCCCTTGGTATGTGCTTGTTTTGTAGTTTTGGGTGTGTGTCTGTTTTTTGGTGCAAAGGCATTTTTCTCTTGTTTGAAACCTTCGGTGTCGTGAGCTCACGGTACTACCGCGGTCGGCCACGGTACTACCGCGGCCAATCACGGTACTACCGCTGATGGGAGCACGGTACTACTGAAGGAAATATGCCCTAGAGGCAATAATAAAGTTATTATTTATTTCCTTATTTCATGATAAATGTTTATCATTCATGCTAGAATTGTATTAACCGGAAACATGATACATGTGTGAATGAATAAACAAACAACATGTCACTAGTATGCCTCTACTAGACTAGCTTGTTAATCAAAGATGGTTATGTTTCCTGACCATGAACAAGGAGTTGTTATTTGATTAACAAGGTCACATCATTAGTAGAATGATCTGATTGACATGACCCATTCCTTAGCTTAGCACACGATCGTTTAGTATGTTGCTCTGCTTTTATCCATGACATATACATGTTCTGTAACTATGAGATTATGCAACTCCGTTTACGGAGGAACACTTTGGTACTACCAAGCGTCTGGCGTAATCGGGTGATTATAAAGGAGTACTACAGGTGTCTCCAAAGGCAGATGTTGGGTTGGCGTATTTGAGATTAGGTTTTGTCACTCCGATTGTCGGAGAGGTATCTCTGGGCCCTCTCGGTAATGCACATCACTGAAGCCTTGCAAGCACTACAACTAATGAGCTAGTTGTGAGATGATGTATTACGGAACGAGTAAAGAGACTTGCCGTAGCGAGATTGAACTAGGTATTGGATACCGACGATCGAATCTCGGGCAAGTAACATACCGATGACAAAGGAACAACGTATGTTGTTATGCGGTCGACCGATAAAGATCTTCGTAGAATATGTAGGAACCAATATGGGCATCCAGGTCCGCTGTTGGTTATTGACCGTGAATAGTTCTAGGTCATGTCTACATTGTTCTCGAACCGTAGGGTCCGCACGCTTAAGGTTTCGATGGATGGTTATTATGAGTTTATGTATTTTGATGTACCGAAGGAGTCGAGTCCGGATGTGATCACGGACATGACGAGGAGTCTCGGAATGGTCGAGACATAAAGATTGATATATTGGAAGCCTATGTTTGGAGTTCGAATGGTTCGGTAAAACGGAATTTACCGAGTACCGGAGGTTACGGAACCCCGGAGGTAAATGGGCCTCGATGGGCCTTGGTGGAAAGGAGAAGGGCAGCCCTAGGTGGCGCCTCCCCCTTCCCTAGTCCTACTAGGACTAGGAGAAGGGGCCGCCCTCTCTCTCTTTCCCCTCAGGAATCCTAGTCCAACTAGGATTGGGGGAATCCTACTCGGAGGAGTAGGACTCCTTGGCGCCCTCCTTGGCCATGGCCCCTTCCCCTTGCTCCTTTATATACGGGGCAGGGGGCACCTTGGAACACACAAGTTGATCGTGAGATCGTTCCTTAGCCGTGTCTGGTGCCCCTCCACCATATTCCACCTCGGTTATACCGTCATGAAGCTTAGGCGAAGCCTCGCGCCGGTGAAACATCAAGATCGTCCACCACGCCGTCGTCTTGTGGAACTCTCCCTCGACACTCGGCTGGATCGAGTCGAGGGGCGTCATCGAGCTGTCGTGTGTCAAGAACTCGGGGCGCCGGAGTAACGGCGCCGGATCGGTCGGATCGCGAGGAGAACGTCGACTACTTCCTCTACGTTGTGATCGCTTCGCCCGGGTCTACAAGGGTATGTAGACAACACTCTCCCCTCTCGTTGCTATACATCACCATGATCTTGCGTGTGCGTAGGAAAATTTTGAAATTACTACGTTCCCCAACAGTGGCATCCGAGCCTAGGTTTTTATATGGTTTGATGTTTTGCACGAGTAGAACACAAGTGAGTTGTGGGCGATACAAGTCATACTACCTACCAGCATGTCATACTTTGGTTCAGCGGTATTGTGAGATGAAGCGGCCCAGACCGACATTACGCCAGACGCTTACGCGAGACTGGTTTCACCGCTGCGAGCACTCGTTGCTTAAAGGTGGTGGTGGGTGCTGTCTCTCTCACTTTATTTGAACCGAGTGTGGCTCGCCGGTCCTTGAGAAGGTTAAAACGGAGTCTATTTGTGAAATATCGTTGTGGTTTTGATGCGAGGTGAGACTGGTTCTTGCTTAAACCCGTAGCAGCCACGTAAAATTTGCAACAACAAAGTAGAGGACGTCTAACTTGTTTTTGCAGGTATGTTGTGATGTGATATGGTCAAGGCGTGATGCTATATTTTATTGTATGAGATGATCATGTTTTGTAACCGAAGTTATCGGCAATGGCGGAGCCATATGGTTGTCGCTTTATTGTATGCAATGCAATCGCATACTGTAATGCTTTACTTTATCACTAAGCGGTAGCGATAGTCGTAATAGCATAAGTTTGGCGAGGCGACAACGATGCTGCGATGGAGATCAAGGTGTCGCGCCGGTGGCGATGGTGATCATGGTGGTCTTGCAAGATGGAGATCGTGAAGCACAAGATGATGATGACCATATCATATCACTTATATTGATTTGCATGTGATGTTTATCCTTTTATGCATCTTATCTTGCTTTGATTGGCGGTAGCATTATAAGATGATCTCTCACTAAATTATCAAGAAGTGTTCTCCCGAGTATGCACCGTTGCCAAAGTTCGTCGTGCCTGGACACCACGTGATGATCGGGTGTGATAAGCTCTCGTCCATCTACAACGGGTGCAAGCCAGTTTTGCACACGCAGAATACTCGGGTTATACTTGACGAGCCTAGCATATGCAGATATGGCCTCGAACACGGAGACCGAAAGGTCGGCGTGAATCATATAGTAGATATGATCAACATAAGATGTTCACCATTGAAAACTACTCCATTTCACGTGATGATCGGTTATGGTTTAGTTGATTTGGATCACGTGATCACTTAGATGACTAGAGATGTTTTTCTAAGTGGGAGTTCTTAAGTAATATGATTAATTGAACTTAAATTTATCATGAACTTAGTACTGATAGTATCTTGCTTGTTTATGTTTGATTGTAGATAGATGGCTCGTCTTTGTTGTTCCGTTGAATTTTAATGCGTTCCTTGAGAAAGCAAAGTTGAAAGATGATGGTAGCAATTACACGGATTGGGTCCGTATTTGAGGATCATCCTCATTGCTGCACGGAAGAGCTACGTCTGGATGCACCGCTAGGTGAGCAGAACTTCTTCTTTGAGCAACGCCGGATGTTATGAGCGTCTGGCGAGCAAAGCTGATGACTACTCTATAGTTCGATGTGCCATGCTTTACGGCTTAGAACCGGGACTTCAACGACGTTTTGAGCGTCATGGAGCATATGAGATGTTCCAGAGTTGAAGTTAATATTCCAAAGAATGCGGATTGAGAGATATGAAGTCTCCAATAAGTTCTATAGCTGCAAGATGGAGGAGAATAGTTACATTAGTGAGCATATACTCGAGAATGTGCGGGTACTACAATCACTTGACACAATTGGGAGTTAATCTTCCGGATGATTGTGTCATTGATGAATTCTCAATCACGCCACCAAGCTACAAAGGCTTCGTGATGAACTATAATATGCAAGGGATAGTAAAGACTATACAGAGCTCTTCGCAATGCTAAAGGCTGCGGAGGTAGAAATCAGAAGGAGCATCAAGTGTTGATGGTCAATAAGACCACTAGTTTCAAGAAGAAAGGCAAAGGGAAGAAGAAGGGAATCTCAAGAAGAACAGCAAGCAAGTTCTTTGCTCGGGAGAAGAAACCCAAGTCGGCCCTAAACACAAGTGAGTGCTTCTCCGCAAGCGCATAGTCCTTTGAAGCGGAACTGCCCCAAGTATTTGGCGGATAAGAAGGATGGCAAGGTGAACAAAGGTATATGTGATATACATGTTATTGATGTGTACCTTACTAGAGCTCGTAGTAGCACTGGTATTTGATCTTGGTTACATTGCTAATATTTGCAACTCAAGCAGGACTACTGATTGCGAACTCGGCAAAGGGCGAGGTGACGATCTTGGCGTGGGAAATGGTTCCAAAGTCGATGTGATCGCGGTCGGCACGCTACCTCTACATCTACCTTGGGATTAGTTTTAGACCTAAATAATTGTTATTTGGTGCTGCGTTGAGCATGAACATTATATCTGGATCTTGTTTGATGCGAGACGGTTATTCATTTAAATCGAGAGAATAATGGTTGTTCTATTTATATGAGTAATATCTTTTATGGTCATGCACCCTTGAGGAATGGTCTATTTCTTATGAATCTCGATAGTAGTGATACACATATTCATAATGTTGAAACCAAAAGATGCAGAGTTGATAATGATAGTGCAACTTATTTGTGGCACTTGCCGTTTAGGTCATATCGGTGTAAAGCGCATGAAGAAACTCCATCTTGATGGACTTTTGGAGTCACTTGATTATGAATCACTTGGCACTTATGAACCGTGCCTCATGGGCAAGATGACTAGAACACCGTTCTCGGCACTATGGAGAGAGCAACAGATTTGTTGGAAATCATACATACGAGATGTATGTGGTCCGATGAATATTGAGGCTCGTGGCGGATATCGTTATTTTCTCACCTTCACAGATGACTTAAGCGGATATGGGTATATCTACTTAATGAAACATAAGTCTGAAACGTTTGAAAAGTTCAAAGAATTTCAGAGTGAAGTTGAAAATCATCGTAACAAGAAAATTAAGTTTCTACGATCGATCGTGGAGGTGAATATTTGAGTTCTGAGTTTGGTCTACATTTGAAACAATGCGGAATAGTTTAGCAACTCACGCCACCCGAACACCACAGCGAAATGGTGTGTCGAGCGTCGAATCGTACTTTACTAGATATGGTGCGATCTATGATGTCTCTTCTGATTCTTGCTATCGTTTTGGGGTTATGCTCTAGAGGCGGCCGCATTCACCTGAATAGAACACCGTCGAAATCCGTTGAGGCGACACCTTATGAACTATGGTTTGGCAAGAAACCAAAGTTGTCGTTTCTTAAAGTTTGGGGATGCGATGCTTATGTGAAAAAGCTTCAACTGATAAGCTCGAACCCAAATCGAATGTGTCTTCATAGGATACCCAAAGGAGACAGTTGGGTACACCTTCTATCACAGATCCGAAGGCAAGACATTCGTTGCTAAGAATGGATCCTTTCTAGAGAAGGAGTTTCTCTCGAAAGAAGTGAGTGGGAGGAAAGTGGAACTTGATGAGGTAATAGTACCTTCTCCCTTACTTGAAAGTAGTTAAATCGCGAAACCAGTTTCGAGACACCTACACCAAGTAGCGAGGAAGTTAATGATGTTGATCATGAAACTTGAGATCAAGTTCTCGCAGAACCTCGTAGATCAACCAGAGTAAGATCCGCACTGAGTGGTGCGGTAATCCATTGCTCGGAAGTCATGCTACTAGATCATGATGAACCCACGAACTATGAAGAAGCGATGGTGAGCCCAGATTCCATAAAATGGCTTGAAGCCATGAAATCGAGATGGGATCCATGTATGAAAACAAAGTGTGGACTTTGGTTGACTTGCCCGAGGGTAGGCAAGCAATAGAAAACAAGTGGATCTTCAAGAAGAAGACCGACGACGACGGTAATATTATCGTCTATAAAGCTCGACTTATGCAAAAGGTTTCGACAAGTTCAAGGGATTGACTACGATGAGACCTTCTCACCGTAGCGATGCTTAAGTCTGTCCGAATCATGTTAGCGATTGCGCATTTTATGATTATGAAATTTGGCAAATGGATGTAAAGGCGCATTCTGAATGGATTTACGGAAGAAGAGTTGTATATGATGCAACGAGAAGGTTTTATCGATCCAAAGGAGCTAACAAAGTATGCAAGCTCCAATGATCCATATATGGACTGGTGCAAGCATCTCGGAGTTGGAATAAGCGTTTTGATAGTGTGATCAAAGCATTTGGGTTTGTCTGAGACTTTTGGAGAAGCTTTGTATTTACAAGAAAGTGAGTGGGAGCTCTGTAGCATTTACGATCTTATATGTGGATGACATATTGCTGATCGGAAATGATATAGAATTCTGGATAGCATAAAGGGATACTTGAATAAGAGTTTTTCAATGAAAGACCTCGGTGAAGCTGCTTACATATTGGGCATTAAGATCTATAGAGATAGATCAAGGCGCTTAATTGGACTTTCACAAAGCACATACCTTGACAAAGTTTTGAAGAAGTTCAAAATGGATCAAGCAAAGAAAGGGTTCTTGCACGTGTTACAAGGTGTGAAGTTGAGTCGGACTCAATGCCCGACCACTGCAGAAGATAGAGAGAAAATGAAAGATGTTCCTATGCTTCAGCCATAGGCTCTATCATGTATGCAATCTTGTGTACGGACTGATGTGTGCCTTGCTATAAGCCTAGCAGGAGGTACCAAAGTAATCCAGAGTGGATCCTTTGGACAGCGGTCAAGAACATCTGAAATACGAAAAGGACTAAGGATATGTTTCTCGTATATGGAGGTGACAAAGAGCTCATAAATGGCAGTTACGTTGATGCAAGCTTTGACAACGATCCAGACGATTCTAAATCGCAGACCGGATCGTATTTACACTAAGCGGAGGAGCTGTCGGTTGGTGCGAGTTCTAAACAAAGCGTCAGCGGGATCTACATGTGAAGCGGAATACATAGCAACTTGAAGCAGCTAATGAAGGAGTGCGGATGAAGGAGTTCATATCCGATCTAGGTGTCATACCTAGTGCATCGGGTCCAATGAAAATCTTCGTGACAATCTTGGAGCAATTGCCTTAGCAAAGGAATCCAGATTTCACAAGAGGACCAAGCACATCAAGAGACGCTTCAATTCCATCCGGGACTTAGTCGGGATCGGAGACATAGAGATTTGCAAGATACATACGGATCTGAATGTTGCGACCGTTGACTAAGCCTCTTCCACGAGCAAAACATGATCAGCACCAAGACTCCATGGGTGTTAGAATCATTCTTGTGTAATCTAGATTATTGACTCTAGTGCAAGTGGGAGATGAAGGAAATATGCCCTAGAGGCAATAATAAAGTTATTATTTATTTCCTTATTTCATGATAAATGTTTATCATTCATGCTAGAATTGTATTAACCGGAAACATGATACATGTGTGAATGAATAAACAAACAACATGTCACTAGTATGCCTCTACTAGACTAGCTTGTTAATCAAAGATGGTTATGTTTCCGACCATGAACAAGGAGTTGTTATTTGATTAACAAGGTCACATCATTAGTAGAATGATCGATTGACATGACCCATTCCCTTAGCTTAGCACCACGATCGTTTAGTATGTTGCTCTGCTTTTATCCATGACATATACATGTTCCTGTAACTATGAGATTATGCAACTCCGTTTACGGAGGAACACTTTGGGTACTACCAAGCGTCACTGGCGAATCGGGTGATTATAAAGGAGTACTACAGGTGTCTCCAAAGGCGGATGTTGGGTTGGCGTATTTGAGATTAGGTTTTGTCACTCCGATTGTCGGAGAGGTATCTCTGGGCCCTCTCGGTAATGCACATCATGAAGCCTTGCAAGCACTACAACTAATGAGCTAGTTGTGAGATGATGTATTACGGAGCGAGTAAAGAGACTTGCGTGCGAGATTGAACTAGGTATTGGATACCGACGATCGAATCTCGGGCAAGTAACATACCGATGACAAAGGAACAACGTATGTTGTTATGCGGTCGACCGATAAAGATCTTCGTAGAATATGTAGGAACCAATATGGGCATCCAGGTCCGCTGTTGGTTATTGACCGTGAATAGTTCTAGGTCATGTCTACATTGTTCTCGAACCGTAGGGTCCGCACGCTTAAGGTTTCGATGGCGGTTATTATGAGTTTATGTATTTTGATGTACCGAAGGAGTTCGAGTCCCGGATGTGATCACGGACATGACGAGGAGTCTCGGAATGGTCGAGACATAAAGATTGATATATTGGAAGCCTATGTTTGGAGTTGGAATGGTTCGCGGCGGCGGAATTTAGAGTCCGGAGGTTACGGAACCCCGGGAGGTAAATGGGCCTCGATGGGCCTTGGTGGAAAGGAGAAGGAGCAGCCCTAGGTGGCGCGCCTCCCCCTTCCCTAGTCCTACTAGGACTAGGAGAAGGGGCCGCCCCCTCTCTCTTTCCCTCAGGAATCCTAGTCCAACTAGGATTGGGGAATCCTACTCCCAGAGGAGTAGGACTCCTTGGCGCGCCCTCCTTGGCCTTGGCCCCTTCCCCTTGCTCCTTTATATAAGGGGCAGGGGGCACCTTGGAACACACAAGTTGATCGTGAGATCGTTCCTTAGCCGTGTCGGTGCCCCCTCCACCATATTCCACCTCGGTTATACCGTCATGAAGCTTAGGCGAAGCCTGCTGCCGTGAAACATCAAGATCGTCACCATGCCGTCGTCTTGTGGAACTCTCCTTGACACTCGGCTGGATCGAGTCGAGGGGCGTCATCGAGCTGTACGTGTGTCAAGAACTTCGGGCGTCGAGTAACGGCGCCGGGATCGGTCGGATCGCGAGGAGAACGTCGACTACTTCCTCTACGTTGTGATCGCTTCGCCGGGTCTACAAGGGTATGTAGACAACACTCTCCCTCTCGTTGCTATACATCACCATGATCTTGCGTGTGCGAGGAAAATTTTTGAAATTACTCGTTCCCCAACAACTACCGTCCCCAAGCGGCGGTAATCTTTTCTTGCCGCTGGTTGAGCGGTACTACCGCCTCGGCGCGGTAGTTCCGCCCGCGCGGTACTACATGATGACCAGCAGTACTACCGCGCCCGGTTCGGCAGCGTGGGGATAAGGCGGGTAGGGGAGTTCTAACTCCCCATACCCATTCGTCCTCTTTCTCTCCACGTCGTCTCCTCCTCTCCCGTGCTCACGAACGAGGCGGCGTTAAATCACGGATCTCCTCCACCGGCTGCCCTCCGTTATTCCGTCCGGTGGGATCGTTTCCCCACGTGCTCTTGCTATGGACCAAGGTTTTCCCCAATCCTTTTCCTTTTGATTGTGTTTTGGTTCTTCTAGGTTTTGGGGAGGCTTGTATGTTCTTGAGATTCCTAGACTAAATCTCTGCAAGAGTAGGATGAAGGGCGTGGTATTGCATAGGATTTACACTTGTATTGGTGTCTTGCGCTAGATCTCGATCACCGTAGCACCGCCATGGCTTCGCGGTTCTTTTTGATTCAAATCTGTTAGATCGACGCGACGCGGTACTACCGCCCGTGAGGCGTATGATCCTTCGCGCGGTACTATCGCCCTAGGGCGCGGTACTACCACAGACCGTCTTGATACTAAAGTTTACTACTGCCCACCGCGGTACTACCGTGACCCGCATGGTACTACGCGTGCGAGGCTGTACTAAGCCTTTAGTACCGCAAACCATGGCAGATCTACCGTGGCTCACATCTATCGCATGCCAACTTTCTTGTTTATCTTCTATGGGTTTCATGTGCTGTCTTATGGCCTTTGCATTGATTCTTTTCGCCTTTTGTTTTGGTGCTTTGCGTGTGTGTCTCAGGTGGTGGCTCTCGCCGGGCCAATCCCGTTCGTGACACTGGCTCCAAGCGTCTGCGCAACCCTGGAGAAGTTCCCGAGGGGTCATCTGCGTCCAAGCGCAATGTCAAGACCACCGCTAGCAAGCACAAGGAGCCCGCCAGGGGTATGGATGAGATAGGCCCTACAGAGTATGTCTGTCTCCGGAAGCTTCACCCTTATGTGACCCCTCGCTCCACTGTCAGAGGGTGTGAACTGTTCTAGAACAAGACCCAAACCCAGATCTACTTGGATGCCATCAAGAACAAGCAGAATACCTATGTGGAGGTGAAGTGGATTGATATGCACCACATGAGGAAGGACAAGTTTCGTGACTACTTTGGGGAGGCCCTGGACTTGGTGGAGCAGTTTGGAATTGAGCATGTGATCTCTTTCCACCTGGACTATGACCTTGAGATCATCTGTCAGTTCTTTGCCTCAGTGTTTTTTCACACCAATGATGAAAGGAGGATGACCTGGATGACCAATGGCCGCAAGCTGTCTGCTACCTGGAAGGAGTTCATGGATTTGCTTCAAGTCGTTGATGATGGACTTGACACTCCTGTGTGCGTTCGCCCTCATGGCAATGCTGACTCTGCTGACAAGGACAAGCTCACCCCATTCATGGTTGAGAAGACGCTCGCCAATAGCAAGACAGTTTTGGTTCTCAACCCCTTTCTGGATATCATGTACCGCATCTTCCGCAACTCCTTGTTCCCACGCATCAGTGACAAAGACAAGGTTCATGCCTATATGGTGGACATGATGCTTACTTGCCAGGAGGCTCGCTCGTCTCAGACTCAGCCACTTGATGTCTCTCACATCATGTGGTGTGAGCTTCGGTTTCTTGTGTTCAACCGCAAGGTGCCTATTTATGGGCCCTACTGTTTCTGCTGATTTGAAGACTTGGGAGAAGATGTACCACGAGGAGGAGTTCTGGCTCGGTGGATTCACCATGAGCCCATTTGTCTCATGGGTCAAACCCAACTGGGCTAACACCGCTACTCGTCCGAGGCGTCTGCTGCTAGGGCTGCTGCTGCTGTTGATGAGGATGTTGCTAGCGCCGAGGGCCGTTCTGCTAGGCCCTCTCGAGTGACTCTAGGCCATCTTGGGCCAAGAAGTTGAAGGATAAGATGAAGTCTCTTTTCGCATGCAAGCCAAGGGTCGAGACAGGCTCACGTGGAGTCCAAGGAGAGTCGTCGCCGGCACAACAAGGTCTTGCAGCTCTATGGCGAGGATGTGTCTGGCGGGTCTGAGGAGCACATCAGTCCTGAGACCGAGTGGACGGAGAAGCAAGGATACAGGTGGATTGATTCTGAGGAGGAGGTTGAGGAGTCCATTCTAGCTGCAGAGGCGTCTGACGAAGAGGCTTGGGACGACTTCTCTGCTTGAGCCACCTCTGTGTGTGTAGGTGCCCTCTCTGCCTTTTTGGCGTCTCGATGCCAAAGGGGGAGAGAGTGTAGGGATTTGTGAGTCTTGTGTGTCGTGTGTTTGCTGCTTTCAGTTGAACTCTCTGCTGTTTTTCTCGTTTGAACCTTGGTTATCTTACCTCGTATGGTGTAATACATATGCACTCTATCTATCCTAGCTAGCTTGTGTTATATTGTGCTACCTTCATGCTATGCTATGCTTATTATCATGTCTTGGTCTCTAAAATATAGGGGGAGTGTTGATCCTAGTTTGTGTGCCATGCAGTCCAAAGCATTCATCTAAAAGTGCACACATCTAAGGGGAGCCCCGTCTATATTTTAGAGAAGTGGGGTTTGCCACTACTCTAAATTATCTTATCTATGTGCAAATTCCGCGTTGTCATCAATCCACCAAAAAGGGGGAGATTGTAAGGGCATATTTATCCCTAAGTGTTTTGGTGATTGATGACAATGCTTTTGCGGACTAATCGTGTGCCTTGAGTCCCTCAGATACTTCATCATTAGGCACAAGGCGATTCGGTGCCCTCGGAGGCTATCGAAGCGGCGTTGTTCTACGTTTCACTTTGGTGGAGTTGAGTCGAGGGAGCCGTACTATTAAGAGGGGTCGCGTTGGAAAGGTAGGGTGGAATCACACGTACACTTGTCCCTCCTTTCCTTGCACTTTGGAGCTACCCGTCGTTATCTTGGTTGTGTGGAAAAGCGGCGACTCTTGCTGTACTTGCGGTAGTACCGAGGTACAAGCGGTAGTACCGCTGGCGTGTCCCGGTAGTACCGCCCTTTGGTGCGGTAGTACCGCGGCACCTGCCTAGTGCCGCTCGGTGCGGTAGTAGGGCGGATGTAATTTTACATCCGCGCCCCCACGATAATACCGCTTCGCCAAGCGGTAGTACTGCATGGGGCCCACGGTAGTACCGCTCCCTAGGAGTTGTAGTACCGTGCCCCTTCGACCTAATACCGCGATGTCGCGGTAGTAAGCGCGGATGTAATTTTTACATCCGCACCGACCTGGTAATGCCGCGCCTCTCTTGCGGTAGTACCGCGTCGGGTTTTTGCACCACCTAGTTTCTGCGGTAGGCACGGATGTAATTTATTTCATCCGCGCCCTTCCCGAGCCGTGACCCTCCGCCTTGCGGTAGTACCGCAAGGGGAGCGGTAATACAGCGCCGGCGATAATCTTGCTCTCGTCGGCGTGCTTGTTCGGCACTGTGGAGTTGCCACGGTAGTACCGTGGTCGACCTGATAATACCGACGGCGTCGCGGTAGTACCGCTTCCTTGGAGCGGTAGTACCGTGAGTCGCGGGCAGAACATGTGAATAACGGTTGGATTTTTTCCATGACTATATAAGGGTTGTCTCCTACCTCTAGTTGACTACCTCTTCCACCTCTAAGCTCCATTGTTGCTCCAAGCTCCATTTTCGCTCGATCTCTCTCCCTAGCCAATCAAACTTGTTTATTTGCTCGGGATTGGGTGACAAGGGCCCGATCTACACTTCCACCAAAGGATATTTGATTCCCCCACTTATCCCTTGCGGATCTTGTTACTCTTGGGTGTTGAGCACCCTAGACGGTTGAGGTCACCTCGAAGCCATACTCCATTGTGGTGAAGCTTCGTGGTGTTGTTGTTGTTGGGAGCCTCCGATTGTTGTGGAGATTGCCCCAACCTTGCTTATAAAGGTTGATCGCCGCCTTCAAGGGCACCAATAGTGGAATCACGGCATCTCGCATCGTGTGAGGGCATGAGGAGAATACGGTGGCCCTAGTGGCTTCTTGGGGAGCAATGTGCCTCCACACCGCTCTAACGGAGACGTACTTCCCCTTAAAAGGAAGGAAATCCGGTAACACATCCTCGTCTCCACCGGCTCCACTCTTGGTTATTTCGTGCCTTTACTTTCGCAAGCTTACTTATTGTTACATCTCTTGTTTGCTTGCGTGCTAGTTGTTATTGCATCATATAGGTTGCTCACTTAGTTGCATATCTACACAACCTATTTGTTGCAAAGTTTAATTTGGTAAAGAAAAGCTTAAAAATTGTTAGTTGCCTATTCACCCCCCCCCCCTCTAGTCAACCATATCAATCCTTTCAACAGAGATAGAAGCCCAAGTGGAAGAGCTACTCAGATCAGGTGTCATCCAGAGAAGTACTAGCCCTTTTGCATCACCCGTCATTCTAGTCAAGAAAAAGGATGGAACCTGGCGCATGTGCATTGATTATCGCCACCTCGATGCCCTCACAGTCGTCGCCAAGTTTCCTGTCCCTGTCATAGAAGAACTCCTGGACGAACTCCACAGTGCAGTTTGGTTCTCCAAGCTAGATCCTCGCGCAGGCTACCATCAAATTCGTTTGGCTCTGGGGGAAGAATACAAGACGACATTCCAAACGCACCAGGGACATTTGGTTTCGTTCGGCCTCGCTGGTGCCTCGACATTGGAGCAGTCACAACCACTCTTAAGCCTGTCAATCGCGTCTGCATCGTGTCTTTCTTCGACGACATTCTAGTCTTCAATACTTCTCTCGAAGAGCATGTGGTCCATCTGCGTCAGGTATTGGGACTCCTTCACAAGGACAGTTGGAAAGCCAAATTGAGCAAATGCGTTTTTGAGCAGTAGCAAGTATCGTACCTCGGTCATGTCATCAGTTCACAGGGGGTTTCAACGGATCCAGCCAAGATCACAGTAGTAGCAAACTGGACAGCACCTACTAACACCAAAGAGGTGCGCAGTTTCCTGGGTCTAGCCAGCTACTATCGTTGGTTTGTCAGAAACTTTGGAGTCATTGCCCGACCGCTGTTCAACCTTCTTAAGAAGGGGACACCCTTCGTCTGAACAGACACGACTGAGACGACCTTTCAAGTTCTCAGGCAGTAGTTGATCTTAGCACCTGTTCTAGCACTGCCTAATTTCCAACAACGCTTCACAATCGAGACGGACGCAAGCGATCGTGGCATCGGTGCCATCTTGCAGCAGCAAGGGCACCCGATAGCTTTCATGAGCAAAGCGCTCAGTCCTCGCTATCAAGGCATGTCCACATACGATAAGGAATACTTGGCAATCATTGTCGCGGTGGACCAGTGGCGACCCTACCTGCAACATACAGAATTTGACATACTTACAGATCAGCAAAGCTTGACTCACTTGGAAGAGCAATGATTGACCACCCCATGACAGCGAAAAGCTTTCACCAAGCTCCTGGGACTGAGATATCGCATCCGCTACAAGAAAGGAGCTGAGAACACGGGCGCAGATGCACTGTCCAGAGCCAACACTAAGGATACCCTCTTCGTCGTATCGTCATGTCATCCAGCTTGGTTAGAAGATGTGGTCAACAGCTACAACAGCAACAACCATGCTTCAAGGCTGTTGGAACAATTGTCAATTCATGACGACCCCAAAGGGTGTTTCTCGCTTCAGCAAGGAGTTATCAGGTTCCGAGGCAGAATTTGGCTGGGAGGAAGCACGCAAATCCAGCAGAAGATCATTTCGGCCTTCCATGACAGTCCCTTGGGAGGGCACTCAGGGTTCCCAGTAACCTACCGTCCCATAAGGCGGCTGTTTGTGTGGCCCAAAATGAAGGCGCAAATTCTATAGTACGTCTGTTGATGTTAGATTTGACAACAGGCTAAGGCGGATCATGCAACATCTCCAGGTTTACTGCTTCCTCTGGCTATTCCAGCACAACCCTGGGATTTCATCTCCATGGATTTCGTGGATGGATTATCACAGTCCAGCAGATTCAATTGCTTACTGGTGATAGTGGACAAGCGCACAAAATTTGCTTATTTCCTGCCATTGGCTCACCCATACATAGCAGCGTCAATAGCCCAGCTGTACATGAACCAGATTTACAAGATCCATGGGTTGCCCGGAGCAATCGTATCCGACAGGGATCCAGTGTTCACAAGTCAATTCTGGCAAGAACTGTTCCGTGCAGCAGGTACTCAACTACGACTCAACACGGCTAACCATTCGCAGACAGATGGACAGACCGAGCGCGTCAACCAGTGCGTCGAAACCTTTCTTTGCTGTTTCACTCAAGCATGCCCCGGGCGATGGAGTTTCTGGATACCGCTGGCTCAATTCTGGTACAACAACGCACACCACTCAGCCATTGGCATGACTCCATTCAAAGCCATGTTCGGTTATGAACCTCGCCACTTGGGAATTTCAGCCAACAACATCTGTTCTATCCCAGCCCTCTAATCATGGATGGACGAGAAGGAAACCGTGCAAGCTCTACTGCACCAGCACCTGAACAGAGCGCAACAGATCATGAAAGAGCAAGCTGACAAGAAACGATCCTTCCAAATCTTCACAGTGGGTGAGAGTGTCTTCCTCAGGCTGCAACCATACATCCAATCCTCTGTTGCCCCGAGAGCAAACCACAAGCTGAGCTACAAGTACTATGGACGGTTCACCATCATCGACAAGATCAACGATGTGGCATATAAACTCCAGTTGCCACCACAAGCCACTGTCCACCCAGTGTTTCACGTGTCGCTCCTTCGCCGTGCCCTCCTTCCAGGTATGGCTGTCTAAACTCAACTACCACAATGCGCTGACGACCTTGCTGTGCCAGTGGAAATTCTGCAAACACACTGGCGCCGGAAGAACAACTCCATGCATGACCAATTGAAGGTCAGGTGGTCCAATTCTGCCTCCCTCAGTACCACTTGGGAGGACAAAGACAGCCTCACGGCAAGGTTCCCGCATTCTGAGGCTTGGGGCAAGCCTCGTCTCAAGGAGAGGGGGATGTTAGCAACCCCGACACACCGGACCCACTGGGCAGCCACTCCAACAGCACCAACGCTGCCCAGCGGTCCAACAGGCTCAAACTCCCCAACGCTCGAGTCCAAGGCCGAGAGTGGGCCAACTGAAGCCCAGGCAGCACTACTTAAGGAGAGACGTGAAGCAGCCAAGGGCATCCAGACGATCACTGCATCGGCACCCGGCGGCTACCTACCACAATTCCTTTTTTCCTTATGCGAGCGAATCCTAGTTCATCTTCCACCACTCTGTAATCGCTACTCCTCTTGTATCAACAGAGATATTGTTATTCGATCTATAGAGATACCAGTAAGCTCCTATCAATGTATGTGCATGTATTTGAGCACTTTCGTTTGTTCCGTGTAAAAAAAACTCTACAGTTCTTTAAGAAATAGTACTACATGATACTGAGAATGGGCTAAACAGCTAGCTGATTCAATTCTCAAGAAGAAATCTATAATACCTAAATAGTTCATCCCCACTAACCTATTTCTCTTAACATGCAGGCTATCCACATCACTAATGGACATGCAACCATTCACCTCGCTCCACCTCAGCAGTCTAGCCACATCATCAGTTCCAAATACCCTTTTTATTTCCTCTGATTTAATTTCTCCTTCACATGCTTCCTCTTCCGTCTTCTGTAACACCCAGATAGTTGAAGAGCCATCCATCATCCGATCAATAAAGACCCAGCAGATGGGAAACGGGCGAGTCCCTCTCCATGTCGTCTCTTCACATCTCCCTCCAGTACGCCTCTTCCCATCTCTCCATGGAAATCTCGCGCCGCTAGGCTTCCGCCAGGAAGAGGAGTAGCCCATCAGGGGACAAACTCTCTGCAGTCCCGATCGAGATCCCCTGCCGCAACTCCTCCTTGCCATCTTACTGGATGGAGTTTGAGGCTGCGAGGTCAACTCGCCGCCGCCAATGGTGCGCCGCCGCTGCGAGTCTATGTTGCCCCACCCGGTGTCCAGACGACCCAACCCCAACATCCGCCCCTAGGTCTGGCATCTCCGACCTCTGAGGCTCTGACATCTCCGGCAGCCCGACTTTTGTTACCTGAAGCGGGATTGCAGGCAACCGAGCAGCCGGGTGCCCGTCTGCGACCATGTCTTCGATTGAAGCGCACTAGATGTGCCTAGAAGTCCAAAAGTCTACAATATCTTCTCTCCCTGCCGGGCAATGGGTCTAGCTTCGATCTTCTAGGTCCCAACTTCATCTCCTACCCTCGGCAGCCTCACTCGATCCCTACTTTAGGATGATGTTTAACACCATGCAGTACTTAGCCAAATCTAAGTTTCAATTGCAGCCCATAGCACCAAGAGAAACGACGATCTACTCCTCTCCTCATGGGATTTTCAGGAACAATTACGAGTTTGCCGTTGCAGTGCGGGAACAGACTTACACAAATCCCTGTCAAAGTCGTTACATCCACACCATGCGTGTCCAATTCTAGAAAATCTTAGTTTCATGTAGGGAACCTCTTATGCATGCACGCCTGCAGCATTACGGCTACATTTGATTAGTTGTTTCTTTTGTAGATTCGTAAGTTCTCCCAGATATGAAGTGAGGTAGGTAGACTTTCTGCGGATTACATGTTTGATCTGAATTACCAAACCTAGGGCAAGTAAGGTGCTCTTACTATGTTGAATCATCTGTACGAATTTGGTTAGATCGATGGATTCAGTACCGGCCTAATTTTTTGGCAATGCTGGTAAGTGATGCTTATGATCCATGTACTCCTGTTGTTTGGTTATTGTATTACCCTGTTCTTTTGGATCTATGTGCATGGGTCGAGGTTGAAGTTGACCCCCGCGAAGGTGTGGTAAATTTGCTCCTTTTCTTCATCTATAATTTTTCTCTCATAAATCACGGCCTGCACATTTAGTTTTGTATTTACAGACTTTTATCTGTTACTCTCTCTCTCTCTCTCTCTCTCTCTCTCTCTCATAAATCATGATCATCGTACTGAGTCATTTGTTGTTGTATTTTTTTGCAGAATTTGGTGTGTAGTTCAACTGAACACATGTGCCCCTGAAGGTCTGATTGCCAAGTGTACAGTACCATCGTCAAATGTCTGATTTCCTGTAGTGTAAGTTCAGTTGACTGCTAAGATTGGCAACCATTGCTTTTTTCTTGAGTTATCCGACAGTCAATATTTCAATTTGCTAACTGTCACATGTCCCTGAACGTCTACTTATAGTCCTCTGTTAACAGTTCAAGCAGCAACCTACTTCCTTTCAGACCTTAGACTTATACAGAAACTACACGCAGATTTTGTTAGCTGTGTTTTATGTCTACAATTTAGATATATTCTCAGTTAGGTTATGCAATGCTCTGATAAAAGTTATCATTTCACTCTTCCTCTGGAATATAGCAAATCATGTTTGCTGATTCAATAGGGCAAGTTTTGCACAGTTTACCTGTGATCATATGAATGCATATGAGAAATCTTATCTTCAATTGGTAGTATTCTAACCTCCTGCATATAAGTGGGGCCTCTCAACTGCAGCTACATTATATTATCCTATGGAAAACATGCATGCTGTTGTCTGTAGCACTTGGAAACACTAGATGTTTGGAGAGAGTACTCAGGTACGATATATCATTACATTTCAGATTTAGTGAATATAATTTACAAAGTATTAATATATTATCATGTCTTATTTTATCAACAATTTCCTGTCAAATAAAATTATGTCCCTAAGAAACCATCTCTTTATACGTATGTATTCGAGAAGTAATTTTGAGCTTTCTTATTATGTTTTTGCCAACTTAGCTCCGGAGTCGAATCATCTCTTTTGCATAATTTGAAGGTCTATGTTTCAGGTGCTATAACTAAGTTTGATTAGATTTGCTTAGCCTCCATTTCCGTTGTTATACGAAAATAAAAGACAAGTGGTAGGGAACGATTGTGATTTACAGTCAAGATACCTAAATATGATAACAAAATTTTGCAGGTGTACATTTAAAATGTGGTGCGAGGCGGCTGCTCTGCCCTGTATATTATCTTATTCCATTTCCCATTGCATTATGATGCTGTTGTTGCTTTTTCTTTTTTGTAAACTCGAGTCCATCAATATGAATCAACATGTTCGCAAGTTGAATCACCTAAAAATACTTCTACATATTCCGCAGCAACGCGCGGGGCATCATCTAGTTTTAATTAATTCACCACAAGATTACTTCGTTTCTTCTTCAAAATTCTTTCTTTTTATACAAGAAAAAAAATAGACCTACCGTGTCCTTGACCTCCGCACCGTCCATCCATGATCACGCCACGGTTTCGGAGAGAACCTGCTTGCGTCGTGCAAGGGTTGAAGGGAGCTTTGGCCACTCTGCACGCAAAGCTAACACTACTACAGCTAGCCGCAAATAAATGAACATTTTCATCTTCCATCGCATAAATCACGCCGCATTAGCGACCTGCCCCTACTGCTACTATACTGCACCGGTCCGCCGCCCTGCTTGGATTAAAATTATACTACTATAGCTTAGCCGTACGTGCACCATCATTTGTAACGTCACCAACTAATCCAAGCATCGTCTTCTGTTGCACGGCCCGATAGGCCATGGTAAACCGCTATTTCCAGCTCACTGATCTTACTGTCCTCCAATCATTGTGACACATGTGATGTGGTCGTGATGCATTCCGTCTTCTACAGTTCTACTCCCTCCGTTCTAAATATAAGTTTTTTTTTTAGAGATTTTAATGTGGACTACATGCAGATCAAAATGAGTGAATCTACATTTTAAAATATGTCTATATACATCGAAATTGTGCCTTACAACGTGACCCGATCGGGTACATGAAGAGGGTGTGGGAGATGGAAGGAGGAGAAGAGGGGGGGGGGGTGAACGAACGACGCCACAAGGAGGAGGATGAAGTGAAGCAAACCGAAGGGAAGATTGCTCGCCAATGGTTGTGGTGACCTCGCACGGGTATGGGGAGGGGGGACAACACGGCAAGCAATGAACACGAAAGCACACTTTGTGGAGCACCCATTTAGAGCATGGTTAATAATATAGCCGACTGGTGACTGTAACATGGTGTCATGTCATTTATAGCCAATGTAATAGCCAACATGTATAGTAGTGGATTACAAAAAGTACTATTTTTTTTACCACATGGTCCGCCATACACTCTCATATAGTTTCTTGAAGCTCGTGATACAGCCGGCTTTAAATCTACAGCCCGCTTCTCTTCTCTTTCCTCTTCTCTCATCCAACTCGGAAAGGATATAATATTTAAAGTCTTACAGCTCGCCCACACCACCTTATTATACTTGCTCTTAGTGTGTGGTTTCGCCCCGGCTCGACTTCGTCAGAGGCGCCAATGGAGGGGAAAGACATACGCTGGGCGGTGATGGAGAATAAAAACATACACTGGAGGGAGTGTCAATGAGAAATGAGCTGCAAAGTGGTGCGGGTGGGGCTGGCAATGAATAGGATGGGTTTGAGTGAAGGTTTTGGGAGGGGAGGGGAGATGACCACAATGCGACGATCAAGCCGTGCTCCAGACCATCTATGAAAGAAACACATGAGCCATTATGAGAGGTTTTAGTGGTGGCCGCATAAACTTCTTACAGTATGTTATGGAAAATAGCCAAAATAAAAAGCAAAATAAAAAAATCCATGGCAATGCCAAATAGAGCCTCGGTGTGTAACAAGGCCGTTTGTAGTTTTGCAAGTTGCAAGGTTCTTTTGGTTCAGTTTTCTTGATCAATGGATTATCTGTGATATTTTTACATAATGCTTAAAATGTGTTACTAGAAAGCATAAGCCAACTTGGAGTGGGCACAAACATTTTCCCCACTTCTTTTGTCTGTCCAATATATAGAATATTACACATCACAAAGATTAGCGATGATCCATCCCACCAATACCACGGTTGACTATCCCTTAATTTCAGACACGCAAACATAATCCTGCCCCGATTTCTTTAGACAGACACTTCCATCCCACGACCAATAAAATAAGGGAAACAAATCACTAATCCCTCCCTATGGCAGCATGACCACTTTCCATGACCAAGGAAAAACATACCATCCATTGCTCACATTGCCGCTTCTCCCCTCTGCACGTTGCCATTGTTGAGAGAGAGAAAAGGGAAACCTGCCAGGGCAGAGAGAAAGCTGATAGAGGGAAACATTTGGAGAGAACACAAGAGCTTTTCTTCTCCCAATGCATATGGCAAGGACAAGGAGATCATTGGCTTAGGGATCAAATCAGCGGCACAAAAGGTACCAATTTGTTTCCCCGTTCCCATTTGGTTCGTTCCCATTTGGTTCCTTTGATTTGCATCCAGCAGCGAAGAAGAATGTGCGGTGGAATTGCGAAAAGCCGTGCTTGTTTTCTTCCCATGCATCTAAAGAAGATTCAAAAGCAAAAGCATTTCATGGCTACTTTCTTTCGTGCGATCTGCATGGCGCGCTCAAGTAGCCTCGCCATCGTCTAAAAAGCAGCAAATCAAGATGTTAAAAACAAGAATGAATCGCTCAAATTTCGGGAAATGTGTTTAAATTTTGTGTTAAGCGCACAGGAGTTCAAATTTTGTCCGGTGCTCCCATTTCGATGGATTTGTCGCGCCATTCGCGAGAATTCACCGGGACCCTTTCCTTATAAAGCAGGACTAGCTAACTGTACTGCACGAAGGAAGGAAGGAAGCCAATAACCATGGCTGACAGCAGCAGCAGCCCGTCGGTCTCGTTGTCCGACGAGAGCTCCGAGGCGGAGGCGCAGTGCTGCTCGTCGTCGTCCACGGCGCCGAGCCTGCACGACACGGTGGACTTCAGCCGCACCGCCTCCGACGTGTCCACCTTCTCGGAGCGCAGCGTTGACCACAGCGGGCCCTTCGGGACGGCCGCCGTGTCCAAGCTCATCGGCGGCCGCGGCTCCCCCGCCGCCGCGCTCAGCCGGCTCAGCATGAAGCCCCGCGCCGACGTGCTCGACCGCCGCTCCGCCGAGGACGAGCTGGACCTGGTCAAGGAGAGGTTCTCCAAGCTGCTGCTGGGCGAGGACATGTCCGGCGGCGGCAAGGGCGTGTGCACCGCCGTCGCCATCTCCAACGCCATCACCAACCTCTACGCCACGGTCTTCGGGAACTGCCACAAGCTGGAGCCGCTGCCGGCGGGGAAGAAGACCATGTGGAGGAGGGAGATGGACTGCCTCCTCGCCGTCTGCGACTACATCGTCGAGTTCTACCCCTCCACGCAGCCGCTCTCCGACGGCACCCGCGTCGAGGTCATGGCCACCAGGCCAAGATCCGACATCTACATCAACCTCCCCGCCCTCGAGAAGCTCGACGCCATGCTCATCGTAAGCAGCAGCTCTGTCGACGACGAGATGATTGATTTGTTCTGACTTCTGAATTCTGATCAGTGCCAACAAAATGTGTCGTTGACATGTGCAGGAGATCATGGACAGCTTCCAGAAGGCGGAGTTCTGGTACGCGGACGCCGGGACGAGGTCGTTCGGGTCGGTGACCTCGTCGTCCTCGCCGTCGTCATCGTTCCGGCGGTCTACGACGACGACGACCCAGCGGAACGAGGACAAGTGGTGGGTGCCGGTGCCGTGCGTCCCGGAAGGCGGGCTGTCCGTGAAGGCGCGCAAGGAGCTCCGGCAGAGGCGCGACTGCGCGAACCAGATCCACAAGGCGGCCGTGGCCATCAACAGCGGCGTGCTGAGCGACATGGAGGTGCCGGAGTCGTTCATGGCGCTGCTCCCGAAGAGCGGCAAGGCGAGCGTGGGGGACGCGGTGTACCGCGCCATGCACAGCTCCGACAAGTTCTCGCCGGACTACCTGCTGGACTGCGTGGACGTGTCGTCGGAGCACGAGGCGCTGGCGCTGGCCGACCGGGTGGAGGCGGCCATGTACGTGTGGCGGCGCAAGGCGACCGCGAGCCACGGCGTCGGCAGGTCGGCGCAGTGGAGCCGGGTGAAGGAGCTCGCCGCGGCCGCCGACGACGGCGGCGAGGGCGGCAAGAACGTGGCGCTGGCCGGCAGGGCCGAGAGCCTCCTCCTCTGCATCAAGCACCGCTTCCCCGGCCTCTCCCAGACCACCCTCGACACCAGCAAGATCCAGTTCAACAAGGTAGCCAATCAGATCAACAACAGCATCCCACATCCGCATCATCTGAATTTGACACGAAGATGCATACATTTATCTGAACTTGACATGGCCATTTTTTGTGTGTAGGATGTTGGGCAGGCGATCCTGGAGAGCTACTCGAGGGTGCTGGAGAGCCTGGCGTTCAACATCGTCTCGTGGACGGACGAGGTTCTTTTTGCCGACAAGGCCGCCAGGAAATGAACAGTGGGCGACGGACCAAACCTGACGGACGGATTCGTCGAGAGAGTGAATGAATGAACGCTCTTATATAAGAGCAAAATGTACTTACTTTCGAGCCTTGTTCCCAGCTCTCTGTGATGGGGAAACGGCGTAGGTTAGGATAATGATGATCTTACGGTAACTTTTGTATCGTGAGATTTCTACTACTGACGTAGTCAAGGATTTGCAAGGTTTATATATCTTGCAAAGAGAATATGCAGAGTTTGTCTGACCAACAGTGAGTTCTGTAAGATATTTTTTGTTTTCCCCCTCTGATTTCAGGTTGTGTCTGGCCAACAGTGTGTTTGATTTGCCCCTCTTTCTTGCTCATCAATCTTGGTAAAACTAAGGACCAAGTGAGATACTTGGTACTAGCTAGGACTGTCAAGAGGCTTGTTATATATCCTCAAGAGTTAGGACTCAAACATCCAACTTAACAAGAAATAAATGGTCAGATTCACTCATGACCAACTAACTGACCATCCATTTTGACTCTATAAAACCTTAGAGAAAAGGTTGAATTTACCGCGATAACATTAGAAAAGTTGGTGATCAAATGCATCGCACTTCATACACACACATGTACTCCCTCCGTCCCATAATGTAAGATGTTTTTTGACACTACACTAGTGTCAAAAAACGTCTTATATTATGGGACGGAGGGAGTAGTTGACAGCTGCTTTGAGAAACAAAGAGCATGGTCTAACTTAACTGAAAATACACCGGTATTTCGCAAAATGAAGACCATGTAGTAGCATTTGATCTGTCATATATCATGGTAACTGTTACACATGTGTGATTCTCGAAAAACTATTACACATGTACACACAAACACAAAGAAAAGGAAAAAAAAATATACATGTGTGATCACCTCTGATCACAATGTACAGGAGGAAAATCCCCAAAGCCTTTCAGACTGCTGTGCATTTTAGCTGTCCAAGAGGCATGGCTGTGACAGGCTGCCCAAACTTCATCTAGTCTAGACAAGCTGCACGGCTGGGAGGTTTGCGGGTCGAAACTTCCGCTGTCATGCATCAGAGAGGTTTCTTCCGCTGCAGTTATACACACTTCGACGAGCAAAACGTCGTCGAAGTTTCACACTCCCATTACTTTACTCCAACAGGCCAAACAAAACAGCCCGTGTTATTCCGCCACGTAAAATGGTGTTATTGTCAGCATGAAAACCTCTAACAGTTATACCTAGTGTATATACCCCTCACATGGCACCAGCGACAGGGGACCTGATCAGAGCTTCAAATCCACAAATCGAAAACAGCCTCATCGATGAGTTCGTCTAACACAAACTCCCATATCTCCACAACGATACCTTCAGTCTTCGACCGAATGTCCATCCATGTCCGAACTTCGAAATCCTTTTTTATTGTATGATCCAATGTACTTGGAAAACTATGTTGGAGGTAATCATCGACATATTTGTCAACTTCTGCGACGAGGTCTTCTCCCATTGGGGGTGCCCGTATGTCGTGTTTGAGAAACGACAACCAAGAAGAGAGTCTAAAATGTCTCTCCTGGATCTCTGTCAGAGCTTCGCAGATACAGTCAAACAGAATTTTCAGATCGTCTATTTGATCACCTTGACTCGGTAGTTCTTCCAACAGGCAAGGGCTGATTAACTCATCCTCCAGATACCATACCTCTAAATTCTGTTCAGCACATAATTCTGAGAGCTCCAAAACCAACTTTATATAATCTAACCGGACGCTCTTGTCCTCCCAAAAGACCTTTAGATCTGATTCGTTATCTGGGAAGTGCAAGGCTCCACGCAACTCTTCATGCAGATCACCTGTATGTCACAAGCGGGTTAAGTCATGCAGATCTATTTGAACAGATTGTTCTTTTACTGGGAAAAGGAAAAAAAGAGGTCGCATCTATTCATGTAAATTGGGCTCACATTGTTTAATGTTTTCGCATTCAGGATCTGCAACATCTTCATAGAATGAATCAAGAACAGACACAGGACTGGGCTGTTCTTGCTTGTCATGGCTTAGCTCGGGGGAACAATCTGAGATAAATTTGGCCGATGCTCTTGGTTCAGGTGTTCCTGGTTCTTGCTGCTCCAATTCAACAATGCTCTCAGGATAGCTCAACAAGATTTTAACAGGTTCTTTTCCTTGCTCTGCTTCCTCTATCATATCCTATAAATGAAACATGCGACGTTAACATAAATAATATCGCAACAAAAACATGAGACAATGCTATGTTTTTTTTTGGACAGCTTACTGGCTGCGGGCTATCTCTGCATAGTTCTGCTGAGATGGATTGTGTGTTGCAGATTGTTTCAGAACAATCTATTTTGCCAATTTCTTCCATACATATGGTGTCTACCACATCAGTAACATCTCCTTGTCCTGCACAAGATTCTAGAGTTATTTCTGTTTGATGATAAAAAATATGTACCACTCAATTCAACCTGATGATTCATGCAACTATAGAAGGTTACCTTCTTGTGGTTCTTCTTTCATGCTACATTTGTCCTGATCATCAACTGCTATACTAGGACAATGTGCAGTGTTGCTCAGTGAGTCGTCCCATGATTGACTGCTCTCTTGTGTAGTTTCTTCACTGTCAACCATGGGTACAAGGCAAGAATCCGTCTCTTCAGATGAGAGATCAGTGTGGCATTTTCCACTACGGCTATTCCTAGGAGATGACACATCGCAGTGAGGGAGCGAAAGCATTCCTTCCAAGGATTTTGTGACCTGGGCAGTTGGATAGTTGCCGGACTTATTGTTGTCCTTTAGCATATCTGTTAAATGCTTCTTAGCCTCCTTGTAGAAGATAGAATCATCTTGTGGCACTGCTATACGACCACTAATTTCAGTCTCGCTGCCATTTTGTTGCTTTTGCTTGCCGCTGGTTGAAGGTCTGGCGATGTCGTTCTTAAAATTTGATGCAGATTTGTCTGCCAAGCTCCCTTGTGTGTGATACCCAGAACTCTTCTTCGTTGCAATCATGGAATGCCAACGTGAAACTCTTTGAAGGTCGTCTGCAGATGCTGCATTTCTTTCTCTTCTTGTCTCACCAGTCACAATTCTGAATCTCCTCCTGACTTCTTTGATTGAAAATTTTGAGGTTTCCCTCCCACTGTACTCTGGAGTTTGAGAGGTACTAGGTTGCTGATGCAAATATCTTGCACTGCTTGTCACTGTCTGATCAATTCCTTTTCCTGGATTTGGCTTCAGAATAACTATTTTGCTAACAGGCTGAGATCCATTAATTCCTTCTGGCAGCATCTGCTTTATTTTCGACTTGTCTTTCCTCCAGAAGAACATATGTTTGCTCTCCTTAGCCTGTGCAGGTGCAGACAAGTCATGATTTGAGCCTCTTGTCTCTTCAAGGGAATTAGTTTCTCCAAGATTATTATTGGGCTCTAACTTGGTTGTCAATCTACTGTTTTGGTGGTTTCTGATATTGTCCAACATATGTGAATTAGGCTTCTGAAGCACCTTCAGGAAAAGTTCCTTGTTTGAACCCAGTATCTCCAGTGCATCCTTGAATTCCTTAGACTGAACTGTCCTGCTGCTAGAAATACCATTACCATCCACTAGCTTTTCTCCCTTGCTCTGTTGAGGTTGCTCACAATCAATATTGGATTGAAGATTGCTTAAATCATTAAGCTTCTTATGGATTAGGGACTTCAAGGAAGGACACAATTCACTGTTACTCTTGCAATCATCATGTGGACATTCATTGTGGCACCTATAAATCTCGCCTAAGAAGCTTGCCAGGACAGATTCGAGATCATATTCAGCGTGGTTCAAGCTCTTGGAACCCTCAGAATCGACTGATCCAGATAAACGAGACACAGAGATATCCGTGCCGTGGTTTAAAGTTCCTGTTGTGTTATTTGTATGCTCTGAATTTCCATCAAGAGATAGATCGTTTCCCAGATCAGCCAAGCTTCTCTGAACCTCATTGTTTGGAACTGTCCTCAAAAGATTCACACGCCCCAATTCGTCCTCCATAAGTTTTTTGACGGTTGGTTGCTGCAAAGGGCCGTTTTCTATGTTCTGAAAAACAGAGAAAGTAAAATAGAACCGTTTTAGGAACACCGATGTTTCTTTATGGATCCATGATACTTGCAGATTAGAAAAATAACGGTTCCATTTACACACGGTAGTCGATGAAATATGAAACTGGATTTACTCCTGAGACCTTAATTTTCTTAGTTTGTTTAACTTACATCATCTTTTTCTATTTCCTCAAAATCCCTAGGCCTCTTCCCCGAGTCCCTTCCGTCTGAAAAAGAAATACATTGTCCATCATCAGAATATTATGAAATAGCATTACAAGTCAAGAGAAAATTCACGCTGCACATTCCTTTGCTGAACTATCTTAACAACATTCATCATTGACAGGTTCTAGATTGGGCATCAGATGCAGTGACCGATCTTATTTAACCCAGCCTAAAAGCAGCGCAAATTCTGAGGGTTGCACTTCTAAACTGTAAATATAATTCTGTGAAACAAGCCAGTGAAAGCAACCCAGCAAAATGATCAACGAACTGATAGTATCAGCATCTCTTTTGATTTTCTTATAGCACTACGCAAACTTGTTGTGTGGTTTTCGTATAAAACTAGTAACTTTACTGAATAAGCGACAGCATCTGAAATTCAAAAGCAACTTGAACCATCTGAATTTGGTAGCAGCAATGAGCCTATGATGCGTAAAAGAGATGATTTTATTTTGACCTGTGATCTCCCGGAGCTTATGCCTCCCGCCGGCCTGCTTCGCCTCCATCAGGAATCTGGGGTCGCGGCGGAAATAGACCATGCGCATTAGGCCCCAGACGCAGCCGACATTGGTGTCGTCCTGCGCCACGGACCGCCTGTTGCTTCGCTTCCCCATTTCAGAACACTCTGTTGTTTCTTTGTCTCTTGTACTGTTTCGTACAGTTAATAATCGCTTGGATCACTGCACGTAGATCAACACAAGTTAGCAGCCGGATTTTCAATGGGGAAGGAATGATCTCTCTCCGAACTCTGAAGACAAGATGAGCAGAACTGGGACTGTTCAGCCGCAAAAACAGGGGGGATTAACAGATATCTGATGAACCCAATAATCAATCAAGCTAGTACAGTAAATCATAATGAAGCAAATGGAAGTTTCTGATAAAAAAAACTTTGGTGAACAAATCCAGCTGATTATCAGCTACTCAACAAGTACTATATCTGACAAGCTCACATCTTGTTGCAAGCATGAGAAGTACGTACTCACCAGACTGTGAATTGGTTAAAACTTAAAACAAGAGGGGAAATGAACCCCAAAGAAGCAAAACGAATCCCCACCAACAGAAAACGCCGCAGATCCCAACCAACGAACACACCCACCCGTCCAAGAGAGATCACGGAGAACCTACCTACCTGAGGAACGAATCACAGATCACGACCGTGGAGAAGCCTCAGCAGCCGGCCGCTTTCCCCTTCTCTCTCCGGCCTCCTCCTCCTCTCCCTCCCGCATAGAAAGAAAAACAAACACCAGCCAGCTGCGGAATCGATCCTCACCGCGTCGCCTGGGTCTGGGTCGGCCCTGCGCTGTCGCCCATCCTCTGGCTTTGGGCGGGCGGGCAAGAAAGGAATCGGTGGGCTGCTTTGCTCTTGTTTTCTTTTCTTTTCTTTTCTTTTCCGTGGAGCGGGAAGACGGGAATCAGCTCGCCCAACCCAAGCTACCCCGGGTGAGGCTGGTCAGCGTCGGCTCCGCTTTGGTTGCTTCCTTGGTGGAAAGGAAAGGAATGGACTGGAACGGGACGGTGCGGATGGATGGAAGGGAGGGAGCGCACCGGGGCGGGGCTACGGCACGGTAGCAGGCCGCCCACCACATGCCACTTTCGGCGAGTGCGCCAGCATTTTCTCGCTCGCGCGGAGAAAAAGCGGAGTGGAGGTAGGCGACGCCCGCAAGCAAGCTGGAGGCGCTCCTCTCATCTGCTACCTTTGTCTCTGCACTGCACTAGTACTAGTATTATTCGAGTAGTAGTACTCCAGTATCAGATAGAGTATTGGACAGAGTGGTCTTAAAAAAGAGGGAATTATACAGGCTGCGTTAACCAAGAAGCGATGATTATCGGAGGGGGGTTTCGACCTGAAAATTCTCTGAAATACAAACGGGGTAAACATGTGCTCGCAGCCCAACCCAATCCAACCCAACCGCACGCGTTAGGGATACCGTCATGGTTATCGGATAACGATGCCGACGGTGATAGTTTGTTACCTATCAGCTGTCTCAGACCGCCGGCCTTTTATATTCCCCGGAAAGAAAAGAGGTGCTGCCCCACTCCAATCCTCACCAACAGTTGTGGTCTGTAGTTGTAGTTTATATGCAGACAATTTAAACACTGTTTCTTTGTGTTTGCCGGCACTATTAGCAATCAACCAAACTGCTAGTCATGTGGCGTGCTTCACTTTGGCCGTCTTATTACAATAATGTGTTTGCAACATTTCTTTTGGAGCTACGAGCTACGGAAACCGTCCCCAGAGTACTATCTAGACAAAATTCATTTTAAATATAAAATACCGTTTGGCATGTTCAAAACTTCAGTTGGTGACGTTATATGGTGAGGCGGCATTTGATCAGGGTTCAGGGTCGTACGGAACATGTTTTTTCTTTTTTGCGGGGTAAAACAGAGTTTTATTCCATGGTAATCGGGTTATAATCTGGTAGAACAAGATTCTGAATAAAAGGGGGGCCTCACTGTAATAAACAAGCGGTACTACGAGCTGTGCGAGCATAATTAGCTAGACAGTGAGAAACCCTATTTTGAGAAAGGCCTACCTTCACCGGAACAAACTTTTGCTCCAACATGAGCATCTTTATATCCTCCATCAAGTGACCATAAGGCGATTTGGCGAGGAAAAAATTTGACAGTGAAGAAAGAGTTGCCGCACAGTCGGATTGCACCAAAATAGGGAGAGTAGATCGTTCAATGGCCAATAACATCCCTTCCCGTATAGCTAGAATCTCCGCCTCGAGTGCATCGTTGCAAAAGAAAAGCAAGTGACAAGCTGCAAAATAATCTCCCTGTTAAACATGAGATATTGTAGGGATATAGATGGCAGCAAGGAGTTGTCTTGCGCCATAGATAGAGTTATTTTTCTGTTTAACTTTCTATCCCTATCTCTCTCTCTGTAATATCTCTGGTTGGTTGGATCCCAACCGAACTCTTTGTACCTCTCGCGAGACTCCCCTCGCTCGATCAATATAAGCTGCGGGCTCTCCCTGTTGGAGAGTTGAGACGCTTCCACATCTTCCTACATGGTATACAGAGCAGGCCCTTCCATCACATCTAGCTAGCCTCCATCAATCTCCCATCACCTCACTCCCATCATGTCGTCCTCCGCCGTCCCTGTCACCTCCGGCCTCAACTACAACACCTCCGAGCCCCTCTCCCGGACGAACTATGTTCTCTGGAGAGCTCAAGTGCGATCCCAGATAATGGGCGCCGGCTTGTTTGGCTATTTAGATCAAACCCTAGAGGAGCCTCCCAAAACCATCACCACCAAAGACAAAGATGGCAAGGACCAGGTGATTCCAAACCCTGCCTATGCCCCCTGGCTGATCCAGGATCAACAAATCGTCGCTTACCTCCTCCGCAATCTGTCCAAAGAAGTTCTTGTCCAAGTTGCCTCGCTTGAATCCTCTCATGCGATCTGGGCTGCATTGGCGACTATGTTCTCTGCCGTCTCGTTGTCCCGCGTCAACAACAACCGATCTGCGCTAACCAACGCGCAGAAAGGTACTCAGTCGGCCTCGGCGTACCTCGGGCACATGCGCTTCCTCTCCGATGAGCTCGCGGCGGCGGGCAAACCACTTGGGGAGGGGGAGCTCATCTCCTTCATCGTCGCGGGCCTGGACATGGACTACCAGCCGATCATCTCCGCCCTCGGCGTGCGAGATTGAACACTGTAACCATCGACGCGCTCTTCTCCATGGTGGCGAACTTCGATCGGCGGATCGAGATGTTCCATGGCGGTGGTCTTTGGTGGCTTCAAGTCATCGCCAACGCTGCGTCGAGGTCGCCCAAACGGCAAAGGCGGCTACCGCAACCAGAAGGGCGGCGGTGGTGGTGGCTCCCGCGGAAACGGCGGTGGCTATGGTGCCTCTGGTGGCGGCAACTACGACACCGGCGGAGGTGGCTACAACGGCATCGCTGGCGGTGGCTACCACCCAGGCGGCGGCTCTGGTGGTGGCTACCATCAGAACAATGGAGGAGGAGGCTACTATGGTGGTGGTGGTGGCGGCCACTATCATCAGAACCCTTCTGGTGGCGACAACAACGCTCGGCGCCCTCCCAGCAACAACAACAGAGGGCGTCACTTCCAAGGGTATGATGGTTATGAGGGACGTTGCCAAATCTGTAGGAAAACAAATCATCTTGCAAAGGACTGTGATTGGCGCTATGCCGATGGTCCTAACTCCCAAAGCAAGAAAATTGCAGCTGCAGCTGATGTATCCTATGGTGTCGATACCAATTGGTATATGGACACAGGTGCCACAAATCATATCACTGGTGAATTGGAGAAGCTGACAATGCATGAAAAATACCGTGGCCATGATCTAGTCTACACCGCCGCAAATGGTGCAGGTATGGAGATAATTCATATTGGTCACTCATTTATCAAAACCGCACACAAAAATCTTGAGCTCAATGAAATCTTACATGTTCCCAATGCTTCCAAAACCTTGTTATCTGTTCATCGTATTGCCCTTGACAACAATGTGTTTCTAGAGTTTCACCCATTCTTTTTTTGATCAAGGATCAGGTCACGAAGAAAGTACTTCATAGAGGTGTTTGTGTTCAAGGCCTCTACTCTTTGCTTCCACAGTATTGCCGATACAATAAACAAGCCTATGGTGCCATCAAGCTTTCAGCTGAACGGTGGCACAATCGCTTAGGACATCCCTCATTTGCTACGGTTCATCGTATTCTTAGTAATAATAATCTCCCAGTTGTTGGTGAGAGAAACTCAGAAACAATTTGTGATTCCTGTCAACGTGCTAAAAGTCATCAATTACCATATCCTGTGTCTATTAGTGTCTCTACAAAACCTTTGCAACTCATATTTTCTGATGTATGGGTCCAGCACCCACCTCCGTTGGTAGACACCAATACTATGTAAGCTTTATTGATGACTTTAGCAAATATACATGGATTTATCTTCTTAAGAAACGTTCTGATGTGTTTCAAGTGTTCCACAACTTTCAAGCTCTTGTAGAGCGAAAATTCGATAGTAAAATCATTGATGTCTGATCCATTGGGGTGGTGAGTATGAGAAACTCAATTCTTTTTTCAAAAGATAGGTATCTCTCACCACGTTTCATGCCCACATCTTGTCAATGAGAATGGCTCACTTGAGCTAAAGCATCGACATATTGTCCAAGTAGGCTTGGCTTTATTAGCTTCTGCCTCCATGCCTCTCAAATTTTGGGATGAGGCTTTTCTCACCGCTGTTCATCTTATTAACATGTGGCCCAGTCGCACTATTTCTCATGAAACTCCCACTGAACGTCTTCTTCATATCACACCAGATTACACCGCCCTTCGTGTTTTTGGTTGCGCATGTTGGCCAAATCTTCATCCATATAATACTCAAAAACTCATGTATCGTTCCAAACAGTGCGTTTTTCTTGGCTATAGTGCGCAACACTAAAGGTGTCAAGTGCCTTGATGTTTCTACAGGTCGTGTGTACATCTCACGTGACGTCGTTTTTGATGAGATTCAGTTTCCCATTGCAAGTCTACACCCCAATGCCGGCGCCCTCCTTAGGAAAGAGATCCTTCTTCTCCCATCTCACCTTTCCGGCGTTTCGTGTGCGGGTGATGATAGTTGCAAAATATGACTAATATATCTCCTGTTATCCCCGAGTTTACTGTTCCAGGCAGAATCAGCGAAGAAAATGACGCAGAAAATGGTGCATCAGGGAGCTCCAGCGTGCATGCAGGCGATCCGGTGGAATCAGCCTCGGGATCGACCCGGCTGGCTGCGTCCGATCCGACCGCATCCCCCTCGGGATTGCCATCGAGTCAGCCGGCCTGGGGCCCTCCACCATCTCCGCCCCGCGCCTCTCTTCGGGAGACGTGTGTCGCCCTGCCTCCGCACTGGGCTCCACGGGCGTCGCGCTCCAATCAGCAACAGGGAGCCAACCGACCGCGCGGTATGCGCCGGTCCCACAGACATACTCCAGGCGCCTCCCGCGGGCCACCCCGTCCTCTGGGCCAGGCGCGCCAGATGGGCCCGCTGCTAGATCCGATGATGATCCTGTCCCTCCACCCGGATCTTCTGCAGCCTCGCCCGTCTCTCCGTCGGCCCGTTCTACCACAGCAGATCCGGCGGGGTCTGGTGCTGCTGATGCTGCTGGATCCTCTGCGGCTACACCACCGCTCGTCTCCACGCCTCCTCGTACATGTCTTCGTGACGGCATTATACAACAGGTCAACTACAAAACTAAGTATGGCCTAGTTTCTTCTGTTCCCACAGGTGAATCTCGCACCGTTAATGAGGCTTTAGCTGATCCTAAGTGGCGGATGGCAATGGAAGAGGAGTTTCATGCCCTCTAGAAAAATCATACATGGCATCTTGTTCCTCCTCGTCCAGGTCGTAATATCATTGATTGCAAATGGGTGTACAGAATAAAACGCAGGTCTGATGGTACAATTGATCGGTATAAAGCTAGACTCGTTGCCAAGGGGTTCAAATAGAGGTATGGACTCGACTACAAGGACACATTTAGTCCTGTTGTCAAAGCTGCCACCATCCGCCTTGTTTTGTCCATTGCTGTGTCCAGAGGATGGAGCCCTTGACTAGATGTGCGAGCAGCGTTTCTTCATGGTGTTATGGAAGAGGAAGTGTATATGAAGCAACCTCCTGGGTTTGAGGATAAACATAAACCATCTCACATTTGCAGGCTTGACAAATCTCTTTATGGACTCAAGCAAGCTCCATGTGCCTGGTACTCTCGGTTGAGTTCTAAGTTGCACACCCTTGGTTTTACTCCCTCTAAGTCTGATACATCCCTGTTTATTTACCATAAGTCACAGATAGCTATCTTTGTACTCATTTATGTGGATGATATCATTGTCACTAGCTCGTCCAATGAGGCAATTATAGCTCTTTTGAAGGATTTGAACTCAGAGTTTGCTCTTATGGATCTTGGAGATCTTCATTATTTCCTTGGTATTGAGGTAAAAGGGAATGCAGAAGGTGGTCTTCATCTCTCTCAAGAAAAATATGCATCTGATCTTTTGAACAAGGCTGGGTTGTAGGGCTGCAAACCATCTCCAACACCACTCTCCAGTTCTGAAAGACTGTCTCTTGCCGAAGGGGTTCCTCTGAGTCCAGAGGATGGCACCAAATACAGGAGTTTGGTAGGTGCACTCCAAGATGCTTGACACTCACCGGGCTGATATTTCTTTTGCGATCGATAAAGTGTGTCGGTTTCTTCATGCACCTACTTCAGCCCATTGACTGCTGCCAAACGCATCTTGAGATATGTAAAGCACACCTTGGGTGTTGGCCTCACTTTCGAGAAGTCACCCTCAACACTTGTTAGTGCATTTTACGATTACATTGGCGGGATGTGCGGATGATGAAGGTCCACAAGTGGGTTTGCAGTTTTCTTTGGACCTAATCTCATCTCATGGTGTGCCAAGAAGCAGCAACTGTCTCTAGATCAAATCTTGAGGCAGAATATAAGGCGTTGGCCAATGCAAATGAAATTATATGGGTGGATCTATGCTTAAGGAGCTTGGAATATATCATATACAAACTCCATGTCTTTGGTGTGACAATCTTGGTGCCACATATCTTTCAGCTAATCCGGTCTTCCATGCAAGAACCAAGCACATTGAGATTGATTATCATTTTGTTCGTGAAAGGGTTGCAAGCAAGGAGTTGGAGATCCGGTTTGTCCCTTCAAAAGATCAAGTTGCAGATGGCTTCACAAAGGCTTTGGCTACAAGGCCGTTTGAAGAGTTCAAGCGTAATCTAAACTTGAGAAACTTAGATTAAGAGAGGGTGTTAAACATGAGATATTGTAGGGATATAGATGGCAGCAAGGAGTTGTCTTGCGCCATAGATAGAGTTATTTCTGTTTAACTTTCTATCCCTATCTCTCTCTCTGTAATATCTCTGGTTGGTTGGATCCCAACCGAACTCTCTGTACCTCTCGCGAGACTCCCCTCGCTCGATCAATATAAGCTGCGGGCTCTCCCTGTTGGAGAGTTGAGACGCTTCCACATCTTCCTACACTCCCCCGTGTTGTTATGTTGTTATGGAACATGTTTGGTTCGATGAGATTCCATTGATTTTTTTAAGGAATGTTTGTTTAGTTTGTAGGATTGTAAATTGTAGGACATACTCCTATGGTGCATTTTGCATGCAGTTTCGGAAAAAAAATCTATTGAGGTGAACCTCGTGATTTTTTCTATGATAATTATACCATGCACCTAAAGATGTATCAAAATTTCTGCATTTTTCTACAATGCAACCAAACGGTTTCTATTATGAATTCTCGTGTTTTCAGTTCTTGTAGGTTTCAATATCTCATGCTATTCCAAACATGCTTTCGGAATCATGCAAACCAGCTAGACCCCTAAGGGAGAGGATTTAAGGGCCGGTTCTTTTGGGCGGTTTAAAAAATAAGCCGCCTCTCCCAGGTTAAAAAATAAGGCGTTTTGACTGAGAAGATGGTTGAGGGCGTACAAAGTTATGCGTTGTCAGTCGGGGAGTTCCGACGATTAGCTCGTCGAGTGGGGCCGCAATATATGGTGACTTTGGTTTTTGTTGCTCCTTGAGTATCAGTTCTAGAGTCTGATGTGAAAACTCTAGACTTGATTTTTGATTGGTTATTTTGTTTTCTTTTTTTTTTTTGATAGAAAGACTGTAAGGGAACCCCCTACAGTATAATTGGTGCAACGAACCCAAATTGCAAGTACCATGCCTTGAACCTGGGTGGGTGAGAAGGCATCAACCCCTTCCCACCACTAGGCTATGCCTTATTTTGTTTTCTTGTTGAAGGTGTTGCCTTGAAAACAGATCGAACTTGCTTTACATGGGCAAAAACCATGACGGAGGTTGGATGTCGCGACGACGATGCTCACATGCCTTTGTGTCTTGTTGATTGCTTCGGCATACATGTTGAGGTCATGCCATTTTGTTTTTCTTGTTTTTTGTGATTGTTGGTCGTGTACATCCTCGATGTATCGGTAAGCTCTCGATATCATACTATTGCGAATACTAGTCATGTGATATTATACTATTGCGAATACTAGTCATGTTTCATATCAACTTGATCTTAATCTATTGTTTCTATCATAATTTGCATGGTAGTTCATTTTAAAATATACCAAATGAGAGCTGAGCATAGCTCAGTTGGCAAGGCGCGGCAGTTCGCAGCCGGCCCATCAGGATTTAAGTCTCGGCTTAAACGTTTGGTGCTCACGGAGTTTTCTTCTATAAAAAAAATGCCAACAGGCTAATCTAGTCCGGGTTGGTCTCGTTTAGTACTCTCGAAAAAAGATATCCAAAACATATTATATTTGTGAACGACTTGTTTAAAAAAAATGAACGTATTGTATATGTCCCAACCCCGACCAGTTGATCCTATCACACAGGGCAGCTCATCCTCCTCTGTAGAACGGAAATGAAAAACAGCGCTCCTTTCCCAAGAACCAAGATGCGGCTTGTTATTCAACCAGCACTAGCTAGAGACAGGAGGTAGTGGTTGAGATGGGATCTATCCGGGTGGGCCTGGCAAGCAGTGAACTTTACACCTGCAGTCTGATTCAGAAAGGAGCCAGGCCCAGCTGCCAGTAGCGGAGGCAGTCACAGACCCACTGTCGCAAACAGGGCGGGTCGTTAGGTTTAGGTCAGGGACTTGACACTTGGTTAGTTTAGTTTCCCCTAATGCTACCTTGCGTTGCACGACAGCGAGCGCGGAGTGCGGAGTGTCCTAAACCCAGACGCATCTGATCCGAGTCAGATGGCAACTTTTTGGCATCGCCTCGCCGTGTTCGGTTTGCCTTGCGCGGTGTCGTCGTCGATCCCGCGTGGTGTCTGTTTGAAGACGCCTTGTTTGCCATTTTATTCCTCTTGTCCTGAAATGGACATGTTCGTGGATGGAATGGATCTCACGGTTTTTCACTGGAATAACACGGTATCCTCCGATGGAACCATCAGCAGTGAAATCGTGTGGTTCTTTCTTTTTGGGAATTGATTCTTTTTTTTCTTTGGCGGGTGAAAAGGGATTTTTATTCATCACTCAGGAGCAACTTCATCTTACAAAGGTCAGCGACATCACCTGGCCCTGGGACTGACTAACAGATGGGGATTTATTCAGAAAAAATGTAGCCTCTGATTTCCTCCGATGGCCTGTAAAAATTACACTACCTTTTTGCAGCGGCTACGTAATAATGTAGGCATGTGCGCGTTGGGAGATTTTGCGCTTCCATTGTGCAAAGCGAACGCCGGACGCGTCGACGAAATTTAGTGCGGCATTGGCCTACTGTGGGAGTACTGTACTGTCCCTATGTACGTACAGGTACAGCTGAGCTGCTTGGGATGGGATGGATATTATTCCCGATCTGTACCTACCCAAATCGGGCAACCTATTTCAGCCCTTTATTGAGTCGCTGGATCGGGATCTTTTTTTTTCTTGACATGTGTTGGATAGGATCTTAACTGCACCAATCTCTTCCGGCTGTTTAAATTGGATCTTGGGACGCAGACGCACATACTGCTCAGTCGTCAAGCCTGGTAGGATCGATCTTCAACCCCAAAAAATAGAGATCGGTGGTGCATACTGCTCAGTCGTCAAGTTGGGTAGGATCCTCAAACTAGAAAAGCGGTACGTAGCAGACAAAGCAAAATGCAGCGCGTAATGTTGGTGTTAAGCCGAGCGTCGGTGGACCCTGTACTGGCTAACACCGAGTTACTTGCATGAGGGCGGGGTAGTAGGGCAAGCGCGTTTGTAGTGCACGTAGGCAAAAGTCGCTGTCGATTCGGTAAGCATTTGGCATGAGCATGATGATCGTCATCATCATGTACTACGTGCTAGCTACGTCGCCTTCCGTGATGAACGTACGGTCCAGATGGATATTGCCCTCCTGGTGACGATGCAAACAACTACTCCCTCCGTTCCGAAATATTTGTCTTTCTAGGCATTTCAAATGAACACAACATATGGATGTATGTAGACTTATTTTATAGTGTAGATTCATTCATTTTGTTACGTATGTAGTCACTTGTTGAAATCTCTAGAAAGACAAATATTTAGAAACGGAGGGAGTATAGGACAATCCATAGCATTTCCTCTTTAGGACGCAGGGTGGGTGGGCACACGAACTGTGGACTCGTAGCGACCGTTTGTGATGCCAACCGCCAAGTCCGTCCAGCACAAACGTCACAGCCTAGCTATATGAACGGGCAGTGATAAAGAGCACCGGCCATTGTGCAACATTCGCCAGCTTGGATTTTCGTCAAGGTCGTCTTTCTCCTTGAGCTCTTTTATTGGCAAGGAGCGGTACGTCATGCTACTCCGGCACACCAAGCTCTTATTCTTATTATCATCACAAACCAAGCTACTCCAATTCCAATGTCCTCAAGAAATAAACCAAGGCACTCCATATGGGCAAGTATAAGGATTTATCCTACTTTACATCGCTCACTAGTCACCACAAAGGCTACGGTTTCCAATTCCACAACATTGATAAACCTCAAAAAAGGCGCATACGCGGAGAGGCTGCGCATCTTATGCGCCACCATCCACAGATGCACACTGGGACGCCACTTGGGCAGAGCCTACTACAAAACTGACTGAAGATACACAAGACCTTGCAACCCCATCACATATCATGTTTTAGTCTAGGCCGAGACGCGACGATGGCAGGCAAAGATTGTTGGCTAGTTCAGTTGCACGGTCCAGCCCATGGGGTCCTCCACCTGGCCCATCTGGAGGCTTGTCAGCGAGGTGTACAGTTGCCGGGACACCGCGCCGACTCCTTGCTTGCCGGCATACTCTATCCTGCAAAGCACAAGCCAGGGAGTGGGCATGAGATCTTGTCTGCTGCTGCGGTGGAACTCGTGGAGGAATGGACATCCAAGTTCGTTCGAGAGACAAGTTGGATTTTGATCCAAGGACGCACTAGTTTCAGCAAACAGCTCAGCTCTCGAGGAACAAACAGAGGTAGTTTTACCTTTTCCCTTGATATGTAATGCTACCTACGGGAGACACTACGACGGCGGTCCCCGTGCAGAACACTTCGTCGGCATCGAGCAACTCATCCACCGACACAAGCCGCTCCTCGACCTTCCAGAAACCAAAATACATGCAAAAGTGTTAAACAGAATTTGACAACACGCTTTCAGATATTTTCAGTAGCAGTTTCAGAACAGTATTTTGCCTCTTCTACTTGGATACACGTTGCTAGGAGAAATGAGCTATATTTACACAAATGTATTATCCGTACAAGAAAAAAGTCTGCTGTTAATTCATAACGGAAAGTGAAGGATTGAGGAATACGATTGAAAAAACATGGATGTACCTAATGAGAGTGGATTTTTGGCTCCTAAACCCCAGTGATCATTTCTTTTGAAAAAAATTACAAAGTGCATTTACAAGCTAAGAATAGTACTTCCACATATACATGTTAAAACGCACCGTGGATCTACAAATCTTAATGAAAAATGCACTGCACAAAATGATAAATATGGTGATCTATAATAGCAAATAGCAGTGCTACCGTTTGCTTCTTCGTGCATCGCACAATTGGAAGCTTTTTCACGATTTTTTTAGATTCATAGACTCATGGTGAATCCTCCTCCAATATACAGCTGTTTTTTTGGGAATAATTTCAAACTTGCAAAGACACTTTAAAAAAATATAAACAAAGGGATCCTGGAGATTGGGATACAAAAGCAATTACCAGTTTACCACTACCTAGCACACTTAAATATGCTCACTCTTCATTGCACAATGCTATAGTTAACTGCCAACCACAGGAAACTATCTAGACAAACTGATCGGCAACATAACAATCTCGACTTTCGATTCATGGGTTTGACAAATAATACCTGGAACCCTTTACTCAGAGCAACATCAATTATACTTTTCCTTGTGATGCCCGGCAATATTGTTCCTTTTATTGCTGGAGTTGAAATAACATTGCCCTGGTCCAAATAGCAAGAAAAGAAATAAGATTAAAGTTACAAACGACATGCATAAAATAGACAAGAATTGTGCTAAAATAATTGTTTGTAATCAGTCTCATCATTCTGATAATGGCATTGTTCTGCAACATTTATAAGAAACCAAGGTGATAGGTAGACAACCATGCCGAACCTAACAGGTGTAGATCAGCCAGATGGTGCTATATCTTAAGGAAGAGTCATGATGCTGCTATATTACTAGGATGTCCAAACTGTTATCTATGAAATAATGCTGATCTGTTGACGGATTCCACAAGGTAATCTGTTAGGTATGAAATTTATTCCTTTATCAGCTAATATTCCGTAAATGGAGGGGCCATGCTAATGGGTGTTGCTAACAACCACGTGCTCATAAAAACCATAATGTTTTGGTTTCCATAGTTGATATGGCAGGCACATGTGCTTAAAGCCAAAAGTATTTTGAAATCAAGATATCTACTCCAGTTTAACAATTCCGCAAATAATTTAGTTTTCACCTTTTTTTTCCTTTTACGTACGAAAGATAAATATGCCCTTTAAGCAAAATACGTTAAGTTCGAGTGAAGATGGTACTAGGATATCCAGACATCTAACCACAGTAGTAACTTTCAGAATTAAGCAGTGTTACCTGAACTGATTGAAGATTATTTTTATCCAAAATAGCAAGCATATCTGACAGTGACAGCGATGTCTTACCTTCACAACAAAAATATTACACGAAGATACTTCTTCAAGATACTTTTTCTCAACAGCATCCAAGTAGAGAACATCAGAATAACCTTTCTCCTTTGCAATCTTCTGTGCCATCAAGACCTATGCAACAAAAAGGACACATACTGATAATGAAGAAGCCATGAATACACAAGTTCAACACAGTTAGCAGAACCTTTTAGCAGAGAAGATAGCACAAGATGTTTTTGATTACGGATTTCAGCTAGTGAATAGACTGGCCATTCCAGTCTTATAACCCATCACATCTATATTCTATAGGCTTTGACCACAATTTAAACAACCCGAAGATAGTGGACTTGAGGATAAATGAGCATTCACAATCATAACAAATAGGCTTTACCATTATAACACACATAGGCTTTCCAATTCCAATATGTATTCAATCCATCAACAATTTTTCTAAAAGCCAAGTAGAAAATGTTGTAAATTTGAAGTCCCAGCAGAAGAATTCAATGTGTGTGTGAATGCTACTACAAAATAATAACTGTAGAAGCGACTATGACAGATTTAAAGGGTAAAGATGCATGGTATAATAATCTATCTTACAGTATTCCACTTTGAATAATATCTCCAACGACATTATTCCATTTCAAGTGTATGCTATGCTTAAGCTTTGTCGTATCAGATTTGGCATAGCCTATTTCAATCAGAAATGGAATTGTTCTTTTGTATTTTGAACTTTAAACACTGAAAGCCCAAAATCATCAAATAACAATAAAAATAAAACATCAAATCAAGACGTCAGAAACATAAATATCATAAATAATGGACCTAAAGTTAACAGCATAATTACCGAGGCATAATTCCCAATGGTCTTAACACCTCCAGTTCCACCAGGGGTGGCCCGATGAAATTTGTCTTCAACTATCAAATTTATTGGTGCTAATCCTTCCTGCAGATATCACTGAAAAAAATTAAATGGGCGCTGAAAAAACTAAACGGGAACTAGTACATAAATGACTTGGAATTCCACATATGATTCATGATTAGTGTATCATCAACCAAAAAGGTAAAAACAGTACTACAAATAAATGTAATTATAGTCGCTACATAATTTCTAGTCTGGAATGTGGTGTCATGCAGAGTGGAAAGTACAACAATGTATATAGCCCAATTATTATTTTTATTTGGGCAAAATATCTCATGAAAGTAGTGGACAAAGAAGTTCAAACATTTGATGCAAACCTTAAAGTAGTTCCCAACAGGGGAGGCAAAAATAAGGAATGTGTACTCAGGAGCAGGTGCGAGACCAAGAACAGCCCCACTTCCCACGAGTAGTGGCCTAATGTACAAAGAACCTTTACCGGTAGGAGGCACCTGGATGCATAAGATATTTGGTAAATGATCAAATCGCGCACAAAAACAATGACATAGCACTATGGAAATGACCCAACATTTTAGATAGACGACTGACCCATCGCTTGTTTGCTAAAACGGTTTGTTTTACTGCATCCACAAATTGCTCGACAGGAGGTGCAGGCATGCACATCCTCTCGGCACCAGTTTGCATCCTCATTGCATTTTCCATTGGGCGAAACAACAGGATGGAGCCATCAGTTTTTCTATACGCCTTTAGGCCTTCGAACAATCCCTACAAATCATAACCAATAAAATTTCACAACAAGAAGAATCTGGCCTTCAAAACATTACTACAGTCTGCCAGAGACACGAATCAAGGTGTTTCTACCTCCCATACAAACCTGTCCATAATTCAGGACTCCGGATGCTGGGTTCATTTCTATCGGCCCAAATGGCACCATCCCACCCTTGTCAAAGTTCCCGTCTGGCCCGCATTTTGTAGTATACATATAGTCAGTTTGCACGAGTCCAAAACCAAGGTTCTCCCAATCCAAATCAGCAAACTCTGATGTCTGCCTGCCAAGCCAAGGGATTCCCATCAGAACTATTTTGACACGACCAACACATTGCCGTGGACAATCTAGCAGACTAGCACAAGAAAATTGTTGTGCGCTGTATGGCGTGGTACAGTCTAACAAGACATGCGATGCAGTTCATAGTGGAAATCACATACGTGTAGTTACTTGCTAGAGAAGCCTCGCATCTTCCCATGCCTCGGGCCTTTCGAAGCGGAAGCAGTGACATCGAATAAAGTCGATTCCGAATCTGCATCAACGACAATAAAGTACCGCGCATTAGATTATTCAATCAATACGCATCAACACAAGAAACAACGACGGTTCCTTGCATTTTCCAATGTTCAACTTTCAGAAATCCTAAAAAGGTTTTTAATCCCAACTTTTCCCATCTAATCGCACATGAGCACATGCTGATTAGCTCCGCTCTCTACGAATCTACAACAGAAAGCCGTATCGGCCCGTGCAGAAGAACGCCAGCGAGATCTGAACAAGGACCTGAATGGACGGCGTCGACGGCGGCGGCGAGAGGGGCAGCAGCCCGGGCCGCCGGCCGGCGAGCGGCGCGGCGGCGAGCAGGGCGCCGTGCGAGGCTGTGCCGCAATCCATGTTGTGTGAGGCTCGCTAATGGAGCTCACGCTCGCTCGCGGCGGTCTAGGGTTTCGCGGCGGCGGCGACGGCGGACGGGCGGGGATAGGTTTGTAGAGGAGGAACCGAGCAAGGGAGACGACGTCGACTGCCAGATCGGACGGGGTGGTGGCTCGTTGCGCGCACGCAGAACCTCCGTGAGATCCATGCCACGGAAGCAGACATTTGGGTCCCACCGCCATTTTGTCCACATGTCAGTGACTCCGTTCTTTGCTGCCTTCTCGTGCTCAGCTGGATAACTAAAACAGGTGTGCCACGTATTGCGGCAGTTGGAAAAGTTTTATCCGCATGCTTCTCTAGCCGAGCACCTACACTACACCAGGCGCTGACGGATCTAGTGGGGTGCCCTAGATGTCATCTGCTCAAAGTTGTAAAATCTTCTTCCATCGTGTCAAAAAAACGTCTTACATTATGAAACGGAGGGAGTAAATTTTACCAATAAACTTACACAAGGACGATTACAAAACTTTTATTTGTCTTTTCAACTAACTAACCTCTTCCCCCTAGTTTTCGGTCGGGTGGGGCCGCCTGAAAGTGCAATCATGCCCTTAATCACATTTTGATGTTGATGACAACATGCATGTTGAGATAATCATGTTTATCAAGTATATCTCAGGATTATGTCTCAAGAGGTGTGTGTGGATCATGACTACGGACAAATATATATATATATATATATATATATATATATATATATATATATATATATATATATCACTCGAGAGCAGAGACATAGGATAAAGACAAAAAGCTTCGGCTTCTTTTTCGATTTGTTCTTGAGTATAGGGATCCCGCACTATTAAGAGGGGATCGTTGGATTTCGTGAAAGAACTTGCTCAAACCCACAAAATTCCCTCACATATCTTCTCCAGTCCTCTAGCTTATGCACAAAGATTGATATGTTTCTAAGAGGTTCAGCTATCACCGGACGACCGAGAGTCTACGGACGTCCGACCTCTCTCAGCCGACCGGGCTTCCGGCTCTCCCCGGTTGTCAGGTGCATCTCCACAGAACACATATTAGCGGAAGACCGATCTCATCGGACGTCCGGCCACCGAACATCCGCTCACCTCCGGATATCCGGTGCACTTCAACAGAATGTTTATTTGCGGATTTCCGACCACACCGGACGTCCGGTCTCCGGACGACCGGCGCCTTCTGGGCGTCCGCTGACTGTGAGTTCCATACCTCGTTTGTGCCCCTGGCAGATGTTCCAGCGCCCGGACGTCCGGCGGACCGGACGGACGTCCGGTCTAATCTGTGGCACCGGTCGTCCGGTACCCACCGGACGTCCGTCAGCCCCTGTGCACTAAGTGGCTCAACGGTCTGTTTTACACTCACACTATATATGGCCTTCTCCATCTCACGGGATAAGGTTGACCATTCACTTTGAGCTTTCTAAGATCACATCTCACTCCCTCTCTTGACACCCTACACCAAATCCTAGATCCCCAATGGATTTGGGAACATTTGAGAGAAGTTCTCCAATCAAGTGATAGATCCACTCCTTCCCCTTCTACTCACCAAAGGAATTCGTGATTTGAGCAAGTTCTTGAGCATTCCCCAATGTTCTTGTTACTCTTGGGGGTTGGAGACTCCTAGGCGGCAGGAGTCTTTCGGAGAGGAATCAACCATTGTGATTACCCTCGGAAAAGTTTGTGAGAGTTTGGAGACCACCCCAAGGTCTACCACTAGTGGTTGAGAAACGCCTTCGTGGTGTTATCTCAAAGAGAGAATAGGGTGAGCCTTCGTGGCGTTGGTGTGCCTTCGTGGTAACATCCACCTCTCTAAACGGTGACGTAGCTTCCCTCCAAGGAAGTGAACATCGGCATACATCCTTGTCTCTCGGAGTTGTGGTTATCCCTAACCCTAACTCCCTACTTGTGGTTACTTATCTCTTAGTCTTACTTATATCCTAGTGTACTTGCTTACTCTCCTACTCGTGTTACTTGTTTACCTTGTTTAGCTCATAGCATCACACTTGCAATTGTTAGGCTAAACTTTATAGTCCGCATTATTGCCTAAAATTGCTAATTAACAATTAAAATTTGTAATTGTACCTATTCACCCCCCTCTAGGTCCATCTCGATCCTTTCAATTGGTATCAGAGCCTTGTGCTCTATTCTTATGGCTTAACCGCCCTAGAGCGAGATGAACCCTGATGGGACCCCCCTTGTTGCAGATCCGAAGAACACGGACGCGGCTTCCACGGAAGCCAAGTCCTTCACTTCAGAGGATCTGGAACGAGCTCTTGCTAAGCAAAAGGAGGAGCATGATGCCTCTCTTGAGGCCTTGGTCCAAATGAGGTTAGCCACACTAACCACGATGCTTGCACCACTTTATGGTGGTGCGGCCTCGAGGCCAGCTGTGTCTACTCCTTCGCTTGGCCAGCAACCTCCTAACAATGAACACTCCAGTGTTCCTTGGCTTTATGCAAGACCTCAAATAGAGAAACCTAGGTATAACCCTCAAGGCAAACCTCCTTTACTTGATGAAACTACCGATTTTGCTTTGTGGAGAGTTGCTATGCAGGATCATCTTCGATATGGAAATGATGAGATGTTGGAGATCTTGGAGTATGGCTATCAAGCTGCTGACCCGAAGAATCTTACTCCAAGAGAGGTATATGACAAGAATCTCAACGACACAGCAACCATGTGCATAATAAGAGGTATGACCGACAAGCAAAGGAGACCATACATACATATCACAAGCGCCAAGGAATTATGGGATACCATTGTGAGAACCAAGACCGGTACTTCCACTCTTCGTCTTGCTCAATATGAAATTGCCAAGGGGCAATTGCAAAACTTTTGTATGGAAAAAGGTGAATCTCCCAAGCAACTTCTTGAGCATCTTATGACTCTCACCGCCGACATTGAGTCATGTGAATGTGACAAGACACAAGATGGATTCAACTTGACTAAGCGATTTCTCGTGGATAAGTTGCTTCGCACTCTTGCTCCGTATCATCACCAAATGGTGTGGGACATAAGACAACACCATGGATTCAAGGAAATGACTTCGGATGACATCATATCCACCTTCCAACTCTTTGAAGAGTCAAAGGCAAATGCTACAACATATCTTTCCATGCATGGTACCTCAACATCAATGATCAATCTTGCATTGAAGGCCAAGCATGTATGTGAAGAAGAGCAAAGTGAAGAAGAAGACGATGATGATGATGAGGATGGTGATGAGATTGATTCAGATGTGAGCCCATCATATGAAGACATTGCTCTCTTTATCAAGAAGTTTAGCGCGGGAAAATTCAAGGGAAGATTCCAGAAGAAGAAAGTGAGGAAATGCTATAACTGTGAAGAAACCAACCGCTTCTCCAACGAGTGCCCTTATGAGAAGAGAGAAGATAAACCAAGGTTTCCCAAGACCTTTCCCAAGAAGAAGTTGCCAAATCCTTTGAACTCCAAGCTCAAGAAGAGAGATGGGAAAGCAATGGTTGCTCATGAAGAACTCGATCCGGATGATGTTAGTGGTGTTGCCGAAGTTGCTCAAGACTCTCAAAACACTTTGAGGCTAGTGAACAAGAGTGGTGATGTGGTCACCTACAACTACATGAAAGACTACAAGCGCAACGCTCACAAGTGCCTAATGGCAAAGGCCGTGGTAGAAGATGGAGAGGACCGAAGCTCTCCTGACAAGGTCAAGGTAACCCCACGATCAAATCCTCCTCTTTTCACTCCTTCTACTCCCAGTGATGAGTATCTTGATGCGGAGGATAGTTATGAGGATGATGATCTAGATGATCCTATGCTTGCTAAACTTAATAAGTTCATGTGTTCCCTCAAAGGAAAGAAGCTCACTATGTTTCGTATGCTTATGGAGATGGTGAGTAAGCACACCATCACCATTAAGGAACTCGAAACCCTCGTCACCGAGGAAAAGGAAAAATGTGAAATCCTTGAGCGGAAAGTCTAATATGAGGAAACATGAAATGATGAACTATGCTTGAAAATTGGTGCAAACATTGATGTTCATACTAAAGATCTTGCCTCCTTGAAAAAGGCTATTGACTCTTGCGAAGAGTTGATGAATGATAAAAGTAAGCTTGTGAAGTCTCATGCTTCTCTCTCTAAGGATTGTGAGCTCCTATCCGTGTCCCTCAAGACTAAGAAGAAGAGCTCACCTTTCTTACAAAGAGTTTTGAGACGCTCAAACTTACTTATCTTGAAACTCTAGCCAAGGCTTACTCTTCTCCTATTATCAATGTTGATGATTGTACTACTAACTCTAGTAGTGATCTAGCATCTATTCTTGAGGAAAATCGCTTTCTCAAGGCTCAAATCGAGAAAGGTCTCATGACATGTGCTCAAGGGAAAAAGAACCTTACTGAAGTATTGAACCAACACAATGAGGTGTTTGCCAAAGAGGGACTCAGGTTTGACCCAAGCACAAGCAAGAAGAAGACGTCCTCTCAAAAGTGCACAACCCCTCTAAAGGAAACATTTGTACGAGAAGGGCACAAGGAGAAAGGTAAGGTTGTTAGTGGGGAGGCCACAAGGGGCATGCCCACTCTCAACAAGCCAAAAGAGTTCATGCCTCCATCCTATGTACTTCATAAGACTAAGGATGGAGAAGTTTATGCAAAATTTGTTGGTCCTCGAAATGCATTCCGATTCTATGTTACTTGGGTCCCTAAGACCCTTGTGACTAACTTGAGAGGTCCCATTGCAAAATGGGTGCCTCTAACCAAGTCATAATTGTGTGTAGGTTGCCTTCTCCGGTGGAGTAAAATGGGTGATTGATAGTGGATGTACCAATCATATGACCGGAGATAGCAAATTGCTCTACGATTTCATGGAAGCTATTCAACCATTTATGAGCATTATGTTTGGTGGAGGTTCAAAAGGACAGATACACTACTAGGGAAAAGGCTAGCAGCAGCGCGGGTTTTCAGGCTAGCAGCAGCGCGGGTGGCCGCGCTACTAATAAGGCGCATCTGACTAACTCATAGTAGTAGCGGCCCCAACCAGCGCTACTCTTGTTGAGCGATATTAGCATCGCTTTTTAGGAACGCGCTACTATTAACTAGTCAGTAGCGATTTCTTCATCCCACGCCATCGCTATATCTTTCATCATTTTCCTTTCGGTTCTCCTTTCACTTTCAGCTTCCTTTCAAATGCTAGATACTAGGTACTACTAGTAGATATCAAATTCATAAACCATTACTAGATGCGGTAGTACTTTTTCGTTCAAATTACTCGTCGTGGTTTTAGTTCAAACCATGACGAGTAATTTGGAACGAAGGGAGTACTAAGATAACAATTTCATGCATAACCAACATGCATCCTCAAGCTGTACATGGTCATATCAACGGTCATCATCATATGTAGTTCTAGATGATATCGATGACGATCATCATATGTAGTTCTAGATGATATAGCCACACACACATATGTAGTTCTAGCTAGATGATATAGCCACACACACATATGTAGTTCTAGATGATATAGGCACACACACATGTAGTTCTAGATGATATCGAAGACAATCATCATCCTCAAGCCTGGGCAGTTGGTGTTCCTGATAGTAATTAGGATGGCCTGTCCAACACGAAGATTCTTGCCATCGAGGAATTTCTTCCACCCAACCGAGCTTAAGTGTGTGCGACCGTCCGTGTCCACGCTGTAAGTACTGAGTTGTGACGGAGCCCCTTGCAAGAAGGCGTAGTCGGTGAGCCTTCTTCATCGGGCTTGATACCATAACTCACGAGATATGCTCTTTGCCAATTTCGAATAAGAAAAACATATCAATTAATAAGCATGTGATCGAACTCTACACTAAAACATATATATCATCAACTAGATTCCACACAACATACCATATCATTGGACTGTACACTAAGTAATTCACACTATTAATTTGCATTTGTAAGTATAACATACCATATCATGTCGATCAACCATGGTATTTGTCAAGCGGGTCACGAATGGCACCCGACAAAGTCAAGACGTGGCGAATTATGTCCCACAAAGTTGGACACCTCCTCCTCACTCGGCCTTGTTCTTTGAGCTACGATGGCTTCATGAAGTGGGTCCTCATCATATTCATCGAGTGGGTCCTCATTATCTTCATCATATTCATCATCTTCGTCATCTTCATCATCTTCCACGAGTTGAGATAAATGACGACTAGCTTGGGTCTTTCGCTCGGAAGTTGAAGCCGATCAACTCACCACCGATAAGATGCATGCGAGCGATTTAAACAGGCCCATCCATCTCCTCCAATCTGCGACATATTGCGTCCTTTCTCAACCTCCATAGTGTACGGCCCCCATGAGCCTCAAATGTCACGGTGTCTCCTGTCGACTTGTTGAATTTCAACCTCACATTGCATGGGACGATCTGTGTAAACTAAGCAAAATGACACAATGCAATAATGCCAACACTAAAAATAAAATAGTTATTACATTTCATCTAATTTCTTACACGCATGATGACTTAAAACTTTGGAAGTAGATGCCTTAGAACAACTTGCCGGTTGCAAGGTCTTTGGCGCATCTTGACTTACACTGATTGACATAGTGGTGGTGGTGGTGGCGCCATTCTTCCTAAAGCAATATGAGCAAAGGATTACTAAATCAACTAAATCAAAATGTTCCTAAGTCAACTAAATCAACTAGCCTACTAAATCAACTAAATCAAAATGTTCTAAGTCAACTAAATCAACTAACCTACTAAGTCAACTAAATCAAAATATTCTAAGGCAACTAAATCAACTAGCCTACTAAATCAACTAAATCAAAATGTTCTAAGTCAACTAAATTAACTAAATGAATTAGCCTACTAAATCAACTAAATCAAAATGTTCTAAGTCAACTAAATCAACTAACCTACTAAGTCAACTAAATCAAAATATTCTAAGGCAACTAAATCAACTAGCCTACTAAATCAACTAAATCAAAATGTTCTAAGTCAACTAAATTAACTAAATGAATTAGCCTACTAAATCAACTAAATCAAAATGTTCTAAGTCAACTAAATTAACTAAATGAATTAGCCTACTAAATCAACTAAATCAAAATGTTCCAAGTCAACTAAATCAACTAGCCTACTAAATCAACTAAATCAAATTGTTCTAAGTCAACTAAATCAACTAGCCTACTAAGTCAACTAAATTATATCAACTAAATCAAAATGTTGCATATGAGCAGGAGGGAGAAGGAGGGCGACTCAAGGAGGAAGAAGAGAGTAGGATGGAGGAGGAAGGCGGAGCGAGGAGGGGCCGGCCGGCGGCCGATTGAGGAGGACGAAGGAGGAAGGCGGAGCGAGGAGGGGCCGCCCAGCGAGTGGAGAGGAGGACGGAGGAGGAGGCAGTGCACCGAGTCCAGCAAGGAGGAGGAGGTGGTGGGCCTTGACGCAGATGGAGGAGCGGCGACGGCGCGCTGGCGCCACGCAGCGGAGGAGAGGGGCGAGGGGCGCGGCATGATTTTGAGTGGTGTGTGTGAGTGGATCCGAAGGAGGAGATCGGGGAGATGGATGGCTTAGCGGAGAGCTCTTGACCAAAACACGCTCTGGCTAAGCTATCTAGCGGCGCTTTCCACAATAAAGCGCCATCGCTATATGTCAACATGCAAAAATACACATTGATCATCAACGATCTTTTGTGTACAATCTGATTTGACAATATGAGTCCTCACGGTTTAGGAAGCGGTGAAGACTCATATTGCAGCCCTAAATTCTACACACGAGTTCAATGAAGATCAAGTGCTTGTCAAAGTGTGAGAAGTAACATATTTAAGGTGGTAGAAACTCTCTTCACGGAGCGAGGTGGGACTAAATTTTTGTAGGAAACTTAGCGATGGCGCTTATGCGGAAATGCGTTGCTACTATGCTACGTAGCGATGGCAGCGTCGTGATAACGCGTTGCTGCTATAACTAGCCTCATGGCGGCCTCGTAGGAATTATAGCAGCAGTAGCGTCTTTGGGTGGACGCGCGCTTCGCTATATTTGTATCGGCAGCGAGTTTGATGGTCCGCGCATTGCTAGTTAGCAGCAGCGAGTTATTTTGAGGCGCGCTGCTGATAAGATTATGTGTATAGGCTTTTCCCTAGTAGTGGTACTCAGGTTGGGTAAGGTGGCTATCACAAATGACATGTCTCTAGCAAATGTCATGCTTGTTCAATCTCTCAAATATCATTTGCTTTCTGTTTGCCAATTGACTTCTGTTGGTTATGATACACTCTTTGGACTAACGGATGTGAAAGTCTTTAAGAGAGATACTCTTGAAGTGGCCTTTGTTGGAGAGTTGGATGGCAACCTTTACACAGTTGATTTCTCGAAAGAGAGCACATTCCATGCAACTTGTCTAATGGCCAAGGCTGATAAGGGGTGGCTATGGCATCGCCGGCTAGCCCATGTTGGCATGAGAAATCTTCAAGATCTCTTAAAGGGTAATCACATCCTTGGACTAACCAATGTCTCTTTTGAGAAAGATCGTGTGTAGTGCATGCATAGCCGGGAAGCAACATCAATCAAAGTACCCACCCAAGAATATCGTGTCTACTTCAAGGCCTTTGGAGCTCCTTCATGTGGATCTTTTTGGGCCTCCTTCATGGGATAGTCTTGGTGGGAAAAAGTATGGACTTGTCATTGTTGATGATTACTCAAGATATACATGGGTGTTTTTCCTCAAGTCCAAGGATGAGACGAAGATCATCTTCATTGATTTTGCCAAGCAAGCACAACGCAAGTTTGACAAAGAGATCTTGGCAGTAAGAAGTGACAATGGCTCTGAGTTCAAGAACTATACCTTGGAAGAATTCCTTAGTGATGAAGGGATTGAGCATCAATATTCAGCTCCATACACTCCTCAGCAAAACGGTGTAACCAAAAGGAAGAACTGTACACTTGTGGAGATGGCAAGGTCCATGTTGGATGAATACAAGTCACCACATAGTTTTTGGGCCGAGGCTGTCAACACTGCATGCCATGCATCAAACCGGCTCTTCCTCCGCACTATATTGGAAGAGACTCCATATGAGCTCCTAACGGGGAACAAGCCAAATGTCAAGTACTTTCGTGTATTTGGGTGCAAATGTTTCATCCTCAACAAAAGAGAACGGTTAGGAAAATTTCAATCCAAAACAATTGAGGGCATATTTGTTGGCTATGGATCAAACTCTCATGCCTATAGAGTCTACAACAAATCCAATGGATGTGTTGTAGAAACTTGTGACGTGGTGTTTGATGAATTTAATGGCTCCCATGGGGAGCAAGTTGATCTAAGTGATGTAGGTGAAGAAGATTCCTCTCGAGATATTTTGACCATGGGTGTTGGTGCACTTCTTCCAATGGAACAAGAACCTCATGATGATGAAGAAGAAGATGGAAGCTTCACAAATCATCAAACTACTTCAACACCCATACCACCACAAGCTCCTATTGTTCAACCGATGTCCTTAGTCCAAGTACAAGAAGATGATCAAGTCCCTCTTCATGATAATCTTCAAGAACAAGAAAGTCTGATCATTGATGATGAACCTCAACAAATGCAATGTGAACAAGAAGATCTTCCACCACACATTAATGATCCATATGTTGAGGACGTGGATGATGGACATGAAGTTGAACCTCGAGAAACCCTAACCTCCATCATGCCTCGAGTGCCCGTTCGTGTTGATGTTGACAAAATTCTCATCGGCATATCGGAAGGTAGAGTTACTCGTAAAAATTTGACAAACTTTTGTGCTCATTTCTCTTTTGTGTCTAGTGTTGAACCTCTCAAGGTACAAGATGCATTGATGGACAACGATTGGCTCGTTGCTATGCAAGAAGAGTTGAACAGCTTTGAACGCAACCAAGTGTGGTCATTAGTCAAGAGGCCAACTACGGAACACAATGTCATTGGAACAAAATGGATTTTCAAGAACAAGCAAGATGAGAATGGTGTAATCATCCGCAACAAGGCAAGGTTAGTGGCACAAGGGTATTCACAAGTTGAAGGTTTGGACTTTGGTGAGACCTTTGCCCCCGTTGCCCGTCTTGAATCCTTTCGCATCTTACTTGCTTATGCTGCTTTCAATGGATTTACATTGCATCAAATGGATGTGAAGAGTGCTTTCCTTAATGGTCCTCTACAAGAAGAAGTATATGTGTCACAACCACCTGGGTTCGTTGATACCGATCACAAAGACTATGTGTATAAACTTCATAAGGCTCCGTATGGCCTCAAACAAGCACCTCGTGCTTGGTATGATCATCTTAAGAAGTTTTTACTCGATGATGGCTTTGTGAGAGGGGTGATCGATCCCACTCTTTTTACTAAGAGGGACAAGGGTGATTTGATCTTATGCCAAATCTATGTAGATGTTATCATTTTTGGTTCTCCTAACATTCTTTTGTGCAAGAAGTTTGCGGCTTCCATGCCCAAGAATTTTGAAATGTCACTCAATGCGGATTTGAAGTTCTTTCTCGGATTTCAAATTCAACAATTTCAAGAAGGAATTTTCTTGTCTCAATCAAAATACCTCAAGGATATCCTAGAGAAGTTCGGTATGACTGATGCTAGTCCATGTAAGACACCCATGCCAACCAAAATTGTACTCACTGAAGACACCAACGGTATCCCTTTTGACCCATCTAAATACCGCTCTATGATTGGCTCATTGCTTTATCTTTGTGAATCTAGACCAGACATCATGTTCAGTGGATGCATGTGTGCTAGATTTCAAGCTTTCCCTAGGGAAAATCATCATAAGGCGGTTAAGCACATTCTTAGATACCTTGTTCACACCCCAAAGTTGGGTCTCTGGTACCCCAAGGATGCTAAGTTTGATCTCATTGGATACACGGATGCGGATTGGGCTGGAGATAAAGTGGATCGTAAGTCCACCTCCGGTGCATGTCAATTTCTTGGTCGCTCTTTGGTAAGTTGGTCCTCGAAGAAACAAAATTGTGTTGCTCTCTCCACCGACGAAGCTGAATACATTGCAATCGCCAGTTGTGAAACTCAATTACTATGGATGAGGCAAACTTTAAAGGATTATGGTATCACCTACAGACATGTGCCTCTTCTATGTGATAATGAAAGTGCCATCAATATTGCTAAGAACCCCAAAGATCATACTCGCACCAAGCACATTGATATTAGGTATCAATTCTTGAGAGATCATGTGGAAAAAGGTGACATTGATATTGATCATGTTGGCACCGATATGCAACTTGCAGACATTTTCACCAAGCCATTGGATGAAGCAAGGTTTTGTCAACTTAGGCGTGAACTTGGTATCTTGGAGCTTGACAACATTATGTGAAATCTAGTACACATTCATGCATTTTCATCATGTCTTCTTTAGATGTAGGCATATATTTAGGGGGAGACACTCAACTCATGAGTACCCTCACCCTACAAAATGCATAAAAAGAACAAACACTCTCAAAGCTACCATGTTATTCTAACAATGGTGCTTTCAATGATGGAGTAGTGATTATGCACCCAAAGTTCCAATCTTTATGGAGCCATGTCATGTATACTCATACATGGTGGCAGTAGCCACCGCTCTTGTCATTTGAACAATATATGAGCGCTATATGTTTTATTATTGTTGGCATAGGATACTCATTGCTTAACATATTATGCTTTTGCATCTTACTGCATACTGAAATCATCCTCTCCTCATCATTGTTAGTAGCACAAATAATTGCACCCTACTCTTCTCAAAATTTCCTATATGCTTTTGGACGTTCGCTATGTACCGGACTTCTGCTAATTTTTCCCCTGCCCAGGCACCGGACGTCCGTAAAAAGCTCTCTGTTGTCCTCAGGCCGGTCGTCCGCTCTATCTTGTCTTCCGTTAATTTTTTCCCTGGCCCAGGCGCCGGACGTCCGCAGAACCCCGGTCGTCCAGACTTTTCTCAGGCACATATATATAGCGCGGGGTGCGGTTCGGGTCAGTTTGCCCTAATCTTATCGCTCCCTCTCCTCTGTTCACCACCACCACCACCCCTGCCTTGCGGCTCCTCGCCTTGGACGCTCGCCGCCCGAGCCCCCTCGACAATGCCACACTGCTCGGGTCGCCCCTGTCCCCGGCGCAGTCGCCGTCTCCCTCCGTGTTCTTCACTCCGAGGTAGCACCTATCTCTTCTCCCCTCATTCATCGATTCTTTTATCTATGGTGGGGTTGTTGATTTGGGTCTTCCTCCTCCCCCAGGTCGAGATGCCCAAGACCAAGCACTCCGCGCGCAAGCAGGTCACCGGTGGGCCATCTCGCATGTCTCATCGTGGTGGCTCTGATGACTCCCAGGAGTGGGCTCGTCCTCGGAAGCGTGCTGCCCGTCCTCACAGCTCATCTAGCAACTCCTCCTCGGAGGAATCTGACTACGAGGATGAACTGGATGATTTGGAGCAGCCCGGGTTTGTTGCTGTTCGCACCTCCGCACCCAAGCTGGGAACTCATAGGCCCACCTTCATGCCTCCTCCTCCTCCGGTGCAACCTCACGGTGATGCTCGTCATATCTCTCTTGAACCTCCTTTACCACTCGGTCGCAATGTTAAGCGGTTCAACGAGGTTCCCATTGCTTCCTATCTTAGGTTGCGTCGTGATGTTGATCAATTTAAGGTTGCTAGTGACTTTCGGGATAATCGTTTTCGCACTAATGTACAAGCTGACATCTTTACCACTATCATCATTCCTAAAGGCTTATCTCTCCATGTATGCATTGACTTAGAGCGTATTCGTACTCATCCGGATAAATATCCGGGGGCTATTGAGCTCACTGAGTCATCTAATCTTGCTGCCCCATTTGTATTTCAACATGACTTTGACCAAGCTGCCATTCATCAATTCTATGCCACATGTTATTTTGGTCCAAATAACACTGTCACTTGGATGACCTCCGACACCGTGCTCACGGCATCTTATTCTCAATTTGTTACTGCCCTTGGGTTTCCTGACACCGGTTTCAAAATCCACAAGGATGACCCCAACCATAGGCCCAAGGGGATTGATGTCTGTGTGGATTTTCTCAAACCAATAGAAACTTTGTCTAATGCGGAGAAACAAAAGGGCCTGAACCAAGTCTCCATTTGGCGCTCACCTTTCTACATCATCTATCAGTGTGTCATCTGCACCATCTATCCCAAGATGGGTGAAAAGGGGTCTTGCAATAGCTACTGCATTGATCTCATGCATCGCCTCTATGCATCTCCAAACGGGAAGATAAATGTTCCTCATTTTCTTTGGCACGAGATCCGTCTCGCTAGTTTTCAGCACAAGCGGGCCTTTCCTCATGCCCCCTTTCTTCAGGCTTTTATCGAGCGTGTTGCTCCATTTCCCATTGCCCGCACTCACTTGCATGAGCGATGGGTCATTCCACCTCATATGGCGGATGATTGGGGTCCTCCTCCTGCTGCTCCTGCTCGTCGCACCGCAGCTAGTGTTCCTCCTCCTACTGCTCGTTCTACTCCTTCCAGTTCTGCATCCTTTGGGCGCATTTCTCGCTTTCTTGGGAAGGCTCACTCAGCAATGATGAAGGTGGTCACCTTTTGTTGCTCCCAAAATCACGATGTTGTCACTCGCATGGTCACTTCCAAGAATGCTCTGAAGGCTTGTCTGAGAGACTCCGGAGTTTATGATGTGAGTGACGATGAACGTCTCCCTGATGAGCCACCTTCTGACTTTGGTTTTCCCTTGGGTCCTGAGTGGGCTGACTTCTTTGACGAGGCTGGTGGCAATGGTGCTCATGATGATGGTGGTGATCATGATGATGCTCTTTGATGCTGCTATGACCCCCCTTTTGGGTATTTGATGCCAAGGGGGAGCAGGCACTATGCTGTTATGTCTTTATTAGCTTGTATCGTACTCATGTTATGTCTTTATTAGCTTGTATCGAACTCATGTTATGAGATTTTATAGACTTATGTTCTATGCTATGTTGTCTTGACTATCTCGTGTATGAGATTTGGTTGTGTTGGTATCATATTGAGGGGGAGCTCTCTTCATGCTTATTCTTTATTTACTGAGCTCCACAACAAATCCTTTCGATATTTTCTTTTGTGCATATAGGTTGTCATCAACTACCAAAAAGGGGGAGATTGAAAGTGCAATCATGCCCTTAATCATATTTTGATGTCGATGACAACATGCATGTTGGGACTAATCATGTTTATCAAGTATATCTCAGGATTATGTCTCAAGAGCTGTGTGTGGATCATGACTACGGACAAAATATATATCTCAGGATTATATCACTCGAGAGCAGAGACACAAGACAAAGACAGAAAGCTTCGTCTTCATTTTCAGTTTGTTCTTGAGTATAGGAATCCCGCACTATTAAGATGGGATCGTTGGATTTCGTGAAAGAACTTGCTCAAACCCACAAAATTCCCTCTCACATCTTCTCCAGATTCTTCCTCTAGCTTATGCACAAAGATTGGTATGTTTCTAAGAGGTTCAGCTATCACCGGACGTCCGAGAGTCTACGGACGTCCGGCCTCTCTCAGCCGACCGGGCTTCCGGCTCTCCCCGGTTGTCCGGTGCATCTCCACAGAACAGATATTAGCGGAAGACCGATCTCACCGGACGTCCGTCCACCGGACGTTCGCTCACCTCCGGATATCCGGTGCACTTCAACAAAATGTTTATTTGCGGATTTCCGACCACATCGGACGTCCGGCCTCCGGACGACCGTCGCCTTTCGGGCGTCTGCTGACTGTGAGTTCCATACCTCGTCTATGCCCCTGGCAGATGTTCCAGCGTCCAGACGTCCGGCGGACCGGACGGATGTCCAGTCTAATCTGTGGCACCGGTTGTCCGGTACCCACCAGATGTCCGTCAGCCCCTGTGCACTAAGTGGCTCAACGGTCTGTTTTACACTCACACTATATATAGCCTTCTCCAATTCATGGTATAACGTTGACCATTCACTTTGAGCTTTCTAAGAACACATCTCACTCCCTCTCTTGACACCCTACACCAAATCCTAGACCCCCAAGGGATTTGGGAACATTTGAGAGAAGTTCTCCAATCAAGTGATAGATTCACTCCTTCCCCTTCTACTCACCCAAGGAATTCGTGATTTGAGCAAGTTCTTGAGCATTCCCTAGGGTTCTTGTTACTCTTGGAGGTTGGAGACTCCTAGGCGGTAGGAGTCTTTCGGGGAGGAATCGACCATTGTGATTACCCTCGAAAAAGTTTGTCAGGGTTTGGAGACCACCCCAAGGTCTACCACTAGTGGTTGAGAAACGCCTTCGTGGTGTTATCTCAAAGAGAGAATAGGGTGAGCCTTTGTGGCGTTGGTGTGCCTTCGTGGTAACATCCACCTCTCTAAACGTTGACGTAGCTTCCCTCCAAGGAAGTGAACATCGGCGTACATCCTCGTCTCTCGGAGTTGTGGTTATCTATAACCCTACTCCCTACGTGTGGTTGCTGTTGGAAATATGCCCTAGAGGCAATAATAAAAGGATTATTATTATATTTCCTTGTTCATGATAATTGTCTTTATTCATGCTATAACTGTATTATCCGGAAATCGTAATACACGTGTGAATACATAGACCATAATATGTCCCTAGTAAGCCTCTAGATGACTAGCTCGTTGATCAACTGATAGTCATGGTTTCCTAGCTATGGACATTGGATGTCGCTGATAACGGGATCACATCATTAGGAGAATGATGTGATGGACAAGACCCAATCCTAAGCATAGCACAAGATCGTGTAGTTCGTTTGCTAGAGCTTTTCCAATGTCAAATATCCTTTCCTTAGACCATGAGATCGTGTAACTCCCGGATACCGTAGGAATGCTTTGGGTGTACCAAGCGTCAAAAGCGAATCGGGTGACTATAAAGGTGCACTACTGGTATCTCCGAAAGTGTCATTGGGTTGACATGGATCGAGGCTGGGATTTGTCACTCCGTATGACGGAGAGGTATCTCTGGGCCCACTCGGTAATGCATCATCATAATGAGCTCAAAGTGACCAAGTGTTTGGTCACGGGATCATGCATTACTGATGATGAGTAAAGTGACTTGCGATGCTTGAGACTGAGCAGGTATTGGGATACCGACGATCGAGTCTCGGGCAAATAACGCACCGATTGACAAAGGGAATTGTATACGGGTTGTTTGAATCCTCGACATCGTGGTTCATCCGATGAGATCATCGAGGAGCATGTAGGAGCCAACATGGGTATCCAGATCCGCTGTTGGTTATTGCCGAGAGCCGTCTCGGTCATGTCTCACGTGTCTCCGAACCCGTAGGGTCTACACACTTAAGGTTCGGTGGCGCTAGGGTTGTATGAATATGAGTATGCAGCAAACCGAATGTTGTTGAAGTCCGGATGAGATCCGGACGTCACGAGGAGTTCAGATGGTCGGAGGTAAAGAATTATATATAGGAAGTGCTGTTTTGGCCATCGGAAAGTTTGGGGTCACTCGGTATTGTCTGGGACCACGGAAGGGTCCCGGGTCCACCGGTGGGGCCACCTATCTGGAGGGCCCGTGGGATGAGATGGGAGGAACCAGCCCCTAGTGGGCTAGTCGCCCCCCTTGGGCCTCCCTGCGCCTAGGGTTTAAAACCCTAGGGGGCGCACCACTTGCCTTGGGGTACTCAACCCCGGCTGCCGCCCCTTGGGAGATTGCATCTCCCGGGCGGGCCCCCGTGGGGCCTATATAAGGAGGCGCGGCACCTGTGTGTGGCACCTCCTCCCCTGCTACACCTCGTCCTCCTCCCAGCAGCTTGGTGAAGCCTGCTGGGAGTTCTCTGCATCCACCACCACGCCGTTGTTCTGTTGGATCATCATCAACCTCTCCTTCCCCCTTGCTGGATCAAGATGGAGGAGACGTCATCCGCTCCGTACGTGTGTTGAACGCGGAGGTGCTGTCCGTTTGGCACTTGGTCATCGGTGATTTGAATCACGGCGAGTACGACTCCATCATCACCGTTCTCTTGAACGCTTCCGCACGCGATCTACAAGTGGTATGTAGATGCAATCTCTATCCCATGACTTGTTGCTTAGATGAACTCATAGATGGATCTTGGTGAAACCGTAGGAAAAATTTTAATTTTCTGCAACGTTCCCCAACAATGGCATCATGAGCTAGGTCTATACGTAGTTCTCTATTGCACGAGTAGAACACAATTTTGTTGTGGGCGTAGATGTTGTCAACTTTCTTGCCGCTACTAGTCTTATTTTGCTCCAGCGGTATTGTGGGATGAAGCGGCCCGGACCAACCTTACACGTACGCTTACGTGAGACCGGTTCCACCGACTGACATGCACTAGTTGCATACGGTGGCTGGCGGGTGTCTGTCTCTCCCACTTTAGTTGGAGCGGATTCGACGAAAAGGGTCCTTATGAAGGGTAAATAGAAGTTGACAAATCACGTTGTGGCTTTAACGTAGGTAAGAAAATGTTCTTGCTAGATCACCTATAGAAGCCACATAAAAACTTGCAACAACAATTAGAGGACGTCTAACTTGTTTTTGCAGCAAGTGCCTTGTGATGTGATATGGCCAAAAGTTGTGATGAATGATGAATGATATATTGTGATGTATGAGATCATGTTCTTGTAATAGGAATCACGACTTGCATGTCGATGAGTATGACAACCGGCAGGAGCCATAGGAGTTGTCTTTATTTTTTGTATGACCTGCGTGTCATTGAAGAACGCCATGTAAATTACTTTACTTTATTGCTAAACGCGTTAGCCATAGAAGTAGAAGTAGTCGTTGGCGTGACAACTTCATGAAGACACGATGATGGAGATCATGATGATGGAGATCATGGTGTCATGCGGTGACAAAGATGATCATGGAGCCCGAAGATGGAGATCAAAGGAGCTATATGATATTGGCCATATCATGTCACTACTATATAATTGCATGTGATGTTTATTATGTTTATGCATCTTGTTTACTTAGAACGACAGTAGTAAATAAGATGATCCCTTATAATAATTTCAAGAAGTGTTCTCCCCTAACTGTGCGCCGTTGCTAAAGTTCGTCGTTTCGAAGAACCACGTGATGATCGGGTGTGATAGATTCTTACGTTCACATACAACGGGTGTAAGACAGTTTTACACATGCAAAAACACTTATGGTTAACTTGACGAGCCTAGCATGTACAGACATGGCCTCGGAACACAGAGACCGAAAGGTCGAACACGAGTCGTATGGAAGATACGATCAACATGGAGATGTTCACCGACGATGACTAGTCCATCTCACGTGATGATCGGACACGGCCTAGTTGACTCGGATCGTGTAACACTTAGATGACTAGAGGATGTCTAATCGAGTGGGAGTTCATTATAATAATTTGATTAGATGAACTTAATTATCATGAACTTAGTCTAAAACCTTTGCAAATATGTCTTGTAGATCAAATGGCGCGCTCATGTCAACATGAACTTCAACGCGTTCCTAGAAAACCAAGCTGAAAGATGATGGCAGCAACTATACGGATTGGGTCCGAACACGAGATCATCCTCATAGCTGCCAGAAACAATATGTCCTAGAAGGACCGCTAGGTGATGCACCGTCGAGAGAACCAAGGCGTTATGAATGCTTGGCAGTCTCGCGCTGATGATTACTCCCTCGTTCGATGCGGCATGCTTTACTGACTTAGAACCGGGGCTCCAAAAGCGTTTTGAGCAACACGGAGCATATGAGATGTTCGAGGAGCTGAAACTAGTTTTCCAAGCTCATGCCCGGTCGAGAGATATGAAGTCTCCGACAAGTTCTATAGTTGTAAGATGGAGGAAAATAGTTACATCGGTGAGCACATACTCAAAATGTCTGGGTTGCACAACCGCTTTCCCGGTGGACATTAACCTCCGGACGAGGCGGTCATTGACATAATCCTTGATCGCTCCCACCAAGCTACAAGAGCTTTGTGATGAACTACAATATGCAAGGGATGGTGAAAACCATTCTGAAGTATTTTCAATCTGAAGTCGCAGAGGTAGAAATCAAGAAGGAACATCAAGTGTTGATGGTCAATAAAACCACTAAGTTCAAGAAGGGCAAGGGCAAGAAGAACTTCAAGAAAGGCGGCAAGGATGTTGCGGCGCTACCGTAAACCAGTTGCCGGGAAGAAGTCAAGCAATGGACCCAAGCACGAGGCCGAGTGCTTTTATTGCAAAGGAAGGGTCCTTTGAAGCGGAACTGCCCCAAATACTTAGCGGACAAGAAGGCCGGCAACACTAAAGGTATATTTGATATACATGTAATTGATGTGTACCTTACCGATTACTCGTAGTAACTCACAGGTATTTGATACGGTGCCGTTGCTCATATTTGTAACTCACGGCGGGAGCTGCGGAATAAGCGGAGGCTGGCGAAGGGCGAGGTGACGATGCGCGTCGGGAATGGTTCCAAGGTCGATGTGATCGCCGTCGGCATGCTACCTCTACATTTACCTATGGGATTAGTTTTAAACCTTAATAATTGTTATTTAGTGCCAAGTTTGAGCATGAACATTGTATCTGGATCTCGTTTGATACGAGATGGCTACTCATTTAAATCCGAGAACAATGGTTGTTCTATTTATATGAGAGATATGTTTTATGGTCATGCTCCGATGGTCAATGGTTTATTCTTGATGAATCTCGAACGTAATATTACACATATTCATAGTGTGAATACCAAAAGATGTAAAGTTGATAACGATAGTCCCACATACTTGTGGCACTGCCGCATATGGTCACATTGGTGTCAAGCGCATGAAGAAGCTCCATGCTGATGGACTTTTAGAGTCTCTAGATTATGAATCGTTTGACACATGCGAGCCATGCCTCATGGGCAAGATGACCAAGACTCCGTTCTCCGGAACAATGGAGCGAGCAACCAACTTATTGGAAATCATACATACCGATGTGTGCGGTCCAATGAGCATTGAGGCTCGCGGAGGATATCGTTATGTTCTCACTCTCACTGATGACTTGAGTAGATATGGATATGTCTACTTAATGAAACACAAGTCTGAGACCTTTGAAAAGTTCAAGAAATTTCAGAATGAGGTAGAGAATCAACGTGACCGAAAGATAAAGTTCCTACGATCAAATCATGGAGGAGAATATTTAAGTCATGAATTTGGCACACACTTAAGGAAATGTGGAATCGTTTCACAACTCACGCCGCCTGGAACACCTCAGCGTAACGGTGTGTCCGAACGTCATAATCGCACTCTATTGGATGTGGTGCGGTCTATGATGTCTCTTACCGATTTACCGCTATCATTTTGGGGATACACTCTAGAGACAGCTACATTCACTTTAAATAGGGCACCGTCTAAATCCGTTGAGACGACACCGTATGAATTGTGGTTTGGGAAGAAACCTAAGCTGTCGTTTCTAAAAGTTTGTGGATGCCATGCTTATGTCAAGAAACTTCAACCTGAAAAGCTCGAACCCAAGTCGGAAAAATGCGTCTTCATAGGCTACCCTAAGGAAACCATTGGGTATACCTTCTACTTAAGATCCGAGGGCAAGATCTTAGTTGCCAAGAACGGATACTTTCTGGAAAAAGAGTTTCTCTCGAAAGAAGTAAGTGGGAGGAAAGTAGAACTCGATGAAGTACTACCTCTTGAACAGGAAAGTAGTGCAGCTCAGGAAAATGTTCCTGTGATGCCTACACCAACTGGAGAGGAAAATAATGATGATCAAGGTACTTCGGATCAAGTTGCTACTGAACTTCGTAGGTCCACAAGGACACGTTCCGCACCAGAATGGTACGGCAACCCTGTCCTGGAAATAATGTTGTTAGACAACGGTGAACCTTCGAACTATGAAGAAGCGATGGCGGGCCCAGATTCCAACAAATGGCTTGAAGCCATGAAATCCGAGATAGAATCCATGTATGAAAACAAAGTATGGACTTTGACAGACTTGCCGATGATCGGCGAGTGATAGAAAACAAATGGATCTTTAAGAAGAAGACGGACGCAGATGGTAATGTTGCCATCTATAAAGCTCGACTTGTCGCTAAGGGTTATCGACAAGTTCAAGGGGTTGACTACGATGAGACATTCTCTCCCGTAGCGAAGCTGAAGTCCGTCCGAATCATGTTAGCAATTTCCGCATACTATGATTATGAGATATGGCAGATGGACGTCAAAACGGCATTCCTTAACGGACATCTTAAGGAAGAACTGTATATGATGCAGCCGGAAGGTTTTGCCGATCCTAATAATGCTAACGAAGTATGCAAGCTCCAGCGATCCATTTATGGGCTGGTGCAAGCATCTCGGAGTTGGAACATTCGCTTTGATGAGATGATCAAAGCGTTTGGGTTTATGACGACTTATGGAGAAGCTTGCGTCTACAAGAAAGCGAGTGGGAGCTCTGTAGCATTTCTCATATTATATGTAGATGACATACTTTTGATGGGAAATGATATAGAACTCTTGGACAACATTAAGGCCTACTTGAACAAGTGTTTTTCAATGAAGGACCTTGGAGAAGTTGCTTACATATTAGGCATCAAGATCTATAGGGATAGATCGAGACGCCTCATAGGTCTTTCACAAAGCACATACCTTGATAAGATTTTGAAGAAGTTCAAAATGGATCAGTCAAGAAAGGGTTCTTGCTCAGATTGCAAGGTGTGAGATTGAGCTCGGCTCAATGCCCGACCACGGCAAAAGATAAAGAAGAGATGAGTGTCATCCCTATGCTTGACCATAGGATCTATTATGTATGCCATCTTTGTGTACGGACTGATGTAAACCTTGCCGTAAGTTTGGTAGGAAGGTACCAAAGTAATCCGGCAAGGAACACGGACAATGTCAAGAATATCTGAAGTACACGAAAAGGACAAAGGACATGTTTCCGTTTATGGAGGTGACGAAGAGCTCGTCGTAAAGGGTTACGTCGGCGCTAAGCCGACATAGATCTGGATGACTCTAAGTCACAAACCGGATCGTGTATATGTTGAATGGTGAGCGATGGTAGTGCATTTGCAAGCGAGCGTCGTGGCGGGATCTACATGTGAAGCGGAGTACATGGCAGCCTCGGAGGCGCGCATGAAGCAATTTGGGTGAAGGAGTTCATCACCGACCTAGGAGTCATACCCAATGCATCGGGGCCGATCAAACTCTTCGTGACAACTTTGGAGCTATTGCCCTTGCCAAGGAGCCGGGTTTCACAAGAAGACCGAGCACATCAAGCGTCGTTTCAACTCCATCCGTGAAAATGTTCAAGATGGAGACATAGATATTTGCAAAGTATATACGGATCTGAATGTCGCAGATCCGTTAACTAAACCTCTCTCGCGAGCAAAACATGATCAACACCAGAACTCTATGGGTGTGCGATTCATCACAATGTAACTAGATTATTGACTCTAGTGCAAGTGGGAGATTGTTGAAAATATGCCCTAGAGGCAATAATAAAAGGATTATTATTATATTTCCTTGTTCATGATAATTGTCTTTATTCATGCTACAACTGTATTATCCGGAAATCATAATACACGTGTGAATACATAGACCATAATATGTCCCTAGTAAGCCTCTAGATGACTAGCTCGTTGATCAACATATAGTCATGGTTTCCTGGCTATGGACATTGGATGTCGTTGATAACGGGATCACATCATTAGGAGAATGATGTGATGGACAAGACCCAATCCTAAGCATAGCACAAGATCGTGTAGTTCGTTTGCTAGAGCTTTTCCAATGTCAAGTATCCTTTCCTTAGACCATGAGATCGTGTAACTCCGGATACCGTAGGAATGCTTTGGGTGTACCAAGCGTCCTGGCGAATCGGGTGACTATAAAGGTGCACGGTATCTCCAAAAGTGTCATTGGGTTGACACGGATCGAGGCGGATTTTTCACTCCGTATGACGGAGAGGTATCTCTGGGCCCACTCGGTAATGCATCATCATAATGAGCTCAAAGTGACCAAGTGTTTGGTCACGGGATCATGCATTACTGATGCGAGTAAAGTGACTTGCGATACTTGAGGTGAGCGGGTATTGGGATACCGACGATCGAGTCTCGGGCAAGTAACCTACCGATTGACAAAGGGAATTGTATGCGGGGTTGTTTGAATCCTCGACATCGTGGTTCATCCGATGAGATCATCGAGGAGCATGTGGGAGCCAACATGGGTATCAGATCCGCTGTTGGTTATTGTCCGAGAGCCGTCTCGGTCATGTCTCGTGTCTCCGAACCCGTAGGGTCTACACATAAGGTTCGATGGCGCTAGGGTTGTATGAATATGAGTATGCAGCAAACCGAATGTTGTTGAGTCCGGATGAGATCCGGATGTCACGAGGAGTTTCAAAATGGTCGGAGGTAAAGAATTATATATAGGAAGTGCTGTTTTGACCATCGGGAAAGTTTGGGGTCACCGGTATTGTCTGGGACCACTGGAAGGGTCCCGGGGTCCACCGGTGGGGCCACCTATCCGGAGGGCCCGTGGGCTGAGATGGGAGGAACCAGCCCCTAGTGGGCTGGTGCCCCCCTGGGCCTCCCTGCGCCTAGGGTTGAAAACTCTAGGGGGGCGCACCACTGCCTTGGGGTACTCCAACCCCGCCGCCGCCCCTTGGGAGATTGCATCTCGGGGCCGGCGCCCTCGGGGCCTATATAAGGATGGCAAGGGGAGGCGGTGGCACCACGTGTGTGGCGCCTCCCACCCCCCTGCTACACCTCGTCCTCCTCCATGCAGCTTGGCAAAGCCTGCTGGGAGTTCTCTGCATCCACCACCACGCCGTCGTCTTTGTTGGATCATCATCAACCTCTCCTTCCCCCTTGCTAGATCAAGACGGAGGAGACGTCATCCGCTCCGTACGTGTGTTGAACGCGGAGGTGCTGTCCGTTTGGCACTTGGTCATCGGTGATTTGAATCACGGCGAGTACGACTCCATCATCACCATTCTTTGAACGCTTCCGCACGCGATCTACAAGTGGTATGTAGATGCAATCTCTATCCCATGACTCGTTGCTTAGACGAACTCATAGATGGATCTTGGTGAAACCGTAGGGAAAATTTTAATTTTCTGCAATTTTCCCAACAGTTACTTGTCTCTTAGTCTTACTTATATCCTAGTGTACTTGCTTACTCTCCTACTCGTGTTACTTGTTTACCTTGCTTAGTTCATAGCATCACACTTGCAATTGTTAGGCTAAACTTTATATTCCGCTTTATTGCCTAAAATTGCTGAGTAACAATTAAAATTTGTAATTGTACCTATTCACCCCCCCTCTAGGTCCATCTCGATCCTTTCACCGCCTCATCCCCAACTTCGAATAAGTCCCCATGTTAGCCAGTCCGTTGATCGCGTGAAAAAATTCCCTATGAACTTAGCATTGTTCAAATTTTACTATATACTTAACAATAAATATTTATTTAACTATTGCTATTTTCAGACTATTTGTTGAGATTATGATAATATTTAGTGTAAACCTTGAACTGTGGCACCCCAAGTATGTGATTCTAGATCCGCCACTGCACTTGGGCTCCTCAAACGACACTGTCCCGAAAGTCCGGTCACTAAGAGCATCTCTAACAGATCCCGTTTAACTCCGGCGAACTGGGTTATAGCAAACACTATACGGGACGACCCAAAATAACCTGCCAAGTACATACCGCAAACAAGGCACGACACGTAAACATTTTTGAGGAAGCTCGTAAACCGCCCCCGATTCCTCCATATATGTGGGCGCCGACGGGATTTCGGGTTCCCATCCCACAAATCCTCCACCGCCCTCCGCCGCAATTCCTCCCTTCCGGCGTCAAATCCGCTCGGCTCCAGCCACGTTTTCCGTCTCATTTCTTCGTCCTTTCTCTCCGGAAATGTATATCGCGGGCTCCGGTCGTGGTGGCGGTGGGGTTTTCGACTGCCGCGGTGGCTTCGGGTGCCACGGTCGCAGCGGGTTCACCGACCACAGGCGCCTCCACAACGACAAGGCCGGCGGCTCTGGCCTCCGCTCTACTGTGTCGGACAGGCAATGGGAGGCGGCGCGCACGCGCGGCACGAAGTTCCGCAGCACTGGAGCGAGAGCGCGGGTGTGGACGACCTTCATCCGCCTCAGCCGGCTCTTCGACTCTGCGATCTAGCGGTTCCGCGTGGCCTACATGAAGTGTAATATGTAGCATTGTTAAAAATGCAGCATAGGTAAGAAGTACTGAAGGTTTGAATAAAAACTTTGAGATACATAACATACAGTACTTATCTTGTGTGTACGTTCAGCTTAGTCGGTCTTTTCATGGTTCTTTGTTGCATTTTTATTGTCTGCATTGGTGAGTGAGGATAATATTTAGAACTGTAAATATTGGCGAGATATTTAACTATAGGTCATGGGAAGTAATACATACTCTCCCTTTGCTTTTCCCTTTTTGGAGTATTATCCGGGCTATTTGAGCCGCATTCAGAAATTCGATTGTATTGAGCAGGAAAACAAATAAGAAAGTTATATTATAGGTACAGGATTGTGCACGAATTAGCAAGTAAAAGGTAAAGGTAGAACATTTTGTACACTCAACATGATAAAGCCACTTGTCCCAGCTGTGACCAAAAGTACTATTCCCTCCATCCATATATATAGAGCCAAATGTGTTTTTTTAGATTGCCTTAGACTATTGATAAGATTAATAGTATATGAGATATATAATGTGAAAATTATATCATTGAAAGCTTATTTACATACGAATTCGACGATATGCTTTGTGTAGCTTGCATTTCATATATTATCGTTCTAACATGTGGTCAAAGTTAGCCTCGAAAATGCATTAGGCCCTATGTAGATGGATAGAGGGAGTACGAGAAATTAGCATATATCTAGTTGTTGTTTCTGTCCCATTTGCTGAACATTTCTATCAGTTTCTCCATGTAGTTTTTCTTTACAAATAGTACTGCTCCTCTTTTTTGCCTGTGTGTGTGGAGGTTTGCAACATATGAGAATTTAGTATATATATATATATATATATATATATATATATATATATATATATATATATATATATATATATATATATATAGCAAGTGATATTCATGGTGATGATGTACAATCCATGACATTTGACTTTCCAAATTTTGTTTTCATGCGCTATAAATTTTAATAGGCAGTGATTGCTTTCCAAAAATATATACTACTGATTTCCTTACAATGATTCATTTTCAAACAGAAATGGTATGTATATACGCTCTGATTTTTAAGGTATCCGATATGACCAAACTACACGAAATATCGTCCCAAATGTTTGTATGTATAATTACGACATATATTATGCGTTTTTCTGAAGTTTTACTTGGTATCTAGTATTAAAAAAAAGTTAAGGCGGGGTCACATTTTACCAACTAATATTTCTATACAAAATAAGGTGAACAAATAATATAAATGTGATCCTAATTATTTTTTACTTTTAGGAATATATGATGCATGCTGATACCCACACGGCCACACATGATTTTTTTCCCTACGTACATATACCCACGCACAATTCTTTTTAGTCTAAGTAATGTCCGACCAATACCCACACGCAGTTTTCTCGTATGTACATAGACGTAAGATATCATACACCAAACTCTTTTCCAATACATGCATGCTTGCGAATCAACCTGTGGTTGAGTTGGTTAGGTGGACAGTGGTATCCCCAACCCATCAGGGTTCAAATCCTGGTGCTCGCATTATTCCTGGATTTATTTCAGGATTTCCGGTGCGTGTGTGCGTTCATAGGGATGAGTGTATGCGCGTGTATATGAGCGCTTGTGTCTGTACTGATGCTCAAAAAGAAAGACAATACATGCATGCTTTGGAGATATACACAAAACTAATATACTTTGAATGGTACATAACCCAAAAAATGATACACTATTTTTTAACACATGTAAAATATTTTGATATATACCCAGAAATAATATTGGGGATATACCCAGAAATAGTATAATTTACATATACGTAAGATCTTGAGTAGGTATATGAAAAGGTTAGTACGTGACTAGGTATATGAAAAAGTTAATACGTGACTAGGTATACGATTTTTATAGGTATATGGATTAGTACGTTACTAGGTATATGAATTAATACATGACTAGATATATACAAATACCTAAGATATTGTACGCATAAACTAATTTTTTAATACATATATATGCCTTGAAGACATACCTACAAATAATATATTAGAAAAAGTAGAATACATTAATAAAGTGCAAGTACCATGCATGGATCATTAATTGTTAATTTTCTCTTTCTTGTTTAATGAGGGCATTAAGTGTTCATATCAAGCAATAATTCTTTCCTAAGAGCATGGTTAATAGTATAGCCAGCTGCTGGCTATAAGCCAGTGCCATGTCATTTACGGCCCATCTTATAGTCAACATGTACAATAGTAGATCAAAATAATGTACTACTTTTTTATTATGTGGCCCACATTTCATTCTTACAAAGTGTCTAGGAGCACATGCTAGAGCTGGCTCTTCACGAAGAGCCCGCTTACCTTCTCTCTCCTTTTCTCTTTCCTTCAACTAAGCAGAAATATACTAGTTTATTCCTTATAGCCCGCCCACTCAGCTCTATTGTACTTGCTCTAATGATAGTGTCAACGTTTAAGGCATTAGTTCTAGTACTAATACAAGTGCACACATCTTAGTGTAATCCGACGGTTTGTAGGCAAGGTGCCCATGCACCTAGGTGTCTCATATGGTCGTCATATATATATATATATATATATATATATATATATATATATATATATATATATATATATATATATAGGAAAATCCATCCTACCACCCGGTGGTAGTTACCTCACATGTCTCATATACTACCATGTGGTACTACATATACTATTTTATTATTTTAAATATGTTCATATACTATATCTAAGATATTTCAAAGCAAGTTACATGAAAAAATTGCATATAAGCCCATAGTTTTTGTTATATTTATAAAATACGTACATATTTGTACGTAAAATGAGCATACTCAAAAAATGGTACATAGTACTTAAAAATTAGTATATATATACTACTTAATCATTATTATATACTACATACTACACGTACGTACTCTCGGTTCCGACAGATACCACATACAACATACAAAACGGAAGTGGTGGTAACTACCACTGCTTGTAGGAAATAAGTTCAAAGATATCTTGTGAATTAGGCTAAAATGCAAAAAGAGATTGGATGGCTCCTTTTATGGAGTATGTTGCGTAGCATAAAGGTAGGTGCGTGTATCGGTGTGAGATTGTCTAAAAAGGCTATTGAAGAAGATCATGAAAGCAAATGGGATTATGTTTCGTCGGTATAAGAAAAGTCCAATGTAAGCTACTAAGTACCGACCATAGTGTACTTAAAATTAAGAAAGAGTAAAATTCAGCAACAGTCACTAAGCTCGTTCGTCGCGTGCAAAAAAGTCACTGAATTCAGAAACTGTAATGTTCGGGTTGACAAACTTGTTCCGCGTGCGCACATACGGTCACCGCGCCCGTTTTCATACGTATTTTGCTTGCGTGGCGCTGTCTCACTCGCTGTACGTTGCCACCTCATCGTTCGAGGGACTGCAGCAGCAGAATGTCGCGACTGGAGGGTGCTTTATGCAAAATGCCACGGCGGGCCAATTTCCCAAATTTCCGCCGCATCCCTAACCCTAAATCCCCAATTTCTCTGTTCTTCTTCGTCTCGTCGCTTCCTCCTCTGTTTCCCCTCCCCTCTCTTTTCCGTCGGTTGTTCATCCTCTTCGCCATGGCAGGCCTCGGTAGCTCGTCCGCCGCCAACTCCGGGAGGCGCCTCCCTTTAATCGATTGCTCGGAATGCGGTATGGTGGTTCTTCAAGTGCGAGATGCACAAGGTATCATCATTAACCTCACAGTAGCATCTCTCTCTCTCTCTCTCTCTCTCTGTGTGTGTGTGTGTGTGTGTGTGTGTGTGTGTGTGTGTGTGTGTGTCTTACATCACTCATGTCTTGTGCAGGTTACATGCGATTTTTGGCACTGGGAGCAGAGTTATGAGGCATATCTCATTGAGCATGGTCATCTGAATGATGGTGGACATGAAGATGTAGCTGTACAGGAGATGGAGGCTACCATGTTGAAGAAGAAGAAGGAGGAGGAGGCCACCATGTTGAAGAAGAAGAAGAAGGAGGAGGAGGAGGCCACCATGTTGAAGAAGAAGAAGAAGAAGGAGGAGGAGGAGGAGGAGGACGCATGGAAGGAGATGGAGAAGGATGAAATGATGATGTTGATGATGGCACTGTTGAATTTAGGGTTTGAAGTAGTTAAGCTGTTGAAATGTGTTATTGTGCTATTGCTTGTGATGGTTGCTGTAGGAGTAGTTGCATTTTGAGATTGCAAAGTTAGTACCTTCTGTAATCCTGACTTGATTTCAATATGTGGCAATGTAATGTTCATGAGTACCAACCTAGGCCATTGTCGAGGCCTTGTCGACAAGCCTTGACAACCCTACCAACTTTGGCCATTGTCGAGGCCTTGTCGACAAACCTCCATAACCCTACCAACCTAGGCTATTGTCGAGGCCTTGTCGACAAACCTCCAAAACATTATAAACATAAATTAAATGAAGATGGACAGAGGATCAACTATGACCAGCATCCACTATGATCAGCATCAACTATATGAAGGTAAAAGTGGAAAGTGAACATGATATGTACTCCAACATCATAACCACAGTACTCTCATAATTAACAGTGCACTACAAGTACCATAGAATCTTTGAGAAGCATAAAAGCATCAACTATTGCATTACAAACACCAAAATAAACTCTCTGATGGAGTAGCCAATCACAGTAACACCATCAAGTAATGCATTGCAAGGTTCAATCCTTGAATATGTCAAACATGGATGTTGTGGTTCCTGGGTAGTAACCTGTCCAGCTTGAACCAACTCTAGTACTTCTCCTGTGAGCAGCAGCTGCCTTTGCTGCTGCTTGATTTTCCTTCTTCTTCTGTTGCTCAATTCTCTTTTCTTCTGCAGCAGCTGCCTTTGCTGCTGCTTGAGCTAGCTTCTTCTCCTCCTGTGCCTTCCTTTTCTCCTCTGCTGCTTGTGCCTTTCTTTGTTGTGTTTCAAGCTTCTTTTGTTTTGCAGCTTCTTTCTTCCTCTGAAGTTTCTCTGCAGCTATAGCCTTCTTCTCTTGTGCTTTCTTGTCTGCTTCTTGTAGCTTCCTCAGGACTTCTGCTTCTTTCTTCTCTTCAAATTGCCTCAATTTCTCTTTTTTCATTTGTTCTGCTTTTTGGGCAATACTGGTTCCCACAGATGGACCAGAGGCAACAGCTTCTCTTGCAGTAGCAATGAAAGTGGAATCTGGTAATGGCCCTGGGTGAGTTCTTGGTTGAGTAGGAGGTGGAAGCTGCAAAAATTTAAGTCATGGCATCATGTAAGAACACAACAACAAAGAATACTCTAACAACTTTCTATGATCATGCACAATATATGGCCTCGTTTCACATTCTGAACTTACATTGTCCATCATCTCTTTCAACATGGTCTCCTCCAAGTTTGCATATGTGGCTCTCTCATGTTGTCCTAGCAGCATATACTCCTGATCACCATGAATTGTATGATCCTGAACATCTTTCCAGTTAGTGCACATAAAAAAGCAACATAATTGTATGTAATGGACACACTGAAGTTACCTGGGTAATCACAGGCTCAGTCTCCTCATCTGACTCAGCTACCACTGTTCTGCCCCTCTTCTTGGGTTGCTTTTTTGGTGGCATGCCAGCTTTGTAAGAACTGCATCCACCTTTGTTGTGGCCTGCAAGACCACAATGGCTGCAATGAATAATTACCCCATGCCTTGACAGCTTCACCCCTCCCTTCTTGCTTGGTTTTTCTTCAGGTTGTTTCCTTCTGTTCTTCTTTTTCCTCCCAACTTTCTTTTCATACTTTGGAGGATCAATGTTAGGGCACTGGACAATGTGGTTCCACTCTGTCATGTCTCTAAGTGGCATCAAGAAGTGAGCATAAGCCCTGTTGTAGCTCTCAACTGAGTAGCAAGAATTAACAAAATCCACTGGATTAAGTCTTGCTTCTCTCATACATGCAACTGCATGATGGCATGGAATACCAGTCAAATTCCACCTTTGACAGCTGCATGCCAAGTTCTGCAACTCCACAATGTAATCCCTACCCATGCTAGCAACAGAATAAACACCATCTCCTGCTTCTAATGGATAACAATTCTTGGACAATTCAATGTACTTGTCCAGTTTCTTTTGGATTTTGGGACATATGGGTCCTGTAAACAATAGTGCTTCATCTCTTTTGTTGCACATCCTTGTTGTGAGCTGGTTGAAAATTCTCTTAATCATTGCTAGAATGGGAAGTTCCCTTGCTTCAAGAATATACCTACATAATGGCATGATCATGTGTTGGAATTTGGAATTTAAGTAAAAAGGTTTGTGAGCTACAGAGCAATGTTGATAAACTAGAGATCAAGGTTTACTTGACTTACTTATTGAAAACCTCAGAAATATTGTTGAGCAGGAGGTCACATTTGGGCCAGTCTCTCTGAAAAGCTTTCACCCACTGGTTAGGGGGTAATTCTTCCAGCCAACTGTATGCCTCAATGTTTATGATCTTCATCTCCTCCATTGCCTCATCAAACCTATCAGTTGTTGTGCATCTTGCAATTTTCCATAATTGATTTTTTAGAACTTCTCCTCTGAATTCTTTGTTAAAGTTCTGCCATAGATGTCTCACACAGAATCTATGTTCTGAGTAAGGGAAAAACTTTTGTACAGCATTGATCAAGCCCTACAAGTAGAGTCAAACAGTTGAAAAGTTCATTCAACATGCATATAACTTAGTTAAAATGCAGAAAATACATTACAAACTTGGACAGTAAGTTACCTTCTGTTTGTCTGACATAAAAGTCCACAATGATGTGTCCTGTATTCCAAGATCTTTCTTCAGAGTTTGCATAAACCAGTTCCAGCTCTCTGTGTCCTCAATGCCCACTACAGCAAATGCAAATGGGAATATGCAGTCATTTGGGTCAACTCCAACAGCAGTTAACAAAATTCCTCCACTGTTCGTCTTCAGGTGGCATCCATCCAGACAAATCACTGGCCTGCACCCTTCCATGAAGCCCCTTTTGACTGCATCAAAGCTAAAATAGCAATGCTCAAACCTACCTTGTTCATTGACACCAAGATAGAAAGTACTTCCTGGATTTGCTCTCCTAAGCTCACTTGCAAAGTCCCACAACTTGTTGTATTGTGCATCTTCATCCCCATATATTAAGTTCTGAGCTAACTTCCTTGCTCTGCCAAGCTTTGATCTAGAGACCTTCATGCACCAATCCTTCTGCACTAGCCTTCCTAAATTCATTAAACTGATGTTCTCATCTGCTCTAACAGTCTCAATGTACTTCTCTGCAATGAAACTGTAACTAAAACCCCTGATTTTCCACTTCTTTGCACAAGTGTGCACATCAACTAATCTCTTTATCATGAAGCACTTGCTTCTATTGTCATAAGAAGCCCACATGTACCAGGGGCAACCTTCCTCACACCTAGCAGCAAGTCTCCGTTGGTCATTTGTTGGCATCTGTATAGACACTCTGTTTTTGCAGCTATACTCTTTGATCGCCCTTCTCAGCAATTTAACAGAGTCAAACACTTGCCCTACTTTGAAAGTTGGATTCAACATGTCCTCTGGTGCAAATGTTTTGAACTTCAACCTTAATTCCTCATCATCTGAATCAGGCAACTGTAGGTCCTCTTGTTCTGAATCCTCACTGGGCTCTACAACTTTCTTCCCTTTCAAATCATGTAGGCCTGCAACTGAATCATCATACAAATCATCATCATCCTCTGATATGTGGTAGTCACTATCCACAAGCTCTGGAACATAGTCCTCATCATCTGACTCTGAATCTGTGTCATAATCTTCATCTAATGGTGACCTCCTTTTCTGACTTTTAGCCCTATCTGCAATATAGTTTGAGTTGTGTAACTCTGACTTCATTGGACTAATGAGAGGTGGCAGCTCAGCTTTAGGGAACCTAACTACATCATCATGAACCTGACCTGTTTCCTGGCTCTGCTCAATGCTATTGTCAGTAGCAACATAGAAGCACAGTAACTTGTGGCCAAGTGCTACTGCACATGACATGTTTTCTGTATCTTCACATGACCTGATTTCTGCCAAGCCATTGGGCATCATCTCAAATCCAGGCAGACACCAGAAGACCCTTGCAGACCCAGAAATATCAAAGGATAATTTCCCCAGCATGTCTTGGATACTGCTCAACCACCAATACCCTCTATCACAGTAATCAAACCATGCCATTTGTCCATTGATGTAAGACCTGTTTGTGCCTTCTCCAATGAAAAACCCACCATAATTCACAGCCACAGTAAACATATCCTCTAGATCAGCACCTATATGTACAGCAAATAAATTCAGTTAGCACATACAGTCAGGTAGCATATACATTCAGTTTAGTTAATTCAAATAGCTCACAAATTCACTTAGCTCATACATTCAGTTTAGTTACTTCAAATAGCTCACTAATTCAGTTTACCACTTGGCTAAAAAATTCAGTTCATATAGATTCAGTTAGCATATAGATTCAATTAGTAAATATTTTACTGTAGACAAGTTCAGTTAACGCTAACATGTGTCATTCAGTTCCCAACAGAGAAACATAGCCGGGCTTAATTTTTGCATGACTAACAGAGAAACATAACCTAAACCTTAATTTCTGCATGATTAACATGTGCCAACTGTTACCTTCAAACCTTAGGAAAAAGGCCTAAAACAGAGCCAGTCTTAACCCCTCTAAAAAACCATACTTTCATAGCTATCAGGGAACAGAACAGAGCCAGGCTTAACCCCCCTCAAAACCATACTTTCTGTACCGGACCAAGCAATGGATCACATCCAAAAGGAGGAGCAACAGCGACATGAACACAAGGAACAGGGACATATGAACATGAACACAAGGAGCGGCGGGGGTGGCGATCACTCACCGTAGACGGGGGGTGGCTCTCCATCAGGTCGCAGCCACGGTGCCATGCTTCGAATCGACGGCGAACGCACAGGCGTAGGCGCCGCCGCCGAGGGTTGCGTGCGTCAGATTGAAAACCCTACGCGATCAGCGTCGCATCCTCCTCTTTCCTTTCCTCCTTTCTCTTCTCTTTCCCTGAATCGACTGGTTTTGAAGCGGGTCGACGGTGTCGAGGTGGGCTCGAGGGGTCTTTCTGCAAACTGCAGTACGAACGTGGCAGCGTTTTTGTGATATGGCCCTCCAGTCGCGACATTCTGCTGCTGCAGTCCCTTGAACGATGAGGTGGCAACGTACAGCGAGTGAGACAGCGCCACGCAAGCAAAATACGTATGAAAACGGGCGCGGTGACCGTATGTGCGCACGCGGAACAAGTTTGTCAACCCGAACATTACAGTTTCTGAATTCAGTGACCTTTTTGCACGCGACGAACGAGCTTAGTGACTGTTGCTGAATTTTACTCATTAAGAAATTATTCCTGAAATGTAAAAAAGAGAGCATGAAAGTGCTAGTTATCGACTAGAGGGGGTGAATAGTTGATTTTTATGAAAGTCTTCAAAACACGGTGGCTTTGAAGACAAAGAAGTAAACTGAACCTATATATTAAGCAGCGGAGTGTAAACTACACTAGACAAGCATTAGTCAAGCATAGAATATAGTGGAAGCACGAAGACTAACTGCAACTAGGTAGACATGATCATAACAGAAGACAGTACGAAGCCAAACAGATATAAGTCTTCACACTGTGAAGTCAAATGAATCAGGAAGGTAAGCAATGACTTCACGATGACAAACTGAAGAGTAAGGAGAATAGGGGATAGAACCGGTTGCTTGGTGAAGACAAGAACTTGGTAGACCAGTTCCAGTTGTTGTGATAACTGTACATCTGGTTAGGGAGGCTGAGATTGAACTCAGAAGACCGTGTCTTGACCTTATTCCCCTTGAGCTAAGGAAACCCAGTCCTCGCCCAATCACTCTCGTAAGTCTTCAAGGTAGACTTCCAAACCTTCACAGACTTCGTTCACTGGCAATCCACAATGACTCTTGGATGCTCAGAACACGAGGCCTAACCGGCTATAGGATTCACATCCCTCAAGTGTAACAAGTCTTCAGATCACGCGGACAGAAAGACTTCAGTGATGCCTAACACTCTTTGGCTTTGGGTGTTTTGGCCTTAGTCCTCGCAAGGATCTCTCTCTCAAATGCTTCGAAGGTGGGTTGCTCTCAAACGACAAAAGTCGTGCACTAACTCTGAGTAGCCACCAATTTATGGTGTAGGGGGTGGGCTATTTATAGCCAAGTGGCAACCCGACCTGATATGTCCGAAATGACCCTAGGTCACTAAGGAACCGACACGTGTCCAACGGTCGGATTTCAAACACATGCGGCAGCTTGGCTTAGGCTACAAGCAAAGATGAATCATCCAGCTCTAGATAAGGTTTTCTCTCATTGTCTTCGCTCGAAGAGATAGGATTGGGTTGAGCATCACATCAGTCACTCTGACTTTGTTCACTTAGACCCCACTTAACAGTACAGTGATTCCTATGACTCAATAAAGAAGAAAGGAAACTACAAAACAGTTATGTCTTCGCACTCCATAGTCTTCAAGTGAATATTTTCACGTGTCATAATCTTCATTGTGAACTTCACACATTTTTAGGGGTCATCTCTGGTAGGTAAAACCGAATAAATGAGGGACTACTACCTGTGTTATTCTGTAATTCTCACAAACACATTAGCCCTCAACCACGTTTGTCGTTAATACTCCAAAACCAACTAGGGGTGGCACTAGATGCACTTACAATCTCCCCCTTTTTTGGTGTTTGATGACAAACTGGTTGAAGTTTTCAACGGGGATAAAGTATGTGAAAGTTCAGGTTCATGAGCATTGTCTTCAATCTTCATAGATTAAAAGAGGCTCCCCCTGAAGATGTGCATATAAGTAGTTTGCTTTTGAATGCAAATGCACATGGCATGTTTTGCTTTGTGGAGGCCATCTTCAATGTATGAAGACAATTCATCATGCATATGTGAAAGTAATGAAGATAATGATATGCATAATGAAAAATGGACGTCTGCAGAATGACTTCATGTAGAATTTATCATCGCATCACAACGTAGCAGCAAAAGTAGCAGACGACCATCAAGTTCAAGTGTTACAACTCAAGAGCCAAATAGTTTCAAAAATGAGAGTTTCAAGCACTTAGCAAAAATTAAGGAAACCACCCCATATGGACCTGTTTGAAGACTGCCAACCTCATATGCTTCTCCCCCTTTTGTCAGTAAGGACCAAAAAGGTTTGAAGACATAGAGTTTCTACGCGTTCCCAGGTGGAGACGATGTTGGAGTGATAACCCACAAGTATAGGGGATCACAACAGTTTTCGAGGGTAGAGTATTCAACCCAAATTTATTGATTCGACACAAGGGGAGCCAAAGAATATTCTCAAGTATTAGCACCTGAGTTGTCAATTCAACCACACCTGGAAACTTAGTATCTGCAACAAAGTGTTTAGTAGCAAAGTAATATGATAGTGGTGGTAACGGTAACAAAAGTAAAGACATCAAAAGTAATGTTTTTGATATTTTTGTAGTAGTTGTAACAGTAGCAATGGAAAAGTAAATAAGCGAGAACCAATATATGGAAAACTTCGTAGGCACGGATTAGTGATGGATAATTATCTTTGGATGCGGTTCGTCATATATGATCATAACATAGGGTGACACGAACTAGCTCCAATTCATCAATGTAATGTAGGCATGTATTCCAGTATATAGTCATATGTGCTTATGGAAAAGAACTTGCATGACATCTTTTGTCCTACCCTCCCGTGGCAGCGCGGGTCCTATTGAAACTAAGGGATATTAAGGCCTCCTTTTAATAGAGAATCGGAACAAAGCATTAGCACATAGTGAATACATGAACTCCTCAAACTATGGTCATCACCGGGAGTGGTCCCGATTATTGTCACTTCGGGGTTGCCAGATCATAACACATAGTAGGTGACTATAGACTTGCAAGATAGGATTAAGAACACACATATATTCATGAAAACATAATAGGTTCAGATCTGAAATCATGGCACTCGGGCCCTAGTGACAAGCATTAAGCATAGCAAAGTCATAGCAACATCAATCTCAGAACATAGTGGATACTAGGGATCAAACCCTAACAAAACTAACTCGATTACATGATAAATCTCATCCAACCCATCACCGTCTAGCAAGCCTATGATGGAATTACTCACGCACGGCGGTGAGCATCATGAAATTGGTGATGGAGGATGGTTGATGATGACGACGGTGACGAATCCCCCTCTCCGGAGCCCCGAACGGACTCCAGATCAGCCCTCCCGAGAGAGATTAGGGCTTGGCGGCGGCTCCGTATCGTAAAACGCAATGATTTCTTCTCTCTGATTTTTTTTCTCCCCGAAAGCCAATATATGGAGTTGGAGTTGGTGTCGGAGGGCCACCAGGGGGCCCACGAGGTAGGGGGCGTGCCCTAGGGGGGGGCACCCTCATGGACAGGGTGTGGGCCCCCTCGTCTTCATCTTTGGCGAGGATTTTTTATTATTTTTTCTAAGATGTTCCGTGGAGTTTCAGGTCATTCCGAGAACTTTTATTTTCTGCACATAAAGCAACATCATGGCAATTCTGCTGAAAACAGCGTCAGTCCAGGTTAGTTCCATTCAAATCATACAAGTTAGAGTCCAAAACAAGGGCAAAAGTGTTTGGAAAAGTAGGACGGAGAAGTATCAACTCCCCCAAGCTTAAACCCTTGCTTGTCCTCAAGCAATTCAGTTGACAAAAAGAGAAAAAGAAAAACTTTTACAAACTTTGTTTGCCCTTGTTGTTGTAATCATGAAAAGCCAGCATTCAAGTTTCAGGCAATATTATGAACTAACCATACTAACAATAACACATAGGTCTCACAATTACTCATATCAATAGCATAATCAGCTAGCGAGCTATAATAACAAAACTCGGATGACAACACTTTCTCAAAATAATCATAACATGATATAACAAAATGGTATCTCGCTAGCCCTTCACGAGACCATAAAACATAAATGCAGAGCACCTTTAAAGATCAAGGGTGACTAAACATTGTAATTCATGGTAAAAGAGATCTAGTCAAGTCATACCCAATATAAACCAATTATAATGAATGCAAACGACGATTGTGCTCTCAATAGTGCTTTTAATAAGAAGGATGATGACTCAACATAAAAGTAAATGGATAGGCCCTTTGCAGAGGGAAGCAGGGATTTGTAGAGGTGCCAGAGCTCGATTTTGAAATAGAGATAAATTATATTTTGAGTGGCATACTTTCATTATCAACATAACAACTAAGAGACGACTATATCTTCCATGCTAAACAAATTATAGGCGGTTCCCAAACAGAATGGTAAAGTTTATACTCCCCTCCTCCACAAGCATCAATCCATGGCTTGCTCGAAACAACGAGTGCCTCCAACATTCAACGGGTCCCAGGGGGAGTTTTGTTTGCAATTATTTTGATTTAGTTTGCATAAAGCATGGGACTAGGCATCCCGGTCACCAGCCATTTTCTCGTGAATGAGTAGCGGAGTCCACTCCTCTTGAGAATAACCCGCCTAACACGGAAGATAAGGGCAGCCCTAGTTGACATATGAGCTATTCGAGCATGCAAAACAGAATGTTTATTTGAAGGTTTAGAGTGTGGCACATACAAATTTACTTGGAACGGCAGGTAGATACCGCATAGGTAGGTATAGTGGACTCATATGGAACAACTTTGGGGTTTAAGGAGTTTGGATGCACAAGCAGTATTCCCGCTTAATGCGGTGAAGGCTAGCAAAAGACCGGAAGCGACCAAGCGAGAGAGCGACAACGATCGTAAACATGCATTAAAATTAATTTACACCGAATACAAGCATGAGTAGGATATAATCTACCATGAACATAAATATCATGAAGGCTATGTTGATTTGATTCAACTACATGCGTGAACATGTGCCAAGTCTAGTCACTCAATTCATTCAAAGGAGGATACCATCCCATCATACCACGTCATAATCATTCTAATATCATGTTGGCACGCAAGGTAAACCATTATAACTCATAGCTAATCAAGCATGGCACAAGCAACTATAATCTCTAAATGTCATTGCAAATATCTTTACTTCATAATAGCTGACTCAGGAACGATGAATCATCATATTTACAGAAACAAGAGAGGTCGAGTTCATACCAGCTTTTCTCATCCCAATAAGTCCATCATATATCATCATTATTGCCTTTCACTTGCATGACCGAACGGTGTGTATAATAATAAGAGTGCACGTGCAATGGACTAAGCTGGAATCTGCAAGCATTCAACTCAAGAGAGAAGACAAGTAATATGGGCTCTAAGTTAAATAAACAATCATGCATATAAGAGCCACTAAGCATTTTCAATATAGTCTTCTCGGAAAGAAAAGAAAATAAAACTATTTACACGGGAAAGCTCCCAACAAGCAAAAGAAGAACGGGAAATATTTTTGGGTTTTCTTTTTAATTACTATAGCAAGGAAATAAACTACTACTAATAGTTTTTTTTTGTTTTTTCTTAAGGTTTAATAAACACACAAGAAGAAAGCAGGAAAAAGAAAATAAACTAGCATGGATATTACAGTGAAAGAGTGTGAGCACCGACATCTAGCAATGAGTGTGTGTGAACATGAATGTAATGTCGGTGGGAAATACGTACTCCCCCAAGCTTAGGCTTTTGGCCTAAGTTGGTCTATTGCAAGGGATAGCGTGGCGGATACCCGTAGGTGAAGCTAGGGTCGTACTGCGATGCAGAAGACTCTGACTGCCACTAGCTGGCAACCACCTCTGGATCCCAAGAATAAACAGACTGTCGTGGAGGCTCATCTTGTGGCTCCGGTTCTGGGGCTGGTGTAGGATCCCGATAGGCTTGGACAGCCGCCCACGGAACGATGTGAGGACCTGCAGACAAGTTAAACGAAGAGGGAGCAGGCAAAGTAATAGTCTCAGGGTGATGTTTATCAAAGTATAATTTATACTAGTAAAATGGCCCGTGCGTTGCAACGGGAGAAAAAAGGCCATTAGCCCATGACTACATTTTGTTGCATCACCAAGATACACTATCACTCTCATTTTCATCAAATCGTGAACAATTTTTGAAAATCATGAACGTTTTCTAAACTCATGAACATATCTGAAATCATGAACATTTTTCAAATTCTTGAACATATTTACGGATTTTGAACATTTTCTAAAATCATGATCATTTTTTGAATTCATGAACATTTTATATACTATCTGCAAAAAAAATCTGAAAATTGGGAATATTTCTTAAAACATTTTTCTCAAATAGGCGAACATATTTTTGGAAATACCCGTGCGTTGCACCATGCGAAAAATTAAATATAACATGCTCCATGTGCCATTATGCGACACTTTTTTAATCTGATCAAACCTTAGAAAAAGGTTACACTGAGTATTTCTTTCCGGACCATGAAATTTTTATGTACCTTAACAATGTTTATCATGACCTATTTCAGCTCCTCATTTTCATTTCATCCTATGAAACAGTAGTTGTGTATGGAATATTCTTTCAATAAACATGATCATTTTTGTACTTTGAGAAGGTGTTTTTTCAGATTTTCAGGAATATTTTTTAAATGGAATTATTTTTATGGTGACGGTCATTTTTTGGAATATTATAGTTCATGTCTTTTTTATTTTGCACTGTTTTTTTGGGTTTGGTCCATTAAGAGTGGAGGGTGTTTATTGCTAGCAGCTAGCTCAAAGTCATCATTGCTTCTTGCTTCGTCCTACTATGCTAGTCACCGCTCATTTGTCTTGTCTCAAATACCTATGTATGTAGCCAACAATCAGAAAGAGAGAAAAAAAACGTGTCTCGTACCTCTCACTACTCAGATTTCAAATAATCCCCATTCTCCAACCTAGTTGCACTGTTGAAGGCGACGGGGGCAAGCGATTGCATTCCCCATGCACCGCCCGCGATGGCGTTCCAGGCGCTCACCTTCTCGCCCTTCCCCCTCCATCTCGCCGTCACGCGGCGCCGGGTCCACGTGCTCGTCGTGGCTGTGGCCGCGGACCAGACCCCTCCGCCCCCACAGGCCTCCCCCTCCGAGCCGGCGAACAGCATGAGCCGGCTCCTCCGGGAGCTCGGGCAGCGGAAGAAGGTTGCGGGTTTTTGTCCACCATTCATAAACAATTATAAAAAGTAAAAATAATTCACACGTGAAGAAAATAGATGAAGATGATCTACATGACTTCTTCTATTAGGTAGTAGCAAAATAAGAAAGCAGTATCCCGCAAAAAAATAATTAAAAATAAAACAGGAAAGCAGTATATACAATGTGTGCTGTAACAACACGTTTGTTCTGAAGACTACTGGAGGAGCCGAGGAAGGACGACGACCGGACCTAGGCCCCCATCAGTGACGGCTCCCGCTGCTGGTGGTGGCGTGGCGGTACCCTCCACAGCTCGGCGCCCCGGCGCGGCGGCTCCCGCAGCAGCTTGGCGGCTCGGCCGGGCGCCTCTTGCTGCTGACGGCGCGGCGGACCGGTGGCTCCCGCTGCAACTCGGAGCTGCCGATGGCACCCTCGTTGCTCCAGCTGGTAAAACCCAACTTCCTCCAGTGATTGATGGTTGTGTGAGCTCGTTGCTACGCCCGTAATAGCCATGGCTGGACGAACATACTGATACTAATTACCGTAGCAGCTGGTCATGCTTCATTCTGGGTACATTGACTTAAATTGTATTATACACTGAAAAATGTGTAGATGCCGATGAGCATTTTCTAACTATAACCAGAGATGATTTTGAGTTCCATCTTTTCCTGGATCTCCTCTAAGTCATATGGTGGAGGATCCAAATATATGTTGTGTATCCTGGCATATGCACTTCGGTGGAATTTGACAACATATAACGAATTGATAGATAAAAAAAATAAGCTGGCAGCATATGTCCACTTAGTACATGGAAGAGACAGAATATCACACAAAAATCTACCTGTAAAAAAAATATCCCACAAAAATCATGAAGTGATGTCCCAAAAAGGTTGTTCAGTTCAAATGACATGACAAATTAATCTGAGTTTACATCAAGCAAAATAATAATTCTTCCGAGTCAATGTCTTAGAAATCGACAAAATTCAACACCTCTCAGAATTTAAAATAGCAACTCAATGCACTAAATATAGAGCTTGTTCCTCTTTGGAGTCCACAATTGTCAGCGTACTTCCTTGGTGATGGCGGCCCTTCCTTTGTGCCACTCACAATTGTCGGGGCACCATTCCTAAGTCTTGAGATTCCTCCACTGGAATGTTTAAACGTTAATTATTTGTAAGGAGGTTAAATTACAATCTATGTGACATTCATAGTAGCCTCCTAGCCATGTCAACAAAAGGAATAAGTGAATACAAACAGCATAAGGATAAGCTATGCATGGATGCTATAAATTACATGGATGATCAAATGGTGAAAGCAATTGTAGAGAAGCAAAATATAGGAACATGTGTCCATCTTCTCCTAGGATATTAGATAAACTTTTGTGATGTCATTCCCTTGGCCACTAAGTGATATAAGTATCGTCCCTCACACCCCACATGCTGGCCGTCGACAAATGAATCATTCCCAACACATTATTGTTATCTAGATGTACATTAATTCTAAGCACATTGCCTTTCGGTAAGATCTGAGGCGATGTCAAAAACAGATCATTTTATTGCTCTTTCAGCTTGATTGTATAAAAACGTGGAAAATAGTAATGACTTTTTCATTGGCGTTTTGCAGCAATAAAATGGTAGTGGTAGTGTAGAACAGAGACATACAGAGTATATCATGTTTTATTTTCTAAACTTGAAAGGATAATTTATAATGAAGAATAGAAATTCATACAAATGCCTCAATTTTTCAGAACTTCCTCAGAATGAGAGCAGAAGGACGCTTTATTTTTCTTGCATTTGCCATAGAAAAATTCTTAAATATAGAGCTAAAGCTAGAATTTTGACTTCTAAAATCTGAAGAAGACACAAGTGACTGAGTACACATGACACACTGAACGATTAGACCATCCATCATGTACTCAACGCATCGCGAGAGAACGAAAAAGAACACTTGCAACGCATCACATCTATGTCATGATGGATGAGAGATGCGTTTATCAAAAATATAAGTATTTCTGATAATGTACTGTCACAGGATATGTAGCATGCCATATTTTCTGGGCTGTTTGTCGATTCACAGCCTGCACACATATATGCAGATTGATTTATGTAACAAAAAATTTAGACAGAGAAATACCATACAAACAGTAACAAAATCACATTAGAAATAAACAGAGTATATGATTTCAGAAGAAAATATTGTTTGCAATAGCTTTTTCAAATTAAATTAGCAAAAAAAGATACAGTGATCAGTCGATTGTACGTGTGTTAACTGAATGCCATCTTGCAATAGTGACTTCCTGTAACTCTCACTTGCAAAACTCTACATGTTGTAACCATACAACACTATAGTTATGTATTGATTTTAGCAAATAAAGCTATTCTATTACATCGGATGAATCTCCATAATAAAATTTACCATAACCAGATTCTCCATGAATAATTCAGTTCACTTGTCAAGAGAAAGTAAAAAAAAACTAAATATGTATAGTATGATTGGAAGATAATAAGAAAAGGGAGCATTAAATATCCCAGGACCAAACTTGCAAGATTTTCAGCTTGAAAGTAAACATACCACTTTCAATACCAACTAAAGTACTCCTGATTCCCTATTCAGTTTAGGTTAGCTACCAGACCAACCCAAACTGGTGGAGATACAGCAAACCAGAACATAGCCTCTTAAATTAGTTGTTATAAGGTTGTGATTCCATGATGTTATATAGTGTGTGATATAAAAGGCTTCTTCATCATTGTCTAAACCCTTGGAAGCCTAATTGTGGCACTGAAAAATTGTTTAGAACTAACAATAACTGTTACCAAAGGAAAAACGACCTAGAAGTCCATAAAATTCCTGCTGATTGGTTTACTCTGAATCAGAGAAGCAGCAGTAGACTGAGGTTCAGAGAGGAAGCGGAGCAGCAACAGTTTGGGTTCAGAGAAGATTAGGAACAACAGTTCGTTGGAGAAGGAGAGGTACAACAGTTGAGGGCAGCATCACAGAGCAGAAGTAGCAGGTTAGGGGCGGCAGCAGAGGATCAGAAGCAGAGATGTGTTCGAGGGAGAAGAAGAACAGCAGCCAGCGGGCGAGGAGATTCGGTGAAGAACTTGGGGGACAAACGACAGCAGAGGTCTTGGAGATGAGCTGCGGTGGCCTTCGCCAAGAACCAGAGACCAGCGCCCCTTCGTCTGGTGGTTTTGGCTTTTCTTCCTGACCACCCTCACCGATGTTGGCAGTGTTCAGTGTTCACCTAATCCTAATGTGTCCAAATGTGTTCAATCACAATGCGATGAATTGAGCCACTGCACAACATGCCTGTGAGGGGCGGACGTGTTGAGGAACTTGGTCATGAGAGTCAGTTCAGGACATATGACATCAATAAGGGTTAGCCAGTTCAAGGAACTGGGTCGCGGGAAATATGGGGATGCTACACAAACTTGAAGTACTATAGAATGCAAATATTTTACCATTTCAGAGTGCACATATGTGTTGCAGATGTTTTAAGAAGCATGAGTTTCACATCTGAATAATGTAGATACAGATTAGTAACATGATCAAGAAGGTACCTCACTGCAGCAAAGATGGTCAACATCTCTTTCATCAGTCGAGTCGTTGCTTGCTAGATTTGTCCTTAAGAAGCCAAACTTGCTAGATTTGTTCTTAAGAAGCCAAACAATAACAAATAAAATACTTGCAACTAAATTAGAGATTTAAAAGGACAGGAGAATGAACATAAAAAGTAGTATAGTTCAGAAACAATTAAGTGTGTACTTCCTGTATTAAGTTTGATCCTATGATGATCCATATCACATTGTACACTGCACGAGGGAATCGGTGGTTTATACAAACCACTTAATTGTTCAGAGCAGTAGGTATTCTAACCACATCTCTAATATGTTAGAACCCACAACTAAATCTAGGGTGCTGCTCATAAGGATAATTTCTGTAGTTGCACAGAGAGTGAAGGAGGTCCTTTGGTTGTAGTATGTGTGAATCTTTCTTTGCTGAGATCATGTGTATCCAAATAATTTCCAACTCCCAAACATTCGCTCGGTGACGGACTAAACAAAAAAATGTTTGCAGTTATAAGACATAAATGTTTGTCACATTATTCACATAAAAAGCTACTTTGCAAGCCTATCTTCTTCATATTCAGAGAGTAGATAAATGAAACATTGGAGTTGACGGATATCTAGAAACATACTCCCTCTAACAAATATAGGACCTGTTAGATCACTACTTTAGTTATCTATATAAAAGGTCTTATATTTGTTTACAGAGGGAGTACATGATAAGCGAGAACATAATACATCATCCAAGAAACTGAATACTTGAGCACTCCCAACTGATGTTTCCTTTGAGGATGTGTGTGCTATTCTGGTCCCAACTTGCATTGTTGTCTTTTTGTGTTGAAATATGAAAGCTCTACCGAAAGCACAACAGGCCAAGCAGATGGCAGTAATAGTATTACCCATTTAAAAATATCCTCCTATAACTGAAATATTTATCTTAGACCTATCCAGCAAACTATGTGTCATGTGTCTTTCATAAAAAATTTCCAAAGAAACATTGCAGATCAAGTAAGATAATGTATATAATCTCACATAAAGGAAAGCATCCATCCTTTCATTTGGTCGGCCACCTTTATTTCAGGAAGTATAACCAGGAAATTGATCGTAGTTGTCAGATGCTCATAATTCAATTCATTTTTAATCTGCAAGGCTGTATAAAATGCTTTTTTTGCGGGGTTGTATAAAAGGCTCTTGATTAGGCTAGTAGCAGAACTTACTAATGTGTGTGCCCGTCGATCGGCTTGTATGTATCAGTAGATGTCCATACATGCAGGACTATGACTTTGCATATCTATGTGGCATCAGAATGAATTCATTATCCATCATGCTAGACATTTTGTCAAGAGCCAATGTAATTAATTAAGACGTGCTAGGAGCAAACCTGGAGCTTGAGTCCATCAGCAGGGCGGCCCTGTTTAAGATTCAGGTCAGTAAATCCCCAAGCTCGTTTTTATAACCTTCTGCATCTTCCTTCGTTGTTGAATCAACCGATCAATGGACTTGGTCTGCTGTCTAGTCTGTTGATCCATGCTCCCAGTGGCTGTCACTTCCTCAAATAATCAGGCTTCCACAACATCCTGCACCATGGCATGCGCCTCCGCCCTCACATCCACCTTACCCTCTTGTTCCCGGTCAACATATTCAGGCAGTAAAGCATCAACCATGACCTCCTCCCCGGCCTCGCCCGTGTCGCTGTCATCAACGATCTCGACGGCGCGCTCCACCGGCACCTTCGACGTGCCCCCCTTCTTCCCCTCCTCGGTCCAGCATGAAGGCCTGCATCGACGAAGCTCCTGATCAAGGTTTTCTCTCTGATAAATCAAGCAGTCCTAATCTCTCTGAAAAATCCTCAATTTACATGTTCTCCTTCCTTCCCAGCCATGGCCAAGACTATACTCCTCCTCCTTTCATTGAAGGGACTTTCTCAGCCATGTCATTTATCTACAATCAGAAAAATCAAGGTAAATAATACAGATTTATTTTCTTCAACAGATAGTATAACGTGGAACAATCAGATGGACAGAAAGATGCAGTACTCACAGCAAAGATAAAGCTCATGAACATTGGCTTGGACAAACACACAAACACCTTGTGTGCAAAAATTAACAGAGAACATCCACAAGCTATGACCAGCTAAATCTATCCCTGTTGATGAGAAGCATCAGTTGAGGTGGAGGGCAGTGCAGAGGGGAGGGTGAGGTCGCCGGCGAGTGCAACAACGACCGGCTGGTGGTGGGCCTTGTCCTGGATGCGCTGGAGGGGCGTCTCCCTCGAGCACAGGACGAGGAGGCAGGGGACGAGCTATAGGAACTCCATGGTGGAGGTCATGGCGGGTTCGGTGGAGCCGGTTCGGGTAGAGGAGGTGGAGGGAGCGCGGATCCGGGAGGTAGGCGCCGGATCTGGCTGGTGGAGGTCCCGTGGCGGCGTTCGAACCTCCGAGGAGAGCTCGAGGACTGGACATCCATGGCACTGGCGCTGAGCTCCTGGAGAGGAGAGACAAGAAGATTAGAGAGAGAAGGCATGGAAGCGGCGGCGTGACCTGGGTGGTCGCCGGTCGCCGGACGATGCGCGAGGGAGGCCAGGGAGGAGGCGCACGGGAGGAGGAGCTCGGGGTCGGGCGCTGGTGGTGACGGCGGCACTCGGGCCTGGGCGGGCCAGATCTGGGCTTGAAACGTTTTTTCTCACTTTAAAAAGGACCGCGGGTTGAATATCGAAAACCATAGGGACTTTTCTGCAAAATTAGCGACGACGTACCACCGGCAACCCTGCGTGCTTTATCTCTCCCTACTAATAAAGCACGGATTGGGTCTCCGGGTTCACCGTCACAATACGCTTCTTCACATGATTTTACGCTTTCCGTTTGAATTTAAAACATATTCGAGGTGGTACTAAATTTCCGTCCGTTTGCTTTCATATACGTCTGTTTTTACGCGTGCTAGCCGTCCAGTTCTAACCACGTACCGGCAGCTATCCTAGCCCAACTAATTGGCCGCCAAAACATGGGCCTGCTCTTATGGGCTACGTGCAAGCGAGTGGGCTTTTTTATCTTAGATCTTAGAGAAAGAAAAATACATTAGTGTGGAGAATCGAACTTGACATCTCTTCTATTTCTTTGGGCTACGACAACCAGCTGAGATATACATACTACTTGATGAATAATAATCCCACCTTGCGATTTTAAGGACACACATACCGGTTAATATGGCGCAGTAATTAACACAAGAGGAGTGCTAATTAAGCGGATGGGCTAATTAAGCAAATGAATGTGGCTAAATAGATGCGGCTAATTCAAAGGAAGGAAGGATTGTGTGGGCTGAGTAGAATATTTGAATGGATGGGATCCTTATAATAAGGTAAGGTAAGGAAGGATTATGGAAGGATTGTGGTGGGCTCAGCACAATATTTAAACGGATGGGATCCTTAATATAAGTCAAAGGAAAAAAGGAAGGAAGGAATTATGCGAGGCTAATAATTAAAAGGAATGATTGACGCTTGAATATTTAGACGGTTGAGGGTGCACTCAACGTTATTTGTGGAGGAAAGAAAATATGAGCCCGGCTAAAATATCGACATCCTTTGTTTTAATGTTGTATTTGTACAGCTAAAATATTAATGATTTTATTTCTTTAAGATTTTAACGCTTGCCGGTTTGAAATATCAATTAATATACTACGAGCAATTACAAGTCCACAAAATTATAAGTTGTTAGGCAAGAGAGACTCACGAAGCTGTGTGATAGAGTATGATAATAAAACTCATAGTTGTGGGATTAATGACGTTTGTCATGAATATGTGGGCAAGAGAGACTACCATCGACAATTGTGACGAAAAGACCACTTAAATGGACCTAGAGTTTCTACACTCAGGTCTGGTGTGAACGATAAGATAAAAAACATTCAAAAATTGAATTTTTTGGCATTCTTTATAAATGTTTGTTGTGCATGCAAAATTTCATCACGAAATTACATTGGTGGAAGGTCGGTAAAAAATATTTGTGAAAGTATGACATGAAAAATTCAGAATTTTTGAAACTTTTTTCTATTTTCTTGTGTACACGAGGAGCAAGGCCAACATTAGCTCGAGAATTAGTTCAGGTATCAAATTCGGTCCAATGAATTTTTGTTTTTAAGTTTCAAGTTCCTAAATAAAAATTAGCTCGTGGTATGGACCTGATTGAAAGGATTCTAATCGCTATATGCACTCGCAATTTCCTAGAGGAATGTCCACCTCAACCATATGGCGGGAGCTTTGCGTAAATTCATTCATCTTTGATCTAATCGGTACTTGATAAAATACAAAAATTGTTCAATACTCTATCCATGAATTGGTATTCCAGTTCGTACTTTTTTTTAACGGTTTGCCGATTGATACTAACTATGTGTCCATTTTGTATGGCGAAGTCACATGTACAATATCTAAGTTTAATCACAAGTTCCCGTACACAACATTGCCTCACAACCAAGCTCATTGGCTTGGAATTGAAAGACGTGAATAGTTGGACCACATGGCCATAAATCGATGATGGTGGCGTCTGAAGTGGCAACACGAATGGATTGCTTGGCGCATCTGAAAATTTTGTCCTCCGTTGCGCAAGACGGGCTCTTTTACTAGTTATTAAAAAAATAACTAGTAAAGGGCCCGTCTTGTAACAAAAAACTACACGTAGTTCAATATCTCATAGATGGTCTTGTACATTTGACAAACTACGATTTTCAGATCAAGCAACACCAACTTAGGGCATCTTCAGATAATATACCAATAAATCATGACAGTTGTATGTATGTCAAAATAATAAAAAATTGTATGTATGAGAAAAGAGGAGTGTATGTCTCCCTTTAATAGCCAAAAGAATCGGCCTAAAACGAAATCACTTTTATTCAAATCTTATGTCAAGGATATCAGTATAACTTTTAGATCGTTTACAACCAGCCCCAAATAAATGCACTCTAGCGAGGCCCAATAGCATATGGTGGAACTACCCTGTCCTAGACCACCTGTACCTAACCCCTCTACACAAAGACTTTTGGAAAAAGTACAGCAATAGGAAACATACCTCTTCTATGTAACAAAAAAAAACAGAAAAGAAAGATGGAAGAAAAAGAGGAAGAGAGCAAAGCTAGAAAATAGGAAATTACAAAGAGATATGTATGATAAACCGCAAAGTGAAGCATGGCAGATCAATCCAGTCGGATCCATAGCAATCAAATCTTACGAATTTCACATGATTCCAGCAGATCACTACTTCTCGACAATACTAATGCCCCACCGATCAACATGCTTTGGCTAACACTAAAAGAAAAATAAATTAAAATCATATGAAATAGTCATTATGACTAATAAAGCTTAGAATCACAGTACACTATCCATAAAAATATGGGAGAAACTACTTCGCCTATATTATGTCTTGTGAAACATGGGAAAAGTGACTAATAAAGCTTATAATCACGCTTACGCTAAACTTTCTATTCTATGCATTAAAAGGAAAATCACAATGCACCTCTTGTAGAGACTATAACACATCAAGAGGCAAAACTTACATTGAATTTGGTAAGAAGATACAGCTCTTGAATAATGTCGTTGAAGAAGTTGTACACTGAATTTTGCAGAATCACAAGATTCACATGCGCTTCAAAGTCACAGATCGCTCCATGTCACATAAAAACATAAATCACTATTGGACCAAGGGCTGCATTCCTTCTACAAAATTTCTGCATCTGTTTGTTTGATCAGATATCTTGAGATTAAAAACCTAATTAAAATTATTTAGCTATTTATACCCTTCAAAACAGTAATACGGTAACCAAAAACACAACAAATAGATTTGTATATCTTCTTTGAATGAAGTAAACCCACCAATTTTATCCTTATAGTGATCATGAATGATCGGTTCTGTATAGTAAACATAAGAAAACGAAATTTGGTTCATATTCATTTACCGATGATAAACTTTACATGTATTTATCATAGTGTGCTCCTAATAGTATTTCTGTGTAAGTGAACCAAAATCGCAAAGAGGCTACGATCGCACACATTGAAGACAAGGTTTTAGGAGTTCTAATGAATTACACTTTTCATACTTCATTTTCTAGCTTTCTTAATACAAGGTCTATAATTTTTATATGTGTCATTTCAGTAGTGATACTTGGTTCTTATATTGAGCTCCTAAGTTCACTTTGAAAATCTTGAAGAAAAACAATAAATAAGAAAATTGTAGGGTTTTTGGCTTATCGGCTTGCCATAGCTGTGGGTTCATGTCTTAGGAGTCATTTTTCATATTCATAAGCTCATATGTGCAGTTTGTAAGATGAAAAGAATTAGCTATGTAGATTAAAAAACCGAGGTACAGTTTTGAATAATTGATGGAAGTGAAGCCAAAATAGAGATTTAGTGCATGTTCTGACATCATCATCGGTTGAATAATAGCAACCAAAAATGCAAGCGTTCAAAATAAACATGTGTATATGTTAGGCAAAGACATGCAATATACTCACGAGATATGGTAGATTAGCCGCTGACACCCATTACTTAGGATGCCAACCACTCAATGCACTTGTGTCATCGGTGACCATTCCCCTCCATCTTCTGCGTCCCGATTACAATAGTGTGTAGTTGGCTTGCTACCACAACTTGCTAATGGAAGCCATAGTGGAGTTGATGAGCTACAACACCATGTTGTTGTCGCTTTGGGTCGAAAGTGTGACTAATTATTTCCAAAAGAATTGAATCAAGGCAACTAATTACACTTTGAATACCTACGCGAACAATACAGGTTGTAAATGCGCAATTTGTCTTCGAATATTTATTCCTGCCTTTGATCAAACCAATTTGTCTTGTTCCAATAAATAGATTGTTGCTCTGAAGGGCTCTCTGCAGTAACCTTTTTACATGGAGTAGATCACCCTTGGCTGCTGGAGCATTTGGACATGACAAGAAACGCCGCAATCTTTAAAAGGATAAGGCCAAGTGAGCTAGACACGCTACTTCACAGAGCCACCGAAAATCCCTCGCCAATTCCGGTCTCGAGTAGACAATTTTGTTAACAGAGAAGAAGCTTTCTCAATTTCGGATGTTGCCAATGTTAGTTTGTGCAAAGATGTTGTTTATTCAACCGGCATAATCCATCCACAAGTCATCGCCAATAACAAAGTGCATTACAGACGAGAGGATGTAGAGCATCTTGAAGAAGTTGTCGACAAAAATAATTATCTTTGGAACAAAAGGATATTAGTAATTCTAAAATTCTAATTGCAAGAACTACACCCATCTTGTTTGGGTTTCGAATCAATCAACATTACGAAACTCTTGTTCTTTGGAGTGTTTTATCGGCGAAATCCTTTGCTTGCATAACAACAAACAACAAATAGGGCTTAGCCATATATGTGTGCGTAGCTTCAACAAATTAATCAAACAAAATTATTGCCTCTCGGTCTCAAGGAACCAAACGAAATCCAATAATTTTTCAACCTACCGCATCAAAGCGGTACAATAGCATGGGTGAAGAATGGATTTTATTTTAACAAAAGCGAGCACGAAGCCGGTTGTAATTGGCGCCGTGGACACCATCCGAACAGCAAAAAATGGTCTCGTACAATAGCATGGAGTGAAGAATGGATTTATTTTAACAAAAGAGCACACAAACCAGTTGTAGTTGGCGCCGTGGACACCATCCAACAATGAACAAATGGTAATACATCTGGTTTTCTAGGAGGAGAATGACTAGGCGTTCCCTCCGTTCTCGGTCTACCAACAGCGTCGGCTCCTTAGTGCTAGTTCAAGAGAGAGAGAGATTGGTTAGGTCATATGACATAAGGGCAACTTTACCTTCTCTTCTCTGTCTTTGTTCTTGAGAAACAAAACAGAGAGGGCAGATCGGCCTCGCCACTCCGTCACTGTTGCCATTTGGTGAAGACCTCAACCGTCCTCAACCTTGCTCAGCACAGACATGGCCCCGCCACCCCCTCACGAGCTCGAACCGCATGCATGTATACATCCCCGTCTGATGATCACTGCATGGTCGAGGCGGAGATCCTTGGCACCACTCATTGCTCATTCTTTGCCTCCTGCCGATTGTCCTCCCACACAATCTTCCGCCATGTTGTACACTCTCCGGCAAGCTTTGTGCAGGTGCTCGACGTACGCGTTGCCCCCCATCGCCCGGCTCCGGTGAGCTCCCGCCTCGCCTCCCACCTCTGGATCCGGCTCCAAAGCACCTTCCACGCACGGATTCGGCCCCGGCCCCTGCAAGCTCAGGCTGCCGCCGCCGCCGCCGCCATTCATCGGCGGCAGCGCGCGCGCCGATCGCTCGGCGTAAGCGTTGACTCGATCCAGTAGCTGGCGGCGATAAAAAGGATCGCGGGTTGAATACTGGAAAATACATGGTCTTTTATGTAAAAACGAAACGTTTTCTCACTTTAGCCACTTAAGAAGGGACTGCGGGTTGATTTTACAGAAACAGAGGGACTTTTTTGCAAATCGCCAGCGACGACGTACGACCAGAAACCCATGGCGCTTTATTATTAGGTAGAGATTAGGTAAAGATTTGAGCTCCCCTTCACGACTCTTAACAAGAAAGTCATGCGCCAACATACTCTTATAATCTAAATAAGCACGGGGCAACGATGTTTCTTCTTTCTCCTCATGCCTAATAGGTATTTCAAGATATTCAGCTAGGCGTGAAGCATAAATGCCTCCAAAGATAGGGCCCTTAGTACGGTTCAGACTTAACCGTCTAGCAACAATTCCACCCATACTAACAGAGTTATTGCGGTATAAACCATGGAGCAAAATAATAATATCAGGAACACTAAGGTTTCCACAGTTCCCGCGTCCAATCAAGCAACGACTAGCAAATAAGGCAAAGTAGCGTAAAACAGCAAAATGTATGCTAGTAATCCTTGCATCGAAACCTTCTGGTTTCTCCCACAGGATAGTGTTAATAAAAGCTTCTACCGTTACGGTGTGGTTCATCCAAGGTGCCCTCAAAGGGTATTTTGCAAACCTCGCAAAATTCAGCTAATGGCATCTCCTTAACAACGTCATATAGATGAAACTCTCTTGATGGAGGTGATTTCTTAGGGAAAAAGTAGAAGTTTTGCACAAAAGTATTTGTGAGTAAGAATCTTGATGGCGTTGGTCGCGGAGGAAGTCGGTGAGGCCAGCATTCTCAATCAATAAATAGAAATCCTCATAAATCTCGACTCTCCTCAAGAAGTCATCGGAAGGCCATTCACACGGCCGGACCTCCATGATCTTGAGGCAAATTAAATTTGGGCTTCTGCTCTTCTCCCTTTTGTTTTTCCTTCGAGCTTTGGCTCGACGAGCCCCTCAAAAGTCTCTTCATTATTTTCTGAAATAATCTGAAATTTTTAGTAACTTCAAATAAAAGTGAACCAACTTCAATAAAATTGATAGCAACAACTCCCACAAGTGCCTAGAGTCTATATCAAGCATTAGAACTACTTGGAACCATATAAATTTGACATGCAAGCTCAAGAACATGGTCACCTATGTAGCACAAATTTGCAATGAATAAAGAACTAAAACAAAAACTAATTGGACCAATGGAGGAGTCACATACCAAGGAACAATCTCACCAAGCAGTTTTGCGAGAGGTGCTTTGAGCAAGGAGATCGAAAATCGCAGCAACAGGTGCTGGAACTCGTGCTTGAGTTGGGTTTTCGTGTTTGTGTGAGGCAGAGGAAGAAGATGGGTGCAGGTATAAGTGGAGGAGGGCCACCATGGGCCCACGAGGCAGGGGCGCGCCCAGGGGGGTAGAGCGCGCCCTCCACCCTCATGGCCAGGTGGCAGCTCCCCCCGTGGTAATTTTTGCACAGTAAATCCTCAAATATTCCCGAAAAAATCATATTAAATTGGCATGGCATTCTGAAGACTTTTATTTTCGGGATATTTTTATATTGCACGGATAAGACAGGAAACAGACAGAAAAAATACTATTTTACTTTATTTCTACTAAATAACAGAAAATATAGAGAGGGTACAGAAGGTTGTGCTTCTAGTTTCATCCATCTTGTGATCATCAAAATGAACCCACTAACAAGGTTGATCAAGTCTTGTTAACAAACTCATTCCGAATAACACGGAACAGGAGAAATTTCGAATAACACTAAGTTACCTCAGCGGGATATGAAAATCCCCAACAATAATAATATCATACTTTTTCTTGACAGTAGGGAGAGGAAATTCAAAACCTCCAAATATAATCGATGGAATTTTTCCAATAGAGTTGATACTATAAACTTGAGGTTGTTTCCTTGGAAAGTGTACCGTGTGCTCACTGCCATTAACATGAAAAGTGACATTGCCTTTGTTGCAATCAATAACAGCCCCTGCAGTATTAAGGAAAGATCTTCCAAGAATAATAGACATACTATCATCCTCGGGAATATCAAGAATAACAAAGTCTGTTAAAATAGTAACGTTTGCAACTACAATAGGCACATCCTCACAAATACCGACAGGTATAGCAGTTGATTTATCAGCCATTTGCAAAGATATTTCAGTAGGTGTCAACTTATTCAAGTCAAGTCTACGATATAAAGAGAAAGGCATAACACTAACACCGGCTCCAAGATCACATAAAGCAGTTTTAACATAATTTCTCTTAATGGAGCATGGTATAGTAGGTACTCCTAGATCTCCAAGTTTCTTTGGTATTCCACCCTTAAAAGTATAATTAGCAAGCATGGTGGAAATTTCAGCTTCCGGTATCTTTCTTTTATTAGTAATGATATCCTTCATATACTTAGCATAAGGATTCGTTTTGAGCACATCAGTTAATCACATACGCAAAAAGATGGGTCTAATCATTTCAGCAAAGCGCTCAAAATCCCCATTATCCTTTTTCTTGGATGGTTTCGGAGGAAAAGTCATGGGTTTCTGAACCCATGGTTCCCTTTCTTTACCATGTTTCCTAGCAACGAAGTCTCTTTTATCATAACGTTGATTCTTTGATTGTGGGTTATCAAGATCAACAGCAGGTTCAACTTCTACATCATTATCATTACTAGGTTGAGCATCATCATGAACATTATCATAACATTATCACTAGGTTCATGTTCATCACCTAATTGTGTTTCAGCATCAGACATGGAAATATCATTTGGATTGGCAGGTGGTTCAACAATAGGTTCACTAGAAGTTTGCAAAGTCCTATCATTTTTCTTTTTCTTCCTTTTAGAAGAACTAGGTACATCAATATTATTTCTCTGAGAATCTTGCTCGATTCTCTTAGGGTGGCCTTGAGGATCTGAGAGGTTCTGAGTCATTCTACCAGTTCTAGTAGCCACTCTAACAAACATAATCATTTTCTTACTATTCATTTCATCAAGCACTTCTTTACGAGCTTTAAGTACTTGTTCTACTTGAGTGGTAACCATAGAAGCATGTTTGCTAACAAGTTTAAGTTCACCTCTAATATTAGCCATAAAATCACCCAAGCGTTTAATCATAAAGGTGTTACATTTAGTTGTCTACCAAAATAAGCATTAAAGTCATCTTGCTTAAACATAAAGTCATCAAACTCATCCAAGCAATCGACTAGCAATTTTAGTAGGAGGGACTTGACTTTATCATATCTATAGAGAGAATTTACCTTTACTACCTGTGTCGGGATATCGGGATCAGGAGGTTCTTCAGTGAATAAGGAATTGAGATCATATACTTCTTCAACAGGCGGTAAATTAAGACCGTATATTTCTTCAATAGGAGGTAAATTCTTAACATCTTCAGCTTAATTACCTTTTTCTTTCATAGATTTCTTTGCCTCTTGCATATCTTCGGGACTGAGAAATAGAACACCTCTCTTTTTCGGAGTTGGTTTAGGAATAGGCTCAGTAATTGGCTCAGGAGCTGGCTCGGAAGGTGGCTCGGGAGGTGCCCAATTATTTTCATTTGTCAACATATTATTTAATAGAATTTCAGCTTCATCCGGTGTTCTTTCCCTGAAAAGAGAACCAGCACAACTATCCAGGTAATCTCTGGAAGCATCAGTTAGTCCATTATAAAAGATATCAAGTATTTCAGGTTTCTTAAGAGGATGATCAGGCAAAGCATTAAGTAACTTGAGAAGCCTCCCCAAGCTTGTGGGAGACTCTCTTCTTCAATTTGCACAAAATTGTATATTTCCCTCAAAGCGCTTGTTTCTTATGAGCAGGAAATATTTAGCGAGAAGTAATAAATCATATCACCGGGACTTTGCACACAACCAAGATCAAGAGAATTATACCAAATCTTAGCATCACCCTTTAATGAGCGGAAATATCTTAAGTAAATAAAAGTAGCGCGATCTCTCATCATTAGTAAGCAGTATGCTATATCATTTAACTTAGTAAGATGTGCCACAACAGTTTCAGATTCATAGACATAGAAAGGATCAGATTCAACCAAAGTAATTATATCTGGATCAACAAAAAATTCATAATAATCCTTATCGGGAACACAGATAGGTGAAGTAGCAAAAGCAGGGTCGGGTCTCATTCTATCTCTAAGAGATTCTTTACTCCATTTAACTAGCAACATCTTAAGTTCGTATCTATCCTGGCAAGCAAAAATAGCTGCAGAAGATTCTGCATCAAAAAGATAACCCTCGGGAATAGAAGGCATATTTTCATCATCACTCTCATCATCGTATTCGGATTCAATAATTTCTCTTTCTCTAGACCTAGCAATTTATTCATCAAGAAATTTACCAAGGGGCACAGTATTATCAAGCATAGAAGTAGTTTCATCATAAGTATCATGCATAGCAGAAGTGGCATCATCAATAATATGCGACATATCGAATTCATAGCGAGAGCGAGGTTTAGGTGTCATAAGCTTACTTATAACGAAGGTGAATCAAGTGCGAGCTAGATGGCGGTTCCTTACCTCCCTCGTAGTTGAGGGCAAAATAGTAGTTCAATCGTCTTTCAAGTTCTTCATAGTGTCCAGCAGATATAAATCCCAAGTGACTCAAGGAATAGAGCTATGCTCATGGCAATGCGCCGTAAAAAGGTCTTGATAACCCACAAATATAGGGGATCATAGCAGTTTTCGAGGGTAGAGTATTCAACCCAAATTTATTGATTCGACACAAGGGAGCCAAAGAATATTCTCAAGTATTAGCGGTGACACTACAAAAAAAGACACATCCGTGACATTTTGGGCGAACAATTTTTTACATCATACATATGACACTTCTATGCGATAATTGTGACAAAACCGGTATCATCATAGATGTGGTGGGCTCCTACTTCTATGACAAAAATCATGACGAGAAAATGGGCTTTTCGTCTGGGCGGGCGGAGACGCAGTTGCATGACATTCTTTGGGCCGTCCATGACGGAAAAATCGTGGTAGAAGCGAGGGGAGGAAAATTTCGGGAGTTGCGGTTACGATGGGAGGTCGGGTGGAAGCGTCGCGTTTCTCTCTCGTATCTTGCGTGTGTGCGGCGTTAGCTCTAATCGAACCCGAAGCGAGGCGTTGGGCTCTAGCGAACCCAAGCGATTACCAGACGCTTCTGGCGTTCTTGAACCCGGCGATCGATCGATGGTCATTAACTAAACTCGATGGAGCGATTCGCCGCTCATCGCTGCTAAGCGAAGCCGATCGATCTGCCTCTGGGATGAGCAGTGGCGGCGGTGCTTGGGGGGGTTGGATGAGCAGTGAGTGGTGGCGTTGCCTCGGATGAATAGGAACCCATGGTGTGGAGGGCTGGATGAGCAGATGAGCGATGGAGGGTGGCCGTGGAGGGTGGTTGAGCAGGACCCGTGGTGTGGAGGGTGGATGAGCAGATGAGCGGTGGAGGGTGGCCGTGGAGGGTGGTTGAGCAGGGACCCGTGGTGTGAAGGGCTGGATGAGCAGTAGATGGTGGAGGGTGCCCGTGGAGGGTGGTGAGCGATGGCCGGTGGAGTAGCGCGGTGGAGGTGGATGAGCAGGAGCCCGTGGAGGTGGAGGAGGTCGACGGTGGCCGTGGAGGTGGAGGAGGTTGACGGTGGAGATGAAGCAGTATCCGTGGAGTCCGTTTTGCGGTACACCACACCCCCCGTTTGACCGTAGCGCTCCAACACAAGTCCGTTTAAATCCGTTTTGCGGTACGTCACACCCCTCCCGATGAATAGGACCCCCGTTTCGACCGTAGGAGGTCCATTTCCTCCGTTTTGCGATGCGCTGAGCCCTCCCGACATCGCGGACCCCGTTTGAGCGTGGCGGTCGAACACAAGGCCGTTTCCTCCATTGTGCGGTACACCAGGCCTCGTTTCCATCGCCTGTTCCGTCCAAGCCCTCCCGATGAACACGACCACGCATTCTGTTCCGACCCAGCCGGTTGGCTCCCCATGAACACGGCGACGATGCTGTTTCTCCGTTCCGACCCAGCCATGTACGTATGCGCGATAGGCGTTAGAGACCCTGCCCGTATGTACGTACGTGGACGTATTTTCTTTCTTGCACCCTCGTCGTTGTACGTACATGTACATGCTACGTGCGCGCCTCTACTACGACACGTGCGCGCCTCTACATCCACCAGTATATATGTACGTACACGTTCGCGACCAGAATGACAACGCTACGTACGCTTCGACCGGTGAGTCCCGGTATCGGGCACTTCCTTGCGTGCGAAGATGTAGTAGTGCGTCCCAACGATGGGGCGAATCGTTTTTGCGGGACGCACTTCCTTGCGTGCGAAGATGTAGCTGGTGGGTCCCAGCGATCGAAGCGAATCATTTTTTTTGCCCGGACGCACTTCCTTGCGTGCGAAGGTGTAGCTGGTGGGTCCCAGCAGTCAGGGGGGAAACGTTTTTTTTCACGAAATATGGTGGCCCGTCCGATGGGTCCCCGCTGTCAGGTGGAGGAATAATTATTTTGCGCGTAATAAGGATGCACTTCCTTGCTGCGGCCGTGGACCCAACTGTCAGCCTCTCCATGTACAGTCCACGTCCGATGGAAGTCATACCTTGACCACGCCACGCCAAGAGCACCAGGGCGGTGGACGACGGCGAGGCCTAGGAAGGGGACGACACGGAGCCAGGGAAGACGCGGCAGTGGATGCCTACGCCTAGAGGAGTACAAGGGTTCACTGGTTTGCTGCGGTGTGAGGCTGCCGTCGCCGCAGAATAACAGGGGGTGTGGGTGAGTAGAGGGATGGCCTAGCCAGCAGTGGGAGTAGTAGGGGGCGGTGAGGCCTCCGCCGCATCGCAGCCGGCCATGGGAGGCAGGAGCACGAGGCACGACCGGCGCTGGTTTGGGCGGCTGGAGCAAGAAGACCAGAGGTTGAAGAAGCATTATGGCTGTTGGATGGACATCGTACGGTCACTGGAGCTAGAATCGTGCATATTGACTAAGTTGACAAAGCCCTCCGTCCCCGTCAACTTAGTAGGCCCATAAGTCAGCCTGCCACTATATTCGGTCCCAGCTAACAGGGGGAGTATTCATTTTTTTTGTGCGTAATAAGGAGGCACTTCCTTGCGTTGAAGATATAGCTAGTGGGTCCATTTGTCGAGCCGGCCAGGGAGGAGGGAGCAGGCAGTCCCGCCGGTGCTTGTTTGAGCGACTGGAGCAGGAAGAGCAGAGATTGAAGAAGCACGACAGCCAGTGGATGGCCATCCAACAGTCACTGCTTGTGCATCAACCTTTTTTTAGGAAAGCCTCAAATTTGTGGAAAACATCATACATCCCATCTGTCATTATTTTTAATAATTTACAGCCCATTTGCTAATTCTTAAGGTTTTTTTGGAGCCCATATTCTTTTTGTTAGCATTACAGCCCATATTGTGGCCACGGTTAAAAACTTATACAAAATTTTGCAAATTTCGGTGCGGTCCGAACTGTTTTTAATCCCAAAATTTTGACTCACATTCAAACTGATTTTAAAAATAAATGTATATCAATATAAAATCCAACAAATTCTCCACGCATAAAAGTTAATGTAATTTAAAATCTCGAAATAAAAAAAAGATATTTGAAACTAACTGCTGGTTTGATGTGTTTTAAAAATGTATAGCCCATTTCTCATTATTGATGGGCCATTTTCTCGGCCAGCCGAATGAAAGCTCTCCTCGTCTTGAAAGATTTGCAGCCCAACAGGCCTGACAAAGCGACTTACTTGGCAAATCACAAAAAAACTGGGCTGTGGCCATGGACCCAGCTGTCAGCCTCTACACGTACAGTACTCTCCCGATGGAATGTCGTTGACCACATTGACCACGCATCGCCGAGAGCACCAAGGCGGTGGACGACGGCGAGGCCTAGGAAGGGGACGACGCGACAGTGGATGCCCACGCGGAGAGGAGTACCAGGGTTCACTGGTTCGGCTGCGGTGTGAGGCTGCCGTCGCCGCAGGGCCTGGCTAGCGGTGGGAGTAGTAGGGGGCGATGAGGCCTCAGCGGCAAAGACAACCGCCTTTGGAGGCGGAGCGGCGGTCTCCCGGTGCTGGTTTGGGCGGCGGTGCAAGAAGAGCAGCGATTGAAGAAGCGGCAGGACCGTTCGATTCAAATTCAGCGATTCTTCTTTGCTAGAATCGTTTGTTGACTAAGTTGACAAGCCTGCGTCTGCGTCAGCGTAGTAGGCCTGGTCGACCTCCCAATTGATCGCCCGGATGTCGATGGGAGGAATCATTTTTCAGCGTAATAAGGAGGCGATTGATTGCGTGCGGCTAGGCCACCGGAGGGAGTAGGGTGGGCGGGAAGCTCTGCGGCATCACATCGGACCACAAGAGGAGGGAGCAGCAGTCCATGGCGCTAGTTTAGGCGGCTGGAGTAGGAAGATCAGAGATTGAAGAAGCACGGCGGCTAGAATCGTGTGTTCACTGACAAAGCCTTGCGTAAACAAGTTAGCCTCGAAATCTGTGGCGTGTACAGCCCATATGCTATTATTTTTATAATTTTTACTCATTTTCTAATTCATATGGAATTTATTGCAGCTCGTTTTCCATTTTAAGAATTGCCGGCCATTTTCTGGTCAGTACCAGGGTCAAAAAATTAACTAAATATGTGGGAAATTTTTGCTGGGGAATGAAACATTCTTAATCCAAAAATTAATAGCCATACTAAAACAAATTTAAAAATAAGTAAGTACTATGTCATGTTAAATCCAATGAAATACGTATAAGATATCAGTGAAGAACAAAATTCAAAAAAAACTAATATCCCATTTGCTCGTCTTGAAGGATTTGCAGCCGAGTAATTCGGAGAAAACAAATAGGCCTAGCTTGGGTATTCTTCAAAAAGAAATACTGGGCTACCTATTTTCCCAAAGAACTGGTGCATGAGCATTTAGCTTTATTTATTTATTTACTTATTTATGTTTAGGGGACCATGAGCATGTATCTGGGCCGGATTCATGTGAGAGCGTCCCTTCCAGTTAATTATGGGCTTATCTATTGGGCCTTCATCAATGGGCTGCATGTTACCAACAAGTGGAAAATGTGTTCCGTACAAAAAATAGTATGAGCTACGTACGGTACGGGGCACTAAAGGATCGAACCGTGCAATGACTTCCAAAACATTGTGTTTGTCGTTCTAACAACACATTTATATTCAACCAACAGACGAAATATACTACTGATTGTACATTGAAAACAACAACAACAACTGGGTGGGGGTGCAGCGAAGCGATGGCGTGCTAGAAGAGTGAAGACGCAGCTCTCTCTCTTCCAAACCAAACATCAGCCATCATTACAAAGGGCTACCAAAAAGAACAAGTGTATGCATTAAACTAAATAAAGATCCTACTACACCAAGTATGCGCATCTAACTAACTGGCTCGGTTAGGCGTTACTATTTATTAAGTTGTGGAGATTGGCCGACGGCTTGAACGGATGGGTGCTCGACGGGGAAACTCCGGCCGGCGGTCGAAGTCGATACTTGCGACCCTCTCTCCTACTTTGGGCTGCGAGCGTGGCGGCACATATCGGTATGGTGCATGCGAGACGCATGGTACGCTGTGTACACAGTTTTGCACGATGAACGAAACGCGCTGCCATCATGATCCTTACCGTCGGTTATCTTGTTAATCGGATAATTCAGTCCGAAAAAAGAGAGCGTGTGCCAAGGCTACTTACCAGCCTCGGTCAAAATTCACGAAGGCCCAGAGAAGCTGGGATCTGCTCAAAGACCTTGCAATGGATCGTGATTGTATTCCGTGAAACAACACGTCCGATGCGCGCGACGATCATCAATCTTTCGCCGTCGTTCGATCGAGCCAGAACCAAGCGCAATCGCCATGCCACTTTTCTTTGAAAGGTTACGGGAATAGGAAGGGTAGGGACACCAGCGACCTACAACATCATATCAAGTTGAGTCAAATAAAAAAGGCTCTTGATTTAGTCAATCTTAAGAACAACATGTTATGAGCATGAATATTTTTTGATAAATGTTGTGATAATATAAGCAAGCCATCATGATATCATAAGAAAGTAACATCTTCTCAGTAACGGCCGTTTGTAGCGATGATGGAGTAGGCCACAATCGTCCAGCCATAGAAGGAGTCGACAACGTAAATGAAGCCCTTGTGTTCAATGGCATCAGAGAACCATGGAGGATGTATGATCCTACGATGGACGTGCAGATTTATCCACTTACCGCAGTGACCTGTCAGATAGGCGAGACCGCGGTTGAAGAATGCAATTAGCCTGAAATCTTTATAATTCCCAGATCTTGTGGGCACTTGGCACATTACAACCTTGAGCAAATCAAACTTAGTATCATGTTGGCTACTGTAAGATTCCGAGTATTCTGGGCCGTGGTGCCAAAGCAGTGCAGTGTTAATCGAAGGAAGGGGGATCAATCGCCGGGTGTAGACCCCCACGAGCATCCAGCTGCCGCGACCGTCGACGAGCACCATCCAAGACGTCTTCATGCCGACCCAGTACATACCGTTAATGTAGTTGAGGCTGACGGGGATCGGATCGCAGTGGAGGGGGTTGATGCTCGCCACCCTACGATCGTTATGCTGCGTGACATGTCGTTTCTGAAGATCAGGCGGCATCAGCAAGCAAGAAGCTGGCTTAAAAAGCTCCAGCCCGAGGGCTTTGAGTAAATGGTACATCCCCGACGAGCACGCGGCGAGCGGCATGGTACTGAGATTGTCCACACGCGAAACAATGAGCTTGATTACCTCTGTGGGGAGCGAATTCCAGCCACTCTTTCGGCGGACACTGCTCGGTTCTTCCATTGTTAGTGCTTGGGTTTCGGACGAGGGGGAGGCGCCTTAGCGGGGATGGAAGCTTGGACGAGATTATGTGCGGACAAAGATGGAGAAGCGAATATGTGCTGCGAGAAGTGGACAGGTGATGATGACTACAGCATGCCGCTTGACTTACGAGACACATACCAGCAGCGTAGGGTCATATCAATGCCAGACAACTTGCTTGAGCGATCACAGTACTAGTACTCCCTACAGTACCTACTACAGTACTATGCCCTAGCTTGCTAGAGTAGAGTAGTAGAGTAGGACTCTGCTCTACTACTAGCACCGGAGGAGTAGTATATTCTAATCTAAAATAGTTACAATCTTCGATGCTCGATCGTGGAACGACTATGAACCATGCTCAAAGACCGTGTCTACATGGTGTTTGGACTTATATGCAAAAAAAATAGCAAGATGCCCGTGCATTGCACGGCACACCATCATCACCAACTCGGTTTTCTATAAGAGTAGATATATATATATATATAGATAGATAGAGACTAGGGAGTACTAGTAAGGACACCATCTACTGCTTTGTGTGCTACTCCTGCGCTCCATTCAGTGCCATAACGTCCCCCTACTGACCACTCCTCCTGCGCTCCATTCAAGTGGTCTTTGTTGAAATCTGGGAGCGCACTCTCGCATGATCACGACACCACGACTTCACCGACGACGACTTCTTCCCCAACCTCGGCAACCTTTTCCTCAACAACATGGGCGACAACCTCAACGCCAACGGTGCTACTCCCATTGCACCGTATGTGTTTCTGTCCTTCATGTTCGAAATCGTGGTAGAATTCATGTTTTTACTCTGTATCCTACTACTATGCTAGTCCACATGATTAGTTTCATCTCTGTTATAGCCGTCATGATTTATTTTGTGCTTATTCGGATTAAATCTCGTAGTAACTTGCTCACATATTCAACTGGCGCAACATCCCCTACAGCCACTCCCATTTCATGGACGGCCTGGTCGATGCCTCCAAGGAGCCCTTCGTCCACTGCTATGAGTGCCCGATGTCGTTTTGTGGCTCGCCGGCGGACATGGTGCATCACCTCACGGATGCGTGCAGCGGTCACTGCTGGCCCTTGGCGGAGAACATCAAGTACGACACGTGCTACCGGTTCACCATGCCAGAGTCGCTGGAGGATGACCGCCACCTACTAGTCTCGGAGGAGGACGACAACGTCTTCCTCTTGATCGTGGGCACCGGCGAGGCCCGCGCAGGCCATCGCCCTGTCTTTGTAGCGTGCATCAGGGGCGTCGCCGCTGACGCTGACACTGACACGAGGCAGATGTACGGGTGCAAGGTCAATGTTACTACCCCTCCGGGTCACGTGGGCGGCGAAACCGGCCTCATCAGACAGACTTGGAATCTGAGGAGCTGGGACTATCCCGCCAATGTGGACTTGGAAAACCCATGGCATCCGTTCTATCCTTTACCGGCCGACTCGGTGCACGAGGACTCCAAGGAGGTTCACCTGGACATACGCATTATCAAGTGCACTTAGAAAACATGTAGTGTGTGTGTGGGTGTTTATGGCGCGTGTCTTTGCCGCTTTTGATTCTGTAAGTTGTCGTTAAACTTGAGTGGCTTTCGCCGCAGTCCTTCCTTTGAACTGCTCCTCTTAGTGAGCTGATGTAAGACACTCTGGGTTTCATTTGATAATGGAACCGTGGAGGAGCCTCCCTGTTCTTCTAAAAAAATACGCATTATCAAGTTAAATGTTGATCATTAGTCTTCGCTCAATGTAATCCGCTGTCTAAGCATGTGGAGACTTCCATGCAGGATCTTGCTCTATTGGAGTATCGCGCATGAATAAAAGTGTATCCGTTTATGGTTTAGTCTAGAATCTTCCATGTATGAATTTTTACTACAATACTGGTGAAAGACTTACGATGACCCATTTCTTACATCTCCTCTGCCCCCTTGCAAGTCATCGTGATTTAATCCCTCCGTCTAGGTGTATAAGGGCATGGTTAATATTACTTAATAGTATAGCCAACTATTGACTATAAGAAAGTGCCATGTCATCTGTAGCCAACATGTATAACAATCGATACTCAAAAACTAATTCTTAAAGATCATTTCTTGCAAAGCACAATAAGTGTTATTTCTTCACAAGTTTTGGATGCAGGTTGAACAGTTGAACGCTTTTGTTTGCAAAAGATACTTTTTTATCTATTTCACCCGGATGTTAGCTGTAGAGATGAGATAATATCCGAAGAAACCTATCGATACCCGTTAAACATGAGATGGCCCCCACATCCTTTGTCAAAATAAACAACTCCCCGATCAATGCATTTCACTCTTCGGTGCAACGCACGGGCACCTTACTACTATAGATTAGTACGACCAAAAATTGAACTAACATTATGTATAGTACGACAAATACTAATGCATGTCACCTAAAATTATATCATTCAAAACTATATTCAAATACGAATCCAACGATATAGTTTTTGTTGACATGCACTAAAATTTTGTCAGTTAAATCTTCAGTCAAATTCAATGGGGGACTAATAAACCACGACCGATGTAGTACAAGTGTAGAGGGCGGCCTGCACGGGAGTCTCACCTCTCACCCTCGCTCGTGGCGCGGCGATAAAGCCGTCATATCACAAAACCCAACCACTCCCGGTAATAAATGGCACGGTAAAATAAGCGGACAAGCAACCATCACATCCCTCCGTCTTTTTGCATTTCATCTCTCTGCATTTACTTTCTCCGGTTCATCTCCCACTTTCGATCCGTAGCTACTACTCCTAGGGCCAGTTCTTTTGGCGGCTTCCCCAGCTTTTCCCACAAGATTAGTCAAAGTGGAGAGTAACAATAAGGCGCCTCACTCATTTATTTGGGCTTCTAAACAACTACTCCGTCCTGGTTTATTCCTCACCATTGTAATTTGTGCTAAATTTTGACCAAATATTTAACTGATAAAATGTTACTCAAAACACTTAGGCGCGGTGCATCTAGGTGTGTAAGTCATCTTACGAAAACCAAATAATCTGAAAACACTTAGGCGCGGTGCATTCACTTCTACCTCGTTTCTTGTTTCTTGACATGTCAAACAATAAGAGATAAAGAGTGTGCATGCTTTTAATGACTTGAGATATCAAACACGACATGCAGTGGTTAGTTCATTGCATGCAATACTATTAATTACCAAATAAACATTAACGTTTCTTGTTTTCTCCTCCTCCTTGGTCACGGTGCACAGAGAAATAACCACAGAGAAGGAAGCTAAAAGTAAACAATCAAACGAGCATTTTTGCATTTGTTTTGCATTGAATCGTTTCACAAGCTTGACTAGTGCTGTTTTTCCACTTTTACAAAAACCGCATCGTAATGTTCAAACGTGCATTTGCATGTACATAAGTACTCCCTCCGTCTAGGTGTACAAGTCTTCCCTCCTTCTTGGTCACCGTGCACAACCAAAGATGACTTATTGACCTGGACGGAGGGAGTAGCACAGTCTGCAATCATATATCAAGAGAGACGTGTAGTCCGATAGTATATAGTAAAGTTTGTGCTATATGCACGTACTTGTAAAATGCGTAATAATACACAACGTTTCCAAACTTTCCCTTTTACATACTTAATTAAGGACGCTAAAAATTCCTGAACGTTCGGGATTTATCATTTGCGTCCCAAAACTAATGAGATCGCCTTACGAAACAAAAATTATACTCCTCCTAAAAGCCACGGCGCTCGCAGGAGCGCTTGCGGCGCGCCACGAGTGCCCTAGTGCGCGGTCGTTTCCCAGCGCGCCGACACAACGCCTCTTCCTCAGCCTCGCAACTCGCGAGGTGATGATTGGCGGCTTGTCGGTGGGCGAGCGCGATCTCACCGGTGTGGTGATCCGGCGCCAACAGGTACTCCTCCTAGCTGGAAGCGTGCACCCGGTCCACGTACCGCCAAGCGTAGATGAGGCGCTTGGGCCCGACTGCACTCAGGGCGTCGGCACGGGCGTCCTCTGCCACCCTCACGGCCCTCGCACGACCTTCTGCCAAAGAACCAATTGCTTGACTCTCTCGGACGCGACATAGATCTCCCAGAAAGCTTGTTGCGTAGTGCGCTTCTCTTCCTCGGCCTTCTTCTCCGCCTCTATTTTGGCACGCTCTGCTGGAGGCAAAGCCTCCCACAAGGCGACATCCATTTCTTTCCAAAGCTCCTCAAGGCTGGGGAGGGCTCGGCGGACGGCGCGATGTTCTCCTCGTAGCGGGGAGCTGACGCGTCCTCCTACGCGCATGCCGGCGAGATTGAGAACACCGACGCGTCCACCTCGACGCGTCGCGGCGAGGAGCGGAACGCCGACGCGTCGGAACACCAACACATCCTCCTCGACTAGTGGCGGCGAGGAACGGAACAGCGACGCATCGCGTAGCGGCGAGGAGCGGAACACCGACGCGTCCTCCTCGACTAGTGGCGGCAAGGAATGGAAAGGCGACGCGTGACCGTCTGCGCGGTGCAGCGAGGGGATCCTAGGGCTTGGGAGGGGAGATGCCATGGTGGTCGACGTGAGAGGGAGGGAGAGGAGAGGGGGAGGAGATAGCGATGTCATGGGAGGCGCAGTATTTATATCGAGCAATGGCACACCTACGTAAGATATGGGTGAAGCTGCGACTTAAGCTGCAGGTCGGTTGCATCAGCGACATGTGGGCGAAGACTGCCGGGCCCGTATGTCGATGACCCAATGCACCTGAAGTTAAGTAAAAGCTACGTGGGCATATTTGTTGGAGTAAATTACGGGGAGCGAAGGGTGGAAATATTGCTGGTCAACGGATTGGACGGCGTGGGGAAGGAGAGTCATGCATGCAGATTTTTTCACACGGGGTGGAGTGGTGGGACGCCGAGGGAGAAGGAGAGTTTGGCGGGCATATTGTTTCCACACATGGAGAGGAAAAGATTTGGAGACTAAGCGGGCCGTGCGGTATGGGGAGCGGTGCATAATAAGTCATCTTGCATGCCGGGCTAGGTATAGTCTCAAGTCATTAAAACATACAAGCCCCACACATGTTCATATTTCAAGGTGCACTAAATTATTGCATCACGATGATTAAGGCTGGCCATCATGGTGGTATCTTAGCTGGTACACGGGAATAGCAAACATGCTGATGTGGCAAAGAATTAAAGAAGAGAGGGGGGTTAGACTAACTAGTGTTCATGCATGCATTGGTAAACACATATTTTTGTGAAGAACGACAACATTAGTTGAGTACTTTTGCAGACTTCAGAAACTATTCCACCGCCTCTACTATCTTGCTAAGAGTAGGTGAAATTTTTGAGTCGAGCCCTTTAAACTAGAAGGGAGGTAGTGGTACTCTAATAGCTAGGTGTGTAAGTCATCTTACGAAAACCAAATAATCCCAAAACACGTAGGTGCGGTGCATTAACTTCTACCTCGTTTCTTGTTTCTTGACATATCAACCAATAAGAGATGAGGGTGTGCATGCTTTTAATGACCTGAGACTATCAAACATGACATGCAGTGGTTAGTTCATTGCATGCAATACTATTTAATTAGCAAATAAACATTAATGTCTCTCGTTTTCCCCTCCTCCTTGGTCACGGTGCACAGCCTAGGATGACTTACTCACCTAGACGGAGGGAGTATCAACATTCACAATGTCAAATCAATATTTTTACGCTCATTATAAAACGTAGTTCTTATACTCATTATAATCAATATTGTAGATATTGATATTGTCGGTGTACTAAAGTAGGGGTACCTTAGTACCCCGAACTTGTCTGCACGGGCGATCCTTGACACCAGCGGCAAGGCTTGCGAGGCGCCCTTGAGGCCCTCCCGTGCCTTATTACGCCATTCAAGAACAAAGTACTAACCAAGAGAGCGAAGGCCCGGCAAGAGGAGCTTGCCGGGAAGGCCAACCGAGGCATCACCGGAAGACTTGCTGCGGCGCCCAGCGCCCGGCAAACCCGGTGAGCCAGCAAGCTTGCCGGCACAACAAAAGGGCCGCGGCAAGGTGCTTGCCACGGCAAGGCTGCCACCCAACTCCAGTGCACCCAGTGACGCGTCATCACCAGGCCATCCCAAGGGCACGTGGCGAGGCACTACGCAGCCATGCGGAGCGAGGTGGCGAACGGAGCTGACAGAGGCGCCATCATGGCAACCGGTGGCTCACTTAACGGTCACTCCTCCTGCACTGTTGGGGCGACCGGACGGGCATTTAATGCCCTTGTCCCCTGCCGTTAGAGTTAGGTAGGGGCACTATTGTGCACTGTTGTACCAACCTGCGATTTTACCTTTCTACCCCCTCTTCCTACGCTGCCACCTGTGGATCCCCCTTGAGTATAAAGGGAGGCCCATGCGCACGTAGAAGGGGTTCGGTCCAGTCGATACCCACAACACCACCATACGCTCGCATGCTCGAGCAAGATCAAATAACACACAAAAGGCAGCAGTAGGGGTCTTATCTCTCCGGAGAGCCCCGAAGCTGGGTAAAATGCCCGTCTCCCCATACGTTCGACCTCGATCTGCTCTGCACAGACGACCCGCTCCCTTGCCGAACGGAAGGGGCCCCCAAGTGCCCCATAGGTGCTCGAGGCCACAGAGATACGCCCCGACATCTTTGGCGCGCCAGGTAGGGGGCGTCGAGGTCGTGAGCATCTGATCCGGTCTCCACGCGTGCTACATAAGCGTCATCGTCAACATGCCACGAAGAAGAAGCCTCGGAGGTGGCGCCCGTCTACATCAATTCCACCACCACCGCCGAACAAGCGGCGGTGGAGTGGACGCCGGCGGAGGAGCGGGTGCCGCCGGTGGGTCTCGCGTCGTCACCAGATCCAAGAACAAGGCCCCGCAAGCGTCGGCGACGGTGCAGACGCCGCACCCTTCCCAGGAGGTGCAAGGTCAACAACGCCCCGGTGCTCTTAGCACCGTGCTCGCGTTGGAGCAAGGCCAAGTTGGTGGGTCGCGGGACGCTCGAGGTCAGCATGCACGCCCACATGCTGGCGCGAGTGAGGTGCGGTCGCCTGGACGAGGTGTTGCTCCTCCCAATCCGGTTGGGAGTCCGAGCACATCCGCTCCTCGCGCCGCTTCGTCGCCGCCGCCACCCAAGACAGCGAGAGAAGCGGCCCAAGCCCCTCGCTTCTAGATTACCCTCGGCGCCGCACAAGATCGACGGCGGAGGATGGCCATATCTGACCTCATCGGCCGCCAACGGCGACAAGCCCGGCGCGAGCGTCGAGGCCCGGCAAACGCCCGCGCGGGCGGCGTCGAGCAGACGGCTGAAGTGCTGCTGCCGTCGCGCCCAGCCCCAAAGGCTAAGATCGCCAGCTCGCGGACCAACCTCGACGCCGACTCCACCGCGTCGTCGGACCCGCGAACTTCGCCGCGATCAGCGCCCGTTCTCGAGAGCGGCAACACGAAAACGCTTCGCTTTTCGCGCGAGCGCCGGAAAGCGTGGCGTCAATCGACCAGGTAGGCTGGGCCAATTGTCGACATGCAAGCGCCGAGAGAACCAGCGACTTGTCCGTCGTGGCGAGTTGCCCTGCGTTCACCCGCGAGCTGCGGCAAGTCGATGTTAAAACCAAGAACTTCAAGCCGGCGTGCGAGAAATGCGGCGGCGGGATACATCCGTCGAATTCCTCGGCATCTACACCATCGCGGTGCAAAGCTGCGGAGGGCACGACGAGAAGATCCTCGCCAAATACTTCCGCCGGTACTCAAGCCTAACGTCGGATCTTGGCTCATGCACTTGCGGACGGCTCCATCTCTTCATGGGCGGACTGTGTCATCGGTTTGTCGGCGCCTTCATGGGTGGCCACAAGCCTCATGGCGGAGAGTGACCTCCACTTGCTCGTCGTATGAAGGAGAGCCCTAGCGCAAGTATATACAAAGATTCAGCCAGTGCGGCGCAACATCCCAGATGTCCACCCTGCGCGGTTATTAGCGCGTTTCATCGAGCGTCGTAACGCGCAGGATGAGGAGGAGATGGCGATGTGCAAAATCAGAGATGTCACGAGCTCTACGCTCTGGCCGACAAGTGCACGCGTCTTTGAGGAGGAGGAAAATCCCGGAGAGGTTGCGGAGCGAAGGATCGGCGGTGAGGACGCCGCCCGGCAAGGAAGAACCGGGCGGAACAATAGGAAGAGAAAGGCTAAGGATGTACTAGCTGTTGAGCATTCCGAACGGAGGCGGCTCCGACAAGGCCAAGACCGGCGACTCCGGCGAGGCTGTGGTAGCCGCCGACAAGCGAGATAGCTCCGCAAGCGGTATTGCAAGATCCATCGCACCAAGGGACATGATCTCCAAACACGCAAGAAAGTGGAGCAGATGGCGGAGCTGCGAGAAGGCTGAATCTGGCGCCGCGATAAGGAGAAACCCGAGGAGGTGGCGGAGGATCCGCAAGAAGCTTCCCTTGGGGAGGAACGCGGCAAGGCCAAAACGCGGCAAGGAGACAGGTGTAACGACCCGGATCCGATGCGCCAGGTGTCTGTCAGTTATTCGCCTTCGTTGCCATGTCATGTGCTTGCGTGTTGCACTTTGCCATGTCATCATATGCATTTCATATCATGTCATCATGTGCATTTCATTTTGCATACATGTTCGTCTCATGCATCCGAGCCTTTTCCCCGTTGTCCGTTTTGCAATCCGGCACTCCTATGTCCTCCGGCGTCCCCTTTTGCCTCTTCTCTTGTGCGGGTATTAAACTTTCTCGGAATGGACGAGGTTTGCCAGCGACCTTGGTATAGCACCGGTGAACCGCTGTCAAGTTTCGTGCCACTTGGAGGTCGTTTGATACTCCAGCAGTTAGCAGGGTAACATAAAGCCCTCTTTGAGTTGCAGCCCAACACCCTTCCAAAGTGGCCCAAAACCCATCTAACTCCTCTCCATGCTCTCGGTCGTTCGATCACGATCGCGTGGCCGAAAACCGCTCCTCATTTGGACTCTCCTAGCTCCCTCTATGCCTATATATACACCCCCATTCCAAATTCGCGGATGATTCCCCGAAACCCTAGATTTTCCCCTCCTTGCCGGACATGTCCGGACGGGCGGTTCACGTCCGCCGCCGCCCGCCCGGCCAATCCATGGCGCCGCGTGGCCTCGCGCCGCGCGCCGCGCCGCCGCCCGAGCTGTCGCCCGGCCGGCCAGCTGCCCGCGCCCTCCGCCGCCGCCCGTAGCGCCGCCGCCCGGCCAGCCATCGCCGGCCGGCGCCGCATGATCCCGCCTCCGCCGCGCCCGGCAGCAAGCCGCCCGCGCGCTCACACGCCGGGCTCTGCCCGCCTCGCGCCGCTCCCTCGCCCCAGACCGCGACCCCGCGCCTCGCCTTGGCTGGTAGCGCCATGCTCCCAGCCATGGCCGTATGGACCCATCTGCATGCTTAGAAACTCCGTGGCACATATCGCCCGCCGGCGCCTGCCCGTCCCCGCCGCCTCGGCCTCCCCCGCCTCCGGCCAGATCCGGGGAAGGAGACCCCGGATCCGCCTCCTCCCGGCCTCCTCGAGCATCTCCGGCGAGCTCCCCGACGGACCTCGTAAACCGTGCCCGAGGTTGACCCCCCCCGATTTGTCTAAGTCCTGTTATTTTTTAATTTTCATGCCATATTCATTGCATCACATCTCCGCACCCGTAGCTCCGTTTTGCGCGTATAATATGTCAAATTGTTCGCCTCGACGAGCAAATCATTTCATTCCATTGCATCATTTTCATTTGAGCTCATCTTGATGCCCGAAATGCTGTTGGAAGAGTGCTTCATGTTGTTAATCTCTTTGGCTGTTATGACTTCTTTGTTTTAACATTTTTGCCATGATTTATGTGTGCATCCTATGAGTATGAGCTCTACATGAATGTTGGACTATGCCATGTCATCTTTCCAGGGGTGTTGCCTTGTATTTTTGTGAGTTGTGTGCTGAGTGCATTGAGCTTGTAAAGTAGGGTAGTTGCTGTTACTGTTTTCCTGACAGATTCTATTATATTTTGTTGCTATGTTAACATGCTCCCACTAATCAATCTATGCATAATCTGGAGATGCTCTATAAACATGTTTTGATATACATGTCATGCTCTATCCATTCATGCCCTTGGTTTCAATTATAGCCTGCTGGAACATGTTCATTTCTTGCTCCAAAGTTGCTTGAAAATGCTTCCTGACAGATTGTTTGCATGAGATTCAATTTTCACGAGGTCGTTGTAGTTGATCCGTGTATGCTATGACCTTGCTCTTGCCATGCTTAGCTTCATAAACATGCCTTCTTACTGTTGGTTGCCTTGCCATGCCATGTATTGCTCTGTAGTGAGTGCTTCGAGCTCACGAACATGCCTACTAATCGTTGTTTTTGCCATGTTTAAATCTGTAATATAACTTGCTATGTTTACATGGGTGCCATCATATTTTCCGTGCCTTTTTGGCTCATGGTCAGTAAGGGTCTTTTGATATATGCTATTAGTAGGTTCATGCCATGCCTTTGTTTGCCATGATAAGTTCCTGTAACATGTTGTTTGATAGTTCTAAACATTGCAACCTGATGTTATTTCTGCTAAAGTCTGAAATTGTTATTACTTGCAATATCTCCATGTCTTTTTGAGCATGATCCATTGATTTCTAGAGATAGCTCAGTGTTCATGTTTTGTTATGCTTTACCAGTACTTCATGCCCATGCCTTTTGTTATTATGTTGGGGTGCTGTAGCATATTGTTTTGATGCTTGTAAGATGCCTAGTTGCTGTTTTGGACAGATTGTTGCTATGACTTGTATAGTGTGCATGTGTTGCCCCGTTGCTCTGTTTTGAGTGTGCTCTATATGAAACTTGCTTGATTTTGCATGTAGTTTCATATTATCATGTTACCTCCTTGTTTTGGTGTGTTTGCTTGACGTTCGGGTGCATTTTGCATCAATGCCATGCTTAACTTGTTTTGCTCATATCTTCTAGGCCGTAGCTCCGAATCTAATGAACTTTATATGTAACTTGACTAGAATTTCGTGTAGATCATCTTGGTGCATCTTAACTTGCTGTTTAACAACTTCAACTTAATGTTTATTCAGTTCTGGACCAATTTCGAAATATGCATATGAGGACTTAGGAATTGTTATATGTTGTTTAGGCCTCATTTAAACTTGCCTTGATGGGTACTCTTGTTTGCATCATCTTTTGCCATGAGTAGCTTCATGTAGCTTGGTCATGCATCATGCTTCTTGTGCATCATGTCTTGTCCATGTGTGGTGTGTTTACTTTGTTGTGTGCTTCTTCTCGATAGTTCCGTTTCGTTGTGATCGTGAGGATTCGTTAAATCTACGGTTGGTTCGGCTTCATCCGTTCATCTTCTTCATGGACTCGTTCTTCTTCCTTGCGGGATCTCGGGCAAGATGACCGCTACTACGGATCTCACTACTATCATTGCTATGCTAGTTGCCTCGTTCTTTCGCTATCTTTGCGCTACCTATTACTGTTTGTCCAGCCATCCCAAATTGCCATGAACCTCTAACCTTTGACACCATTCCTAGCAAACCGTTGTTTGGCTATGTTCCGTTTTGCTCAGCCCTCTTATAGCGTTGCTAGTTGCGGTGAAGTTGAAGATTGCTCCATGGTGGACAGGGTTTATGTTGGGATATCACAATATCTCTTATAATATTAATGCATCTATATACTTGGTAAAGGGTGGAAGGCTCGGCCTTATGCCAGGTGTTTTGTTCCACTCTTGCCGCCCTAGTTTCCGTCATACCGGTGTTATGTTCCCGGATTTTGCGTTCCTTACGCGGTCGGGTGATTTATGGGACCCCGACGGTTCGCTTTGAATAAAACTTGTCCGGCAAGGCCCAACATTGACTTTTACCATTTGCCTCACCACCACCTACTTTTTCCCTTGGGAGTCGCTCTCTCGAGGTCATCTTTATTCAGCCCCGGGCCAATGCTTGTCTAAGTGTTGGTCCAAACTAGAACCACTTGCGGCGCCACCTCGGGGACTTGAGGGCTGGTTCTAGTTATACGTCTTGCTCATCCGGTCGTGGCACGAGGCGACATCTGGTGCTACTATCGGGATGTCGACGCACGCCGGAGGTCTTCTGGTCTTGTTTTACCATTGTCGAAATGTCTTGATGTACGGGATACCGAGTCCGATCGGAGTGTCTCGGGTGAAGGTCTATTCGCCGATGATCGCGAGAGCTTGTCATGGGCTAAGTTGGGACACCCTGCAGGTTTAAACTTTCGAGAGCCGTGCCCGCGGTTATGTGGCAGATGGGAATTTGTTAATGTCCGGTTGTAGACAACTTGACACTTGATCCGAATTAAAACGCATCAACCGAGTGTGTAGCCGTGATGGTCTCTTCTCGGCGGAGTCCGGGAAGTGAACACGACTTCTGTGTTATGTTTGACGTAAGTAGGTGTTTAGGATCACCTCTTGATCATTGCTAGCTTCACGACCGTTCCGCTTGTTTTCCCTTCTCGCTCTCATTTGCGAATGTTAGCCACCATATTCTTCTTAGTCGCTGCTGCAGCCTCACCACTTTACCCCTTCCTTTCCCATTAAGCTTTGCTAGTCTTGATACCCATGGTAATGGGATTGCTGAGTCCTCGTGGCTCACGGATACTTCAAAACCAGTTTGCGGTGCCTATGTTACCCGGCGGTGGCGCAATCAAGCTCAAGGAGGAGCTTGATGAAGATCTTGCCCTTTGTGTTGTTTCGTTCTAGTTGATCAGTAGTGGAGCCCAGTTGGGGTCGATCGGGGACCTTTGTCGCATTTGGGGTTCTTCTTTTATTTTGGTTCCGTAGTCGGACCTTGATTGTATCTGGATGATGTAATGCTTTATTCATGTATTTGTGTGAAGTGGCGATTGTAAGCCAACTATGTATCTTTTTCCCTTATGTATTACTTGGGTTGTGTGAAGATTACCTCACTTGCGACATTGCTTTCAATGCGGTTATGCCTCTAAGTCGTGCTTCGACACGTGGGAGATATAGCCGCATCGAGGGTGTTAAAAGTTGGTATCAGAGCCATCCCCGACCTTAGGAGCCCCCACTGCTTGATCGTTTTTAGTGGTCGAGTTGTGTCTAGAAAAATGTTTTGAGTCATTTAGGATTATATATATCGGAGAGTTTAGGAATTCTTTTTACTCCCGGTCCTTGACCTTACGGTGAGGTATCTGGCGTAGATGTTTTGACTTTCCTCTTCTTAAATTTCACTAAAAATTTTTTTAGGATCACGCGGGTATCTTGGGATCGTTCGATATTCTTATAGCGAGAACATTGTTCTTGGTGCCTCGACATTTAGGGGTTGTGGCGGTGTCCGGGAGTTGAGCTCCGAGGTGTTGTCGTCATAATTTTATCGTTGCGATTCGGAATACACGAGTTTAATCGCCGACATCGAAAATCTCTTTTATGCGGTTGTTGGTGAGATAACCCGCTAACAAGATCTTGAGGTGAGTACGGGAGTATTGCCATGACTCGTATAACGGATGCTTTTGAAGGTTGAGGTACACGATTTCGAAGGTTTCTTGGTTATGTGTTGACGGATGGATACAATTTGGATGTAGGGATTGTTAGTTTGGGTGAGATATATTGCTCCCTGTATCCCCAACACCAGTTGCATAACCGAGAAAGTTTGGGAGTTTCATAGGTGGGAATTCAAGTAGCTCTTAGGATATCTTTCCGACGGATGTATGATATGAAATTGGGGTTTGACGTCTAGTGGTCCGCCTATTCACGGTTGGTTTTACTGATGGTCTCGTTGTGTCTTAAAGAGTCCTTTGCTATGCCGACTGGGGCGCTTCGTATGTCATGTGCCTTGCCTTGTATATGATGGTGCTGTCGATTGAGCCCGTGTAGGCCCCACCACTAAAAACTTGGACGAAATCTCTATCATATGTTTGTTCCGGCTTATTCTGCAAGCCAAATCCTTTGTTTTGTGTTATTTGTGGTATTCGAGTTGCTTCAATGTCAAATGTTGAATCCATACCTTTTCCTAAATGGTGTTCTCATATTTCTATGTGAATACTAATCCTTCTTGATAATTTAGGTTGCCATGTTAATTCCTTTCCAACCGGTGTGTTTCTCTTCTAGTGGATCCGATCACTTCAACATTAGCAAGACCAATTATCAATTCTAAGTTTTCTCAACGGCGTTTGTTCCAACCATACCAAGTTGTCTTTGTTTTCCCGCCCTCCCACCCTTTTTATTCAAGGACTCAGATTTTTTTAATCAAGTGTCCATTTATTCATGTGAAGTCACTTCACTCTTTTCAATCAATGTTCTTATCCGGTGATTTCCCATGAAGATGCTCAAGAGCTTCAAGTTCATCATCCTTCATTCTTGTTTCTTCTCCGGTGGATCCTATTCAAGCTTTCGATATTCATCATATTCTTTTCCTCATTTCAATGTCTTCTCATACCGATGCACCTCATTATTATTCTACTTCTCGCTATTTGTTATTTCGGAGTGCTCAAGATGTCTCGAAGATTCGTGTTTCCACTCTGCATTCGTTCAAGCTCCTTCGAGATTGGTATCTCATTCAAGTCATTTAATTCAACCGGTGCAACATCTCTTTTAAATATTTTCAACGGTGTTCTTTTGAGTGGGCCCTTGTCACATCCCTAGTTCTGACAATGCCTAGTGCATGCATTAGAGTGTTGCATCATGTTTAAATTCCATTTAAACCTGAAATGGGGATTGTCCAAACCCTAGCATCAAAATGGAATTCAAATAGGTTCAACCTAAAAATATTTTCAGTGATTCCAAATGGCTTCCAAAAAATGTTCATCATATCTGGAAAATGCTTGAAACCATAACCAGAGGTGTTGCACATTTTTCCATGTCATATTTGGTCATTGAATTAAATCATATGTACTTTGCATTTGGGCCTTTAAATGCTATTAAATATTTTAAATGCTCAAATAATCATAAACAAAAATGTTTACTGTGGTATATATCCTAAACAGTAGCCATTATTAGTTTCATGATTTTTGGATCTATTCGATATTTAAAATAAAGCCCTAAAGACTGAAAAATAATAAAGCAGAAACAATAAATAAAAGGCAGAGGAGAGAAACCCTACGGACTTACCTCTGCAGCCCACTGGCGGCCCAAGTGGCCGCCCAGCCCACCACCGCAGCTCTGTCGTCTTCCTCCTCTGCCCGATGGGAGAAGCATTGCGTCTTGGCGCGCTGACACCGCCGTGGCCACCTCCTGCCTCCTGTTGGCCTCCCAGGGCGCCAGGAGTCGCCCCCGGCGGCACGCAGCCCCCCAGCCCCTCTCACTCTCTCCCGAACTCTTCTCCTCCTCTGCTCCCTCTCCTCTCGAGCCGAAGCGCACCAAGCGCCGCCGTTCGCCGCCACCACGGCCACTGCCACCCCATACCCGCCGCCGCGCCAAGAAGCTCCGCAAGGACGCGAAGCATCTCCTCAACGAGCCACGCAAGCCGGGTTCCACCGCAACACCGCCATCGATGCCTTCTTCAACCTCGGGACCGCCGACCATCTTCGTCAAATTCGTCGGCTCCGGACCGTCCCCGACCTCGCCGAGCGTCCCCTCGTCATCGCCGTGAGCCCCTGCTCCTGCTCCCCCTCTCCGTTTTTCCCCTCGTGCGTCGTAGCTATCGCCCCGCTTGCAACCGCACCCGCCGCCGCCACCGCACGTCGCCGCCGTGGCCACAGCCACGTTGGCTCGACTCCGAGCACACCACCGTCCTCACCGCACCCGCAGGAGCCCAGAACCCCACTCCACGCACCTCGCCGTGGCCCCTAGCACCGTGTTCGACCTCGGCCGAACCCCGGCGACCGCCAAGGTCGTCGCGGCGACGTTCCCGCCACCCCGAGCCCAACCACGCCACTAAACGCTGCGGCTTGCTCCCGACCACCGTGAGATGGTCTCCGCCGACCATTTGGTTGCGGGCGAGCAGTGCACTTTCGCCACAGCGTCTGGCCTCGCCGGCGGCTAAACGCCGGCAGGCTTTGACCCGTTGACTACTGACGTGTGGGCCCCTGGCCACTAACTAAACTAGGATTAGCATTAGTTTAACACTAACTAATTTTAGTTAGTTAACTAATCGTCTTGACACCTGGACCACGCGTCGGGTTTGACTGGACCGCTTTGTTGACCTCTTTGAGGTCAGCATGACCTAGTGCTGACGCAATAAATCATTTTCTAGTTTTAAAATAAATCAGGAAATTCCAGAAAATTGCCTAAACTTCTAAAATTCATATAAAATCAACCGCAGCTCCAAATCAAATAAATTATATATGAAAAATTATCAGAAAAATTCAAGGAATCCATCTGTACCATTTTCATGCATGTTTAAACAACTTAACCTTGCTGTTTAGTGCAAAACATGATAAGGCACTATTTGAATTCATAATTTGAATTTGGGGTTGAACCTTTGGCTCAATATGACCCAAATCCATCTGGTTGTAGTTGTATTAGCCCAAAACACATTCATATTGCCATGTCATAGCATGCATCATATTGTGCATTGCATTGATCGTGTTTCTTCTCTGTTTGCCGGTATTGTTCCCCCTAGGTAGACGTTGTACCGACGTTGTGATCGTTGACACTGATGAAGACTCAATGCTATCTTGAAGTGTCGAGCAAGCAAAACCCCTTGTTCATTCGATATAATCCCACTCTCTCGCTCCTGCTCTCTTTTCTGCATTAGGACAACAACGATTCAAGCTGTTACTTGCTGCATGTAGCTGAACCCCTTTATCCTTTGCATGACTGTCATTCCACAAGTAAATAGATGAAACCCACTAGCATGAGTAGGAGTTGTTTGAGCCTGTTGTGCCTACTCATACATGCTTGTTTGTCATGCTGCTCTTGCTTAGAGTTGAGTGGGTGCGATTCATCGAGAATGAATCGGAGGTGTGTGAACATGTCCTACTTGTGTGAGCTAAGTGTGTGAACACGATTTGGTAAAGGTATCGGTGAGAGGCCATGTAGGAGTACATGGTGGGTTGTCTCATTGAAGCCGTCCTTAGGAACCGAGTTACGTGTTTGTGATCCATGATTGAGTTACTACCATACATTGGGCCTGAAATATGACCCCGCTCGACTTCTTATTCACCCTAGTCCTCTGTCCGGGAGTTGCAAGTAGTTTACGGTGTTTGTAGCCTCATTGGAGGCCGTGGGCAGCGCTGGACCGTAGGGGTGGGCTGTGATCACGGTAGAGTACGTGCACGGTGTACCGGATGCCCGTTTGGTGTCTCGGGAACCTGTTCACATCGTTTGGGGCTGTGGCGAAACTTGGCGAACTCCTCATAGATGGAACCCAAATAGGCGATAAACTGGACTAGGGACTTGAGTGTCTAGGTAGGTCGTGGTCTACACCCACGTCGGCTTTCGCTTGAAGTCTGCCGAGCACATGTCGTGTGCGAGGCTAAGTGGTGGAAACATGTATGAAGAAGTACACCCTGCGAGGTTAATATGATCTATTGAATAGCCGTGTCCATGTAAAGGACTTCGGGTTGCTGTGCACAGTTCATAGACAAGTGAAAGTGGATACTCTAAAATACGCAAGATAAGTGTGAGTGCTATGGATGGCGTTCTCGTGAGGGAGGCGGAGGCGGATCCACAGTGGTGTATTGATATGGTGAACATGTGGACTCGTGTGCGCCACCTCAAAAGAGTTACTTGCGATCGTAGTTTAGGATAGCCACCGAGTCAAAGCTGGCTTTCTGCTGTTAAACTCCACCATCCCTTTGTTGATAATGATGCATATGTAGTTAGTTACGATGTAAGTCTTCTTTGGGTACATTTGTACTCACGTTTGCCTATTTTATGTTTTTTGAGAGACTTGGTCTCGCTAGTAGTTCCACGTGGACTTGACGTTTAGCTTGTTACCTCAGCTACGATCTTGTGCCCTCGGCAGATCTGGTAGATAGTCGGGCTTTCAAGCCTTTTTCATTTGTAGATGTACGTACTTTCGGACATGATAGCTTCGCTTGTGCATTGATTTGTATGCTCTGAATGTTGGGTCATGAGACCCTGTTTGTAATATCTCGCTCCTCGGGCCTAATGAATAAATACTTGAGTCGTAGAGTCATGTTGTGATGCCATGTTGTATTTGCACATATCGAGCATATTGTGTGTATGTTATTGAAATGCTTGGTATGTGTGTGATCGACTATCTAGTTGTTTATCTTTAGTAGCCTCTCTTATCGGAAATGTCTCCTAGTGTTTCCACCGAGCCATGGTAGCTTGCTCTTGCTCCGGAACACTTAGGCTGGCCGGCATGTGTCCTTCTTCGATCTCGTATGCATCCCTACGGGAAATGTCACGTTGAGTCGGAGTCTGTTAGCCGCTACTGCCCGGTTCTACGAGTCTGCTAGCCATGCTACAGCCCGGAACTTACTCGTGATGACCGACACGTTCGATCTTTGGGTCATGGATGCTGTCCTGTAAGTTTGTGCCACTTTGGGTTTACGACTAGCCATGTCAGCCGGGCTCCTTATCATATGGATGCTAGCGACACTATCATATCGTGTGCCAAAAGGCATAAGCGGTCCCGGGCAAAGGTAAGGCGACACCGTGGGAATACCGTGCGTGAGGCGCAAAGTGATATGAGGTGTTACAGCTAGATCGATGTGACATTGAGTCGGGTCTGACAGCTTTGGTATCGAGCTTGATTGCTGAGGATTACCAAGCCAAACTGGTGAAGTTGTGTCTAGAAATGCTTTAGTTATATTTAGGGGAATTGATTGTGGGTTGGAACGTAAGGCTCTTTTTACTCCTTATACCCCATGGCCTTCTGATCTGAGTCATCCTCTTCTTTTCTACGGGGCTTAAGAACTAGGCTTCTCATCTATCTACTAGGATGACGAGTTACCGTGTTAGAGACTTATAGGATTGATAGTTTCAAGCCTCAGTTCAGTTTTACTACTTCCGTATGTTCATAACTGTTGATCTCGAAACCTTGATATTGTGCTTCTGAGTGGCTATGCCACCATTTTGTGGGGTGTCTCCAAACTTTTTGAGCATTTACAGCCGTTATGCTGTCCGAGTCATCCCAGGTCTCTAAACAATCTGATGCACTTGCAAATCTTTTCCCTCTGGTTTTGATGTTCTTTTGGGCTAGGTAAATCACACTAATTGCTGAGTTGAGGTATTCTATTGCCTCGACATATATGTTGGAATTATTATTATGACCCTAGGTGTCTTAGGGGATCATCTAGTAATCTAGCCATGATTTGTATCCCAGTGTGATGACTCTGGCCATTATTCTCGAAAGCATCCCGTGATGCCATTTAGTTAGTAGGTATTCTACTCGTGGGTTTTGAACCCAAGATTCACTCCACTTACCTCGTGTTGATAGTGTTGCTAGTTCCTTTAGGTTATTAGTAACCTTTGCATTAGTCCTCGAGGTCCATGGTATTTCCTTCTTCCAATACTATGAACCGTTTATGGCAGAAGTTCTTTGAACCAAAAGATCACAATCAGAGTACTCTTGAAGAGTTTTCCATTCATAATTGTAAATCTGCCAGATCTACGTTTCTGCATGGGTTATCTGGAAGAAATATGTTGAACTTGGTTCGACATACTAATCTATGCATCCACAACTCAGAAAATCGTATGTCCTTTGAGTTGTCCTCCTTTAGTTGTATCCTGATTTTCGTCTATCGATTGTTAGTCAGGAGTAGTCGTGCATTCGTGTTCATCGATGCCTTTTACTTCTGTGGTCCGTCAAGTCATTCTATTCCGGAATGACTAGGAGAAACAAACTCCAGTACCTTGTCCATTTCTAGGATTGGGTCAAAGCAGTTGTACTCCATGAGATCAAATTGCTAATCAAGCTTTTGTTACTGTTCTACCTTGGAGTGTTACCATCTTTATGTCGGGATTGTCATAGGACTCATGACATCTCTCATGAATTCTTGACGTAGTGATACTCTCTCCATCATTATTCATTTCTTGGTTCCCGTGTTGTTGCAACCGGAATGCCGACAAGTGAATCGTGATGCGTGAAATCTATACTGCTAGCAACTCCGTTGCTTGGTAGCTAAATGGGCGATAACCTCATTCTTAGCGTGTTGATTTTGAATCATCACTCTAAGACTGATTGTGCTACCTAGTCCTTATTTCTGGTGCACTCTTCGATCAATGAGTTAGGATTATTCAATCCCTTGCTTATATGATCATATCGTCCTGCCCTGAAAAGCAAGATTGTTCTCGAGCTCCGTAACATATCGGTGGTTCGTGATTTTCTGAATGCCTTCTCGGAAGTATCACCAGGTCGTCACCTGACCGCTATGTTGAGTTCGTGATCAAGTTGGTTCCTTGTAACCACCCCCTTCTCCAAGAATCTGTGTTGGATACCCCTGAGCTAGTTGGTTAAGCTAAAACAAAACTTGGAGAGTCGGAAGATGAAAGCTTGTCCGACTTAGTTCATTGTAAGGGATATCTTGTATGTATGTTGAAGAAAGGTGATATCTTCATTGATTGATCCTCGCGATCAATTGCTGGACCTATCGTCCTAACCAAAACTTTGATTTGAGTGTGGGCTATCCTCAAATCAAATCGGAATAACGATGTTAAGTAATGTTGTCTTACTCGTGGTTGATTCCTCGAGCATACACCATTTTATCTTTTGGGTCTGACCAATACTATCACCTTGTTAACATAGTTATGGAATTCCATCTCCATGGGAATCTGGATGAATTGTTGTTGAGCCCATCGACAACATCCTTATCTTCTCCTTAATCTTGTTGAACATTAAGCTAGTATTGGAAACTTTTGAAAGCATTTCTTCATGCTAGCTCATGAAGCATATGTTCGGATGAAAAAAAGTGACTCTCTCTAGTTCATGTGCATTTGATGCAAGTTGCCGCCGTGGATTCGAGAAAGTCAATGTTGCTTCCTCTGGAATCATCCCAAGTTAGTCATGCACGTGCGAAGTGCCCTATGGTTTGATAGGTTGGCCGCCTCCATTCTATATGTGTTCCTAGCACACCAAGCCACTGATTGACTTGTTCAAGGAGAAGAAGTTCCTTCTTAAGAGCATGCCTTATGCAAGGACTTCGATATCCTCGATGATGATCTCCCACCTGAATTCGGTAGCGTTTTATTATAAGCCTACTACGTGGTCATGTTGTCTAGGACAGCGTGTTCACAGGTTTGTAGCAGAACCAGCTCATGTTTTGGAGCTTGCTATCGTAGTTCATTTCCCGAGAATATCGCAACGTCATCTCATCGACTTGTGTTGCAAACTTTCAGTTTTCTTTCTAGACTCGATGAGTCTGGATTATTCTGACACCAACCAGATCTGAATCTCAGGCAGATATGATGGTTAGAACATTTCCCAAGAACTATAATATTGGTCTCGCGATAACCGGTAAAGTGGATGTCGTGGCCAACACACCCCGCCGGAAGACCTATTATTGTAGTATCTTGATTGAAGAAGTTGGCCACCTCCCCATAAGGATCTCGTAGAATTTATTCTAGTAGTTGTTCCTTATGTATTCTTGAGCTCCCGAAGTTCGACCTTTACTTGATGTTCTAGATGCCAGACCATCTCAATGAATGGGATACGCTAGTACATCAAGGAGAACATTAGAAGCGGAGTGCTAAGTGTCCCTCGGTCAATCATCCAGATTTTGTTCCCTTGGTTTCGCTAAGGTGGAATCTGAGAAAGTATTATCTTTCTTTGCATCTGCATCGTCCATTGTTGTTCATCATGGTAGTATGATGTGTTGTCAGCACCCTTGACACGGATGTTGGTAAAACCTTGATGAATATGGAAATGCTCAAGTTCTTGAGAGCACGCACAAGCACTATGTTCATGTTCTCTTCATTCTCATATATCTAAATCCTCTAATCAGTTCATGTTCTCTTCATTCTCATGTATCTAAATCCCCTCAAATATCTTCATTCGTTTTTCAATTCTTTCCGGTGAATTGTGCCTTTGCTACTTCCATTTTCAATTCTTACGGTGGTTCTTTCAAGATCTCTCTTCCTTGTACATCATATCAATTCATTTGTTGTTCCAATCCTACCGGTGGTTCGTTGAAGACCTTCCCAAGTTGAGCAATATCTCTCTTCAATACTTTTTCAACGAGAATAAGTAGTATGCCAAATCCATTGCTTGTCATCAATTAAATTTGATGAAGGATAAGCATACAATAAATCTTATTCTTATTTCCTCGAGGTGATTCAATTCTTTTCTTTTCCGGAGTTCCAAGTTTCCCGCATTATCTCGTCGCGGAGATCCATCTAAATCATTGCAAGGATTCACCTTGTGTTTTCAATTTCTATTTCTTTTCATTCCTTTTGTTTACCGCAGTTCTTCATGGAGGTTCTACATGATGGTTCATCAAGGATTTAATTCCCTTCTCAAAGTTTTCATCGAGATTCTTTCCTAAGAAGCTCAAGCTTTCTTCATATGGTAATCCGGAGTGCAATTCTTTCTACCTTATCATTTGAGGTGGTGCTATGTCATTCTTGACAATTTGAGTTCGTGTTTCATGATTCACATGTTGTCAAATTCATTTGGGGTAGTACATGTTGTTTCTTCTCCATTCTGTTATTCCAGTGATCTATCTTCTATTCTTTTGTTCTGGAGGCAGTGTGTTGTTGATTTCATCAAGTATACTCTCATCTTGTCAAGTTCATGTTCAATTCCTTCCATTTTCAGTCGGAGTGCTGCCCAAATTATATCAATCTTATTCCTCCTCTATCTAGTTTTAACCGGAGTGGTTTCAATATTTATCTTATCACTAAACCTCTTGGTTCTCATCATATTCCTTGTTCCTCTTTTCTACCGGATTGTTTGCAATCTCGTTCATCTCGGTTGTACTCTTTCTTTTAAATGGCTCAACCTCTCAAGGTTCGTGGTTTCACTCGTTCGTCAAAGAAGCAACTTAATTTTACCTCTTCTCTTCCCTTTCCGTTTTCCCTCCGGTGCCATCCTAGATCTCGGGACGAGATCCTCTCGTAGTGGTGGAGTGTTGTAACGACCCGGATCCGATGCGCCAGGTGTCTGTCAGTTATTCGCCTTCGTTGCCATGTCATGTGCTTGCGTGTTGCACTTTGCCATGTCATCATATGCATTTCATATCATGTCATCATGTGCATTTCATTTTGCATACATGTTCGTCTCATGCATCCGAGCCTTTTCCCCGTTGTCCGTTTTGCAATCCGGCACTCCTATGTCCTCCGGCGTCCCCCTTTTGCCTCTTCTCTTGTGCGGGTATTAAACTTTCTCGGAATGGACCGAGGTTTGCCAAGCGGCCTTGGTATAGCACCGGTAGACCGCCTGTCAAGTTTCGTGCCATTTGGAGGTCGTTTGATACTCCAACGGTTAACCGGGTAACCGCAAAGCCCTCTTTGAGTTGCAGCCCAACACCCCTTCCAAAGTGGCCCAAAACCCATCTAACTCCTCTCCATGCTCTCGGTCGTTCGATCACGATCGCGTGGCCGAAAACCGCTCCTCATTTGGACTCTCCTAGCTCCCTCTATGCCTATATATACACCCCCCATTCCAAATTCGCGGATGATTCCCCCGAAACCCTAGATTTTCCCCTCGCCTTGCGCCCGACATGTCGAGACCGGGCGGACCGTCGCCGCCGCCGCCCGGCCAATCCATGGCGCCACGTGGCCTCCGCCGTCGCCCAGCGCCGCCGGCCCTTGAACCCGTCGCCCGGCCAGCAGCCAGCGCCGCTCCGCCGCCCAGCCTTGTGCGCCGCCGCCCGGCATCCCGCCGCCGCCGCTGCGCATGCGTTGCTTTCGCCCGCAAGGCGCCGCGCCCGGCGACAAGCGCCGCCGCGCCTCGCGCGCGGGCTCTGCCCGCCTCACGCCGCTCCCTCGCCCGGACCCGCGGCCCCGCCGCCTCCTTTGTTGCTGGTAGCGCCCGCTTGCCCGCCATGCCGCGCGGACCCATCTTGCATGCTTGAAACTCCGTGCACGCCTCGCCGCCCGGCGCCTGCCCGTCCCGCCGCCTCGGCCTCCCCGCCTCCGGCCAGATCCGGGAAGGAGACCGGATCCGCCTCCTCCGGCCTCCTCGAGCATCTCCGTGAGCTCCCCGACGGACCTCGTGGCCGTGCGAGGTTGACCCCCGATTTGTCTAAGTCTGTTATTTTTAATTTCCATGCCATATTCATTGCATCACATCTCCGCACCCGTAGCTCCGTTTTGCGCGTATAATATGTCAAATTGTTCGGCTCGACGAGCACATCATTTCATTCCATTGCATCATTTTCATTTGAGCTCATCTTGATGCCCGAAATGCTGTTGGAAGAGTGCTTCATGTTGTTAATCTCTTTGAAACTGTTATGACTTCTTTGTTTTAACATTTTGCCATGATTTATGTGTGCATCCTATGAGTATGAGCTCTACATGAATGTTGGACTATGACATGCCATCTTTCCAGGGGTGTTGACCTTGTATTTTTGTGAGTTGTGTGCTGAGTGCATTGAGCTTGTAAAGTAGGGTAGTTCTTTATTCTTGTTTTCTGGCAGATTCTGTTATATTTTGTTGCTATGTTAACATGCTCCCACTAATCAATCTATGCATAATCTGGAGATGCTCTATAAACATGTTTTGATATAAATGTCATGCTCTATCCATTCATGCCCTTGGTTGCAATTATAGCCTGCTGGAAAATGTTCCTTTCTTGCTCCAAAGTTGCTTGAAAATGTTTCCTGACAGATTGTTTGCATGAGATTCAATTTTCACGAGGTCGTTGTAGTTGATCCGTGTATGCTATGACCTTGCTCTTGCCATGCTTAGCTTCATAAACATGCCTTATTACTGTTGGTTGCCTTGCCATGCCATGTATTTCTCTGTAGTGAGTGGTTCGAGCTCACGAACATGCCTACTAATCATTGTTTCTGCCATGTTTAAATCTGTAATATAACTTGCTATGTTTACATAGGTGCCATAATATTTTCCGTGCCTTTTTGGCTCATGGTCAGTAAGGGTCTTTTGATATATGCTATAGTAGGTTCATGCCATGCCTTTGTTTGCCATGATAAGTTCCTGTAACATGTTGTTTGATAGCTCTAAACATTGCAACCTGATGTTATTTCTGCTAAAGTCTGAAATTGTTATTACTTGCAATATCTCCATGTCTTTTTGAGCATGATCCATTGATTTCTAGAGATAGCTCAGTGTTCATGTTTTGTTATGCTTTACCAGTACTTCATGCCCATGCCTTTTGTTATTATGTTGGGGTGCTGTAGCATATTGTTTTGATGCTTGTAAGATGCCTAGTTCTTTGTTTTGGATGATTGTTGCTATGACTTGTATAGTGTGCATGTGTTGCCCGTTGCTCCGTTTTGAGTGTGCTCTATATGAAACTTGCTTGATTTTGCATGTAGTTTCATATTATCATGTTACCTCCTTGTTTTGGTGTGTTTGCTTGACGTTCGGGTGCATTTTGCATCAATGCCATGCTTAACTTGTTTTGCTCATATCTTCTAGGCCGTAGCTCCGAATCTAATGAACTTTATATGTAACTTGACTAGAATTTCGTGTAGATCATCTTGGTGCATCTTAACTTGCTGTTTAACAACTTCAACTTAATGTTTATTCAGTTCTGGACCAATTTCGAAATATGCATATGAGGACTTAGGAATTGTTATATGTTGTTTAGGCCTCATTTAAACTTGCCTTGATGTGTACTCTTGTTTGCATCATCTTTTGCCATGAGTAGCTTCATGTAGCTTGGTCATGCATCATGCTTCTTGTGCATCATGTCTTGTCCATGTGTGGTGTGTTTACTTTGTTGTGTGCTTCTTCTCGATAGTTCCCGTTTCGTTGTGATCGTGAGGATTCGTTCGTCTACGGTTGGTTCGGCTTCATCCGTTCATCTTCTTCATGGACTCGTTCTTCTTCCTTGCAGGATCTCAGGCAAGATGACCGCTACCCTGGATCTCACTACTATCATTGCTATGCTAGTTGCCTCGTTCTTTCGCTATGCTGCGCTACCTATTACCTGTTTGTCCAGCCATCCCAAATTGCCATGAACCTCTAACCTTTGACACCATTCCTAGCAAACCGTTGTTTGGCTATGTTCCCGTTTTTGCTCAGCCCTCTTATAGCGTTGCTAGTTGCAGGTGAAGTTGAAGATTGCTCCATGGTGGACAGGGTTTATGTTGGGATATCACAATATCTCTTATAATATTAATGCATCTATATACTTGGTAAAGGGTGGAAGGCTCGGCCTTATGCCTGGTGTTTTGTTCCACTCTTGCCGCCCTAGTTTCCGTCATACCGGTGTTATGTTCCCGGATTTTGCGTTCCTTACTGCGGTCGGGTGATTTATAGGACCCCCGACAGTTCGCTTTGAATAAAACTTGTCCAGAAGGCCCAACATTGACTTTTACCATTTGCCTCACCACCACCTACTTTTTTCCCTTGGGAGTCGCTCTCTCGAGGTCATCTTTATTCAGCCCCCCGGGCCAATGCTTGTCTAAGTGTTGGTCCAAACTAGAAACCACTTGCGGCGCCACCTCGGGAAACTTGAGGGCTGGTTCTAGTTATGCGTCTTGCTCATCCGGTCGTGGCGTGAGGCGAGATCTGTGGCTACTATCGGGATGTCGACGCTGCGGAGGTCTTGCTGGTCTTGTTTTACCATTGTCGAAATGTCTTGATGTGCGGGATACCGAGTCGATCGGAGTGTCTCGGGTGAAGGTCTATTCGCCGATGATCGCGAGAGCTTGTCATGGGCTAAGTTGGGACACCCTGCAGGGTTTAAACTTTCGAGAGCCGTGCCCGCGGTTATGTGGCAGATGGGAATTTGTTAATGTCGGTTGTAGACAACTTGACACTTGATCCGAATTAAAGCGCATCAACCGAGTGTGTAGCCGTGATGGTCTCTTCTCGGTGAGTCCGGAAGTGAACACGACTTACGTGTTATGTTTGGCGTAAGTAGGTGTTCAGGATCACCTCTTGATCATTGCTAGCTTCACGACCGTTCCGCTTGTTTTCCCTTCTCGCTCTCATTTGCGAATGTTAGCCACCATATTTTGCTTAGTCATTGCTGCAGCCTCACCACTTTACCCCTTCCTTTCCCATTAAGCTTTGCTAGTCTTGATACCCATGGTAATGGGATTCTTTGAGTCCTCGTGGCTCACGGATACTTCAAAACTAGTTTGCGGTGCCTATGTTACCCGGCGGTGGCGCAATCAAGCTCAAGGAGGAGCTCGATGAAGATCTTGCCCTTTGTGTTGTTTCGTTCTAGTTGATCGAAGAGTGGAGCCCGGTTGGGGTCGATCGGGGACCTTTATGCATTTGGGGTTCTTCTTTTATTTTGGTTCCGTAGTTGGACCTTGATTGTATCTGGATGATGTAATGCTTTATTCATGTATTTGTGTGAAGTGGCGATTGTAAGCCAACTATGTATCTTTTTCCCTTATGTATTACTTGGGTTGTGTGAAGATTACCTCACTTGCGACATTGCTTTCAATGCGGTTATGCCTCTAAGTCGTGCTTCGACACGTGGGAGATATAGCCGCATCGAGGGCGTTACAACAGGCCTCCCCGCAGCCGCGACAAGGACGAAGATGAAGATGAAGATGATGAGATGGAGGAAGATGAGGCTGATGACCAGGAGTTTCAGAAGGCAACAGAGGTGTTGTGCATCGACGGCGGCGCCTCTCGCACACCTTGCACCGCCAACTCAAGCGATGGGTGCGAAGTGAGCGCCCTTGAGCCGTCCGTCGAGGCGCGCAAGCCTCTGAAGTGGTCCAGCACGCCCATCGTCTTCGACATTGAGGACCAACCTGATCGCGTCACTGCGGTCGGGTGCTTGCCGATGTTGGTTTCACCAACAATCCGCAACCTCAAGGTCACGAAGATGCTGGTTGACGGAGGGGCCGGCCTGAACCTGATTTCCTCCGCAGTACTCAAGAAGCTCCAGATCCCCGACGGCGAGCTTGAAGAGACTGGCACCTTTCAAGGGATAAATCCGGGAAGGAGCCAGCCCAAGGGGAAAATCACATTGCCGGTGACGTTCGGCAGCGAACTAAACTTCAGGACTGAGAGGGTCACGTTCGACGTGGCTGATATCCCCTTACCCTACAGCGGGATACTCGGCCGACCCTTTTCGCCAAGTTCATGGCGGCCTCTCACCACGCATACAATGTGCTCAAGATGCTGGCCCGATGAGTGTCATTTCTGTCCAAGGCGACAAGAAAGATGCACTCATCTGCGCCGACAAGATCTACCGGGAAGCAGCAGCCGCAGCAGAGCCGCGAGCCACTTGCGCTGAAGCTCCCGGGGAAGAAGAAGGCCAAGTCCGGCAAGGACAGCTCTGTGCCCACTCCGGCAAGCGCACCTCCCGAACACTGCTGCTGCCGTCGAGGGGCCCCATCGAGCTCCACCGGCAAGTGCGAAGGCAAAAGCAGACCAACCAAAGATTAAGCCCGGCAAGAACGGCTCTGGTGTTCGCTCCGGCAAGCCTGCCTCTCCGGAGTGCCGCGCTGCTGTCGAGGACGCGCCATCGAGCTCTGCCGGCCAGTAGGGCAAAGAAAGTTGCCAAGCTTCGAACTTTTGAGTTGTGCTCCCTGAAAATCCGTACCTTGTATGAAGAACCCGAGCGCGGAAGGGTCAGATCGTGGTTAGCTTGCGCCGTCGATCCGTTTCGAGTCTGCTCGACTATAAAAGCATGCCGCAACCAGCCCGACGAGTTCTTCCCGCCGGAGGCAACACCGCCAGCCGAACGGCGATGCCTGCGCTCAGCAAGCGTGTTTTGCGCGGTGGGTTCCCAGCGTAAGGGCGAGAACATACAAGGGGGAAAGATCAGGGAAGAAGCACGACCTCGACGGATTGCTGAAGACGGAAAAGCTAAGTCATCCGAGTTTTTGTACAGAGCACTTCTTAGTCCCATGCTTTTTATGTTATGTTCCTCGTGCGTTCGTCCTTTGTATGCAAGACCTGTGCGCGGAGGAGCCAACTCGTGGTTAAGTTGCGTCCTTGCTTTGTTTCCGAGTCCGCTCAACGATACAAGTGCACTGCAACTGGCCCGAGAAGGTTGCTTGCTGGAAACAACACCGCCAGCGGGCTGTTGATGTCCCGTACTCAGCAAGTGTGTTAGCGCCGGCAAGTTCCCTAGCAGCGTAGGGTAAAAGCGCACAAAGGATATAACGAAGTAGAGGGCGTAACATAACAAGCTTTGCCGTAAGGCTCCCTTCGTATGAGAAACTTGTGCACGGAGGAACTAACTCACGGCTGAGTTGCGTCCTTGATTTGTTTCCGAGTCCGCTCAACAATTCAAGTGCACTGCAACTAGCCCGAGAAGGTTTCTTGCCGGAAACAACACCACCAGCGGGCTGTTGATGTCCCGTACTCAGCAAGTGTGTTAGCGCCGGCAAGTTCCCTAGCAGCGTAAAGTGTAAACATACGAAGGGCAAAGCATGGCATCGCTTTGCAAAATCACACATAAAATAAAATATAGATAACGAACTTATTACAGTACTGTCTCAGCTGTTTTCATGGCTGTAATAACAGTGAAAAGGAGAAGCCAGAAGGGCGCACCGGCCCCGGCAAGCCAGCTTTGCTGGGGGCTGCAAGTGCCAAAGTCCCTTCGCGACGGGCCAGGGCCCCCGGCGGCCGCGGCGTCGGCGACAAGGGCAAAAGAGGGCACACCAGCACCTGGATCTTGGCGGAGCCAGAGTTGCCGGAGGCTGCGAAGGCCAAGATTCCTCCCCGACAAGCTAATGTCGCCGGGGCTCTTGGTCGATAAGTTTTCATCCTCGTCATGCATCCTCTTATGGACCGGGAAGGCGGGGCTGCGTCCTTGAGCGGCGTGTCTTGTAAAACCCGTCGCGGAGGAGCAGTCGCGGCCCGATTCGCCCTTGGTTTGTTTCGAGTCCGCTCAACAAACACAAGTCTTATTTGCAATCGCCCGGCAAGGTTGCTTGCCGAGCAACACCGCCGATGGGCTGGCGATGTCCCTTTTCGGCAAGTGTGTTCGCTCGGCAAGTCCCCTAGAAGCGTGGGATGGGGCGTACAAGGCGCGAAATCAAGTAAAGGACTTAGTCCGCAAGCGTTCCCCTCTTTTCATTAAAAACATCCTAGTTTAGTACAAGTCCATAGAGGATGAAAAACATGATAGAGAGGATTACAGATTTTAAATACAGCTAAGGCCGAAGGCTTACAAATTGAAAGATAAGATGCTGTAATCCCTCTCTGTTTCTCTGTTGGGAGGTAGGTCAAGGAGGCCCGGCAAGAGAAGCTTGCCGGGAGGGCAAAGGGCGCCTAGGAGAGCTACAGGCGCGAGAAGACACCAAGAGAACTTCCGGGGGCGGCCGGGAGCTTGGCGGAGGCAGGCGCCGGAGGCGAGCTCGAGGCGGGGTGGTGGGACGTCGGCCTGCTGTCGAGGCGCCTCGCCCTCGTACTCGACTTGACGGCCTTGCCGCTACCCTCTTCCTCTTCCGCAGCCTCCCTACGCTGTCCGCCCAAGGAGGCGGCCGGGGAGTTGAAGGCGGCGACCGGATGATGGGGTCGCCGGTGGCCTTGAGGCAGCATCCGGCGCCTAGTCGGACCCGCCATCCTCGTCGTCGTCGCTGTCGCTCCCCTCCTTGTCACTCTCGCTCGAGGAGGGCCTTCGCTATCGGAGGAGCTGTCCACACTGACATCTCGCCCGGTGCCGGAGTCCCGAAGACCTTGACGGCGAGAAGGTCGCCCTCCATTAACTTAAAATGGAGGGTAAACCCCGCCGTCAAGCTGTGGATGCTTGGTGACGTCTTCCACCCTCGATCGAAGTACATCACGCGGGGGCTGGGGACACGACACTAACTCGAGTGCCGCTGATCCGCAGCCCCTCATGCGCAACTCCAACATCTCGGGCGGATCCGGCTCCATCGCGCTCATGAGCAGGGCCGGCGGCCGAGGCGGCGACGAGGTGCTCGGCGCAGCTTGATGAAGAACTCGAGGATCGTCTGGTATGGACCGCCGAGGAAAGGAGCCGCCCGGCGGAGGCGGGAGGCGCACCGCCCGGCCGCCTCTCCCCGGCGCTCGACCACGCCACGACCTCGTCGCGGCCTCGCCCCTCCCTCTTCCCCTCACGACCGGCTCCGCCTTGAGCGCTGGGATAGGGGAGGAGCTTTACTGGAGGCAACCCTCGCTGCCACCGTTGAAGAACAGGATTCCCTCCCTCCATGGCGAGATGGAGGAAGAATAATGAAGTTGAAGACAAAGGAAGAAGAGGAAGTGCGGGACTATTGTGCTCCCCTTCCGTCCCTTTTAAAAGCGAGGTGGGGCTCGGCCGCCCTTTCAGCCAATCGAGGGAGCAAGAAGGAGGAGGAGCGGGGCCGACTCGCCATCCTCGCCCGTGACGGCTCGGTCTCCCACCTTCGCCGCCCACGACCCCCATGCATGGGAGCCGCGTGGCGAAAAAGCGGGGCTGGAGCGACGGGTGAGATGACCTCGCCCTGCACCGTGATCACGGGGGTGGATGCCTTAAAGATCGCACGCGCCACCCACGTCTCCCACGACGCCGCAATCGACGCGTGCCGTTGCAGGGGAGCACGGTGGACGCGGAGCCCGATTCTATGCGGACCCAGGCAACGTGTGCCCGTGCACTGTTTTGGGCCTGGCCCAACAACGCTCGGCACCGTGTATGGCCCAGGCCCGGGGGCTCCTGTCGGTGTACTAAAGTAGGGTACCTTAGTACCCGAACTTGTCTGCGGCGATCGCAGACACCTCGCAGCAAGGCTTGCGAGGCGCCCGAGAATCCTCCCGTGCCTTATTACCGCCATTCAAGAACAAAGTACTAACCAAGAGAGCGAAGGCCCGGCAAGAGGAGCTTGCGGGAAGGCCAACCGAGGCATCACCGGAAGACTTGCCGCGCGCCCGCGCCCGGCAAAGGCCAGCGGCCGGCAAGCTTGCGGCACAACAAAGGCATGACATGCAAGGCGCTTGCCGCGGCAAGGCTGCCACCCAACTCCAGCGCCCCCTGTGACGCGTCATCACGAGCCATCCCAGGGCGCGTGGCGAGGCACTACGCAGCCATGCAGGCGAGGTGGCGAACGGAGCTGACAGAGGCGCCATCGTGGCAACCGGTGGCTCACTTAACGGTCACTCCTCCTGCACTGTTGGGGCGACCGGATGGGCATTTAATGCCCTTGTCCCCTGCCGTCAGAGTTAGGTAGGGGCACTATTGTGCACTGTTGTACCAACCTGCGATTTTACCTTTCTACCCCCTCTTCCTACGCTGCCACCTGTGGATCCCCCCTTCAGAGTATAAAAGGGAGGCCCATGCACACGTAGAAGGGGTTCGGTCCATTCGATAGCCACAACACCACCATACGCTCGCATGCTCGAGCAAGATCAAATAACACACAAAAGGCAGCAGTAGGGGTCTTATCTCTCCGGAGAGCCCCGAAGCTGGGTAAAAATTGCCCGTCTCCCCCGCACGTTCGACCTCGATCTGCTCTGCGCACGACCCCCGCTCCCTTGCCGAACCAGAAGGGGCCCCCAAGTGCCCCATAGGTACTCGAGGCCACAGAGATACGCCCCGACAGATATTTTTAGTATAAATTTGGTCGTTGGATTTCATTGATGCCTGTCAAAGCGTGGAGCAAGCGGAGCTTGGGGCTTGCATTGCCGGTCTCTACATAGGTATTTCTCTTCATAATCCTGTAATTTTAGAGACTGATTGCGCTTTTGTGGTAGCGTCTCTTGCATCGGGGGACTATGACAGGTCTGCTATGCGTGACCTGAAGATGAAAGTGTTGAGCATCTTGAAGTTGATCAACAATCTTCAATTGTCAAAGATTAGCCGTTTGGCCAATAAGGTGGCACACTTAATCGCTAAGTATAGCTTTGACAATAGATTAGATGGTATTCTTGTAAATAACGTGCATACTGTGTGGTGAATATTATGTCGAATGAGTGTCTTGGTGTGGCTGGTTAATTAATATAAGGTGGTGTTTAAAAAAGTATATATTTGGTCAAACACTTCGCATAAGCAGTTGACGGGAGTAAAAGGACGGAGGAGTATCATGCATGCAGAGTAGGCAAAAAATTTGCTCATTTTAGCAGGTCGAAGTCTCAAAGGGCGCGACCGCGCGAGGGAGGCGAAGGTCGTGGGAGGCGTGACGATTGACGAAATTAAGTGAAGTTACATCCACGCGCCGGCATGGCGTGTGAACAGGCAGAAGCTATACCGTCGGGCCTATGATATGGGTCTAGTAGACATGACATCTAGTGGGTCCCGCATAGTTCTCGAGAACTCTTTGGGGGCTTGCAGCCGTTTATCCACCGGGCAAGCCAGCAACCCCACGCCGTTCGCACGCCCTACTCGTCCCCGTCTTCTACCTCACAACAGTTTGCTCCCAGTCGTCCCGTCCTTTCACATTAGTTCGCTCCCAGTTTTTGCGGGGTATAACAGTTCAACGTCTCCTAACCCTCCTCCAAAATCCATGGCCTCCCAAATCTCCATGGTCGTTGCTGAGTACCAGGTTAGAGCCATCACCGGCGATCAGTTCATCGTCATCTACACACGTGGATCCGCGATGGTGAAAGCATGGCTTGCTCGCTTCCTACGCATGTTCAACAGTTCAACGGACGAGTGGGTCGCCGGGCTAGATGTTGAGTACACCATAGTCGTGGGATGAGAGAAGGATCTAAAGGACGAAGAGAGGAAGAAGCCCGCCATGATCCAGGTTTGCGTACATAACGTTTGCTTGTTCTACCACATATGCCATGCCGACGTTGAGTGCCAGGATTTTAAGAACTTCCTCAAGGACAAAAGAGTGAAATTCGTTACTGTAGGCTTTAAGAACGACAAAGAAGTCCTCGTCGGATAGGTCTCGTTGTAGGCCAGCCCTTTGATCTCCAGAAGGCAAGCCTGGTGTCCTCCTCTCAACCTTCAATGCTGACCCTGGCAGCAACCATGATTGATCCTTAAATGCGCTAAAGCGAAGAAACCTCATCACGAGTTTCATCATGCATGGGAGTCAAAGACATTAGATGAAGATCACATCCTGTACGCAGCAATGGATGTCTACCTTTGTTTAAATATCTACATGGGTTCCATGAAGAAGCAGAGCCCAATGTTCGGATCAAGCAAAGAAGCGTCGGCGAAGAGGAAGAGGAAGAGGGACGAGGACGAAGTCGAGGACGTGGACTCGGACTCCGAGTAGGTGGCAGTGCCGTCGCTCATGCTGGTTCTACTGCAGTATCAAGCTGACTAGTTGCTTAGTTTATTGAAAACCAGCATCTAAAGCTAAACCATAGTATTTGCCCTAGAACTACCAGGTTCAACATCTCGTAACATAAACCCATACAACCATACGCCAAGGAGGTACGTAGTACTATGAATTCCATTTTCGCTCCATACCAATCGTTCTAAAAACTACTTACTACTTATAACGTGCCATTTAAAATCGGAACTCTTAACCCCGCTAAAAACGATATTTTAAACGCGGCTACTCGGTCTGTGACAACTAGCGAGCCACCGTGCTCCAAGTTGTTCACCTATGGTCCCGACCATCAACTCCTACAAAGGTGCTCCACCACGTACCCGCTACCCACGAATGCAGCAATCATGCACCTAGGGTTTTAGGGTTTATTTGTTAACGCCGCCTTTACGTAACACTCATGTGTGCGAGACAACGAGAGGCCGACTGCGTGCGTGCGCCTCTTCTCTTCGTATATGTACTCCACCGTTTGTCTGGTGTCCAAAAAATTATAATAACTACTAGCAATGTGCCAATGCGTTGCCACACGATCAAAGTAGATTAATACATATTCACCGATTTGATAGAAAAAAGTCTAGTTTTGAAATCGTATATCACTAAAAATATGTTATGTTTCACTCAAAATATATTCCTTGGCGGTTTTGATGAGATAAGGGAGGCATGTTGTTGGTTTCAAGATTAGAAGTGGTATATGTCTAATTTCTACTCTTACTAGCAAGATGCCCGTGCGTTGCGAACATCAAAATCTCGTGGGAGAAAAGGATGAGCGAGGGAAGGCCTTATCTGCAAATGTGGTGAAGAGTGTGGGTAAATTGTCATATTTTCCTTCCTATCCGTCGAGATATAAATCGGACGACCTACATTCTGAGGATGGCAGGCCCACCATCATCACCAACTCTATTTTTATCCTGCTCTTATAAAAAGCATTGTCGGTGATGATCGTGTACTGCCATCCCGCAATATAGGCCGTTCGATCTATATCTGACGGATAGGAAGGAAACTATAACAATTTTGCAAAAATACCCACCCCTCTCCACATTTGCAAATAAGGTCTTCCTCGTTCATCCTTTTCCCCACAAGATAAACTACTCATACAAATGCATCTTGATGTTCCGTGCAACGCATGGCATCTTGCTAGTTGTTGCAAAAAGCCCATGTGTGTGTGAGAGAGAGGGAGAGTGGAGGAGGACGGAGTGCATGTGTAACAAAGACACAAGTAGTGTGTGTGCGATAGGTATCAGCTTAAAATGAGGCGATAGTGTGTGTGTGTGCACGATCGAGAGGGCGGGTCTCAAGAAGAGATGAAAAAGCTACATAGATACAAGGAGCGAGAGAGAGACATGTATGCGATGGTGGAAGCATGAGTGTGCGGGTGTATAAACCTATCTAGAGGCTAGCTAGTCGATAAATGCTTGTGAGAGAAATCTGAGTCGAGGTAAAGCGAGAGTTTTGTGTGTGAGAGAGAGAGAGGCAGTGAGTCGGGACGGGGGTGGAAGCAAGAGTTGTGTGTGTGTGTGTGAGAGAGAGAGATGAGGCGGTAGTCGGGGTTGTCGATCGGTGTCGATGCAGGATGGAGATGAAAAGGAGACCACAACAAATGTTGTGTCTGAGAGAGAGAGAGAGAGTAATTTTAGTGGTATGAGTCATATGTAGAGACATATAGGGTGTGTGAGAGAATCCCATAGAGAGAAAGACAAAGTGAAAGGCAGTGGAGACTGTGTGTGTGGCGGTGAAAAGAAAGCTTAGGTGCAGTGATACCAAAGAAGCAGTGAGGCGTGAGAGATAATGAAAACCGTGTAATGTATAATGATAGGGAGAGTGTGACACTTCTCAAGGGAGATGTCGAGAGACCATGTTTGCGAGGATAGGAGAAACATGAAGTGAGCGTGCGGGTGAGATGGAGAAAAGAGAGTGATGGCTACCTGAAGGAGCATGCATGCGAGAGAGATGGGCGTGAAAGGAGTGAACAAAAAAGGGATTCAAATATTTGAATTCAAGATGATGATACATGTAATCCATACTTGAACCAAAATTGATCTATCAAACATGCATACTCATATGAATTCACGCACATCTATGTTATTTAATATGTAGATACTACTGATCCATACATTTTAATAGAACATAATTTGGTTAAAAAAATTCGAATTCAACCTTAAGATTTCGAGATCGTTGTATTTGTAAATCACATTATACATATAAAGGAGAAGAATTCTTTGTTGTGCTTTTGAAAGTATATATGTAAAAAATGATGTATATAGAATGTAATTCCAATTGAAAATGGATCCCTTAAAAAAATAGTAGAATACAAGCGATTGAATTGAGTTGGCACGATGGCGTGCCTTTGTGCAAAATTTGAGCGAAGTGGGGAAAGTTGCGAGAATAGCCCAAAACCAAAATCTGCGAGATGGAAATCACTCTGCGTATCCTGCGTGCAAAGCCTATCTGCTGGATTTCTATAGGTTTCGATAGGGGTAGGTTTGTAATTTCACCCAAACGTGACGTAACCGCCTCTCACCCGGATTCATACACGGTGGGCGCCAAAACACAGTGTGCCCTCGCCCGAAATCAACTCCCTCCCTGATTCATATTCATACACGGTGGGCGCCAAAAACAAACTCTCGTAGGCAAATATTCGGTGTATGCGAGATTACCGTCCTATCCCCAACCGACTAATGTTGATGTGATGTAGTAGAAATTTGAAACGGAGGCTAAGTTTGTAAATTTCCTTGCATTTGAGACAAGCGCGCCCTGACTACATGGTTCCCCACTTCCTTTCTACCTCCCTTTTCCCCATTCGTACTCCGTGGGCGTCAAAACACCCTCTCCACCCACCCTCCTCCGCTCGCCGCCGTCCGCCACCCCATCCACCACCGTCCTCCTCTACCATGCCGGAGCTGATACCCCGACGCCGCCGTCCATTACAAGAGATCGACCTCTCTCATCCACGCCTTCGGACCGGGATCCTTGCATCCCGTCCTCTTGCTTCATCCCCGTCGTCGTCCACCTTGCCGGCGCTGCTCCTACGACCATCTCGTCCACCGCGCCCGGCCATCACCGTCTACCCTCCTAGATCTGCTTCCACGCCGCCGACAGCCATCGCTACCACAGCACCATCAAATTCTCACCAGATGCGTACACGGCGCCGCACCAGAGGCGGTACTCTTTCGTATCTGCTCAACTTATTTATCACAGCAAGAAAATAGATCGCCACTGCTTTACTCTGATTTCTTGTCTTGGTTGCGAAGTTGCCTTTGTCTGGTTTGCACCTTCAGATCCGCCATGGCATGCTCAACACTATACTCCCAATGCTTATGGTTTTCCCTTTTATATTCCACACTAGTTAAATCACAGAGACTAAATTTCAAAATTGGGTGGTCGATTTTTGAGCTCGCGGAGTTCGCCGGTGCGATCCAAGGGGCTCGGGTGGTTGTGGGGCCTCGCCGAACGAAGAAAACTCGATGCGGGTGGGGGGTAGGGGTGGCGGAGTAACACAGGGGGTGGGGGCCGGTGGTCCGGCCGGCGACCCGTGCGGTGTTCTGTATGGGAAGAATCACAGACGAGGAAGAAGAAGGGTTAGGAGACGTAGGATCTTCATCCAACCGCCTGAAATGGTCGAGAGAAAGCTGGGAGTTGCATTCTTAATGCGCTCTGGTTCATCATGTGTGGGCACTGCGCAACCAACATTTTATTATCCAAAATCTGCTTGCTCTTGTTTACCATGTTCGATAGAGCTGTGACACAAAACGTAGGACCGACTCCAGCAGACTGTACCCATACTTCACTGGCCACACCACTAGCCCCACCACACAGGACCTGCACTCCAGCAAAAGGTATACCGATTTCATTTGCCATAGCACCAGCTGTACCATGAAAAATCCCCTCCGACAAAAAGTACAACAAGTCAACCGGCGAAGACCTATCCCAAGCTGCAGAGACGGCCAATTCTGCAGATTGGAACCCCATTCCGTTTATTCCCAGTTTAAAGACAATGCTTTCAATGTTGTTAGGGACTACGTGCATATATTCCCATCATGGGAAGATTATTGTGAAGACAAACACCATTTTCACATCTTCTGTCCAACTTATGTGTAAGTGCTATTATTCATGGTTATTATTTTCTGTTTTACTGCTGATTGAACACATCAATGATTTACATTACATTGTTGTAACTAGGCGAGGTCAATCTGGATAGTCATGACGAGGAAAGCTTGCTTGTGCATTTCAAGGAAGCATTGCAGCGATGTCGGTGTTACGAGGAAATCACACTTTGGTGGCAAATCTATAAATGAATTTCTGGTGAAGTCTCCTGTGCTAAATTTAGAAGACATTGAATGGAAAAACATTGTTATGCACTGGTCTCCTTCCCAGGATGATGTATTGTCTATGAAATCACATGACAATTTGAACTTCTACTTTTCCGCATGTGCCTTACGGATCTTGTTTGCGGAAATCTGCTCGAAGAAGATTTCCGGCTTGAAAAAACGACGAGGATATCACAAATATCTTTGCCCATTGCTTTGCTCTTGTTAGTACTGTTGTTACGTATCTTTGTACTTGCATATATACCTGGTTCATTATGTGACAGCAGTATGCATGATAGCTTGCTTATCAATTGTTCGCTCCAAATTCTTCAGTATCCAATGCCAATGTTTTTTTAGCTCTGCATTGTTCTTGTAAGTACATTCTGTCCTTTATCGGTGTACTTATAATGACAGGTAGTTGTTCATGTACCATCACTCTGCAGCTTATTTTCCTTTGCCCTCCATTTTCTACGCATCAGATCTATATTTACTCTTACCATAAGGTTGGTACTGAAGAAGTTTAGCTATGCATTGCTCTTGGCTGTACCTTTTGCTTGTATCGCTGCACTTACATTTATAGTACTTGGTTATGTAGCATCACTCTTCATCTTATCTTAAATATTCTCCATTTTTTCGTATATTATCACATCTATATTTACTCTTAACAAAATGTAGAATAAAGGCAATGCTTATGAAGAAGATTCTGTGGTAAACTTCTTGAATTGCCCCCCCCCATCAGCATGGACAAGCCCTTTATAGAGCCTGTCTTCACCAATAATGTAAGTTTGTCCATCTCAAACCTTCACACTTTGTTGTATATATTTGGTTAGGTATGACTGCAACAGCTGTTTATTTTTGGTGTTTGCATCAAATTGCATGTTTAAAGTTTATTATGTACTCCTCCGTTCCAAAATAGATGACCCAATTTTGTCTTGAAGTTAGTATAAAGTTGGGTCATCTATTTTAAAACGGAGGAATAGTTCATAAACAAAAGTTTGTCCTTTCTCAATTTAAGTTTTCAGTTGTACAACCAAGTTCCTTATTCATACCATGTAAATTAAAGTATCTGAGCAAGTGATCTTATTTTGCCTTTGCATGTATGCTTCTATTCTTCATCCGTAATCCGGTGGTGTGGTGAACCTACCCACTACTGACACAATGTCATATTACGCAATGTCTTAACTATGAACAATGTCATATCATTCTACTACTCCTCCGTCGAAAATACTTGTCATTGAAATGGATGTATCTAGATGTATTTTAGTTCTAGACACATCCATTTTGATGACAAGTAATTCGAGACGGAGAATATTATTAAACCGTCTCTTTATTTGACAATCTGAAATAGGATAAATTGGCAGCACACTAACCATTGATACTTATGAGTTCTTGATCGTAATCCGATTGGTGTCGTGAAGCTGCCAACTCCTTCTAATGTCATTTCCTGCCATGTCTTGACTGAACAATACCATATTGTGTTAATGCAATTTTAAAGCTGTGTCACTTTATTAAATCGAGAAGAAATGTGATGAATTATCAACACTTGATACTTTTATGTGCAAAACCTGTCATCATGCCTTGTTTATCTTTGAGTGAGTAAGATTTAAGTGTTGAACAAGCGCGATCTCATCATCTTGCTTTCATTTGCTTATTTGCAGCTCCCAATGAGGCTAACCTTTCTTGAACTCTATTGAAGTGTTATCGGTTTTGTATATTATTTTGTCGGCGTGTTTATTTGCACTGTTGGCGATCTTTGATGCCCAGTGTATGTAATATGCTATCTGCTTGTGCTTTATTATCATAGTGGCAAACTTTGATGCCCAGTGGATGTAATATGCTGTAATTTCTTTATTGTATAGTCTAGGTTTTTTCTTATTCACGATGCTGCAGTTATTTTACTGTCTTTGTAGTAAACCGGCCAAACCGTAAAATTACGGTACATAATCGAACCATCATGCAATCACGATGTAGGTTGGGCACGAAAGCGTCGAACAGCTAACGGGCAGCGCGGCGAAATGAACCCGACCCATGATTGTGCGAATCAAATCACGGGCTTTTAACGAGCCAAAATTGTCTCGGTCCTTCTTTGGCCCAATCGGATATCGGTCACTGCGAGCAGGCGGATGCAAACCAGACGTAGTTAGGCCCAACTATATGACGAACATTTAACAGGCCGAAATTAATATAGGGCTGAAATGTTAAACGGGTCCTTAAGAGGCCAAAACTAATGTCAGGCCAAATTACTAAGTGGGCCTCTAGCAAGTTGGCCCAAAAGCATAGTGTCCAGTTGACGGACCGAATCTGATATGGGCCATAATTGAGCCCATAGCCTCTTAAAGGGCTGTACCTGATCTGGGCCATAATTTGGCCTAGAACTTGGTAGGCTTTTAACGGGTCGGATCTCATATGGGCCACTATTAGGCTCGGAATGTGGTAGGCCATTAATGGACCAGATCAAATATGGGCCGGCATTTGGCCCAAAACATGGCAGCCAGTTAATGGACCAGCCTACTAGGGCCCTCAAATTCTTGTGGGCCTACAGCTGGGCCGGCCCGTTAATGTCGGCGAAATCTCGTGGGCCTTTAGCCGGGCCGGCCCATTATGATCCGCAAGAATCTTGTGGGCCTTTACCTGGGCCGGCCCATTATGGCAAACAAAAATCTTGTGGGCCTTTACCTGGGCCGGTGCATTATGGCCCGCTTGTGGGCCGTTAGCTAGGCCAGCCCATTATGGCCCGCAAAATCTCATGGGCCTTTAGCTGGGCCGGCCAATTATGGTCCGCAAAATCTTGTGGGCCTTTAGTTGGGTCGGCCCATTTAAACTTGATGGGCCGGTCCACGTGTCAACATATCATAGGCGCGTCTTGCCCATTGGATGAGTGACACCTGTGCCAGTGCGGACCGGACACGTGTCTCCTCCAGCCAATGATGATTTCACACGTGGAAAATCCCCATTGGTCGGGGCTGTTAACGGGTTATCGGATCCAAAACCCGACCCGATAGCTTAACGGTGTTCCGTTACGGTGGATGCCACGTGTCGGTCACCCTTGACGAAAGCACTTCTGTGACGCACGATTTATCGTCATGGAAGTGGACACTTCCGTGATGATAATTTTGGTAATGTCATGGAACACTTCTCTGACGACACGGTATGACTATCTTGATTACATCATAAATTTGTCATGGATGTACATGCATGACAAAAAACGCGACCTACTGTGACAAACACGTATCATCACGGAAGTGTATTTTTTTAGTGTGAGTTGTCAATTCAACCACACCTGGAAACTTAGTATCTGCAGCAAAGTGTTTAGTAGCAAAGTAATATGATAGTGGTGGTAACAGTAACAAAAGTAAAGATAGCAAAAGTAATGTTTTTGATATTTTTGTAGTAGTTGTAACAGTAGCAACGGAAAAGTAAATAAGCGAGAACCAGTATATGGAAAACTTGTAGGCACAGGATTAGTGATGGATAATTAGGCCGGATGCGGTTCATCATGTAAGAGTCATAACATAGGGTGACACAGAACTAGCTCCAATTCATCAATGTAATGTAGGCATGTATTTCGTATATAGTCATACGTGCTTATGGAAAAGAACTTGCATGACATCTTTTGTCCTACCCTCCCATGGCAGCGGGGTCCTATTGGAAACTAAGGGATATTAAGGCCTCCTTTTAATAGAGAACCGTAACAAAGCATTAGCGCATAGTGAATAAATGAACTCCTCAAACTATGGTCATCACCGGGAGTGGTCCCGATTATTGTCACTTCGGGGTTGCCGGATCATAACACATAGTAGGTGACTACAGACTTGCAAGATAAGATCAAGAACACACATATATTCATGAAAACATAATAGGTTTAGATCTGAAATCATGGCACTCGGGCCCTAGTGACAAGCATTAAGCATAGCAAAGTCATAGCAACATCAATCTCAGAACATAGTGGATACTAGGGATCAAACCCTAACAAAACTAACTCGATTACATGATAAATCTCATCAACCCATCAACATCCGGCAAGCCTACGACGGAATTACTCACGCATGGCGGTGAGCATCATGAAATTGGTGATGGAGGATGGTTGATGATGACGACGGCGACGACCCCCTCTCCGGGCCCGAGCGGACTCGAGATCAGCCCTCCAGAGAGATTAGGGCTTGGCGGCGGCTCCGTGTCGTAAAAGCGATGATTTCTTCTCTCTGATTTTTTTCTCCCCGAAAGCCAATATATGGAGTTGGAGTTGGCATCGGAGGGCCACCAGGGGGCCCATGAGGTAGGAGGGCGCGCCCCCACCCTCGTGGACAGGGTGTGGGGCCCCTGGTCTTCATCTTTGGCGAGGATTTTTTATTATTTTTTCTAAGATGTTCCGTGGAGTTTCAGGTCATTCCGAGAACTTTTATTTTCTGCACATAAAACAACATCATGGCAATTCTGCTGAAAATAGCGCCAGTCCGGGTTAGTTCCATTCAAATCATACAAGTTAGAGTCCAAAACAAGGGCAAAAGTGTTTGGAAAAGTAGATACGACGGAGACGTATCATTGAGCAGCAGGGTCGATGTTGGAGTTAGGTGGTGCAGAAGGGCCTGGGGCAGGATCTTGATGCAGTGAAGCTAATGCTGGTGAAGTGGCGTCGTCTTCTTCATCGACGACTCTCGCAACAACATTTGCAGCCGAAGATGAGTACTCAGAATCTTCAATAGAAGGTGTTGGACGCCAATTGCAGATTGCGGTGGCCTTGAGTCAAACTTGAATTTCTCAGTGAAGCCATCTTCGCGAAGTTCATCTTCAGAGCAGAGCAAGGTAAGGCTCTTCCAGGACCACCGACAGGCTTCATGAGTGATGAAGGAGTTTTTGGTTGCCAGGTTGCGAATGCGATTGATATCCACCAGAAGACTCTTCATTTGGCATTTCAGCCATTCATGATGCTTATCCTGCTTATGATGCAAAGATACCAGAAGCTCACGGTCATTGAGGACACACGAATGGTTCTGAGGCCTTTGAGCAATTATACTGGCAGTGGCATCAGTATTGGCGTGATGCGACATACGCAAGTTGCTAGCGAGGGCATAGTCAGGAGTACCAGAGTTTGGTACGTGAATGCCTTCAATAGGTTGGGTGAACCTTTGATATTCGGCATTCTGCAGATGGAGGGGCTTCTTTGCGGGATCATAGTAGATGGCTTCATAGGACATGTCAATGTTAGGTAGGAATAAGACATGATTGCGTGCTGAAGGTTGATAGTCAACAATGGAATGAAGCTTGATTAGGCGCATAATCCAGGGAGCATAATACTTCAGGTCGAACAGATCAATTCCAGAAGTAGTCAGCTGGCGGATGAAGAAATCCTGAGTGTTGAATCTTATGCCATTGGAAATATAGATGACCAATGTCTTCATGGCGCCTTCGAGTTTAGCTTCAGAAGAGTTGCCTTTGATTGGCCACAGAGTATGCATCAGGATGTGATATACTGTGCGGGGCAAGTACTCGAGGTCTTCGACAAAGAACTCTCTAGGGTATTTAGCATCTTGGGGCAATGGCTTCATCATGCTCACCATCTGACTCATATTTGGCTCTGGCTTCTGAAAGATGCTCTGCAGTTCATTTTGATAGAGCTGACAACCTAGCTCATATAACTCACCAGGAGTTGGTAGGGAAGTAAGCTCAATGATGTCCTAAGCTTTGGCTTCATGACGAACATCTCCTGTCATCCACTCAAGGATCCAAGTCTTCGGATCCCTGTTGTAGCCTCAAATGTGCAAAGTTGCATACAACTGCAGCAGAAGCTCTTCGTTCCAGTGCTCCTTGTCAGTCATGAAAGACAGCAGCCCAACATCTCTGAAACAGTCAAGTGCCTCTTCAAGGCATGGCAGCCCAACGACAACATCACAATCCAGACGCTGATGAGGAAAAATCCGGTCTTGGTTGTATAGGATGTAAGAGTAATAGCTTCGTTGAAGTCGGCTCCAAAACCTGTTAGAGGAGATCTTGGGCTTCGTGTATGGGTTTCTTCGCGCTGTTAAATAATGTATTGTGCTCTCTGAAGCTGAGCACACTGAACGAGCCGTGTGTTGTTGCAGCACTAGGAAGCCTTGGCAGTCTTGGCTTGGGCCTCAAAGTCGGAGGCCTCTGCTCCACGTGATAATCATATCGTGGCCTGGGAGCAGTGGGTGGAACCATTATAGGTCATCTGACAGTTACCAACTCACCTTGATGGAATGCACGTTCCATGGTGTTGGAAATATGCCCTAGAGGCAATAATAAAAGTATTATTATATTTCATTGTTCATGATAATTGTCTTTTATTCATGCTATAACTGTATTAGCCGGAAATCGTAATACACGTGTGAATACATAGACCACAATATGTCCCTAGTGAGCCTCTAGTTGACTAGCTCGTTGAGATCAACAGATAGTCATGGTTTCCTGGCTATGGACATTGGATGTCGTTGATAACGGGATCACATCATTAGGAGAATGATGTGATGGACAAGACCCAATCCTAAGGTTAGCATAAAGATCATATAGTTCGTTTGCTAGAGCTTTTCCAATGTCAAGTATCTCTTCCTTAGACCATGAGATCATGTAACTCCCGGATACCGTAGGAGTGCTTTGGGTGTATCAAAGCGTCTGGCGTAACTAGGTGACTATAAAGGTGCACTACTGGTATCTCCGAAAGTGTCATTGGGTTGACACGGATCGAGGCTGGGATTTGTCACTCCGTATGACGGAGAGGTATCTCTGGGCCCACTCGGTAATGCATCATCATCTTGAGCTCAAAGTGACCAAGTGGTTGGTCACGGGATCATGCATTCTGATGCGAGTAAAGTGACTTGCGATAACGAGGCTGAACAAGGTATTGGGATATCGGCGGTCGAGTCTCGGGCAAATAACGTACCGATTGACAAAGGGAATTGTATCTGAGGGTTTTATCGAATCCTCGACATCGTGGTTCAACCAATGAAATCATCGAGGATCATGTAGGAGCCAACATGGGTATCAGATCCGCTGTTGGTTATTGCCCGAAAGTCGTCTCGGTCATGTCTGCGTGTCTCCGAACCCGTAGGGTCTACACATAAGGTTCGGTGGCGCTAGGGTTGTATGAATATGAGTATGCAGCATACCGAATGTTGTTCGGAGTCCCGGATGAGATCCCGGACGTCACGAGGAGTTTCGGAATGGTCCGGAGGTAAAGAATAATATATAGGAAGTGGTATTTCGGCCATCGGGAAAGTTTAGGGGTCTCCCGGTAATGTACCTGGAGCACCGAAAGGGTCCAGGGGGTCCACCGGGTGGGGCCACCCATCTCGGAGGGCCCCATGGGCTGACGTGGGAGGGAAGCCAGCCCATAGTGGGCTGGTGCGCCCCCCTAGGCCCACCCTCTGCGCCTAGGGTTGAAACCCTAGGGTGGGGGCGCGCACCACATGCCTTGGGGGGCACTCCTCCCCCCCTTGGCCGCCGCCCCCTTGGGAGATCCAATCTCCCAGGGCCGGCGCCCCCCTGGGGGCCTATATAAAGGAGGGCAAGGGGGTGGGCAGCCGCACCCTTGTGCTTGGCGCCTCCCTCCCCCTGCTACACCTCGTCCTCCTCCTGTAGTCGCTTGGCGAAGCCCTGCTGGAGTTCTGCTGCATCCACCACCACGCCGTCGTGCTGCTGGATCATCATCAACCTCTCCTCCCCCCTTGCTAGATCAAGAAGGAGGAGACGTCTCCCGTCCCGTACGTGTGTTGAACACGAAGGTGCTGTCCGTTCAGCACTTGGACATCAGTGATCTGAATCACGTCGAGTACGACTCCATCATCACCATCCCCTTGAAAGCTTCCGCACGCGATCTACAAGTGGTATGTAGATGCAAACTCACTCCCTTGACTCGTTGCTTAGATGAACTCATAGATGGATCTTGGTGAAACCGTAGGAAAAATTTTAATTTTCTGCAACGTTCCCCAACAGTGGCATCATGAGCTAGGTCTATGCGTAGTTCTCTAATGCACGAGTAGAACACAATTTTGTTGTGGGTGCGGATCTTGTCAACTTGCTTGACAATACTAGTCTTTTCTTGCTTCAGCGGTATTGTGGGATGAAGCGGCCCGGACCAACCTTACATGTACGCTTACGTGAGACCGGTTCCACCGATTGACATGCACTAGTTGCATAAGGTGGCTGGCGGGTGTCTGTCTCTCCCACTTTAGTTGGAGTGGATTCGATGAAAAGGGTCCTTATGAAGGGTAAATAGAAGTTGACAAAATCACGTTGTGGTTATTCGTAGGTAAGAAAACGTTCTTGCTAGAACCCAATTGCAGCCACGTAAAAGATGCAACAACAATTAGAGGACGTCTAACTTGTTTTTGCAGCGATTGTTCATCTGATGTGATATGGCCAGAAGTTGTGATGAATGATGAATTGTGATGTATGAGATCATGTTCTTGTAATAGGATTCATGACTTGCATGTCGATGAGTATGACAACTGGAAGGAGCCATAGGAGTTGTCTTTATTTTTTTTGTATGACCTGCGTGTCATTGAAGAACGCCATGTAAACTACTTTATTTTATTGCTAAACGCGTTAGCCATAGAAGTAGAAGTAGTCGTTGGCGTGACAACTTCATGAAGACACGATGATGGAGATCATGGTGTCATGCCGGTGACAAGATGATCATGGAGCCCCGAAGATGGAGATCAATGGAGCTATATGATATTGGCCATATCATGTCACTACTATATAATTGCATGTGATGTTTATTATGTTTATGCATCTTGTTTACTTAGAACGACGGTAGTAAATAAGATGATCCCTTACAACAATTTCAAGAAGTGTTCTCCCCTAACTGTGCACCATTGCTACAGTTCGTCATTTCGAAGCACCACATGATGATCGGGTGTGATAGATCCTTACGTTCACATACAACGGGTGTAAGACAGTTTTACACAGCAAAACACTTAGGGTTAACTTGACGAGCCTAGCATGTGCAGACATGGCCTCGGAACACGGAGACCGAAAGGTCGAACACGAGTCGTATGGAAGATACGATCAACATGAAGATGTTCACCGACGATGACTAGTCCGTCTCACGTGATGATCGGACACGGCCTAGTCGACTCGGATCGTGTAACACTTAGATGACTAGAGGATGTCTAATCTGAGTGGGAGTTCATAATTTGATTAGATGAACTTAATTATCATGAACTTATTCTAAAACCTTTGCAAATATGTCTTGTAGATCAAATTGCCAGCGCTCATGTCAACATGAACTTCAGCGCGTTCCTAGAAAACCAAGCTGAAAGATGATGGCAGCAACTATACGGATGGGTCCGGAACACGAGATCATCCTCATAGCTGCCAGAAGCAATATGTCCTAGAAGGACCGCTAGGTGACTCTCCGTCGAAGAACCAAGGCGTTATGAGCGCAGCAAACTCGTGCTAATGATTACTCCCTCGTTCGGTGCGGCATGCTTTATAGCTTAGAGCCGGGCTCCAAAAGCGTTTTGAGCATCACGGAGCATATGAGATGTTCGAAGAGCTGAAACTAGTTTTCCAAGCTCATGCCCGGGTCGAGAGATATGATGTCTCGACAAGTTCTATAGTTGTAAGATGGAGGAAAACAGTTCTATCAGTGAGCACATACTCAAGATGTGCAGGTTGCACAACCGTATGACCCGGTGAACATTAACCTCCCAGATGAGGCGGTCATTGACAGAATCCTCTAGTCGCTCCCACCAAGCTACAAGAGCTTTGTGATGAACTACAACATGCGAGGGGATGGTGAAGACCATTCTGAAGTGTTCTCGATTTGAAGTCGCAGAGGCTGAAATCAGAAAGAACATCAAGTGTTGATGGTCAATAAGACCACTAAGTTCAAGAAGGGCAAGGGCAAGAAGAACTTCAAGAAGGGCGGACAGCGATGTTGCGGCGCCCGTAAGCCGATTCATGGGAAGAAGTCAAAGAATGGACCCAAGCACGAGACCGAGTGCTTTTATTGCAAGGGAAGGGTCCTCGAAGCGGAACTGCCCCAAATACTTAGCAGATAAGAAGGCCGGCAACACCAAAGGTATATTTGATATACATGTAATTGATGTGTACCTTACCGATTACTCGTAGTAACTCACGGTATTTGATACGGTGCCGTTGCTCATATTTGTAACTCACAGCAGGAGCTGCGGAATAAGCGGAGCTGGCGAAGGGCGAGGTGACGATCTTGGCGTCGGGAATGGTTCGAGTCGATGTGATCGCCGTCGCACGCTGCCTCTACATTTACCTACGGGATTAGTTTTGAACCTTAATAATTGTTATTTAGTGCCAAATTTGAGCATGAACATTGTATCGGATCTCGTTTAATCTGAGATGGCTACTCATTTAAATCCGAGAATAATGGTTGTTCTATTTATATGAGAGATATGTTTTATGGTCATGCTCCGATGGTCAATGGTTTATTCTTAATGAATCTCGGCGTAATATTACACATGTTCATAGTGTGGATGCCAAAAGATGTAAAGTTGATAACGATAGTCCCACATACTTGTGGTATCGCCGCCTTGGTCACATTGGTGTCAAGCGCATGAAGAAGCTCCATGCTGATGGACTTTTAGAGTCTCTTGATTATGAATCGTTTGACACATGCGAACCATGCCTCATGGGCAAAATGACCAAGACTTCGTTCTCTGGAACAATGGAGCGAGCAACCAACTTGTTGGAAATCATACATACTGATGTGTGCGGTCCAATGAGCGTTGAGGCTCGTGGAGGATATCGTTATGTTCTCACTCTCACTGATGACTTGAGTAGATATGGGTATGTCTACTTAATGAAACACAAGTCTGAGACCTTTGAAAAGTTCAAGGAATTTCAGAATGAAGTAGTGAATCAACGTGACCGAAAAATAAAGTTCCTACGATCAGATCGTGGAGGAGAATATTTAAGTCACAAATTTGGCACACACTTAAGGAAATGTGGAATCATTTCACAACTCACGCCGCTGGAACACCTCGGTAATAACGGTGTGTCCGAACATCGTGTCGCACTCTATTGGATATGGTGCGGTCTATGATGTCTCTTACCGATTTACCGCTATCATTTTGGGGATCGCTCTAGAGACAGCTACATTCACTTTAAATAGGGCACCGTCTAAATCCGTTGAGATGATACCGTATGAATTATGGTTTGGGAAGAAACCTAAGTATCGTTTCTAAAAGTTTGGGGATGCGATGCTTATGTCAAGAAACTTCAACGAAAAGCTCGAACCCAAGTCGGAAAATGCATCTTCATAGGATACCCTAAGGAAGCGTCGGGTATACCTTCTACTTAAGATCCGAGGGCAAGATCTTTGTTGCCAAGAACGGATGCTTTACGGAAAAGAGTTTCTCTCGAAAGAAGTAAGTGGGAGGAAAGTAGAACTTCGATGAAGTACTACCTCTCGAGCAGGAAAGTGGTGCAGCTCGGGAAAATGTTCTGTGATGCCCACACCAACCAAGAGGAAAACAATGATGATGATCAAGGTACTTGGATCAAGTTGCTCTTGAACCGCGAGTCCACAAGGACACGTTCCGCACTGCAGTGGTACAGCAACCCTGTCACGGAAATCATGTTGTTAGACAACGGTGAACCTTGAACTATGAAGAAGCGATGGCGGCCCAGATTCCAACAAATGGCTTGAAGCCATGAAATCCGAGATAGAATCCATGTATGAAAACAAGGTATGGACTTTGACAGACTTGTCCGATGATCGGCGAGCGATAGAAAACAAATGGATTTTTAAGAAGAAGACGGACGCGGATGGTAATGTTACCATTTATAAGGCTCGACTTGTTGCTAAGGGTTATCGACAAGTTCAAGGGATTGACTACGACGAGACATTCTCTCCCGTAGCGAAGCTGAAGTCCGTCCGAATCATGTTAGCAATTGCCGCATACTATGATTATGAGATATGGCAGATGGACGTCAAAACGGCATTCCTTAACGGACATCTTAAGGAAGAGCTATATATGATGCAGCCGGAAGGTTTTGTCGATCCTAAGAATGCTAACAAAGTATGCAAGCTCCAGCGATCTATTTATGGGCTGGTGCAAGCATCTCGGAGTTGGAACATTCGCTTTGATGAGATGATCAAAGCTTTTGGGTTTATGCAGAATTATGGAGAAGCCTGCGTTTACAAGAAAGTGAGTGGGAGCTCTGTAGCATTTCTCATATTATATGTAGATGACATACTCTTGATGGGAAATGATATAGAACTTCTGGACAGCATTAAGGCCTACTTGAATAAGTGTTTTTCAACGAAGGACCTTGGAGAAGCTGCTTATATATTAGGCATCAAGATCTATAGAGATAGATCGAGACGCCTCATAGGTCTTTCACAAAGCACATACCTTGATAAGATTTTGAAGAGGTTCAAAATGGATCAGTCCAAGAAAGGGTTCTTGCCTATGTTACAAGGTGTGAGATTGAGCTCGGCTTAGTCCCCGACCACGGCAAAAGATAAAGAAGAGATGAGTGTCATCCCCTATGCTTCAGCCATAGGATCTATTATGTATGGCATCTTGTGTACGGGCCTGATGTAAACCTTGCCGTAAGTTTGGTAGCAAGATACCAAAGTAATCCCACAAGGAACACTAGGCAGGGGTCAAGAATATCTGAAGTACCGAAAAGGACAAAGGGCATGTTTTCGTTTATGGAGGAGACGAAGAGCTCGTCGTAAAGGGTTACGTCGGCGCTAGCCGACTCAGATCTTGATGACTCTAAGTCACAAACCGGATCGTGTATATGTTGAATGGTGGAGCGATGGTAGTGCGGCTGCAAGTAGAAACATATTGGCGGGATCTACGTGTGAAGCGGAGTACATGGCAGCCTCGGAGGCAGCGCATGAAGCGATTTGGGTGAAGGAGTTCATCACCGACCTAGGAGTCATACCCAATGCGTCGGGGCCGATCAAACTCTTACGTGACAACACTTTGGAGCTATTGCCCTTGCCAAGGAGCCCAGGTTTCACAAGAAGACCAGCACATCAAGTGTCGTGTCAACTCCATCCGTGAAAATGTTCAAGATGGAGACATAGATATTTGCAAAGTACATACGGATCTGAATGTCGCAGATCCGTTGACTAAACTCTCTCTCATGAGCAAAACATGATCAACACCGAACTCTATGGGTGTTCGATTCATCACAATGTAACTAGATTGGTGACTCTAGTGCAAGTGGGAGACTGTTGGAAATATGCCCTAGAGGCAATAATAAAAGTATTATTATATTTCATTGTTCATGATAATTGTCTTTTACTCATGCTATAACTGTATTATCCAGAAATTGTAATACACGTGTGAATACATAGACCACAATATGTCCCTAGTGAGCCTCTAGTTGACTAGCTCGTTGAGATCAACAGATAGTCATGGTTTCCTGGCTATGGACATTGGATGTCGTTGATAACGGGATCACATCATTAGGAGAATGATGTGATGGACAAGACCCAATCCTAAGCTTAGCATAAAGATCGGGTAGTTCGTTTGCTAGAGCTTTTCCAATGTCAAGTATCTCTTCCTTAGATCATGAGATCGTGTAACTCCCGGATACCGTAGGAGTGCTTTGGGTGTATCAAACGTCACAACATAAGCGGGTGACTATAAAGGTGCACTACGGTATCTCCGAAAGTGTCATTGGGTTGACACGGATCGAGACTGGGATTTGTCACTCCGTATGACGGAGAGGTATCTCTGGGCCCACTCGGTAATGCATCATCATATTGAGCTCAAAGTGACCAAGTGGTTGGTCACGGGATCATGCATTACGGTACGAGTAAAGTGACTTGCCGGTAACGAGATTGAACAAGGTATTGGGATACCGACGATTGAGTCTCGGGCAAGTAACGTACCGATTGACAAAGGGAATTGTATACGAGGTTTGATCGAATCCTCGACATCGTGGTTCAACCGATGAAATCATCGAGGAGCATGTGGGAGCCAACATGGGTATCCAGATCCCGCTGTTGGTTATTGCCCGAGAGTCGTCTCGGTCATGTCTGCGTGTCTCCCGAACCCGTAGGGTCTACACACTTAAGGTTCGGTGACGCTAGGGTTGTATGAATATGAGTATGCAGCATACCGAATGTTGTTGAGTCCGGATGAGATCCGGATGTCACGAGGAGTTTGGAATGGTCCGGAGGTAAAGAATAATATATAGGAAGTGGTATTTCGGCCATCGGGAAAGTTTTGGGGTCTCCCGGTAATGTACCGGGACCACCAAAAGGGTCCCGAGGGTCCACCGGGTGGGGCCACCCATCCCGGAGGGCCCCATGGGCTGATGTGGGAGGGGAGCCAGCCCATAGTGGGCTGGTGCGCCCCCCTAGGCCCACCCCCTGCGCCTAGGGTTGAAACCCTAGGGTGGGGGGCACACATGCCTTGGGGGGCACTCCTCCCCCCTTGGCCGCCGCCCCCTTGGGAGATCCAATCTCCCAGGGCGACGCCCCTAGGGGCCTATATAAAGGAGGGCAGGGGAGGCAGCCGCACCCTTGTGCTTGGCGCCTCCCTTCCCCTGCTACACCTCGTCCTCCTCCCTTGATCGCTTGGCGAAGCCTCGCTGGAGTTCTGCTGCATCCACCACCACGCCATCGCGTGCTTTGGATCATCATCAACCTCTCCTCCCCTTGCTGGATCAAGAAGGAGGAGACGTCTCCCGTCCGCACGTGTGTTGAGCAGCGGAGGTGCTGTCCGTTCAGCACTTGGACATCAGTGATCTGAATCACGTCGAGTACGACTCCATCATCACCATCCCCTTGAAAGCTTCCGCACGCGATCTACAAGTGGTATGTAGATGCAAACTCACTCCCTTGACTCGTTGCTTAGATGAACTCATAGATGGATCTTGGTGAAACCGTAGGAAAATTTTTAATTTTCTGCAACGTTCCCCAACACATGGTATGAGGACTTGGTGGAGGAACGGCGTTATCAGAAGGGATTGGCTGCTCAATGTTATCAGTTGCTGCATTGGCTTCGGGCTCCACATTGTCTTTAGCCATGACAGTGTCATTGGCTTCAGTGGTGTTGTTGGTGGCAGCCACATTGGTTTCAACCTCCATCTCTTCAATGGCTGGAGGGTCTGGCACAAGCACATTCTCGGCTTGAATGACTGGATCACTGGCAGGGGGAGTAGCTTCTATCTCTTCTTCTTTTTCCTCATCGGCTGATGCAGCCGGAATGTCTTCAGCATCTTCTGCTTTGGACTCTTGAGCAGTCACAGAGGGGATGGCTTCAGGGAACGCTTAACGTGCTACTGAGCCATTTGGTTGCACATCCTCTTCTGGTATGCTTGTCATGGATGCCTGAGGCCTGGGACCTCTACAAAGCCTCCTGAAGGAAGGTGACGCCTGTGATGAAGGGGTAGTGAAATCAAAGTTGTCAGGACTTTCTTGCTGAGTCTCAAGCACCGGAGTGGTGACTTGAGTAGGAGGAGTGCGCAGAATAGCTTCATCATCCATTGGCATATCCCGAGTGATTGGCGTCATAAGACAAGGAGTTAGAGGACGACCAATACTGATCAAGTCACTCCTCATTGGAGCAGGTGATGATACCATGGGAGTTGGTTCAAGCTGAGGAAGGACTTCATCATCATTCACATTGTCTTCACGGCCAATGTCTTTAGCTGAATTGTGGTCAGCAGCTAGAACTTCTTCATTTTCTGGAGCCTCTGTGGAAGCAGGCTCATCGATTACGAGGCGGCGCTCGTGGTTGGCAGTGGCAGCTAAGGCAAGAGAGATTGGTTCAACTATGAGGGGCTCTGGGGCAGCAGCACATTCTTTTCTTGAAGACTTTGAATCCTTTGTTTTCAACTTCTTCTTGCAGGGAGCATCATCAGATGTATCTTTGAGCTTCCTCTTCCTGGCTTCGGCTTCAACTTGCCTAGTCTTCTTAAGTTCAGAAGCTGCAGAGGGGACCTTTGGCTTCGTGCCAGTCATGCTGGCAGGGAAGACAATGCTTGGTTGTCCCTTTCTTGGAGCGTTGGGATTAGCTTCAGCAGGCTTCTTGCTTTTCTTAGCAGCCATATTGGGGTCGATGCCAGGACTCCCAAGAGCCTTTCTCTTTTAAGCTTCATTGTGTGCTTGCACACATTTCTGTGCATAGTACTTCATGTGCTCGCGTGAGCCTTGGGCTTCTTCATGCTTCTTGTTGAATTCTGCCTTGAGGTCTTGCATCATCTTCTTGAAGATTTGCACATCAGCCATGTTGAGCTGGTCCATGTGCTTCTTGAAGTGTGCCTTCTCATAGTCAATCTTGTTCTTGAGCTCGACGATTTTCTGAGCCAAGGCATGTTCATTTGCAATGGCTCCATGAAAGGTGACACTGATGTCCACTCGTAGCTGCAGATCATCAAGGTTGATGTGTTGGTCCTCAAACCATTCATCAATGAAGTTGTTCAGAATATCAGCATCAAATAGAGGCAGATCCTGGAAGATCTTAGCCTGTTGTTTGCTCTTGATCAGTTGTTCTAGAGAATCTTTTGCAAGATCTTCATCGCTTGACAGATCAATGGTATTTTCCTCATTGCACAGAACGACAACAGGAGTGAGTGCCTGCCTAGAGACCTTCTTGGGCTTTGGCTTCTTGGTCCGGTTGGAGACGCGGGACAGATCTTCTGATAGCACACTAGCTTCAAGAGGTGCAATTTTCAATGGCTTCTTCGTCGAAGCTTTTGGAGCAGCAGCAACAGATGGCTTTGAAGCTTTAGAATTTTTTTTCTGCTTCGGTGGAGTAGGAGCTTCTTCAGAAGATTGCTCCACTGTGGCCCTCTGGGCAGCAATGTGAGACAGAAGCCCATCGAAGTTGGTGAAGGGGCCAATTATGTTCTCATTGGCTTCATGGGTGCCATCAGACCTTGGAGCAGACGGACCAGGGTTGAAGTCGAGTCCGAACTCCTTCTTGTTCTTCGTGGTAGACTCCTTGGCGAACTGGAAGTTGCACTTGAAGAGCTCATCATCACGATACCATCAAAGAGATGATGGGTCAGCATTGTCTGGCTGAGGTCCTCAGACCATGCATGGATAGAACTTCTGAGCAATAGCTTCAGGCTTTGTCTTTGGTGCCAAGTTCTTGTAAAGAATATCGCCCCATGGGCACTTGATGGCATTCTTCTCAGCATATTCAGGTGTGACAAAGTTGTACTTGAACCACTACTCAGCCCAATATCTTCGGATCCATTGGATTCTGCTCTTGCACTGAGTATAACTCTCTTCAGGATCAGATTTGTAGAGCTCATACAGATCTGGGGGCAGGTCCAGTGCAGTATTGCCACGGTGTTGCCTGCCGCCTTTCCTTGCAGATTTTTTAGTGACCATTGGATTCAGTCGGATAGGCTTCAGAACAGTGAAAGGCTTCCGACAACTTGTCAAACAAGAACTGGCTTCAGGAGATTCAATATGACGTTGTAAGAATTCTGCAAATGAATGCAGACTATGAGAACCAAGGGATTCTCCCACAGACATGTACCTGTGACAGCATTAGAGATGCGAGGGAAGGGGAAGAGGTCATATGCATTCTTAGAAGATTTTGAAGATAAATCAGTTAGAAGGCATTGACCTCACAGTGCGAAGACATTAACTATTCACCTTTTTGAAGGGAGTTGGTTCCAGATTTGTACGAATCCAAGAATAAGTACAAGTGAGGAATCTAACTAGTTGTGAAGCATAAGTGAACATACTTTGCAAGATATGAGATGCATAAAAGGAAGATACAGATTTGGAAGTGTGGAAACCACTTTTGGGTGAAGTTGATAGATTTGACGGATCTAAAAGGCGGTAAAAAGCGAGTTTTATTTACCACGGAGAAACTGCTAGACGAGGCAGAACGGATGCCGAGCAGTCCAATCTCCCCTGCCCTAACTTGGTGACGGAAGACACCTATGGCGGCGGCAGAGCAGACGAGGTCCGCGGCCAGCGTGAGGACAACGTCGAAGAAGACGCGACAGCTAAGCGCTTTGTCTCCGGCGTCGACACGAGCTAGCAATGGCGCTAGGGTTTGAGCGAGATGGCAAGGTGGAAGAGGAGATAATGACCGCGTGGGTGTGTATTTATAAGGAGGAGGGCAACGCAGCGCAATTACGCAGGTGCCCCTAGCGGTTCACATCTGAACGACACATGGCATGCATGCAACTTATTAGGAGTTGAACCATGTTCCCACGCACGCCTAGATTGTCGGGTGATACGTCCATTTTGCATCATGCTTTTATATCAATATTTATTGCATTATGGGATGTTATTACACATTATATCTCAATACTTATGGCTATTCTCTCGTATTTTACACGGTTTACCATGAAGAGGGGGGATGCCGGCAGCTGGAATTCTGGCTGGAAAAGGAGCAAACGTTGGAAACCTATTCTGCACAACTCCAAAAGTCCTGAAACTCCATGAAACAACCTTTTGGATTTAATAAGAATTTATGAGCGAAATAAATAGGCCAGGGGGCCCACACCCTGTCCAGGAGACAGGGGGCGCCCCCCCTATAGGGCGCGACCCCCTATCTCCTCGGCCTCCAGGTGGGCCTCCGGTGTCCATCTTCTGCTATATCATCACTTTTACCCTGGAAAAAAATCGTGGGCAAGTTTACGGGAAGAAACTCCGCCGCCACGAGGCGGAACCTTGGCGGAATCAATCTAGGGCTCTGGCGGAGCTGTTCTGCCGGGGACACTTCCCTCCGGGAGGGGGAAATCATCACCAACAATCCTCTCATCGGGAGGGGGTCAACCTCCGTCAACATCTTCACCAGCACCATCTCATCTCCAAACCCTAGTTCATCTCTTGTATCCAATCTTGTATCAAAACCACAAATTGGTACCTGTGGGTTGCTAGTAGTGTTGATTACTCCTTGTAGTTGATGCTATTTGGTTTACTTGGTGGAAGATCATATGTTCAGATCCTTTATGCATATTATTACCCCTCTGATTATGAACATGAATATGCTTTGTGAGTAGTTACGTTTGTTCCTGAGGACATGGGAGAAGTCTTGCTATTAGTAGTCATGTGAATTTGGTATTCATTTGATATTTTGATGAGATGTATGTTGTCTTTTCCTCTAGTGGTGTTATGTGAACGTCAACTACATGACACTTCACCATTATTTGGGCCTAGAGGAAGGCATGGGGAAGTAATAAGTAGATGATGGATTGCTAGAGTGACAGAAGCTTAAACCCTAGTTTATGTGTTGCTTCGTTAGGGGCTGATATGGATCCATATGTTTAATGTTGTGGTTAGGTTTACCTTAATACTCCTTTTTGTAGTTACAGATGCTTGCAATAGGGGTTAATAATAAGTGGGATACTTGTCCAAGTTAGGGCAGTACCCAAGTATCGGTCCACCCACATATCAAATTATCAAAGTACCGAATGCGAATCTTATGAACGTGATGAAAACTAGCTTGACGATAATTCCCAATGTGTCCTCGGGAGCTCCTTCTTCATTATTAGAATTTGTCCAGGCTTATCCTTTGCTACATAAAGGATTGGGCCACCTTTCTGCACTTTATTTACTTTATTTACTTTTTGCTCGTCACTATTTATCTTATCACAAAACTATCTATTACCTACAATTTCAGTGCTTGCAGAGAAAACCTTACTGAAAACCGCTTATCATTTCCTTCTGCTCCTCATTGGGTTCGACACTCTTACTTATCGAAAGTACTACGATAGATCCCCTACACTTGTGGGTCATCAAGACTCTTTTCTGGCGCCATTGCCGGGGAGTGTAGCGCTTTTGGTGAGTGGAACTTGGCAAGGAAACATTTATATAGTGTGCTGAAATTTTCTGTTACTTGTCACTATGGAAACTAATCCTTTGATGGGCTTGTTTGGGGTATCTTCACCCCCAAACAGAAGAGCAAAGAGTTGCTCCTCAACCTACTGAACTTTATGAAAATATTCACTTTGAGATTCCTTCGAGTATGATAGAAAAACTGCTAGCTAATCCATTTGCAGGAGACGGAACATTGCATCCCGATTTACACCTTATCTTTGTGGATGAAGTTTGTGGATTATTTAAGCTTGCTGGTATTCCCAATGATGTTGTCAAAAGGAAGGGTCTTCCCTTTATATTTGAAGGGAGATGCATTGACATGGTATAGGCTATGTGATGATACGAGATGTTGGAATTATAAGCGATTGAAGTTGGAATTTCACCAGAAGTTTTATCCTATGCATCTTGTTCATTGTGACATAATTACATATATAATTTCTGGCCTCGCAAAGGAGAAAGCATCGCTCAATCTTGGGGGAGGCTTAAGTCAATGTTGTATTCATGCCCCAATCATGATCTCTCTCGGGAAATGATTATTCAGAAATTTTTATGCTCGGCTTTCTCTCGATAATCGCAACCTGCTCGATACTTCCTGTGCTGGTTCTTATATGCTGAAGACTATTGATTTCAAATGGGACTTATTGGAAAGAATTAAACGCAACTCTGAAGATTGGTGTTCCGACGATGGTAAGGAGTGAGGTATGACACCTAAGTTCGATTGTGTTAAATCTTTTATGGATACTGATGCTTTCCGTGGATTTAGCTCTAAATATGGACTTGACTCTGAGATAGTAGCTACTTTCTGTGAATATTTTGCTACTCATGTTGATCTCCCTAAAGAGAAGTGGTTTAAATATAATCCTCCTATTGAATTGAAAGTAGTTGCACCTATTACAGTCGAAGAAAAGACTATTACATATAGTGATCCTATTGTTCCTACTGCTTATGTTGAAAAACCTCCTTTTTCCTGTTAGGATAAAAGATCACGCTAAAGCTTCGACTGTTGTTCGTAAGAGTAATACTAGGACCTATACACCTCCTGAGCAAATTAATGTTGAACCTAGTATTGCTATGGTTAAAGATCTCTTGGATGAGGATTTAGATGGGAATGTTATTTCTTTCTTGGGTGAGACTGCTAATATTGCTAGACCTGATACTAAGACACGTAGACCTGTTGTAGGCATGCCTGTTATTTCTATTAAAATAGGAGATCATTATTATCATGGCTTATGTGATATGGGTGCTAGTGCTAGTGCGATACCTTATGATCTTTATAAATAAATTATGCACGATATTGCACCTGTTGAATTAGAAGACATTGATGTTACTATTAAGCTTGCTAATAGGGATACCATCAAACCTATTGGGATTGTTAGAGATGTTGAAGTTTTGTGTGGGAAGGTTAAATACCCTGCCGATTTTCTTGTTCTTGCTTCCCCACATGATGATTTTTGTCCCATTATTTTTGGTAGACCCTTCTTGAATACAACTAGTGCTAAGATTAATTGTGAAAGGAATATTGTCACTGTTGGCATAGATGGTATGTCTCATGAGTTTAATTTTGCCAAGTTTAGTAGACAACCTCGTCAAAGGGAACCATCTAGTAAGGATGAAATTATTGGTCTTGCTTCCATTGTTGTTCCTCCAACTGATCCGTTAGAACAATATTTGCTAGACCATGAAAATGATATGTTTATGAAGGAAAGGGAAGAAATAGATGAGGTATTCCTTAAACAGGAACCTATGCTGAAACATAACCTTCCCGTTGAAATTCTTGGGGATCCCCCTCCACCCAAGGGTGATCTCGTGTTTGAACTCAAACCCTTACCTGATAATCTTAAGTATGCTTATCTTGATGAAAAATAAATATATCATGTTATTATTTGTGCTAACCTTTCAGAGAAAGAAGAAGAAAGGTTATTGAAAACTCTGAAGAAGCACCAAGCTGCTATTGGATATACTCTGGATGATTTTAAGGGCATTAGTCCCACATTATGTGAACACAAAAGTTCAGTAGAGAAAGATGCCAAGCCAGTTAGAGATCCTCAAAGACAATTAAATCCCAAAATGAAGGAAGTGGTAAGAAAGGAGATTCTAAAGCTCCTTAAGGCAGGTATTATTTATCCCGTTGCTGATAATGAATGGATAAGCCTTGTCCATTGTGTCCCTAAAAAGGGAGGTATTACCGTTGTTCCTAACGATAAAGATGAACTGATCCCGCAAAGAGTTATTACATGTTATAGGATGGTAATTGATTTCCGTAAGTTAAATAAAGCTACTAAGAAAGATCATTACCCTTTACCTTTTATTGATCAAATGCTAGAATGGCTATCCAAACACACACATTTTTGCTTTCTAGATGGTTATTCTGGCTTCTCTCAAATACCTGTGTCAGCGAAGGATCAATCTAAAACTACTTTTACTTGCCCTTTTGGTACTTTTGCTTATAGACGTATGCCTTTTGGTTTATGTAACGCACCTGCTACCTTTCAAAGATGCATGATGGCTATATTCTCTGATTTTTGTGAAAAGATTTGTGAGGTATTCATGGATGACTTCTCCGTCTATGGATCCTCTTTTGATGATTGTTTGAGCAACCTTGATCGAGTTTTGCAGAGATGCGAAGACACTAGTCTCGTCCTGAATTGGGAAAAGTGTCACTTTATGGTTAATGAAGGCATTGTCTTGGGGCACAAGATCTCCGAGAGAGGTATTGAAGTTGATAAAGCCAAAGTTGATGCTATTGAAAAGATGCCATGTCCCAAGGACATAAAAGGCATAAGAAGTTTCCTTGGTCACGCCGGCTTTTATAGGAGGTTCATTAAGGACTTTTCTAAAATCTCTAGGCCTCTGACTAATTTATTGCAAAAAGATATTCCTTATGTCTTTGATGATGATTGTGTAGAAGCATTTGAAACACTTAAGAAAGCTTTGACCACTGCACCTATTGTTCAGCCACCTGATTGGAATTTACCTTTTGAAATTATGTGCGATGCTACTGATTATGTTGTAGGTGCTGTTTTAGGGCAAAGAGTCGATAAAAAATTGAATGTTATCCAGTATGCTAGTAAGACTCTTCATCTTGCCGGAGAAATTATGCTACTCTTGAAAAAGAGTTCTTAGCAGTTGTGTTTGCATGTGATAAGTTTAGACCTTATATTGTTGATTCCAAAGTTACTATTCACACTGATCATGCTGCTATTAAATATCTTATGGAAAAGAAAGATGCTAAGCCTAGACTCATTAGATGGGTTCTCTTGCTCCAAGAATTTGGCTTGCATATTATTGATAGAAAGGGAGCTGAGAACCCCGTTGTAGACAACTTGTCTAGGTTAGAGAATGTTCTTGATGACCCACTGCCTATTAATGATAGCTTTCCTGATGAACAATTAGCGGTCGTCAATGCTTCTCGTATTGCTCCTTAGTATGCTGACTATGCTAATTACATTGTTGCTAAATATATACCGCCTAGTTTCACATACCAGCAAAAGAAAAAGTTCTTTTATGATTTAAGACACTATTTCTGGGATGACCCACATCTTTATAAAGAAGGAGTAGATGGTGTTATTAGACGTTGTGTGCCTAAGCATGAACAGGAACAGATCCTATGCAAGTGTCACTCTGAATCCTATGGAGGACACCACGCTAGAGATAGAACTGCACACAAGGTACTACAATCTGGTTTTTATTGGCCTACTCTCTTCAAAGATGTTCGTAAGTTTGTCTTATCTTGTGATGAATGTCAAAGAATAGGTAACATTAGTAGACGTCAAGAAATGCCTATGAATTATTCTCTTGTTATTGAACCATTTGATGTTTGGGGCTTTGATTATATGGGACCTTTTCCTGTCTCCAATGGTTATACACATATTTTAGTTTTTGTTGATTACGTTACTAAGTGGGTAGAAGCTATTCCAACTAGTAGTGCTGCTCATAACACTTCTATTAAAATGCTTAAAGAAGTTATTTTTCCCAGGTTTGGAGTCCCTAGATATCTTATGACTGATGGTGGTTCACATTTTATTCATGGTGCTTTGCGTAAGATGCTCGCTAAGTATGATGTCAATCATAGAATAGCATCTCCTTATCATCCACAGTCCAGTGGTCAAGTAGAGTTGAGCAATAGAGAGCTCAAATTAATTTTGCAAAAGACTGTGAATAGATCTAGGAAGAATTGGTCCAAAAAACTTGATGATGCATTATGGGCCTATCGAACTACATACAAAAATCCAATGGGTATGTCTCCTTATAAGATGGTTTATGGAAAAGCATGTCATTTACCTCTTGAACTTGAACATAGGGCATATTGGGCTATCAAAGAGCTCAATTATGACTTCAAACTTGCCGGTGAGAAGAGGTTGTTTGATATTAGCTCACTTGATGAATGGAGAACCCAAGCCTATGAGAATGCCAAGCTTTTCAAAGAAAAAGTCAAACACTTGCATGATAAGAGGATAAAAAAGCGTGAGTTTAACGTAGGAGATTATGTGTTATTATCCAAGTCTCGTTTAAGATTTTTTGCAGGAAAACTTCTCTCAAAATGGGAAGGTCCCTACGTTATCGAGGAGGTCTATCGTTCTGGTGCTATAAAAATCAACAACTTCGAAGGCACAAACCCGAGGGTGGTAAACGGTCAAAGAATTAAACATTATATTTCAGGTAATCCTATCAATGTTGAAACTAATATTATTGAAACCATAACCCCCGAGGAATACATAAGGGACACTTTCCAGAACGTTCCAGACTCCGAAAAGGCATATGTACGTGGTACGGTAAGTAAACCGACTTCAAAACAACTCTAATGGCATTTTTTATCAGTTTTGGATTATTTAAGAATTTTAGGAAGAAAGAAGTAGTCCGAAAGGGACATGAGGCCCCCATGAGAGTGGAGGGCGCGCCCCCTGTCTCATGGGCACCTCGTGTGCCTCCCGGACTCCGTTTTCTTGTATGTTACGTATTTTGGTTGGTAAAAATTCATTATATATACTCCCGAAGGTTTTGACCAACGTATCACGCAAATATCCTCTGTTTTCGTTTCGAGCTGTTTCTGTTTCAGATCTAGAGCATCATGTCGTCTCCAAGCGCTCCCAAGGACAAGTGTTTCGAGAGGGTTATCAACCCTATATCTTGGAGGTCTTGCATCATCCTCAAACCATTGAGATGCGTGAGGGGGTGCTGCACATCCGCGATGTGGAGGGACCAAGGCATACCGGGAGCGTGGAGACAAAGCTTGAAGCCGTGGAGCAAGAAGTTTTCAAGTGTCAAGGGATGGTGGAGCGTGGACTCAACGCCAACCAGATGATGATCATGGAGTTCACCAACAACCACAAGCTGGATGTCAAAGTCATTGGGGAGATCATCTTCAAGCTTCAAGAGAAAATCGAGCACCTCCAAGCCCAGATTTATGACCTGCAAAACCAGAACTATGAGTATGAATATAGATTCAAAAGGATGAGTTTGGCTGCAGATTTAAGGATCCCGAAGACTCGATCATCCTTCTATGATGGAGAGCCTATGCCTTGGAAGATGGACGACAAGCCTACATCATCACCACCACCATCACCTCCGAGGAAATAATCTCATGAGTATGGCACTCCCCTTGGCAACTGCCAAGCTTGGGGGAGGTGCCCCGGTATCATATCACCATCACACTCCTATCTTTACTGCTTTATTTAGTTCAATCCTTTTAGTAGTATCTTGATCTAGTAGTTTGAAGTTTTGATATCAAGTAGTTTTGAGTTTTGCATTGTGATCCCTTTATGTAATCGAGTCAGTGTGCTATCTATAATAAAGATTAGTGTTGAGTCAAGGGCTTTGCTATGTTGCTATGATCTTGAGAAAGTAGAAAGAATAAAAGGGTTCATATTGATCTTATGGATAGTGATAACTTCACACATAGAAAGTATGAGGCATAAAAATTGTTGAGAGTTGATGAACGTAGCCTTGGCCATCGTTGCAATCAATAGGAAGTGACAAGGAAAGAGGGGTTCACATATAAATATATTATCTTGGACATCTTTTATGATTGTGAAGCACTCATTTAGTATGACATGCTAAAAGAGTTGATGTTGGACAAGGAAGACAACATAATGGTTTATGTTTTCCGACATTTCAGTTAAGTATATTGTTATTGACCTTCCAAACATGTTGAGCTTGCCTTTTCCCCTCTTGCTAGCCAAATTCTTTGCACCAAGTAGAGATACTACTTGTGCTTCCAAGTATCCTTAAACCCAGTTTTGCCATGAGAGTCCACCATATCTACCTATGGATTGAGTAAGATCCTTCAAGTAAGTTGTCATCGGTGCAAGCAATAAAAATTGCTCTCTAAATATGTATGACTTATTAGTGCAGAGAAAATAAACTTTGTACGAACTTGTTGTGGAAGTAATAAAAGCGACAGACTGCATAATAAAGGTCCACATACAAGGGGCAATATAAAGTGACGTTCTTTTGCATTAAGATTTCGTGCATCAACCCTAAACGCACATGACAACCTCTGCTTCCCTCTGCGAAGGGCCTATCTTCTACTTTATGTTTTTACTTTATGCTTGAGTCAAGGTGATCCTCACCTTTCCCTTTTTCATTTTATCTTTTGGCAAGCTCTTCGTGTTTGAAAGATCTTGATATATATATCCAATTGGATGTAAGTTAGCATGGGCTATTATTGTTGACATCACCTAAAGGTGAATACGTTGGGAGACAACACAATAAGCCCCTATCTTTCTCAGTGTTTGGCTGAAACTCTATAACCACAAGTATTGCGTGAGTGTTAGCAATTATAGGAGACTACGAGATAGTTGAGTATGTGAGCTTGCTGAAAAGCTCTATTATTGACTCTTTCTGATGTTACGATAAATTGCAATTGCTTCAATGACTGAGATTATAGTTTGTTAGTTCCCAATGAAGTTTTTGAACCATACTTGACATTGTGAATTGCTTATTACTTAAGCATAGGAAATCATATGACAAAATCTATATATGTTGCTGTTATTAGAATGATCATGATGCCCTCATGTCCATATTTTATTTTTATCGACACCTCTATCTCTAAACATGTGGACATATTTTTCGATTTCGGTTACCGCTTGAGGACAAGCGAGGTCTGAGCTTGGGGGAGTTGATACGTGCTTTTATATCAATATTTATTGCATTATGGGTTGTTATTACACATTATATCTCAATACTTATGGCTATTCTCTCTTATTTTACAAGGTTTACCATGAAGAGGGGGGATGCCGGCAGCTGGAATTCTGGCTGGAAAAGGAGCAAACGTTGGCAACCTATTCTGCACAACTCCAAAAGACCTGAGACTCCACGAAACAACTTTTCAGATTTAATAAGAATTTTTGGGCAAAAGAAATAGGCCAGGGGGGCACACCCTGTCCAGGAGACAGGAGGGCGCGCCCCCCCTGTAGGGCGCGCCCCTATCTCCTGGGCTCCCCGGTGGGCCTCCGACGTCCATCTTCTGCTATATGAAGGGTTTTCACCTGGAAAAAATCGTGGGCAAGCTTACGGGACGAAACTCCGATGCCACGAGGCGGAACCTTGGCGAAATCAATTTAGGGCTCTGGCGGAGCTGTTCTGCCGGGGACACTTCCCTCCGGGAGGGGGAAATCATCACCAACAATCCTCTCATCGGGAGGGGGTCAACCTCCGTCAACATCTTCACCAGCACCATCTCATCTCCAAACCCTAGTTCATCTCTTGTATCCAATCTTGTATCAAAACCACAAATTGGTACCTGTGGGTTGCTAGTAGTGTTGATTACTCCTTGTAGTTGATGCTATTTGGTTTACTTGGTGGAAGATCATATGTTCAGATCCTTTATGCATATTATTACCCTCGATTATGAACATGAATATGCTTTGTGAGTAGTTACGTTTGTTCCCGAGGACATGGGTGAAGTCTTGCTATTAGTAGTCATGTGAATTTGGTATTCGATTCGATATTTTGATGAGATGTATGTTGTCTCTCCTCTAGTGGTGTTATGTGAGCGTCGACTACATGACACTTCACCATTATTTGGGCCTAGAGGAAGGCATAGGGAAGTAATAAGTAGATGATGGGTTGCTAGAGTGATGAAGCTTAAACCCTAGTTTATGCGTTGCTTCGTTAGGGGTTGATATGGACCCATATGTTTAATGCTGTGGTTAGGTTTACCTTAATACTCCTTTTTGTAGTTGCGGATGCTTGCAATAGGGGTTAATCATAAGTGGGATTCTTGTCCATGTTAGGGCAGTACCCAAGTGCCGGTCCACCCACATATCAAATTATCAAAGTACCAAACGCGAATCTTATGAACGTGATGAAAACTAGCTTGACGATAATTCCCAATGTGTCCTCGGGAGCTCCTTCTTCATTATTAGAAATTGTCCAGGCTTATCTTTTGCTACATAAAGGATTGGGCCACCTTGCTGCACTTTATTTACTTTTTGCTAATTACTATTTATCTTATCACAAAACTATCTATCACCTACTATTTCAGTGCGTGTAGAGAAAACCTTACTGAAAATCGCTTATCATTTCCTTCTGCTCCTCGTTGGGTTCGACACTCTTACTTATCAAAAGGACTACGATAGATCCCCTATACTTGTGGGTCATCAATACACAGTTCCGCTTCTTTGAAGACCAACAGACAAGAGATCGTCCAAGAAGGTGACATGTGTCTGATGTAGACTTGCGATCAACTTTGTCACCAGCATAATCAGCATCTAAGTATCTGTAGGACCTTGAAGTATGTCTAGAGGGGGGGTGATTAGACTACTTGACCAATAAAAACTTAACCTTTTCCCAATTTTAGAGTTTGGCAGATTTTAGCTATTTTAGGACAAGTCAAGCAATCATCACACAATTCAAGCAAGCATGCAAAGAGTATATAGGCAGCGGAAATTAAAGCATGCAACTTGCAAGAAAGTAAAGGGAAGGGTTTGGAGGATTCAAACGCAATTGGAGACACGGATGTTTTTGGCGTGGTTCTGATAGGTGGTGCTATCGTACATCCACGTTGATGGAGACTTCAACCCACGAAGGGTAACGGTTGCGCGAGTCCACGGAGGGCTCCACCCATGAAGGGTCCATGAAGAAGCAACTTTGTCTATCCCACCATGGCCGTCGCCCACGAAGGACTTGCCTCACTAGCGGTAGATCTTCACGAAGTAGGCGATCTCCTTGCCCTTACAAACTCCTTGGTTCAACTCCACAATCTTGTCGGAGGCTCCCAGGTGACACCTAGCCAATCTAGGAGACACCACTCTCCAAGAAGTAACAAATGGTGCGTTGATGATGAACTCCTTGCTCTTGTGCTTCAAATGATAGTCTCCCCAACACTCAACTCTCTCTCATAGTTTTTGGATCTGGTGGAAAGAAGATTTGAGTGGAAAGCAACTTGGGAAGGCTAGAGATCAAGATTCATATGGTAGGAATGGAATATCTTGGCCTCAACACATGAGTAGGTGGTTCTCTCTCAGAAATGGTAAGTTGGAAGTGTAGGTTAGTTCTGATGGCTCTCTTCACGAATGAAGAGGAGGTGGAGGGGTATATATAGTCTCCACACAAAATCTAACCATTACACACAATTTACCAAACTCGGTGGGACCGAATCATTAAACTCGGTCGGACCGATTTAGTAAACCTAGTGACCGTTAGTGATTTTCGGTGGGACTGACATGCATCTCGGTGGGACCGATATGATTAGGGTTAGGGCATAACGTAATCTCGGTAAGACCGATTACAAAAACTCGGTGAGACCGATTTGGTAATAAGCTTTCCAGAGAGTTGGTCAGGTAAACTCGGTGGGACCGATTTGCTCTTTTCGGTGAGACCGAAATGTTACAAAAAGGAAACAGAGAGTTTACATTGCAATCTCGGTGGGACCGATCGCTCACTTCGGTTAGACCAAAACGTTACGAAGGGAAACAGAGAGATTACAACCCCATCTCGGTGAGACCGAGATCCCTATCGGTAAGACCGATTTGCTTAGGGTTTGTGGCAGTGGCTATGACTTTTGGAATCGGTGGCACCGGATAGGAAGAATCGGTGTGACCGATTTGGGTTTTGGGTTTAGGTCATTTGTGGATGTGGGAAAGTAGTTGAGGGTTTTGGAGCATATCACTAAGCACATGAAGCAAGAGGCTCATTAAGCAACACCTCATCCCTCCTTGATAGTATTGGCTTTCCTATAGACTCAATGTGATCTTGGATCACTAAAATGTAAAATGAAGAGTCTTGAGCTTTTGAGCTTGAGCCAATCCTTTGTCCTTAGTATTTTGAGGGATCCACTTTCATCATCCATGCCATGCCATTCATTGAGCTTTCCTGAAATAATAGTCTTGGAATAGCATTAGCTCAATGAGCTATATGTTGTTATGAATTACCAAAACCACCTAGGGATAGTTGCACTTTCAATCTCCCCCTTTTTGGTAATTGATGACAACATATAGATCAAAGCTTCGACAAAAGATAATAAGATTGAATAACATCATCGCTTTGAGAAGTATGTGATAAGCAAGAGCTCCCCCTAAATTTGTGCATGGGTTAAGATTTGCTTTGGACTGCAAATGCACAATGAATTAGGCTCATGGGTTACTCTTCCATGTCACATACATCTTGGTGGAGCGCTCAAAATAATAAACAATGAATACATGCACTCATCACCAAGCATAGTGAGTGATCACATAAGATAGATAGGATAATATCAAGCATGCATAAGTTTAGCTTATGATCAAACACATGATCATCAATGTCTCACAAGCATAGTATCTCAACCAAAAGCAAAATAAAGCAAGAGAGAACAAAAGCAACACTCTCTCTCGAAGCCTATGATCTATACATTTTTCTCCCCCTTTGGCAACAAGTTACCAAAAAGTTCATAGAAAATGCATAGTGCTAGATCGACTCTCGGGCTTGATCTTACGGTGGTGGTGTTCGATGACTCCAAGGACGAAGGCTTCAGTTGAAGTAGAGGGTGCTGGAGTGGATGCTGGAGCTGGTTGCACTGGAACTGTAGGGACAGTAGCTAGTGCTGAAGTTGTTGCTCTAGTGTCTGTAACTGGCATTGCAACTGACCTCTGGGCACTCTGGCAAGCACATTGGTGGTAGTCTTGCCCTGCTTCTCCTGCATGTCCTCCTGCAGCTGCTCTACAACTGACTGAATCTCAGTTACTTTAACATCAAGGTCATGGAATTTGTAGTCAACATCAGTTCTTCTTCTTGAAGCATATGGATCTTCCATCCTCCATAGTCTCAGCCCTGAATCCTTCCCGATTCTCATGTCCTCAGCCACAGGATGGGCATCATTGTGGTCTGGTATCTTGGGCTTGAGCTTTCTTAGGACATGTCCTTCTTCATCCTCATCTTCACAACATTGGGCTTTGGGGCCTTGTTCTTCTCAGCAATTTGGAATACTCCTAGTATTCCTCTTTGGAACTTGCTTGGCCTTGGAGGCAGCTTTGGGTGCTTCCTTGGGCTTGGATGTTGCAGCCCCTGATCTGATTGCATCACCCATAAGCTTAGGTGCCTTAGGTGCTGGTGCAGCATCCTCTTCCTCTTCATCAGAATCTCTTCTCATAGAGGGCTTTCCAAGGACCTTGGCAGTTGTGGTTCTTGCTCTCTTCTTTTTCTTGTCCTGATCACCATCATCCTCTGATTCAATTGTGAACTTCATAGTTTCACCAGTGGGGACTTTCTGAGGTTTGGAAGAAGTGACTTTCTTCTCATGTGCTTCCTTGGGTTGAACCTGAGCTGGCACTTGAGTGGACTTTCTGGCCTTTGGCATTGGTGTCCTCTTGGCAGGAACTTTCTTCTTCAGACCTGGCTTAGTGCTATGTGCAGATCCATATTCCCTCTTGAGCACCACTTTCTTGGAAGTGGCCTCATCTTCCTCAGCTTTGTAATCTTCATCCTCTGAATCTGAAGTTCTTTTCCTCCTTTGCCTAGTTGCAGCTTTAGGAAAATTGCTAGGAGTACTTCTGCTCCCTTCATCTATAGTTGACGGACTAGTGCCTTCACTCAAGTCCATCTGCTCTACTGACCTGTTCTGGCTGTCACTCTGACTCTGACATACTGCAAAAGCTGACTGCTGACCCTGTGAAGAGTTATAGATGAGATAGAAAAGATGAGCATCACAAAATGCAGAGATTTTTGCAAAAGAATGATTCAAAAGTTCAGTTTTAGTTTTCCACAGAAAGCATTTCGGATCAACCGATTTTCAAACTCGGTGATACCGAAGCAGTTTTGGAAACTAAACTGATGATCTTGGTTAGACCGAGTCACAGTTCGGTGGCACCGAGACTGCTAGGGTTTCACAGAATCCTCAAATCGGTCGCACCGATTAGTAATTCTTGGTCAGACCGAGAGTCACTAGTGCAATGGCATAAGCCAAATCGGTGAGACCGAGTTTTTCAACTTGGTGGGTCCGAGATGGTTTTGGCGGAAACCTAACCCTAAAAATTTGAATCTCATCTAATCTATGGACTACTTTGGCTGGATAGAAGAGTTTCAATCGTGGCAAGATTCAATAAAAATACAATGTGCTTGGAATCAGACGTGGATAGCACAAAGATCAAGTCCATACCCTAACTTGGTGGTGGACTTCCTATGGCGGCAACGGTGGGGACGAAATCCGTTAACGGTGGCGGAGACCAAATGACGAGGAGGCTCTTTGGCGGCGAGGACGATCCGAGACCTCCGATGGCAGAGCGAGCTATTCTTGTGAGCGAAGGGTTTCGGAGAAATTTCCAAAATTTTGCCCGTGGCTATATATAGCCTGACCCTGTCGGTGTGACCGAGTGTAACAACTCGGTGGCACCGAGATGCATAACTGTGTTCAGTGACAGCAAATCGGTGAGACCGAGAAGTTCAAATCGGTTGCACCGAGATTGAAAACACAGATCAACTTGATGATCTCGGTAGGACCGCAATGGTGGAATTGGTCTGACCGAGAATCACAAAGAGGTTTTGGAATTTTAAGTCTATGAGAATCGGGGACTCCGAGTGCTCCTCACACAGAGTGGTTCGAATTTGACTTGATCAAATTTTGTGATGTAGCATGAATAGAGTTTGAGATGAGAAAAGCATAGATAGATAAAGAAGGTTCTTAGGCATTCTTGTCCATCCACTTGGCAAAAAGAAGAGAAACCCAACAATCAAAACAACAAGTGGATGTCCTTGAATGAGTAAAATATGCACCAACATGCTCACGCAATAAGATGGCAAATGAAATATGTGGCAAAGCATGCACAACCAATTCTAGAATCTATCAAACAATTGGCGATGACTAGGTCATCTATATATGAGTATATTGACTTAGATTGATTATAGGTCATACTCATCATTTAAGCTCAAGTGGGGTTACCACTTTTACATAATGCATTGATGTGTTCACACCTTTAGAGTTGCTTTGACTCAATTCTTAGAGTTAAGCTCCCCCTAGATGTGAGATCCCCCCCTTTAGAGGGATGAACTAACCTTGGGTTTTGTCGATGATGACTTCATGTAGGTGTTGAGGATGTAGATGCTCAATGTTGATGTAGATCATTTGGAGCAATCCTTTGGAGTGAGTTGCACTTTCAACTTACCTACATGGGTTAGTCCCACAAGGAACAAACAAGAATATCCATAGACATAGAGTGATGCACACACAAGATGATGTCCATGAATTCATTAGGTTACCTTGTCCCTTGCCTTACCAACATGAGGGTTTGTGACTCCTTGAACTAGTGCAAGATGTGGAAGTTGATTGCACTTGTTCTTGCCAAAATGATATGAGTGAAGAATGTTGGCGGAGTCACCCTCAAGAACTCTCTAGTTCTTCTTCTTCGGGATCCACATCATCTTGATGGGAATCCTTGGAGTTGTAGTTGTACTTGATGAAGTAGAACTTGACGTAGTCTTGGGGACCCACTTGAACGAGGCTTTAGGTGCTTCTTCAAATGCATCAATATCTTCTTGAAGCTTGTCCTTGCCTTTGTTCTTGTGGTCTTGTGGTGGAAGATCATCTTGAGCTTGTGTTCCCTTGAAGGAAGTAGGATCATACTTCTCTTGTTGAGGAAGAAACTTCCTCTTGGGGTATTGATCTTCTTCCCACTCAACTCCATTGGCATTAAACTTCCGTTCAAAACCAACACCTTGATTCTTCCGGTGCCTTCCTTGCTTGCGTACAATTTCCTCGAATTGCTTACTCCCGGTAAGGCTCTTGTAAACACCTTTCTCTATGATTCCCTTCAATAAGCTATTTTCTTGCTCAACTGTAACTTGGCTAAGAGAATCATTAGTGGAATCAAGAGAACTACTAGAAGCAACAATATTGGATTTGACATTATTATTGTTACTACTAGAGGAAGTATCTTTCTTATATTTGTTACTAGACTTGACTTGAGGCATGTAAGTAGATAAGAGTAAACGCTTGGCAATGTAAGAAGAACTTTTCTTGCGAAGATCATCATTGATTGCTTTTAAGAACTCATGCTCTTGCTCAAGATTGAGCTTTTCAAAGTGTAACTTCTCATGAGCCCTTAAAAGTTCTTGATGATCTTCGTAGATAGTTTCATGAGCTAACTTAAGAGAGTTTAGTTCTTTAGTTAGAAGCTCAATCTTCTCCTTATCACTGTCATTCATTTTATCTTGGTTAGCATGATTAATTGACGTTTCATCATAGTATTCATCACTAGAGTTGTCATCAAGTAAATCATCATCCACAAGCAAGTCATCTTCATCACTATTGAAATCAACATACTCAGGATGTGTTACCTTTGGACCTTTGGCCATGAAGCATCTTCCAACACCTTCATTTGGTGAGTCAAATATGTCGTAGGAGTTGGTTGACACAAGTGCTAGACCGGTAACACCTTCATCTTGAGTATATTCGGAGTCGGAGTGATAGCTTCTCTCAGAGTGATTGTCGGAGTCGGAGCCGGATACCCATTCACCAACATGAGCTTGATGTCTTCGTTTTGTGTAGCTCCTTGATGACTTGTCCTTCCTTTCCAAATCCTTGCTTCTCCGTGAGGGTCTTCGTTCATAACGATCATCTCTACTCCTCCTCTCTCTTGGTGGTGATTCTTCTCTTTTGCTCCTTCTTCTTGGAGAATCTTCTCTTCCTTTGTAGGGTGTCGTACACTCATTGGAGTAGTGTCCGGGTCTCCCACAATTGTAGCAATTGCGCTCTCGACTAGAAGATCTCTTGTCATTGTAAGACCTTGACTTGGAGCTTCTTTCTTTGCTTCTACTCTTGTAGAATTTGTAGAAGTTCTTCACCATTAAGCTCAATTCTTCATTGAAGGTTGGTTTCTCACTTGATGATGTGGGGGCTTCACTTGAGGCTTTGTAAGCACCACTTGACTTGTTGTGAAGTTCCTCCTTATCCTTGAGTGACATCTCATGAGCAACAATTCTTCCAATGACTTCCGTTGGCTTGAGATCTTTGTAGTTTGTCATCATTTGAATCAATGTGCACACGGTATCATACTTTCCATCCAATGCTCTTAAGATCTTCTTGATGATGAATTTGTCGGTCATCTCTTCACTCCCTAAGCCGGCAATCTAATTTGTGATAAGAGCAAGCCTAGAGTACATTTCAGCGACACCTTCACCATCCTTCATTTTGGACTTGTCAAGCTGACTTTGGAGCACATCCAACTTGGATTCCTTGACGGACTCGGTACCTTCATGCATATCAATCAAAGTGTCCCAAATTTACTTTGCATTCTCAAGACGGCTGATTTTGTTGAATTCTTCGGGGCACAATCCGTTGAAGATGATATCACAAGCTTGAGCATTGTATTGCAGCATCTTCAATTCTTCCGCATTAGCTTCACGGTTCGGTTCTCTCCCATCGAAAAATTTACCTTGCAAGCCAATACAAATAATTGCCCAAATGGCGTGGTTATGTCCAAGAATATGCATTTTCATCTTATGCTTCCAACTAGCAAAATTAGTACCATCGAAGTAAGGACCTCTACGGTGATAATTTCCCTCGCTAGACGCCATACTCTCCTAGGTTGTGAAACCAAGGCTATGATCACCAAAAGCTATGGAAATCAAAGCAAATGGAGACCAAAGCTCTGATACCACTTGTAGGACCTTGAAGTATGTTTAGAGGGGGGGTGATTAGACTACTTGACCAATAAAAACTTAACCTTTTCCCAATTTTAGAGTTTGGCAGATTTTAGCTATTTTAGGACAAGTCAAGCAATCATCACACAATTCAAGCAAGCATGCAAAGAGTATGTAGGCAGCGGAAATTAAACCATGCAACTTGCAAGAAAGTAAAGGGAAGGGTTTGGAGGATTCAAACGCAATTGGAGACATGGATGTTTTTGGCGTGGTTCTGATAGGTTGTGCTATCGTACATCCACGTTGATGGAGACTTCAACCCACGAAGGGTAACGGTTGCGCGAGTCCACGGAGGGCTCCACCCACGAAGGGTCCACGAAGAAGCAACCTTGTCTATCCCACCATGGCCGTCGCCCACGAAGGACTTGCCTCACTAGCGGTAGATCTTAACAAAGTAGGCGATCTCCTTGCCCTTACAAACTCCTTGGTTCAACTCCACAATCTTGCCGTGTAACATCCCAAATTTCCAATTTGGCATGTTATACATAGATCATCCATGCATAGCATATTTCATTGCTTTTCATTTGCAATCCTCGAAATCCTAAGCAACTCAAGGACCCTCGGAGAGAGTTGGGGACTTTCCGAATTTCATATTTGAGTTTTAATCAAATATTGAAGACGAGGATTTTGATTTTGATTATTTTTCTCTCCGGAAAAATATTTCATTCAAATACATAAATTAGGGGAGATAATATGACTTCTCCAAAATAAATGAAATATCGGAGGAAAAATGTTAAAATCATTTTTGGGTTTTTATTTGATTTTATTCAGAATTTTATTTGTCCTAGAAAAATTTGCGTGTTTTAAAAATTGCAATTTAGGGGCCAAGAAAAGTTCATCTCTCTCTAAATATTCCATTTAGACGGAGAAAACTTGTTTTGGAATTTTTAGTTTTTTATTTATTTTTCTAGGATTTTTCTAAGTCGGCGGAATGTTTAAAAAAAACCCGTGCCCGACCGGGCCAAAGGCCCATCCAGGCCGGCCCGCATCACCGCCGCCTCCCCGCGCGCGCCGCCGTGCGCTGCACAGACGCTGAGGGGAGTCCAAGCCGGACTCCTCCCCGGGCGCCCCCTTCCCCAAGCCGGAGCAGCCCCCCCTCCTTAAACAGCCGCCGACGCCGCCCTCACCACCACCCACCACCACCCGCCACCACCACCAGCCAGAGCCGAGCCCGAGCCCCGCCGCCGCCGCCTTGAGCCGCCGCCGCCGTCTTCAGCGCCGCCGCCGCCCGCCCGACCTCGCCGCCCTTGAGAGCCCGCCTGAGCCGCCTGCGCCCGCCGGACGACCTCATGGGAGGTAGCCACCCCATGCTGGTTTTTAAAAATAAAACCCTTCGTTTTTTTGAGAAAACCCTAGTTCATTTTTTTATATAGATCGGTTTTATTTCTTTGGTTTATTTACTTAGCGAGCGTTCGCTCGTCTGTTCGTTTTAACGAACGTGTTCATCGTTTAGTTTCTGCTAACGAACGTTCGTTCATTTAGCGGTTCGTCGTTTTTCTTTTTATCGGATTTATTCTGCGATTATTCTGATCGCGATTTCTGATCCGATGTTCGAACCTATTTATCTTTTCGCTCGTTTATCGGAATCAGGCGATTCAAGCGCCTGGAGTTTCAGCTCGAAACCCTCTTTCCGAATAATCAACTCAAACAAGTTTTAGTCTCTATAAAATTTGACCCTAGTTCAGATTAGTAAACGGATCTTATTTCTTTCGCCGTTTGAGTTTCGTCGCTCCGTTTGATTTGTTTCTTTTTGCAAACCGGAGTTCTTAAGTTGAACTCTCCGGTCAAACTCTTTTATTTGGAGTTCTACTTGTGCATCTTTGTTTGTTGCTTATGTATGTTATTGTTTGTTTGCGATAGAATTCCCGGAGTGCGAAGCGTGTTACTACGAGTCTCTAGGATTCACGGTTCGTCAGCAAGGCAAGTAACACATTGATCATACTCTTTTCATACCCAGTTTTTATGCATTAGTTTCAATCCTCCAACATTGCATGACTAGGATGTCTTTAACATGTGGGTTTTGGGAAGTAGTTGCTGAGGTAGAACCTATTGCCCTGTTTATTATCAAACCCTTGGGAGTTACTTCTACGTTATGCTTATATTGCCATGCTATGCTCGTAGATGTGGATTGGGTTTGAGTGTATCCATGACAGATGTGAGATTGTTAAATTAATGGTTTACGTAAGGTGGCAACTTTAATACACATCTGGTGGATTGAGGCACCTGGGGTATCCAGTGATTGCCTGTTTTATTTTGGAAATCCCGGGGTTACCGTGTGATCTTCCTATGGACCGCCACCCAGGCTCAAAGGGAACTGAGTCTATTCATGCTAGAAACTTCCGTGTGCAGCCACAAGCTATTATGGGCTCTAGCATAGTTGAATAAGTTACGTGAAGCTCTTGAAGAGGTAGATCAGCAGGTAGTGGGTTTTGTAGGTTTGGTATGGTCTACCCGGAGTAAAGAGTTAATGTTTCTGAAAGACTGTGTCTCGGTCATCCGTTTCTCAAACACCATGTAGTGCGAGAAATCCAACGGAGGCGATCAAGTCTTGTGGGGAAAAGTGCGCAAACCTCTGCAGAGTGTACAATCTAATCATGGTTAGCCGTGTCCCCGGTTATGGACAATTCTGAGTATCTAGTACTTGAGTATTCACATGTATCTCAACACTCTAACTTAATATTGCTGGGATGTTAATGATATTAATTGGGATCATTGAGTTGGGGTTACCTTCTCAAATGATGTTTCAACCACCATGATAGTTAAATTAAATTATATTCCTTTGTTGTAGGGAAAAATTGGCTTTTTGCAAAAACTGTAACCATAGAGCTTTCCACCAGCCAAATATGCATGTAGTGGTAGCATTACTCTATTATTTTGCTCCGTTGTGTTACATTGCCAGCATATTCCATGTGCTGACCCGTTCTCGGGCTGCAACGTATTATGTTGCATACTTTTCAGACGAGGAGTAAGGTTCGATAGGTCGTTGCCGTGCAGCTTAGCTATGCCGTTGGAGTTGATGGACTCACTTTATCTTCCAAGCCTTCCGCTGTTATCGCATTAGATGGCCTTAAGCCATACTTTGTAATAAGTTCTCTTTTGAGACATTCAATGTAATAAGTGTGTGATTGCTACTCTGTTATAAATCCTTCGAGTAATCGTGTGTGTCAAGATTATCGATCCAGGATGACACGAAGCACGAGACTTGACCATCGAGGTCGGGTCGCTACAAGATGGTATCAGAGCACACGCTGAGTGTAGGACACGACCACTAAGATAAACCATAGGTCACTCTTCTCTACTCATTTCTGACTCCTCTCCATTTTCCACTCTTTAGGATGAAGGAGATGAAGAACAAGTTTGCACAACCGGATGAAGACACGCCTTTTGGACGCCACTTGAAGGAAGTCACTAGGTACTTGAATATTGGAATACCAAGCTTCCCCGGGATGAACAACGCCACTTTACCAGAAGAAGAGCGCTGGATGATTCAAGTACGAGTTCCAGGAAGGACGTTCTCGCCAACTTCCAAACCCATAGAGTTTTCTTTCGAAGCACCCAGTTGGAGCCTTGGCAAGAGTATGGCAGCTCATATTACCATGGGACGCATTGGAGAAATCTACAACAGGGAGCTTAAGGACACCACCTATCAAATATGTGGGCGCCGAGATGAACAATGGGAGATGATCAGCACCAGGAAGGATAGATCTGTCGCAGCTTTTATCCAGGAGCAAAACCAGCACATTCGACGTCAGGAGAACCAGATGTGCGCAGACATGATGGAGTTGAAGAAGGCGAAAACTAGGATCATCGAGTTGGAGGAAGAACTCAAGTTTACACGCGATGGATATGAGGAGGAAATCAAGACCCTATTGGAGAAGAATGACGACCTAGTCGAAAAGATCGGAATCTTCATGGGAGGACCAGCCCCGAGAGAAGAGGAAGGAGGTCCCACCTGTCCGGACAACTACATCATCATCGACGACACTGATTCAGATCCAAGTGATGATGACTACGAAGATGAAGCCGGAGCTGACATCATGGAGTCTTCCACCGATCAAAATTTCTAGGTGATCACCATATAATAGTAGTATTCCCCCATGTAACTAGTAGTAGTTGAGCACGTTTGCGATAGTCCTAGACCGTTTTGTATGCCCTTGCTTGATTGATTGAATGAATGCTTGTGTTTGCCTCATATACATATGGGTAGTGTTTCTCCCTAGATCTTTTTCTATTCTAATCTCTTCCATCTAAAACCCATCAGATGCCTCCGAGAAGAGACCCCGATTTTGTTTTTCCACCGGAGATCACCCAATTGATCCAACAGCAGAATGCCTTGATGCAATTGCTAGTTTAGAACCAGGGCAATGCCAACAACAACAACGCCAACAACAACCCGCCGCCAGTGGATAACCTCGCCCGTTTCTTAAGGTTACAGCCGCCGGTGTTCTCCAGTAGCATCGAGCCAATAGTTGCAGATGATTGGCTACGCCGTATTGGAAGGGAGTTAACCACCGCAGGATGCACAGATGCTAAGAAGGTGCGTTTTGCCGACACCTGTTGGATGGACTGCGGCAGCATGGTGGGAGAATTTCACAGCCACCTATCCTATCGACACTGTCACATGGGCTCAGTTTCAGCAGGCTTTTCATACTGCCCATGTCTCGACTGGAGCTATGCAGATGAAGAAGCGTGAGTTTCGCAATTTACACCAGGGGAACCGTACTGTTGGCCAGTACGTGGATGAGTTTAGCAAGTTATCACGCTATGCCCCTGATGATGTGGCCACAGATGCCTCGAAGCAGGAGAAGTTTATGGAAGGGATAAATGATGAGATGAGCATGCAGTTGATGGTAGCAACCTTCAACATCTACCAGGAGTTGGTAGATAAGGCTCTAATGATTGAAGGAAAGCAGCAGCAAATTGAGAATCGCAAGAGGAAGTATGGACAAGGGAAATACAACCCAGGAGCTCACCAGAAGCCTCGCTTAACCCCGAACTCGGGAGGACTTGCTCATAACCATGGAGGTCATAACCATACTGGAGGAGGATCGCATAACCATAATGGTGCGAAGAACGGGAATGAGAACGGAGCCAACAATAATCAAAATCGCTCTAACCCATCTACACCCGCAAAGAGGGACTTAAGTCAAGTCATTTGCTACAAGTGCGGGAAGACAGGACACTATGCCAATGACTGCCCTGAAGGAAAGAATGGAAACGGAAATGGGAGCGCTGGGAAGAAGCCCAATCCATTCAACAAAGGACAAGTGAACCACGTTAACATGGAGGAAGTTGAAGAGCAGCCGGACGCGGTAATAGGTAAGTTTTTGGTTCAATCATTTACCGCTATTGTTCTTTTCGATACTGGTGCATCGCATTCATACATATCAAGGGGATTTGCGGAAAAGTTCAAGTTACCAACCCAAACCCTTAGGACCCCTCTTTTAGTGAGTTCGCCTGGAGCAGAGTACATGGCTAGCAGATGGTGCACCCAGATACCCTTAATCATTGGCACGCATGTTTTTCCGTCTGACCTAATCATCTTGGAGTCGCAAGGATTGGATGTGATATTAGGTATGGACTGGATGTCAAAGTATAGAGGAAGTATTGACTGTGCTAGCAAGTCAATTTATCTTACCACCCCGGAGGGAAGACGGATTAAGTATGTATCTAGGCATGTGCCTAGGAGGAACCAAGTAAACGCCCTCACCGGAGTTGTACAGGAGGAAGTACCGATAGTGAAGGATTTTCTGGATGTTTTGCCCGAAGAGTTACCAGGTATGCCACCGGATAGAGACATCGAGTTTTTGATAGAGCTATTGCCAGGTACAGGGCCAATATCCAAGAGACCCTATCGGATGCCAGCAAATGACCTGGAGGAAATTAAGAAGTAGATCAAGGAGTTATTTGAGAAAGGTTACATTCGTAGGAGTTCATCACCTTGGGGAGCCCCAGTACTTTTGGTGGAGAAGAAGGATAAATCCCTGAGGATGGTCGTTGATTACAGAGCTTTGAATGAAGTAACGATAAAGAACAAGTATCCCTTATCGATGATTAATGATCTGTTTGATCAGTTACAAGGAGCTAAGGTGTTTTCGACGATTGATCTACGATCAGGATACCATCAGTTGAAGATCCGAGAGAAGGATATACCAAAGACAGCGTTTACCACACGGTATGGATTATATGAGTATACGGTCATGCCATTTGGACTGACTAACGCCCCTGCCTATTTCATGAGTATGATGAACAAGGTGTTCATGGAGTATTTGGACAAGTTTGTTGTGGTATTTATTGATGATATTATGATATACTCAAAGAACAAAGAGGAGCACGCGGAACACTTGCGTTTGGTTCTCGAGAAACTCAGGGAACACCAGTTATACGCCAAATTCAGCAAGTGCGAGTTTTGGTTGAAAGAAGTTGGATTTCTTGGGCATGTTATATCAGGAGAGGGTATAGCAGTAGATCCCACTAAGGTTCAGTCGGTCACTGAATGGTTGGCACCCACTTGCTTGGCGAGATCCGCATTTCCTTGGGTGGCGAGGATATTATCAGAGATTCATTGAGAATTTTTCCAAGATTGCTAAACCGATGACTGAATTGTTAAAGAAGGATACTAAGTTCAAATGGACAGAGGATTGTGAGACAAGCTTTCAGGAGCTGAAGAAACGATTGACTACAGCTCCAGTGCTGACCTTGCCAGATATACATAAGGAGTTTCAAGTGTATTGTGACACCTCTCGCTTGGGACTTGGATGTGTGCTTATGCAGGAAGGAAGAGTTGTTTCGTATGCCTCACGACAACTGAAGCCACACGAGTTGAACTATGCCACACATGATCTGGAGTTAGCAGCCGTAGTGCATCGTTGAAGACCTGGAGACATTATCTTATTGGAAACTGTTGTGATGTGTACACGGATCATAAGAGCTTGAAGTACATTTTCACACAGAAGGAGTTGAACCTCAGACAGAGGAGATGGTTGGAGCTTATGAAGGATTACGATATGAAGCTACACTATCATCCAGGAAAAGCCAACGTCGTAGCAGACGCTTTGAGCCGGAAGAGTTATGCTAATATTCTTGAGAGCAAAGGATTGCCAAAGGAGTTAGCTGCAGAGATCATGGAACTTCGATTGGAGATTGTTCCAAGAGGTTTTCTTGTAGCAATGGAGGTTCAGTCGACGTTGTTGGACAAGATTCGAGAAGCTCAGAAGGAGGACAAAGAGATTGCTGAGATAAGAGAGAATATGGGTGAAGGTAAAGCCAAAGGTTTTCGCGAGGATGAGCATGATACCTTGTGGTTTGAAGACCGGATCTATGTGCCCAACAATTCGGAGATCCGGAACTTGATACTTCAGGAGGCCCATGACTCACCATACTCGATTCACCCCGGAAACACCAAGATGTATTTGGACTTGAAGGAACGTTTCTGGTGGACTGGTATGAAGAAGGATATTGCCGAGTATGTAGCCGTATGTGATGTATGTCAGAGAGTGAAGGCCGAGCATCAGAAGCCAGCAGGGCTGTTACAGCCTATGCCAATACCCGAATGGAAGTGGGACAAACTTGGTATGGACCTTATTACTGGATTACCCATAACCAAGGCAGGATATGATTCTATATGGGTAGTTGTGGATTGTTTGACCAAAGTAGCTCACTTCATCCCGGTGAAAACAACATATACAAGTGCAAAGTTGGCCAAGATATATATGTCCAGGATCGTATGTTTGCATGGAGTTCGGAGGATCATTGTATCAGATAGAGGAACACAGTTTACTTCAAAGTTTTGGCATCAACTACACCAGACCTTGGGTACCCGATTGGAGTTCAGTACCGCTTTTCACCCTTGAGCGGATGGATGCATGTGAGAGAGTCAATCAGATTCTGGAGGACATGTTGAGAGCTTGTGCGCTAGATTATTGATCTAGTTGGGATGACAATTTGTCGTACGCGGAGTTCTCTTATAACAACAGCTACCAAGCCAGTTTGAAGATGGCACCGTTCGAAGCTCTGTATGGACGCAGATGTAGAACGCCATTGATGTGGGATGAGGTAGGAGACCGTCAGTTGTTTGGACCAGATTTGGTCAAGGAATCAGAGGAGAAAGTTAAACTGATCAGAGACAGACTAAAGATTGCTCAGTCCAGACAGAAGAGTTATGCAGATTCAAAACGCAAGGAAATAACCTATGAAATTGGAGATAAAGCTTATCTACGAGTATCACCCTTGAGGGGAGTAAAACGTTTTGGAGTTAAGGGAAAGTTAGCCCCGAGATTTGTAGGGCCATATCGTATTTTGGAACGGATGGGAGAAGTTGCCTACAAGCTGGAGTTACGAAGGATTGTCGAGTTCACGATGTGTTTCACGATCGCGGTGAAGAAGTGCCATCTTTGAGATGGCCGATATACCATTGAATGATACAGTGCCTTTGGAGGCGATTCAGCTGGATAATAATCTAACCTATGAGGAGAAGCCAGTAAAGATTCTTGACTTTGACAGTCGAGTCACTCGCAACAAAGTTATCAAGTTTTGCAAAGTTCAGTGGAGTCATCATACCGAGGAAGAAGCCACCTGGGAGCGAGAAGAAGATATTCGCAAGGACCATCCGCACCTATTTTCTAACCAACCCGAATCTCGAGGGCGAGATTCATCTTAAGGGGGGTAGGTTTGTAACATCCCAAATTTCCAATTTGGCATGTTATACATAGATCATCCATGCATAGCATATTTCATTGCTTTTCATTTGCAATCCTCGAAATCCTAAGCAACTCAAGGACCCTCAGAGAGAGTTGGGGATTTTCCAATTTTCATATTTGAGTTTTAATCAAATATTGAAGACGAGGATTTTGTTTTTGATTATTTTTCTCTCTGGAAAAATATTTCATTCAAATACATAAATGAGGGGAGATAATATGACTTCTCCAAAAATAAATGAAATATCGGAGGAAAAATGTTAAAATCATTTTTGGGTTTTTATTTGATTTTATTGGGAATTTTATTTGTCCTAGAAAATTTTGCAAGTTTTAAAAATTGCATTTTAGGGGCCAAGAAAAGTTCATCTCTCTCTAAATATTCCATTTAGACGGAGAAAACTTGTTTTGGAATTTTTAGATTTTTATTTATTTTTCTAGGATTTTTCTAAGTCGATGGAATGTTTTAAAAAAAACCGCGCCCGACCGGGCCAAAGGCCCAGCCAGGCCGGCCCGCATCGTCACCGCCTCACACATGCGCAGGCGGCATGCAGATGGACGCCGAGGAGTCCGAGCCGATTCCTCCCCGGCGCCCCTTCCCAGCTGGAGTAGCCCCTCCTCCTTAAATAGCCGCCGCCGCCGCCTCACCACCACCCACCACCACCACCACCACCACCTTGAGCCGAGCCCGAGCCGAGCCCGCCGCCGCCGCCCTTGAGCCGCGCCGCCGTCTTCAGCGCCGCCGCCGCCCGCCCGACCTCGCCGCCCTCCGCTAAGCCCACGAGCCGCCCGCCCCGTCGGACGACCTCGCCGGAGGTAGCCACCCCGCCGCTGATTTTTTTTAAATAAAACCCTTCGTTTTTTTTGAGAAAACCCTAGTTCGTTTTTTATATAGATCGGTTTATTTCTTTGGTTTATTTACTTAGCGACCGTTCGCTCATCCGTTCGTTTTAATGAACGTTTTCATCGTTTAGTTTCTGCTAACGAACGTTCGTTTGTTTATCCGTTCGTTGTTTATCTTTTTATCGGATTTATTCCGCGATTATTCTGATCGCGATTTCTGATCCGATGTTCAAACCTATTTATCTTTTCGCTCGTTTATTGGAATCAGGCGATTCAAGCGCCTGGAGTTTCAACTCGAAACCCTCTTTCTGAATAATCAACTCAAACAAGTTTTTGTCTTTGTAAAATTTGACCCTAGTTCAGATTAGTAAACGGATCTTATTTCTTTCGCCGTTTGAGTTTCGTCGCTCTGTTTGATTTGTTTCTTTTTGCAAACCGGAGTTCTTAAGTTGAACTCTCCGGTCAAACTTTTTTATTTGGAGTTCTACTTGTGCATCTTTGTTTGTTGCTTATGTATGTTATTGTTTGTTTGCGATAGAATTCCCGGAGTGCGAAGCGTGTTACTAAGAGTCTCTAGGATTCACGGTTCGTTAGCAAGGCAAGTAACACATTGATCATACTCTTTTCATTCCCAGTTTTTATGCATTAGTTTCAATCCTTCAACATTGCATGACTAGGATGTCTTTAACATGTGGGTTTTGGGAAGTAGTTGCTGAGGTAGAACATGTTGCCCTGTTTATTATCAAACCCTTGGGAGTTACTTCTACGTTATGCTTATATTGCCATGCTATGCTCGTAGACGTGGATTGGGTTTGAGTGTATCCATGACATATGTGAGATTGTTAAATTAATGGTTTACGTAAGGTGGCAACTTTAATACACATCTGGGTGGATTGAGGCACCTGGGGTATCCAGTGATTGCCTGTTTTATTTTGGAAATCCCGGGGTTACCGTGTGATCTTCCTATGGACCGCCACCCAGGCTCAAAGGGAGCTGAGTCTATTCATGCTAGAAACTTCCGTGTGCAGCCACAAGCTATTATGGGCTCTGGCATAGTTGAGTAAGTTACGTGAAGCTCTTGAAGAGGTAGATCAGCAGGTAGTGGGTTTTGTAGGTTTGGTATGGTCTACCCGGAGTAGAGAGTTAATGTTTCTGAAAGACTGTGTCTCGGTCATCCGTTTCTCAAACACCATGTAGTGCGGGAAATCCAACGGAGGCGATCGAGTCTTGTGGGGAAAAGTGCACAAACCTCTGCAGAGTGTACAATCTAATCATGGTTAGCCGTGTCCCCGGTTATGGACAATTCTGAGTATCTAGTACTTGAGTATTCACATGTATCTCAACACTCTAACTTAATATTGCTGGGATGTTAATGATATTAATTGGGATCATTGAGTTGGGGTTACCTTCTCAAATGATGTTTCAACCACCATGATAGTTAAATTAAATTATATTCCTTTGTTGTAGGGAAAAATTGGCTTTTTGCAAAAACTGTAACCATAGAGCTTTCCACCAGCCAAATATGCATGTAGTGGTAGCATTACTCTATTATTTTGCTCTGTTGTGTTACATTGCCAGCATATTCCATGTGCTGACCCGTTCTTGGGCTGCAACGTATTATGTTGCAGACTTTTCAGACGAGGATTAAGGTTCGATAGGTCGTTGCCGTGCAGCTCAGCTATGCCGTTGGAGTTGATGGACCCACTTTATCTTCCAAGCCTTCCGCTGTTATCGCATTAGATGGCCTTAAGCCATACTTTGTAATAGGTTCTCTTTTGAGACATTCGATGTAATAAGTGTGTGATTGCTACTCTGTTATAAATCCTTCGAGTACTGTGTGTGTCAGCATTACCGATCCAGGAATGACACGGAAGCACAGAGACTTGACCATCTGAGGTCGGGTCGCTACATGTCGGAGGCTCCCAAGTGACACCTAGCCAATCTAGGAGACACCACTCTCCAACAAGTAACAAATGGTGCGTTGATGATGAACTCCTTGCTCTTGTGCTTCAAATGATAGTCTCCCCAACACTCAACTCTCTCTCATAGGTTTTGGATCTGGTGGAAAGAAGATTTGAGTGGAAAGCAACTTAGGAAGGCTAGAGGTCAAGATTCATATGGTAGGAATGGAATATCTTGGCCTCAGCACATGAGTAGGTGGTTCTCTCTCAGAAATGGTAAGTTGGAAGTGTAGGTTCGTTCTGATGGCTCTCTCCACGAATGAAGAGGAGGTGGAGGGGTATATATAGCCTCCACACAAAATCTAACCGTTACACACAATTTACCAAACTCGGTGGGACCGAATCGTTAAACTCGGTCGGACCGATTTAGTAAACCTAGTGACCGTTAGTGATTTTCGGTGGGACTAACATGCATCTCGGTGAGACCGATATGATTAGGGTTAGGGCATAACGTAATCTCGGTAAGACCGATTACACAAACTCGGTGAGACCGATTTGGTAATAAGCTTTCCAGAGAGTTGGTCAGGTAAACTTGGTGGGACCGATTTGCTCTTTTCGGTGAGACCGAAATGTTACAAAAAGGAAATAGAGAGTTTACATTGCAATCTCGGTGGGACCGATCGCTCACTTCGGTTAGACCGAAACGTTACGAAGGGAAACAGAGATATTACAACCCCATCTCGGTGAGACCGAGATCCCTATCGGTAAGATCGATTTGCTTAGGGTTTGTGGCAGTGGCTATGACTTTTGGAATCGGTGGCGCCGGATAGGAAGAATCGGTGTGACCAATTTTGGCTTTGGGTTTAGGTCATTTGTGGATGTGGGAAAGTAGTTGAGGGTTTTGGAGCATATCACTAAGCACATGAAGCAAGAGGCTCATTAAGCAACACCTCATCCCTCCTTGATAGTATTGGCTTTCCTATAGACTCAATGTGATCTTGGATCACTAAAATGTAAAATGAAGAGTCTTGAGCTTTTGAGCTTGAGCCAATCCTTTGTCCTTAGTATTTTGAGGGATCCACTTTCATCATCCATCCCATGCCATTCATTGAGCTTTCCTGAAATAATAGTCTTGGAATAGCATTAGCTCAATGAGCTATACGTTGTTATGAATTACCAAAACCACCTAGGGATAGTTGCACTTTCAGTATCCAACTAGATCAAACGACGAGCCCTTTGGATACCATAATCCTAGTGTTGGGGTGTGAGCCAAATATCAAAGAATTTGCTTCATCGCAAGGTGATGCGATTCCTTTGGTGCTGCTTGGAATCGGGCACACATGCAAACACTAAGCATAATATCAGGCCTAGATGCACATAAGTATAGTAAAGAACCAATCACGGAGCGGTATACCTTTTGATTGAACTCTTTACTATTGTCGTCGGGGCCAAGATGACTTTTGGTTGGCATTGGCATCGTGTACCCTCTGCAGTCTTGCATTCCAAACTTTTTCAGGAAATCTTTGAGATATTTTTCTTGTGATATGAAGATGCCATTGCGCTGTTGACAGATTTGAAGACCGAGGAAGAACTTCAGCTCTCCCATCATGGACATCTGATATTGCTCTTGCATCATGTATCCAAACTCATCACTATCTCTTATCAGTGCAGCTGAAGATGATGTCATCCACATATGTTTGACACACAAACAGTTCACCATCATATGTCTTCGTGAAGAGAGTGGGATCTAGAGAACCATGTTTGAAGCCTTTGCTCTTCAGGAATTCTTTGAGTGTGTCATGTTAGGGAACGCGGTAATTTCAAAACAATTCCTACGATCACGCAAGATCTATCTAGGAGATGCATAGCAACGAGACGGGAGAGTGTGTCCACGTACCCTCGTAGACTGAAAGCGGAAGCGTTTAGTTAACGCGGTTGATGTAGTTGAATGTCTTCATGATCCAACCGATCCAAGTACCGAACGTACGGCACCTCCGTATTCAACACTCGTTCAACATGATGACGTCCCTCGAGCTCTTGATCCAGTTGAGGGCGAGGGAGAGTTCCGTCAGCATGATAGCGTGGTGACGTTGTTGATGGTGTTACCGGCGCAGGGCTTCGTCTAAGCACTACGATGACATGACCGAGGTGTGTAACTGTGGAGGGGGGTGCTACGTCTTGAGTTTGCGTTGGTTTTCCTTGAAGAGGAAAGGGTGATGCAGCAAAGTAGCGTAAGTATTTCCCTCAGTTTTTGAGAACGAAGGTATCAATCCAGTAGGAGGCTCCTCAAAAGTCCCACACACCTACACAAACAAACAAAGAACTCGCAACCAACACAATAAAGGGGTTGTCAATCCCTTCACGGCCACTTGCGAAAGTGAGATCTAATAGAGATAATATGATAAGATAAATATATTTTTGGTATTTTATAATATAGATGCAAAAAGTAAAGATGCAAGTAGATTGAAAGCTTATTGTTCTTGGCGGCTGAGCCCAGTTGCGCGAATCTCTTGACATCAGCAGTGGTGACACCTTCACCGACTTTGGGAATGCCTGTCTTGACGACATACCAAAGATCAACATCAATGGCTTCAAGATGCATGCGCATCTTATTCTTCTAGTAGGGGTAATCAGTGCCATCGAAGACGGGGCCCGCAACGGAGACCTTGATTATCCCTGCAGTCGACATAGCTAAAACTCCAGGTGGTTAAACCGAATCACATAGAACAAGGGAGTATTTTGCTTTGATACCAATTGAAAGTGCTAGTTATTGACTAGAGGGGGGTGAATAGGCGATTTTTATGGAAGTTTTCGAAACACGATGGCTTTGAAGACAAACAAGTAAACTAAACCTATATATTAAGTAGCGGAATGTAAACTACACTAGACAAGCATTAGTCAAGCATACAATACAGTGGAAGCATGAAGACTAACGACAGCTAGGTAGACAGGATCAGAATAGAAGACAGTACAAAGCCAAACAGATATAAGTCTTCACACTGTGACGTCAAATGAATCAGGCAGGTAAGCAATGACTTCACGATGACAAACTAAAGAGTAAGGAGAGTAGGGGATAGAACCAGTTGCTTGGTGAAGACAAGGATTTGGTAGACCAGTTCCAGTTGCTGTGACAACTGTATGTCTGGTTAGGGAGGCTGAGATTGAACTCAGAAGACCGTGTCTTCACCATATTCCCCTTGAGCCAAAGACACCCAGTCCTCGCCCAATCACTTTGGTAAGTCTTCAAGGTAGACTTCCAAACCTTCACAGACTTAGTTCACCGGCAATCCACAACGACTTTTGGATGCTCAGAACGTGACGCCTAACCGACTGGAGGATTCACAGTCCTCAAGTGTAACAAGTCTTCAGATCACGCGGACAGAAAGACTTCAGTAATGCCTAACACTCTTTGGCTCTAGGTGTTTTGGCCTTAGACCTCGCAAGGATCTCTCTCTCTCAAATGCTTCGGAGGTGGGCTGCTCTCAAACGACAAAAATCGTGCACTAACTCTGAGCAGCGACCAATTTATGGTGTAGGGGGTGGGCTATTTATAGCCAAGTGGCAACCCGACCTGATATATCCGAAATGACCCTAGGTCACTAAGGAACCGACACGTGTCCAACGGTTGGATTTCAAACACACGCGGCAGCTTGGCTTGGGCTACAAGCAAAGCTGACTCATCCAGCTTTGGATAAGGTTTGCTCTCATTGTCTTCGCTCGAAGACATGGGATTTGGTTGAGCATCACATCAGTCATTCTGACTTTGTTCACTTGGACCCCACTTAACAGTATGGTGGTTCCTATGACTCAATAAATAATAAAGGAAACTACGAAGCAGCTATGTCTTCGCACTCCATAGTCTTCAAGTGAATATCTTCACATGTCATAATATTCATCGTGAATGTCTCCACAAACCACAATTATCTTCAATGTCTTCACACATTTTTAGGGGTCATCTCTAGTAGGTAAACCGAATCAATGAGGGACTACTACCTGAGTTGTCCTGCAATTCTCACAAACACATTAGTCCCTCAACCACGTTTGTCGTTAATACACCAAAACCAACTAAGGGTGGCACTAGATGCACTTACAGAACACATGATCCCAGTGATTGAAACTAATACCAGAAATTAGCATATATTTACTTCATCTAGTAAACCACGGTGCATATAAAAAACTAAACTGAAGAATATAGGTTTAATTGGCAAAAGTAAATTCAAATTTGGACAAATGCAAGGTGATGGCATGAAGAGCTAAAGAACACCCTCATAAAACTTTTGTAAAATGCAAGGGATAAATGCAAGGCATATGAATTCTCGTACCATATTGAATTTAAATTTGGATAGACAAACAAGAATTCAGAACAGATAAATAAAATCAGAGCTAAGTATTCAATGTAGCCAAGCATACAAAAATTAGGAAATAGCAGTTAAATTCATATATGAACGAAGTACACAAAAATTTAAAGTAAGCAATAGATGGCAACAATGTTTACCTACAGGCCTTCAATCAAAGACACCTGGGTATGCATCACGGGAAGAATAACTAAGATGGGAGGCCGGGTGTCCAATTGTTGTCCAGTACCCGAGGAAGTCCCAAGTTGTGATCAACCAACAAATATCTCGCAGGGAATGTGCACGAGGACAAAAGAGGGATTTGCTAACCAGGGGTAGCTGTATGCCTGCTATTGGAGGACCATGGGAATGAAAATGAGTTGTGGAGCACCGAGTTTAAATGGGAATGCATCAGTTACTTGTGGAGATCGTGGGGAGACGAAGTGAAGAGTCGATCATCAATGACATGCAGCAGAAGCGTTTCTTTGTTTTTTTAGCTGAACAGTTTAATTGCTAAGATAAAAGTGTGGGCCATTTGGTTAGTGTCAGCAAGCTAAAAACTGCTAAAGAACAACGAGATTACATTACCTCCACATCGAGAAGCTTAGTCAAAACCAGTGAAGTAAATGCGACTCTATTGACCTGGGGAAGACGTGGATAAAACCAGGTTCCTGGCCAATGATGACGGCGGTGGAGCAAAGCAATGGCGCCGGTGGCCAAAGGGCGGGGCAGAGCAACGACACTGGTGGCCAAAGGGCGGATGACGTGTGTCCCAACTGCACCTGGAGGCTTGGAGCAGAGGAAGGGGGTGCGCCCAGGCCGATAGTGTTGTTCCTCGACGACCTGGGGCAGCAGCAACGAAACCTCGCCCAGTCTGCGTCCCAGCGCTCAGGTACCTGCGGCCACCGGTGGGCCAAAACAGACATCGGACATCGGGCAACGAACAGTGGTGGACGGGCGGCGCGAGCAAGCGAGGGGGCGGCCATGGCGCGTGGCGCCATCGGCTGGTGGAGGATCCAATCTGCGGGAGGCTGACGGCCGTCTTGGATCTTGCGGCGGAGGTGGTGGAGGCAGTCCGGCGGCGGAGAGGCGGTATAGGCGCGGGGCGACCATGGCGGGGTGGGCACCGGCGTTGGGCTGCAGGTGGGTGGGATCCAATCCTATGGGAGGGTCAGCGGCCGTGCGGGCTGCGGGTGAGGGAAAAGGCAGGTCTTTTTTCCACCGCCGTGACCGCAGGGGAATAAGATTGATTGGGTGATTTTGGAAACTGAATAATGACGTGGCAAATCGCTGGCGTGGACATTGTGCATGATGAAAGAATATAGAGAAGTGGGGAGCAACTTCTTAAGAATGGTAGATTGGATTTTGAAGAGTGTGGAATTGAGGGAGTAGTTTTTTTAGTTAAATTATACTAGACTCTTTCAGTAGGTTTTTTTGAGTAATTTTTTGTGATGCAATTTTTTTGAGAACTTGCAATTTTTTTGAGGTTTTTTTTAGTAACGGAGGGAGTAGTTTTTTTTTTTTTTTTTGAGAAATACGGAGGGAGTAGCTTCGTTCATTTATTTGCTCAGCCGGGCGGACGAAATTCAAAAGTCAGCCCACCAACCCGGTCCGAAGCAACACCGCACCTCATCGGTTCACCCCGTCTTCCCCAATCCTAAACCTCCCACCATTCTCGTCGTCAGCAACGCTAACCCCCAGAGCCTCGTCTCCCATGGCCACGGCGCCGCACCTCGCCTTCCACCTCCCCTTCCCCTTCCCCTCCACCTCCCGCCCGCCGCCCCGAGCCCTAGCACCTCCGCCCCCGCGCCGGGCCCCTCTCCGCCTCGCCGCGGGGCGCCGATTCCGGCCGCCCACCGCGGACGACGAGCCCCCCGAGGCCGCCGAGGACTCGTCCCACGGTCTCAACCGGTACGACCAGCTCGCGCGCCACGTGGAGAGAGCGCGGAAGCGGCAGCAGGCCGACCAGCCGGAGGTCACCGCCGACCACCCGCTCTTCTCGTCCCCTCCCCCGGCCGCCGCCGGCGGGAGCTATGACCCCGACGACGAGTTCTTCGACGAGATCGACCGCGCTATTGCCGAGAAAAGGGAGGAGTTCACGCGGCGCGGGCTCATTAAGCCCACCCCGCCTCCGCCGCCCGAGGTGGACGTCCCCGCCGACGAGCTGTCCCCCGAGGAGGCCATCGACCTCGACGAGATTCGGAGGCTGCAGGGACTCAGTGTGGCGTCCGTGGCCGACGAGGAGGACGAGGAAGGCGAGGAGGGGTACGGCGACGAGGGCTTGCCGCTCGACGAAGACGGCGAAGCCTTTGATGTGGCGGACGAGCTCGGCCTAGAGGGGGACAGGATACGGCAGCCCGCCTTCCGCATGACGCTGGCCGAGCTCCTCGACGAGAGCAAGCTGGTGCCGGTAGCGGTGACGGGCGACCAGGACGTCGCGCTCTCGGGGGTGCAGAGCGACGCCACCCTCGTGGCGGCCGGGGACCTCTTCGTGTGCGTCGGAGAGAGCGGGCTTGCTGGGCTTACCGAGGCTGACAAGCGCGGTGCCGTTGCCGTCGTGGCCGACCAGGACGTGGACATCGAGGGCACCCTGGCCTGTCGCGCTCTGGTTATCGTCGATGACATCACGGCCGCTCTCTGCGTGCTCCCTGCCTGCCTCTACCGACGACCCTCCAAGGACATGGCTGTTATTGGCATCACGGGCACAGACGGGGTCACCACCACGTCCCACCTCGTCAAAGCAATGTACGAGGCCATGGGTGTCAGGACTGGCATGGTAGGCGCTCTCGGAGCCTATGCCTTCGGCAGTAACAAGCTGGATGCGCAGCCTGCTGCATCAGGTGATTCAATGGCCGTGCAGAAGCTGATGGCAACGATGTTGCACAATGGCGCTGAAGCGGTTGTGTTGGAGACGACCACTGATGAGATGCTACCATCAGGTGTGGACAGTGAGATAGATTACGATATTGCTGTGCTGACCAATGTTAGGCATGCCAATTTGGAGGCTGTCATGACTTACGAGGGGTACATGAGCAGCATGGCCTCCCTTTTCTCCAGAATGGTGGACCCTGAGCGCCACCGTAAGGTGGTAAACATCGATGATCCGAGCGCACCATTCTTCGCCGCCCAAGGGGGGCATGGTGTCCCGGTGGTGACATATTCATTTGAGAACAAGAAGGCTGATGTGCACACACTTAAGTACCAGCTTTCTCTGTTTGAGACGGAGGTTCTGGTACAGACACCACATGGAATCCTTGAAATTTCCTCTGGACTGCTTGGAAGAGACAACATCTACAATATCCTTGCAACTGTGGCAGTTGGTGTTGCAGTGGGTGCGCCATTGGAGGACATAGTGAAAGGTATTGAAGAGGTGGATGCAATCCCAGGCCGGTGTGAGCTAATTGACGAGGAGCAAGCCTTTGGGGTGATCATTGATCATGCGAGGACACCGGAAGCTCTGTCAAGGCTTCTTGACAGTGTAAAGGAACTAGGCCCACGGCGTATTGTCACTGGTATGATACTTTCTCTCGTGGTTCTCACTAACACACTGCCTCCACAAAGTTATATTGGTTTCAAACTGTTAATTTGCCATAGATTTTGCTATATTTTCTCTATTCCGGTTGTGGTATTACAAACTGAGCCTCCTGGTATGTTGTTCTCTGTAGTTGTTGGATGTTGCGGTGAGAAAGAAAGAGGGAAGAGGCCAATGATGACAAAGATTGCCGCTGAGAAAAGTGATGTTGTTATGTTGACATCTGACAATCCAGCAAGTGAAGATCCATGTATGGTTCTTAGTATATTTCGTTATGAGATCCTAATGTTATTGAACAAACGAGTGAGCTGAAGTTTTACACATTTCTTGGTCTATTCTGAGCAGTGGATATCCTGGACGATATGTTGTCTGGTGTAGGATGGACCATGGAAGAATACTTGAAGCATGGTGCAAATGATTATTACCCGCCCCTGCCAAATGGTCACAGACTCTTCTTACATGATATTAGAAGAGTTGCAGTGCGAGCTGCTGTTGCAATGGGCGAGCAAGGCGATGTTATTGTAAGTTTTCTATAATTTTCTTCACTATAAGGAAAGATTTTCTGCTGACCATAGTCACCGTATAATCCTATGTGGAGAAATTGTTGAAATATGCTACACTTGAATCTCCATGCGTAAGATCCTGTGTAAAAATGCTTACAGAAGCTGATCTTGGCTCTTGTCAGATTCCAGCTATAGTCATTTCAAAGATCTAATCCCCAAATGCATTAATCTATTAGAATGTAGAACATGCTCAGAAACCTTGAAAGTAGATTGATGTGTTACTATCTGCGGCGAACTTAATGTGCTAGTGAACAACTAAGGAGTTGCATTAATGTTATGAGGTGATATTATGTACAGAGGGAGTATTACATTTTTACTGCTGACCATCTTCCACCTGTTGGCCCATCTAGATCCTTATTCCTGATTGCTTTGGTTCATCCTTCAGGTTGTCACTGGAAAAGGGAATGATACTTATCAGATGGAAGGCGATAAGAAGGAGTTCTTCGATGACAGGGAAGAGTGCCGAGAAGCACTGCAATACGTTGATCAATTGCATCGATCTGGAATAGATACCTCTGAGTTTCCATGGCGGTACGTTTTGTTCTAAATCAGTTTTGCCCTGTTCCCAGGGCTTCATCCCTCATGATTCATGAGTATGTGCTTGTTGCCATAAGGTTGTGCCTAACACTTTGGCCTTACATCTGGTTTTTCATGTCCTATAGAAAATACAAGCCTCCACCAAAACACCCAAAGGAATCACACGATATAAATTCCAGTCCAATTCGTGTGATGTACCTTGTATTTTTTTTTTTTTTTTGCATAGCTTGCCCTGACCGCATTTGCATTGCGTCAGAGATTCTGCTGTGCCAGGTTTCCTCTTTTGCAATGCCGTTTCACATGAAAACCACCGATTTACTGATCTTGCTTCTCTCTGGCTGCCACAGGTTACCAGAAAGCCACTGATGTTCGCAAGATGGCTGAGCTTCTCAAAGATAGACTAGCCGATCTGATCCAGCTTTTGCTCAAGGTTCTAACTTCGGTTGCTGACTGCTAACAAACAACTAGCTTATGATCATCGTTGATGATTGCTGGAGAGTAGATAAGTAGATGGCCTTGAAAGTTGTAAGTTATTTTACGGTACATTGAAGGTACACCGGAATGGAAAAAAGCAATTTGCCCAATGTCAGTTTTCATGAAAAATAGACAAATAAATGTCCGGGTTCTTCATGTGCAAAAATTTTATGAAGTGTGCTACAATCCAGAGGGTACACATTTCTCTGATCGTGTTTGGTATAGTACCTTGAAAAACAAGTGGCGTTTGCATGGTACACATTTATTTAATGTTGGACAAAGGAGAGAATCGGTTCTTTCCATTTAACAAAGAAATCAATCGGCGTCGCCCCACAGATTAAATCTTTGGGAGGAGGGTTACATTCCATATTTCATCTCTGAACATATTCTCTTCCATATTTTTCATTCCGATTTTGATTATGGGCTGCCGCTGGGGCGGCGCAATCGGGGGAACACCGGTCGGATGGAGGCGTCCATATAAGAGACCTCCATATAAAGAGGTTGCCATACATACTTCTACTGCGCCAGACGAATATTGCTCTCTATTTGTCGTCTCAAACATGTCTCGACTTCATCTAGAACTACACATCTTGTTCTTATGCAGCGTTCTTCTTGCACATCAAACCCTTGGAGGCCGAGTTCATCAGACCAATTATCAGGAGGTGAAAGCTAAACAGTGGTGCCCCCCTCGTCAATTTAAATATGCAATGACATTGTTTTTTACATGCGTCGATCTAGACATCGCACGAATCTGTTCACGGTTCAGGCTTAGATGCACCGGACATATCATCTCCTATCATCATCAAGAGTAGTTTTCATCTTGTTTCTTGTGTTGAAAGTTCAAACTTCATACTCCCTGCTTTCAATAATAAGTGTTGTGGTTTTAGTCCAAATTAACTAAAACCTACACGGTCTCTGGTAATCTAACAGTAAACTGAATCCTCTGACTGCTTCAAATAGAATATTCACTGACGAGTATATGCTACCCTAATTATGCCTTGGCAGGAAAATGTTGGTGCCAGCATGGAACCCAAAGCATCAAGTTCATCACGGTCATTGAGCTCCGTTCATCTTCAGCTACCATACATTGAGCTCCCACCCAAGCATGGTGGCACTGTTCAGCCATACGTGAGTTCCTTTGCTTGGCCCTCTATTTAATTACCGACTAATATTTTTTTGCGAGAATATTTAGTGACTAATGTAGCTTCATGTATTAATTTCAGGAGGCTGTTTATATTAAAAACAGTGACAGTGACAGTGGCTATTATGGAGTATCTGCCACCCTGGATGTCTATGGATACAATCTCAAAGATGGCCAAGCGAGCGGGGCAGCAATTTCGATAAATAACTTTGAGGCTGATTTTAGCAAGAACGTCAGTACAATTACCGTTGGATGGGTGGTAAGTTGCCTTCTGCTCTGTTGATTTGCCTCGTTATTGCGATGGCTTTTCTCTACTTAAACCTTTCTCACTTATATCGATCGAAAAATATGTAGGTGTGGCCATCTTACTTTAATGACTCACAAACTTACCTTTATACGGCTTGGACGGTAAGTGTGTCCTTCAAATTGGTCTTGTGATGATGATTTTTAGAAGCTCGCAAACTACGTACACCGACTTCTTTCTTCACTGAATGAGGGTTTTAACAAGCTTGTGATGATTAAATCATGACATGAATGTAACTGCAGAAAGACAGCCGGCAGAGTACAGGGTGTGTCAACTATGATTGTCCTGGTATCCAGCTTGTGAGCGGGTCTCCAATATTCCCCGGAGATGTCATAGCCCCAGTGTCCAAGGTTAACGGGACACGGCAAACTATCACCATTAAGCTGTTCAGGGTACGTGCGCATGTGTTCACTTGCAAGTTTTCCGCTCAACAGGCATGTGGAATATATGGTTAAAACTCTAATGCAGTGGTCTTTTTCTCCATGAAATATGTAAAAATTACAGACCAAGTTGAACGGGAACTGGTGGTTGCACGCTGGTGTAAACGACGAGGACCCGATCCCGGTCGCCTACTTCCCGGCGTCACTATTTGACGACTTTTTCTTCAAAGCAACTCAAGTCGTGTTGGGTGGCCATGCTCTCAAGTCTAAGACTACCACACCTCCTCCGATGGGCAGTGGAGCCTTCGGCTCTGAGTGGGACAACGCGGCGAAGATCCGAGACATTCATGTCATCATGGAGGATGGGCGGAGCAACTTTATCGACGATGATCTGTCCACCGATGTCACTGACGTCAAGCTTTACTCCCTCTGGCCAATTTCAGCAGGACAATTCGCTTACGGAGGACCAGGAAGGAAGAACTAGTAGCAAATTGTGTGTGTTGCTCGTATATGTGTGTTGCTATACTTGTGCAATGTGTTGATGGATGAATGGATAATAACGTGCTCGAATTGCATGATATGTGTGTTTTGGCGATGGATGAATACAAGACTTGATATGTGCATGTGCTCAAATCAGTGTTGCCAACTTTGTTATAGTGAGAAACAGGGGTTTCGGACGCACCTGTGCAAAAGTAAAAATTGAAACCTACACTTGCTATTTTGTAATGAAACAGGCGCACGGGGTTGGGTCGTCATGAATCGCTGGGTGTTGTACGCAATGAGCTTCCACGCGGAGGGAAAAGATAACCCGCAACCTCAATTTTTTGAAGAAATGGCACTGGGCCATTCCGCGTGTGAGAAACACTTTGCTTCATTTGCGAGCTTGGCAGGCAGGTTACCCGTGTGTTTCTATCAAGTCAGAAGAAGTAGAAATCGATGTGGAGGTACTGTTGGTATGAGCATGGGTGCGTGAAAGCTAAATTTTATACCACCTCATAACACAAGCGTCCATGTCCTTGTCTCTTCCTCCGACCTTGCACCTCTTTGTTTTTTTCCTTGGTGCATATTTTTCTAGAATCACCGCGCCGGAGGGAGCTCCCCCACCTGAATATATTGCTCAAAAGCGGCAAGCCGCAAGCACATCCACTAAGATTACGAAGACACACAAATGCACGAGGAGAGGAACAGCCGCCACGAGAGGACATCGTCCTTATCACACTGCTTGTGTAAGCGATGTGACCACAAATCTATGTCCGAGACAACATGTTTTAGAGTGAGGGAGGAGTGAGAGTCAAGGTTCAAACTTTGCATTTCTGCCATCCCAAATACGCCAGAGAATCGCCCGTAGGATACACAGTCGTTCAGTCTGTGTGGCGTCGCTGCATCCCAAAGAAGTGAGGTGTCGGTGGAATGGAGGTAGATGCCGAGCCACTGCTAAATCCTATCTACAAGTGGACATGAGATGAAGAGGTGATCCGTGTCCTCCGTTTGATGAGAATATCTGTGGCAGTCCTTGACTTGTGTGCAAAGTTGGCCATTGTATTTAGCCTTCCTTTGAAGACCAACCAAGCTAAAACCTTGATCTTATTTGGCACCTTGGTCTGCTATGTGCATTTGGCTATATATCTTCGTCTGTCTTCACTAGTAGAAAATATGTCATCGGTCCCGGTTTTAGAGGGTCTTTAGTCCCGGTTCTGCAACCAGCACAAAACGGTCGAAACTAATGCCCACCACTTTAGTCCCGGTTGGCTTACGAACCGGAACTAAAGGAGCTCCACGTGGCCGTTATGGGGCGCCCAGGCAGGAGGACCTTTAGTCCTGGTTGGTAACACCGACCGGGACTAAAAGGCAGCCATGTGTCAGCAGCTGCCAGGTGCTGGGGTTTTCGTTTTTTTTAAAGGAGGGGTTTAGGGGTTTTCATATTGTGTTTCCCCCTTTTATTTTTGTGTTTACCCTTCAATTCTTTTACATTTAGGGTTTCATTTTTATTTAATGTTTTTCATTCAACTCGACGCTACCTACTACATATAGCAATGAAGGAACCATTACACAAGATCGTCATGAACATATATAGAGAGAAGTGACCTCTCTTTCTCCGTGCTTGGTTGAACAATAAGTTTTCGTATATCTATCCGACGCTACTACATATATACAATATAACATCTCTTATGATCCCTGACATCATCTACCCAAATCCATTTGCAATTCCTAATGGTATTCTCCATCTTTAGGTATGACGCGGTCAACAAAGAATCCCACCAATTCCTCTTGAATTGCTCGTATGCGATCATGTGGTAGGAGTTCGTTCCGCTTCTCCTAGATCTAATTTAAAGAAGGGGGTCAATACATATATATGAATGAAACTCAACACAATTGATGGTAATAAAATAAAATTGTGAATATTGTCTCCTCAAACTGGATTTCGCCAAGGCATTTGACACGATCGAACATGTTGCTATGCTTATGATTATGCAGCATATGGGCTTTGATGATAGGTGGCTCAATTGGGTAAAATGCATTTTCTCTTCTGGCAAGTCAGCGGTGCTTTTAAATGGTGTCCCGGGTCGGCAATTCAACTGTAAATGCGGGGTTCGCCAAGGAGACCCCTTCTCTCCATTGATTTTTGTGCTGGCGGTGACCTCTTACAAGCTGCAATCAATGATGCCTTCCGACAAGGGAGAATCAAACTACCGTTCCCCAGACAGAATCAACATGACTACCCTATGATACAGTACGCAGACAACACACTCATACTTCTTCCCGCCTGCCCAGTTCAAGCACAAACGATTAAAAACATTCTCACTGACTACGCTGCCTCCATTGGACTGAAGATAAACTTCCACAAGTCCACACTGATCCCAATCAACTGTGAGTCCAACTGCTACAACGAGCTCTCCACTATCTTTGGATGCAAGGTGGGATCCATGCCATTCACTTACCTAGGGTTACCTCTAGGGACAACCAAGCCTTCTGTCCAAGATCTAATGCCGCTGGTTTGCACAATGGAACGACGGATGACAAGCACTCTGGCCTTGATGTCTTATGGAGCCAAGCTCTCTTTACTCAATACAATGATCACATCCCTAGCTATCTTTGCTCTGTGCACTCTCAGACTGCCACCTACGATCCTTGATCTGCTTGACAAACTGCGAAGGAAAAATCTATGGACAAAGAAGACTGAACAAGGGGACAAATGCAATTCGCTTGCGGCTTGGAGTATGGTGTGTCGACCAAAACAGTGTGGGGGTCTTGGCATAATTAACCTACGTACACAAAGTGATGCCCTACTCCTCAAATACCTACATAAATTTTACAACAGACACGATGTACCTTGGGTGGAGCTCATATGGTCGACATACTACACAAACAAAATCCCCCATGCCACGGAACCATGCGGGTCTTTCTGGTGGCGAGATGTTCTCAAGCTCACCCGATTTACAGAGGTATATCCAAAGCAATTGTGCACGATAGAACCACAATACTTATGTGGAAAGACCTGTGGCTCGACGCCACTCTCGATGAAACGTACCAGTCGCGCTTTTTCCTTCGCTAAAAATGAGGATATTTCGGTTAAAGATTTCCTGGAATCCACGTCGCTGCATGAAACGTTTCACCTACCTCTCTCAGTTCAGGCAATGCAAGAAGTCCGTGATCTGCAGCAATAGGTGAGGCATGTTGGTAACAATATTGGCCCGACCCCACATGATAACTGGACATACTGCATTGGGGATCAGTGGAATTTAAAGCAATCAGGTATTACAAGTTCTACTTTAGGGAACGCATGCACACCAATCGTACAAGTGGCTCTGGGCAGCAAAGTCAACGTTGAAAATTAAGGTGTTTGGGTGGCTACTTCTCTCAGATCGCTTAAACACGCGTAATATGCTCAAGAGGAGGCACTACAACATTGGAGACGACTACAACTGCCTTCTTTGTGACCAGCGAATTGAAGAGACTGTCGAACACATGATCTTCCAATGTCCTTTTAGCCAACGCTGTTGGTCCATTCTAGGGATCACTTGGCAACACAATGGTTCTAGGCTTCGATGGATCAGTTTGGCAGCTCAAGATTGGAACAATCCCATGTTCATGGATGTCTTCCTTCAAGCGGCTTGGAGTATTTGGAAAGAGAGGAATAACAAGCATTTCAGAAGCATCACACCAACTTTACTCTCTTGGCTTCAACGTTTTCAACATGATTTTAGCCTGCTTCAACATAGAACTAAGGAGGATCTGAGAGACTTTGTTCTCTCCTTTGTACATAGCTTAGAACCCCCTTGACTTCTCCCTCATAAGATAGTAGTTGCCAAAACCTCCACAAGTGGAGGGCAGGCACCATGTAATTTTATCATGTACATTGTATTCTACTTTTGAGTAATACAAACACAGTGGGAGCCTCTCCCACTGTCTAATTCCTCAAAAAAATTTGTGAATATTGTTTACATACTTCAAATTTTTCGTCAGATAAGCCCCGCTTAGAGGTCGAGTGTCGAATGAACTTGCAAATATAGTATTCACATAAATTATTCCCGGGTGCCTGCCACAAGTACTTTACGAGAATAGAGTTCAATCAAGCTGATAATCAAGCATGATAATGGTATTGATGAAACTAGAATCAATCAGAGATGCACGGAACTAGCTAGTACTACTTACTTTGGGGTGTGTAAATCGCAACTCCTTCTCTAGACCCGGAACCATTCTAGTGAACTTTTTCCAAACCCCACTCGGCAAAGAAAATGATTAGTTGATATCAGGAAATGAACGAAAGTTGCCGATATGGTGCGATAATGATTGAACTTACTTCTGGAGCAATTCACTCATGTCCTCCCACATCTTAGGCTCTTTACATCTCGAGTCTAAAACATGTACTACTCCTGCGTCAAGCTTAATGGATAGCAGAATAAAGGGGAAGCTACGCACGCATAACTCATCAATTACACTACTTAACCTCAAGTAAGCGAAACAGAATATGCACGAGACAGTAACACTCACTTGAAGTTGCAAGGAAAGAGTATTTCCCTTTTGTTTTGATGTCGAAGGAACGCGTTTAGCAAGTTTTCTTAGTATCTTTGGCTCTGTTTTGCACCGTAAATTCATTTACGGTATTTGGGCTAATGAACCCAATGTCATAGATTTGTCGACCTCTTTTGCATTCGGAGATCTTCAGTCTGCATAATATAGTGAAGATAATTATATATACATTCAATGAACGAGCTGAGCTAGAGACTTGATTACAAAAGTAATACTTACAGACAATAGCAAGTCACGAGAGTTTGTTGATGGCGTCTTGATTGAATAACTGAAATAATTTCACAAATTCAATGTACATCAGGTCGACTCCAATGAAGTCGTGCTCATCTTTAATTCCCAGCAAAATACTCTCGGTCCCATCCTTGCTGCAGGTTTCCAAGTACCAGTCATGCAATCTTCACATCATCGTTGGTAGATGCGAGAGCTGATCAGGTTTGGCGAGAGGCTTCCCGTGATCGTATCTAAAGGGCACTACTACCTCAGCCATTTCAATCTGTACACATCGCCCACGTAATCACCAAGAGTGGTACCAGGTGCTAGCCCCAGATGATTAGCGATATCGCTAAACACCTTGAGAGGATGGCACGATTGCTTCTCCTGTTCGCCGAGCTAGGGAATTGTTTTCCCACTTCGTCTTGCAGGACTGCTAGTACTTCCCGACCGCCGCGCTTCATCATATGTCTTTTCAATATAGCGGTCATAGTGTGATATCGGCGGAGACGGTGGTGGTCGCCTAAAGGCATCAAGAGATCGCGTCGCTTTCATCGGATCTATTTTCTCCTTTGGAGGTGGAGGTTTCCGTTCAAAATGGGCCTTCACTTCGGCAGCCACGATGTCCTTATTTTCCTCATCAATCCTCTCATATGGTAACTTTGGAGGAGCCCTAAGGCTTGGACCAACTCTGAATTTCTTCCCTGTTGTACTGCTAGCCGTCGGAGCGGCGATGCCTCTCTTCCGTTGTGGCGGCGGAGGAGGTGGAGTCCACTGACGCAACGGAGATAGCTGAGGCAGAGGAGGATTCTACTGAGAGGCCTCCTCCATCGGAGTCCGCTGACGCGGCGGAGTGTGCTGAGGTGGTGGAGACGGCTGACGAGCCAAAGACGACTGAGGTAGCGGAGATAGTAGAGCTGGACTGTGAGGAGTCTGCAGAGGGGCCTCCTCCGGCTGAGTCTGCTAAGGCGACGTCCAGTTTGGAAGCATGATGTTTTCCTTTCTCCATAGACAGGTAGTCCTTAAGGCATTTTCCAAAAGAATCTCCCCTTCACCTATAGGGTAATCAAGCTCCAGCCCCTCAAATCCGTCCATTATTTCATCCACCCCGACAATAGCAAAGCCATGTGGAATCGGACGGCAATGAAAAGTTCCTTCAAGGTTAGGTTATGGCATATCGCCATTATCTCACAATGTTCATTCTCCGTGATACCATCCACGGGGTAGCGAGGAGCCGTGATATCAGGCTGAACGAGTTCAATGGAAGCCACACTACTTTTTTTGCTGAGATGGTGGGGTAGGCAGTGTCGAATGAAGGTCTTTGTGCTGCTGAGATGGTGGGCCAGTAGCTTGCTGGCTCTCAAGTTCCTCTAGTTTCTCTATTCTTTCTTCCATCATCTTCATCTGGTCTGCTTTCTCTTTCTTCTTTCTCCCCCGGCTTCTATAAGTGGCACTGCTATCCGAAAACCCATACTTCTGAAGGAAATATGCCCTAGAGGCAATAATAAAGTTATTATTTATTTCCTTATTTCATGATAAATGTTTATCATTCATGCTAGAATTGTATTAACCGGAAACATAATACATGTGTGAATGCATAGACAAAACAACATGTCACTAGAATGCCTCTACTAGACTAGCTTGTTAATCAAAGATGGTTATGTTTCCTAACCATGAACAAAGAGTTGTTATTTGATTAACAAGGTCACATCATTGGTAGAATGATATGATTGACATGACCCATTCCATATGCTTAGCACACGATCGTTTAGTATGTTGCTACTGCTTTTATCCATGACATATACATGTTCCTGTAACTATGAGATTATGCAACTCCCGTTTACCGGAGGAACACTTTGGTGCTACCAAACGTCACAACGTAATCGGGTGATTATAAAGGAGTACTACAGGTGTCTCCAAAGGCGGATGTTGAGTTGGCGATTTCGAGATTAGGTTTTGTCACTCCGATTGTCGGAGAGGTATCTCTGGGCCCTCTCGGTAATACACATCATGAAGCCTTGCAAGCACTACAACTAATGAGTTAGTTGTGAGATGATGTATTACGGAACGAGTAAAGAGACTTGCCGTAACGAGATTGAACTAGGTATTGGATACCGACGATCGAATCTCGGGCAAGTAACATACCGATGACAAAGGAACAACGTATGTTGTTATGCGGTCTGACCGATAAAGATCTTCGTAGAATATGTAGGAGCCAATATGGGCATCCAGGTCCCGCTATTGGTTATTGACCGAGAATAGTTCTAGGTCATGTCTACATTGTTCTCGAACCGTAGGGTCCGCACGCTTAAGGTTTCGATGGCGGTTATTATGAGTTTATGTATTTTGATGTACCGAAGAAGTTGAGTCCGGATGTGATCACGGACATGACGAGGAGTCTCAAAATGGTCGAGACATAAAGATTGATATATTGACGGCTATATTCGGACACGGAAAGGTTAGGAAGTTTCGGAGAAAACCGGAGTTGGGAGGGTTACGGAACCCCGGGGAATATGGGCCTTAGTGGGCCAAGAGGGAGAGAGAGGGCCGCACCAAGAGGTGGCGCGCCCCTGTGGGAGTCCGAATAGGACAGGGGGGGGCCCTTCCCTCTCCTCTCCCTCTCTTCCTTCCCCTTCTCCTTCCTAGTTGGACTAGGAAAGGAGTCCTACTCCAACCAGGAGGAGGACCCCCTCCTTGGCGCGCCTATAGGGGCCGGCCGGCCTCCCCTCCCTCCTTTATATACGGGCAGGGGGCACCCTAGGACACACAAGTTTGATCTACGGATCGTTCCTTAGCCGTGTCGGTGCCCCCTCCACCATATTCCACCTCGGTCATACCGTCAAGCTTAGGCGAAGCCCTGCGCCGTGGAACATCAAGATCGTCACCACGCCGTCGTCGTGCTAACGGAACTCTCCTCGACACTCGGCTGGATCGGAGTCGAGGGACGTCATCGAGCTGTACGTGTGTCAAGAACTCGGGCGCCAGAGTGTGGCGCCGGGATCGGTCGGATCGCGAGGAGAACGTCGACTACTTCCTCTACGTTGTGATCGCTTCGCCGGTCTACAAGGGTATGTAGACAACACTCTCCCCTCTCGTTGCTATTCATCACCATGATCTTGCGTGTGCGTAGGAAATTTTTTGAAATTACTACGTTCCCCAACAGTGGTATCAGAGCCAGATTTTTATGGTTTGATGCTTTGCACGAGTAGAACACAAGTGAGTTGTGGGCGATACAAGTCATACTACCTACCAGCATGTCATACTTTGGTTCAGCGGTATTGTGAGATGAAGCGCCTGCATCGACATTACGCCAGACGCTTACGCGAGACTGGTTTCACCGCCACGAGCACTCGTTGCTTAAAGGTGATTGGTGGGTGCTGTCTCTCTCACTTTAGTTGAACTGAGAGGCTACGCCCGGTCCTTGAGAAGGTTAAAGCGGAGTCTATTTGACGAAGTATCGTTGTGGTTTTGATGCGAGGTGAGATTGGTTCTTGCTTAAGCCCGTAGCAGCCACGTAAAATTTGCAACAACAAAGTAGAGGACGTCTAACTTGTTTTTGCAGGGCATGTTGTGATGTGATATGGTTAAGGCGTGATGCTATATTTTATTGTATGAGATGATCATGTTTTGTAACCGAAGTTATCGGCAATGGCTGGAGCCATATGGTTGTCGCTTTATTGTATGCAATGCAATCGCCCTGTAATGCTTTACTTTATCACTAAGCGGTAGCGATAGTCGTAGAAGCATAAAGTTTGGCGAGACGACAACGATGCTACGATGAAGATCAAGGTGTCGCGCCGGTGACGATGGTGATCATGGTGGTGCTGCAAGATGGAGATCATGAAGCACAAGATGATGATGACCATATCATATCACTTATATTGATTTTCATGTGATGTTTATCCTTTTATGCATCTTATCTTGCTTTGATTGACGGTAGCATTATAAGATGATCTCTCACTAAATTATCAAGAAGTGTTCTCCCCAAGTATGCACCGTTGCCAAAGTTCGTCGTGCCCAAACACCACGTGATGATCGGGTGTGATAAGCTCTACGTCCATCTACAACGGGTGCAAGCCAGTTTTGCACACGCAGAATACTCGGGTTATACTTGACGAGCCTAGCATATGCAGATATGGCCTCGGAACACGGAGACCGAAAGGTCGAGCGTGAATCATATAGTAGATATGATCAACATAAGATGTTCACCATTGAAAACTACTCCATTTCACGTGATGATCGGTTATGGTTTAGTTGATTTGGATCACGTGATCACTTAGATGACTAGAGATGTTTTTCTAAGTGGGAGTTCTTAAGTAATATGATTAATTGAACTTAAATTTATCATGAACTTAGTACCGATAGTATCTTGCTTGTTTATGTTTGATTGTAGATAGATGGCTCGTCTTTGTTGTTCCGTTGAATTTTAATGCGTTCCTTGAGAAAGCAAAGTTGAAAGATGATGGTAGCAATTACACGGATCGGGTCCGTAACTCGAGGATTATCCTCATTGCTGCACGAGAAGAGTTACGTCTGGATGCACCGCTGGGTGCCGTGCTCATCGCTGATGTAACCGACGACGTTAAGAACGTCTCCGCAGAGCAAAGCGATGACTACTCTATAGTTCGATGTGCCATGCTTTACGGCTTAGAACCGGGACTTCAACGACGTTTTGAACGTCATGGAGCATATGAGATGTTCCAGAGTTGAAGTTGATATTCCTCTGAATGCCCGGATTGAGAGATATGAAGTCTCCAATAAGTTCTATAGCTGCAAGATGGAGGAGAACAGTTCTGTTAGTGAGCACATACTCGTAATGTCCGGGTACTACAATCACTTGACACAATTGGGAGTTAATCTTCCGGATGATTGTGTCATTGATGTAATTCTTCAATCAACGCCACCAAGCTACAAAGGCTTCGTGATGAACTATAATATGCAAGGGTTAGTAAAGACTATACCGAGCTCTTCGCAATGCTAAAGGCTGCGGAGGTAGAAATCAAGAAGGAGCATCAAGTGTTGATGGTCAATAAGACCACTAGTTTCAAGAAGAAAGGCAAAGGAAGAAGAAGGAACTTCAAGAAGAACAGCAAGCAAGTTGTTGCTCAGAGAAGAAACCCAAGTCCGGACCTAAGCACTGAAACGAGTGCTTCTACCGCAAGCGATCGTCTTTGGAAGCGAAACTGCCCCAAGTATTTGGCGGATAAGAAGGATGGCAAGGTGAACAAAGGTATATGTGATATACATGTTATTGATGTGTACCTTAATAGAGCTCGAGCACACTGGTATTTGATCTGGTTCATTGCTAATATTTGCAACTCAAACAGGACTACGGATTGCTTAACACCGCAAAGGACGAGGTGACGATGCGCGCGGGAAATGGTTCCAAAGTCGATGTGATCGCGGTTGGCACGCTACCTCTACATCTACCTTCGGATTAGTTTTAGACCTAAATAATTGTTATTTGGTGCTGCGTTGAGCATGAACATTATATCTGGATCTTGTTTAATGCGAGACGGTTATTCATTTAAATCAGAGAATAATGGTTGTTCTATTTATATGAGTAATATCTTTTATGGTCATGCACCCTTGAGGAATGGTCTATTTTGATGAATCTCGATAGTAGTGATACACATATTCATAATGTTGAAACCAAAAGATGCAGAGTTGATAATGATAGTGCAACTTATTTGTGGCACTACCGCTTAGGTCATATCGGTGTAAAGCGCATGAAGAAACTCCATCTCGATGGACTTTTGGAGTCACTTGATTATGAATCACTTGGCACTTAAGTAACGATTGCCTCATGGGCAAGATGACTAGAACCCGTTCTCCGGTGCTATGGAGAGAGCAACAGATTTGTTGGAAATCATACATACAGATGTATGTGGTCCGATGAATGTTGAGGCTCGTGGCGGATATCGTTATTTTCTCACCTTCACAGATGACTTAAGCAGATATGGGTATATCTACTTAATGAAACATAAGTCTGAAACATTTGAAAGGTTCAAAGAATTTCAGAGTGAAGTTGAAAATCATCGTAACAAGAAAATTAAATTTCTACGATCTGATCGTGGAGGTGAATATTTGAGTTACGAGTTTGGTCTACATTTGAAACAATGCGGAATAGTTTCGCAACTCACGCCACCCGGAACACCACAACGTAATGGTGTGTCCGAACGTCGTAATCGCACTTTACTAGATATGGTGCGATCTATGATGTCTCTTACAGATTTACCGCTATCGTTTTGGGGTTATGCTCTAGAGACGGCCGCATTCACTTGAATAGAACACCGTCGAAATCTGTTGAGACGACACCTTATGAACTATGGTTTGGCAAGAAACCAAAGTTGTCGTTTCTAAAAGTTTGGGGATGCGATGCTTATGTGAAAAAGCTTCAACCTGATAAGCTCGAACCCAAATAGGAGAAATGTGTCTTCATAGGATACCCAAAGGAGACAGTTGGGTACACCTTCTATCACAGATCCGAAGGCAAGACATTCGTTGCTAAGAATGGATCCTTTCTAGAGAAGGAGTTTCTCTCGAAAGAAGTGAGTGGGAGGAAAGTGGAACTTGATGAGGTAATAGTACCTTCTCCCTTACTTGAAAGTAGTTCGTCGCAGAAACCGGTTTCTGAGACATCTACACAGGGTAGTGAGGAAGTTGATGATGTTGATCATGAAACTTCAGATCAAGTTACTGCAGAACCTCGTAGATCAACCAGAGTAAGATCCACACCGAGTGGTACGGTAATCCTATTCGGAAGTCATGCTACTAGATCATGATGAACCTACGAACTATGAAGAAGCGATGGTGAGCCCAGATTCGCAAAATGGCTTGAAGCCATGAAATCGAGATGGGATCCATGTATGAAAACAAAGTATGGACTTTGGTTGACTTTCCCGAGGGTAGGCAGCAATAGAAAACAAGTGGATCTTCAAGAAGAAGACCGACACGACGGTAATGTTATCGTTTATAAAGCTCGACTTGTCGCAAAAGGTTTTCGCAAGTTCAAGGGATTGACTACGATGAGACCTTCTCACCAGAAGCGATGCTTAAGTCCGTCCGAATCATGTTAGCGATTGCCGCATTTTATAATTATGAAATTTGGCAAATGGATGTAAAGACTGCATTCTGAATGGATTTACGGAAGAAGAGTTGTATATGATGCAACGAGAAGGTTTTATCGATCCAAAGGAGCTAACAAAGTGTGCAAGCTCCAATGATCCATCTATGGACTGGTGCAAGCATCTCGAGTTGGAATAAACGCTTTGATAGTGTGATCAAAGCATTTGGGTTTGTACAGAATTTTGGAGAAGCTCAGATTTACAAGAAAGTGAGTGGGAGCTCAGAGCATTTCGATATTATATGTAGATGACATATTGCTGATTGGAAATGATATAGAATTCTGGATAGCATAAAGGGATACTTGAATAAGAGTTTTCAATGAAAGACCTCGGTGAAGCTGCTTACATATTGGGCATTAAGATCTATAGAGATAGATCAAGACGCTTAATTGGACTTTCACAAAGCACATACCTTGACAAAATTTTGAAGAAGTTCAAAATGGATCAAGCAAAGAAAGGGTTCTTGCCTGTGTTACAAGGTGTGAAGTTGAGTAAGACTCAATGCCCGACCACCGCAGAAGATAGAGAGAAAATGAAAGATGTTCCTATGCTTCAGCCATAGGCTCTATCATGTATGCAATCTGTGTACCGGACCTGATGTGTGCCTTGCTATAAGCCTAGCAGGAGGTACCAAAGTAATCCAGAGTGGATCATCGACAGCGGTCAAGAACATCCTGAAATACCGAAAAGGACTAAGGATATGTTTTCAGATATGGAGGTGACAAAGAGCTCATCGTAAACGGTTACGTTGATGCAAGCTTTGACACCGATCCGGACGATTCTAAATCGCAGACCGGATACGATTTACACTAAACGGAGGAGCTGTCGGTTGGTGTAGTTCTAAACAAAGCGTCAGAAGCGGGATCTACATGTGAAGCGGAGTACATAGCAGCTTCGAAGCAGCTAATGAAGGAGTCGGATGAAGGAGTTCATATCCGATCTAGGTGTCATACCTAGTGCATCGGGTCCAATGAAAATCTTCGTGACAATATCGAGCAATTGCCTTAGCAAAGGAATCCAGATTTCACAAGAGGACCAAGCACATCAAGAGACGCTTCAATTCCATCCGGACTTAGTCCGTGGGAGACATAGAGATTTGCAAGATACATACGGATCTAAATGTTGCAGACCGTTGACTAAGCCTCTTCCACGAGCAAAACATGATCAGCACCAAGACTCCATGGGTGTTAGAATCATTACTATGTAATCTAGATTATTGACTCTAGTGCAAGTGGGAGATCAAGGAAATATGCCCTAGAGGCAATAATAAAGTTATTATTTATTTCCTTATTTCATGATAAATGTTTATCATTCATGCTAGAATTGTATTAACCGGAAACATAATACATGTGTGAATGCATAGACAAAACAACATGTCACTAGAATGCCTCTACTAGACTAGCTTGTTAATCAAAGATGGTTATGTTTCCTAACCATGAACAAAGAGTTGTTATTTGATTAACAAGGTCACATCATTGGTAGAATGATCGATTGACATGACCCATTCCATATGCTTAGCACACGATCGCTTAGTATGTTGCTACCGCTTTTATCCATGACATATACATGTTCCCGTAACTATGAGATTATGCAACTCCGTTTACGGAGGAACACTTTGGTGCTACCAAACGTCACAACGTGAATCGGGTGATTATAAAGGAGTACTACACGTCTCCAAAGGCAGATGTTGAGTTGGCGATTTGAGATTAGGTTTTGTCACTCCGATTGTCGGAGAGGTATCTCTGGCCCTCTCGGTAATACACATCTTGAAGCCTTGCAAGCACTACAACTAATGAGTTAGTTGTGAGATGATGTATTACGGAACGAGTAAAGAGACTTGCCGTAACGAGATTGAACTAGGTATTGGATACCGACGATCGAATCTCGGGCAAGTAACATACCGATGACAAAGGAACAACGATGTTGTTATGCGGTCCGACCGATAAAGATCTTCATAGAATATGTAGGAGCCAATATGGGCATCCAGGTCCCGCTATTGGTTATTGACCGAGAATAGTTCTAGGTCATGTCTACATTGTTCTCGAACCGTAGGGTCCGCACGCTTAAGGTTTCGATGGCGATGTTATTATGAGTTTATGTATTTTGATGTACCGAAGAAGTTGAGTCCGGATGTGATCACGGACATGACGAGGAGTCTCGAAATGGTCGAGACATAAAGATTGATATATTGGACGGCTATATTCGGACACCGGAAAGGTTCCGGAAGTTTCGGAGAAAACCGGAGTGCCGGAGGTTACGGAACCCGGGGAATATGGGCCTTAGTGGGCCAGAGGGAGAGAGAGGGGCACCGGGGAGGTGGCGCGCCCTGTGGGAGTCCGAATAGGACAAGGAGGGGGGGCGCGGCCCCCCTTTCCCTCTCCCTCTCCCTCTCTTTCCTTCCCCTTCTCCTTCCTAGTTGGACTAGGAAGGGAGTCCTACTCAACCAGGAGGAGGACTCCCCCTCCTTAGCAGCGCCTATAGGGGCCGGCCGGCCTCCCCCCTCCCTCCTTTATATACGGGGGCAGGGGGGCACCCTAGGACACACAAGTTTGATCTACGGATCGTTCCTTAGCCGTGTGCGGTGCCCCCCTCCACCATATTCCACCTCGGTCATACCGTCGCGAAGCTTAGGCGAAGCCCTCGCGCCGTGGAACATCAAGATCGTCACCACACCGTCGTCTCGTGGAACTCTCCTCGACACTCGGCTGGATCGAGTACGAGGACGCCATCGAGCTGTACGTGTGTCAAGAACTCGAGGGCGCCGAGTAACGGCGCCGGATCGGTCGGATCGCGAGGAGAACGTCGACTACTTCCTCTACGTTGTGATCGCTTCCGCCTGGGTCTACAAGGGTATGTAGACAACACTCTCCCTCTCGTTGCTATTCATCACCATGATCTTGCGTGTGCGTAGGAAATTTTTTGAAATTACTACGTTCCCCAACAACTTCCACAAAACACAGCCTGATGTGCCTCGTGTTCGTCCAGGGTGTTCAGGATTCCCGAGGGCCTTTGATAGCTCAGCCTTCTCTCTGTCGGGATGGAACCTCCCTTCTTGCACTTCCTTGATTGCTTCCTCAAGCTTTTTGACGGGTGTTTCAAGTTGAGCTTTCGTGAAAACACACTTCCCTGATTCTGGGTCCAAAGTTCCACCAACCCCGAAGAACCAAGTTCTTGTCCGCTCGGGCCAGTGCAATGTCGCTGGTTGGACCCCTTTAGCAAGCTGAAAGCACAAGTGCTCCCTAGGTGGTTTCGGTAATTAATGTCAACATATCTCTTGTTGGACTAACACTTTTATCTAGCATGTTTCAGATAAGTTCAACAATGGAGTGGCATGGACTAAAGGATGTGGGAACTCCTTCAAGATGCTAAGGACAAAGGATTGGCTCAAGCTTCAAGCTCAAGACTCTTCACTTTACATTTTAGTGATCCAAGATCACATTGAGTCTATAGGAAAAGCCAATACTATCAAGGAGGGATGAGGTGTTGCTTAATGAGCCTCTTGCTTCATGTGCTTAGTGATATGCTCCAAAACCCTCAGCTACTTTCCCACTTCCACAAATTGAAGGAAATATGCCCTAGAGGCAATAATAAAGTTATTATTTATTTCATTATTTCATGATAAATGTTTATTATTCATGCTAGAATTGTATTAACCGGAAACATAATACATGTGTGAATACATAGACAAACATAGTGTCACTAGTATGCCTCTACTTGACTAGCTCGTTTATCAGAGATGGTTATGTTTCCTAGTCATGGACAAAAGAGTTGTCATTTGATTAACGGGATCACATCTTTAGGAGAATGATGTGATTGACTTGACCCATTCCGTTAGCTTAGCACTTGATCGTTTAGTATGTTGCTATTGCTTTCTTCATGACTTATACATGTTCCTGTAACTATGAGATTATGCAACTCCCGTTTACCGGAGGAACACTTTGGGTACTACCAAACGTCACAACGTTACTGGGTGATTATAAAGGAGTACTACAGGTGTCTCCGAAGGTACATGTTGAGTTGGCATATTTCGAGATTAGGTTTTGTCACTCCGATTGTCGGAGAGGTATCTCTGGGCCCTCTCGGTAATGCACATCATTATAAGCCTTGCAAGCAATGTAACCAAGGAGTTGGTTACGGAATGATGCATTACATAACGAGTAAAGAGACTTGTCGGTGACGATATTGAACTAGGTATTGGATACCGACGATCGAATCTCGGGCAAGTAACATACCGATGACAAAGGGAACAACGTATGTTGTTATGCGGTTTGACCGATAAAGATCTTCATAGAATATGTAGGAGCCAATATGGGCATCCAGGTTCCGCTATTGGTTATTGACCGAGAATAGTTCTAGGTCATGTCTACATAGTTCTCGAACCCGTAGGGTCCGCACGCTTAAGGTTTCGGCGATGCTTATATTATGAGTTTATGAGTTTTGATGTACCGAAGGAGTTCGGGTCCCGGATGAGATCGGGGACATGACGAGGAGTCTCAAATGGTCGAGACGTAAAGATCGATATATTGGACGAATATATTCGAGTTCGGAAAGGTTCCGAGTGGTTCGGTATTTTTGGATTACGGAGAGTTACGGAATTCGCCGGGAGAAGTATTGGGCCTTATTGGGCCCCGCAGAAAGAGAGAGGGCTGCCTAGGGCAGGCGCGCGCCCATGGCCTAGTCCGAATTGACTAGGGGAGGCCGCACCCCTCCTTCCTTCCTTCTCTCTTCCCTTCCTTGTCTCCTACTCCTAATACATGGAAGGACTCCTAGTTGGACTAGGAAGGGGAATCCTACTCCCGGTGGGAGTAGGACTCCCCTAGGCGCGCCATAGTAGAGGGCCGGCCCTCCCTCCTCCACTCCTTTATATACGGGGTAGGGGCACCCCATAGACACACAAGTTGATCTACGGATCGTTCCTTAGCCGTGTGCGGTGCCCCCTCCACCATATTCCAACTCGGTCATATCGTCGTGGAGTTTAGGCGAAGCCCTGCGCCGGTAGAACATCAACATCGTCACCACGCCGTTGTGCTGACGAAACTCATCCCCGACACTTTGCTGGATCGGAGTCCGGGGATCGTCATCGAGCTGAACGTGTGCTGAACTCGGAGGTGCCGTACGTTCGGTACTTGGATCGGTCGGATCGTGAAGACGTACGACTACATCAACCGCGTTGTCATGACGCTTCCGCTTACAGTCTATGAGGGTATGTGGATGAACACTCTCCCCTCTTGTTGCTATATCATCACCATGGTCTTGCGTGTGCGTAGGAAAATTTTGAAATTACTACGTTCCCCAACAGTGGCATCCGAGCCTAGGTTTTATGCGTTGATGTTATATGCACGAGTAGAACACAAGTGAGTTGTGGATGATATAAGTCATACTTCCTACCAGCATGTCATACTTTGGTTCAGCGGTATTGTTGGATGAAGCGGCCCGGACCGACATTACGCGTACGCTTACGCGAGACTGGTTCTACCGACGTGCTTTGCACATGTGGCTGGCGGGTGTCGGTTTCTCCAACTTTAGTTGAACTGAGTGTGCTACGCCCGTCCTTGCGAAGGTTAAAACGGAGTCTATTTGACAAACTATCGTTGTGGTTTTGATGCGAGGTAAGAACGGTTCTTGCTCAGCCCATAGCAGCCACGTAAAACTTGCAACAACAAAGTAGAGGACGCCTAACTTGTTTTTGCGGGGCATGTTGTGATGTGATATGGTCAAGACGTGATGAGATATAAGTTGTTGTATGAGATGATCATGTTTTGTTGAAGTTGTCGGCAATGGCGTAAGCCCTATGGTTGTCTCTTTGTTGCATAAGATGCAAGTGCCAAATAATTGCTTTACTTTATCGCAAAGGCGATAGCAATAGTTGCAAGAGCAATAGTTGGCGAGACGACCATGTGACGACACATTGATGTAGATCAAGATGATGAAGATCATGGTGTCGTGCGGTGACGATAGAGATCATGACAAGACTTTGGAGATGGAGATCAAAGGCGCAAGATGATCATGGCCATATCATGTCACATATTTTGATTGCATATGATGTTTATCTATTATACATCTTATTCTTGCTTTGATTGACGGTAGCATTTTAAGATGATCTCTCACTAATTATCAAGAAGTGTTCTCCCGAGTATGCACCGTTGTGAAAGTTCTTCGTCTTTGAGACACCACGTGATGATCGGTGTGATAGGCTCTACGTTCAAATACAACGGGTGCAAAATAGTTGCACACGCGAATACTCAAAGTTATACTTGACGAGCCTAGCATATACAGATATGGCCTCGAACACGGAGACCGAAGGTCGAGCGTGAATCATATAGTAGATATGATCAACATAGTGATGTTCACCATTGAAAACTACTCCATCTCACGTGATGATCGGTCATGGTTTAGTTGATTTGGATCACGTGATCACTTAGATGACTAGAGAGATGTCTGTCTAAGTGGGAGTTCTTAAGTAATATGATTAATTGAACTTTAATTTATCATGAACTTAGTCCTAGTAGTATTTTGCAAATTATGTTGTAGATCAATAGCTCGCGTTGTTGCTTTCATATGTTTATTTTGATATGTTCCTAGAGAAAACTGTGTTGAAGATGTTAGTAGCAATGTTGCGGATTTGATCCGTGATCTGAGGTTAATCCTCATTGCTGCACAGAAGAATTATGTCCTTGATGCACCTCTAGGTGACAGACCTATTGCAAGAGCAGATGTAGACGTTATGAACGTTTCGCTAGCTCAATATGATGACTACTTGATAGTTTAGTGCACCATGCTTAACGGCTTAGAATCGGGACTTCAAAGACGTTTTGAACGTCATGGACCATATGAGATGTTCCAGGAATTGAAGTTAATATTTCAAGCAAATACCCGAGTTGAGAGATATGAAGTCTCCAACAAGTTCTATAGCTAAAAGATGGAGGAGAATCGCTCAACTAGTGAGCATGTGCTCAGATTGTCTGGGTACTTCAATCGCTTGAATCAAGTGGGAGTTAATCTTCCAGATAAGATAGTGATTGACAAAATTCTCTAGTCACCATCACTAAGTTACTAGAACTTCGTGATGAACTATAGTATGCAAGGGATGACGAAAATGATTCCCGAGCTCTTCGTGATGTTGAAATCGACGAAGGTAGAAGTCAAGAAAAAACCATCAAGTGTTGATGATTGACAAGACCACTAGTTTCAAGAGAAGGGCAAAGGGAAAGAAAGGAACTTCAAGTGGAAAGACAAGCAAGTTGTCACTCCCGCGAAGAAGCCCAAAGCTGGACCATAGCCTGCAAATCGAGTGTTTACATTGCAAAGGAAATGGTCACCGAAGCGGAAATGCCCTCAATATTTGGTGGATAAGAAGGATGGCAAAGTGAACAAGGGTATATTTGATATACTGATTATTGATGTGTGCCTTACTAGTGTTTATAGTAGCCCCGAGTATTTGATACTTGTTCGGTTGCTAAGATTAGTAACTCAAACAGAGTTACGAAATAACAGAGACTAGTTGAAGGAAAAGTGATGATGAGTGTTGGAAGTAGTTCCAAGATTGATATGATCATCATCGCACACTTCCTATAATTTGGGATTAGTGTTAAACCTAAATAAATGTTATTTGGCGTTTATGCTGAGCATGAATATGATTTGATCATGTTTATTGCAATACGGTTATTCATTTAAAATCGAGAATAATTGTTGTTCATTTACATGAATAAAACCTTCAATGGTCATACACCCAATGAAAATAGTTTGTTGGATCTCGATCATAGTGATACACATATTCATAATATTGAGGCCAAAAGATGCAAAGTTAATAATGATAGTGCAACTTATTTGTGGCAATCGCCGTTTGGGTCATACCGTGTAAAGCGCATGAAGAAACTCCATAAAGATGGATTTTCGGAATCACTTGGTTATGAATCATTTGATGCTTGCGAACCATGCATTTTGGGCAAGATGACTAAAACTCCGTTCTTCAGAACAATGGAACGAGCTACCGACTTATTGGAAATAATACATACTGATGTATGCAGACCAATGAGTATGAAGGCTCGTGGCAAGTATCGTTATTTTCTGACCTTCACAAGATGATTTGAGCAGATATGGGTATATCTACTTGATGAAGCACAAGTCTGAAACATTTGAAAAGTTCAAAGAATTTCAGAGTGAAGTAGAAAATCATCGTAACAAGAACATAAAGTTTCTGCGATCTGATCGCAAAGACGAATATTTGAGTTACGAGTTTGGTCTTCAACTAAAACAATGTGAAATAGTTTCACAGTTCATGCCACCTGGAACACCACAACATTATGGTGTGTCCGAACGTTGTAATCGTACTTTATTGGATATGGTGCGATCTATGATGTTTCTTCTTGATTTACCATTATCGCTTTTGAGGTTATGCATTAGAGACAGCTGCATTCACGTTAAAAGGGCACCATCTAAACCGCTGAGACGACACTATATGAACTGTGGTTTAGCAAGAAACCCAAGTTGTCGTTTCTTAAAGTTTGGGGCTGCGATGCTTATGTGAAAAAGTTTCATCCTGATAAGCTCGAACCCAAATCGGAGAAGTGCGTCTTCATAGAATACCCAAAGGAAATTGTTGGGTACACCTTCTATCACAGATCCGAAGGCAAGATATTCGTTGTTAAAATGGACCCTTTCTAGAGAAGGAGTTTCTCTCGAAAGAAGTGAGTGGGAGGAAAGTAGAACTTGATGAGGTAATCGTACTGCTCCCTTATTGAAAGTAGTTCATCACGTAAATCAGTTCCTCGTGACAAATACACCAATTAGTGAGGAAGCTAATGATATTGATCATGAAACTTCAGATCAAGTTACTACAGAACCTCGTGAGGTCCTCCAGAGTAAGATCCGCACTGAGTGGTGTAGTAATCATGTTCTGGAAGTCATGTTACTAGACCATGATGAACCTACGAACTATGAGGAAGCGATGATGAGCCCAGATTCCGCGAGATGGCTTGAGGCCATAAAATTTGAGATATGATCCATGTATGACAACAAGGTATGGACTTTGATTGACTTGCTCGATGATCAGCAAGCCATGTTAAATGAATGGATCTTCAAGAGGAAGACGGACACTGATAGTAGTGTTACTATCTACCAAGCTCGAATTGTTGCGAAAGGTTTTCAACAAGTTCAAGGTGTTGAATACGATGAGATTTTCTCACTCAGATCGATGCTTAAGTCTGTCTCGAATCATGTTAGCAATTGCCACATTTTATGAAATCGGCAAATGGATGTCAAAAGTGCATTCCTTAATGGATTTATTAAAGAAGAGTTGTATATGATGCAACTAGAAGGTTTTGTCAATCCTAAAGGTGCTAACAAAATGTGCAAGCTCCAATGATCCATCTATGGACTGGTGCAAGCATCTCGAGTTGGAATATACGCTTTGATAAGTTGATCAAAGCATATAGTTTTATATGGACTTACGATGAAGCCTGTATTTACAATAAAGTGAGTGGGAGCACTACAACCTTTCTGATTAGTATATGTGAGTGACATATTGTTGATCAGAAATGATGTAGAATTTTTCTGCAAAGCATAAAGAGTGTTTTAAAGGAGTTCTTTAAAAGGAAAAGACCTCAGTAAAAGCTACTTACATGTTGAGCATCAAGATCTATTGAGATAGATCAAAACGCTTGATAAGATTTTCAATGAGTACATACCTTGGCAAGATTTTGAAATAGTTCAAAATGGAACAGTCAAAGAAAGAGTTCTTGCCTGTGTTTCAAAGGTATGAAATTGAGTAAGACTCAAATCCCGACCACAACAGTAAAATAGAAAGAGAATGAAAATCATTCCCTATGCCTCACCATAGGTTCTATAAAGTATGCTATGCTATGTACCGGACCTATTGTATACCTTGCTCTGAATTTGGCAAGAGAGTACAATAGTGATCTAGGAGTAGATCATGGACATTGGTCAAGAATATCCTTAGTAAGGACTAAGGAGATGTTTCTCGATTATGGAGGTGATAAAAGAGTTTGTTGTAAAAGTTACATCAAGTGCAAACTTTTACACCGATCCGATGACTCTAAGTCTCAACTTTGGATACGTATTGAAAGTGGGAGCAATAAGCTAGAGTAGCTCCGTGCGAGCATTGTGGACATAAAATATTTGCAAAATACATACGGCTCAATGTGATGACCCGTTGACTAAGCTTCTCTCACGAGCAAAACATGATCACACCTTAGTACTCTTTGGGTGTTAATCACATAGCGATGTGAACTAGATTATTGACTCTAGTAAACCCTTTGGATGTTAGTCACATGATGATGTGAACTATGGGTGTTAATCATATACGATATGAATATTGGTGTTAAATCACATGGCGATGTGAACTAGATTATTGACTCTAGTGCAAGTGGGAGATCAAGGAAATATGCCCTAGAGGCAATAATAAAGTTATTATTTATTTCCTTATTTCATGATAAATGTTTATTATTCATGCTAGAATTGTATTAACCGGAAACATAATACATGTGTGAATACATAGACAAACATAGTGTCACTAGTATGCCTCTACTTGACTAGCTCGCTTATCGAGATGGTTATGTTTCCTAGCCATGGACAAAAGAGTTGTCATTTGATTAACGGGATCACAATATTAGGAGAATGATGTGATTGATGGACCCATTCCGTTAGCTTAGCACTTGATCGCTTAGTATGTTGCTATTGCTTTCTTCATGACTTATACATGTTCTGTAACTATGAGATTATGCAACTCTGTTTACGGAGGAACACTTTGGGTACTACCAAACGTCACAACGTAACTAGGTGATTATAAAGGAGTACTACAGGTGTCTCCGAAGGTACATGTTGAGTTGGCATATTTCGAGATTAGGTTTTGTCACTCCGATTGTCGGAGAGGTATCTCTGGGCCCTCTCGGTAATGCACATCATTATAAGCCTTGCAAGCAATGTAACCAATGAGTTGGTTACGGGATGATGCATTACAGAACGAGTAAAGAGACTTGCGGTGACGAGATTGAACTAGGTATTGATATCGACGATCGAATCTCGGGCAAGTAACATACCGATGACAAAGGGAACAACGTATGTTGTTATGCGGTTTGGTCGATAAAGATCTTCGTAGAATATGTAGGAGCCAATATGGGCATCCAGGTCCCGCTATTGGTTATTGACCAAGAATAGTTCTAGGTCATGTCTACATAGTTCTCGAACCCGTAGGGTCCGCACGCTTAAGGTTTCGATGACAGTTATATTATGAGTTTATGAATTTTGATGTACCGAAGGAGTTCGGAGTCCCGGATGAGATCGGGGACATGAAGAGTAGTCTCGAAATGGTCGAGACGTAAAGATCGATATATTGGACGACTATATTCGAGTTCGGAAAGGTTCCGAGTGATTCGGTATTTTTGAGTACGGAGAGTTACGGAATTCGCCGGGAGAAGTATTGGGCCTTATTGGGCCTCAAGGGAAAGAGAGAGGGCTGCCTAGGGCAGGCGCGCCGCTTCCCCATGGCCTAGTCCGAATTGGACTAGGGGAGGCCGCACCCCTCCTTCCTTCCTTCTCTCTCCCCTTCCTTGTCTCCTACTCCTAATACATGGAAGGACTCCTAGTTGACTAGGAAGGGGAATCCTACTCCCGGTGGGAGTAGGACTCCCTAGGCGCGCCATAGTAGAGGGCGGCCCTCCCTCCTCCACTCCTTTATATACGGGGTAGGGGCACCCCATAGACACACAAGTTGATCTACGGATCGTTCCTTAGCCGTGTGCGGTGCCCCTCCACCATATTCCACCTCGGTCATATCGTCGCATGAGTTTAAGCGAAGCCTCGCGCCGATAGAACATCAACATCGCCACCACGCCGTCAGGTCGTGGAACTCATCCCCGACACTTTGCTGGATCGGAGTCCGGGATCGCCATCGAGCTGAACGTGTGCTGAACTCGGAGGTGCCGTACGTTCGATACTTGGATCAGTCGGATCGTGAAGACGTACGACTACATCAACCGCGTTTCCATGACGCTTCCGCTTACGGTCTACGAGGGTACGTGGACGAACACTCTCCCCTCTCGTTGCTATATCATCACCATGGTCTTGCGTGTGCGTAGGAAAATTTTGAAATTACTACGTTCCCCAACACAAATGACCTAAACCCAAAGCCAAAATCGGTCACATCGATTCTTCCTATCCGACGCCACCGATTCCAAAAGTCATAGCCACTGCCACAAACCCTAAGCAAATCGGTCTTACCGAGATGGGATTGTAATCTCTCTGTGTATGTCCATTACCAAAATCGGTCTCACCGAGTTTGAGTAATCGGTACTACCGAGATTACAATGCAAACTCTCTAGATAACTTATTACCAAAATCGGTCCCACCGAGCTTGAGTAATCGGTCCCACCGAGTTTGCCTGACCAACTGTCTGGAAAGCTTATTACCAAAATCGCTCTCACTGAGTTTGTGTAATCGGTCTTACCGAGATTACGTTATGCCCTAACCCTAACCATATCGGTCTCAACGAGTTGCATTTCGGTCCCACCGAAAACCCTAACGGTCACATTATTTGCTGAATCGGTCTGACCGAGTTTAACGATTCGGTCCCACCGAGTTTGGTAGATTGTGTGTAACGGTTAGATTTTGTGTGGAGGCTATAAATACCCCTCCACCTCCTCTTCATTCGTGGAGAGAGCCATCGACTGAACCTACACTTCCAAAGATACATTTTCGAGAGAGAACTACCTACTCATGTGTTGAGGCCAAGATATTCCATTCCTACCATATGAATCTTGATCTCTAGCCTTCCCCAAGTTGCTTTCCACTCAAATCTTCTTTTCACCAGATCCAAAACCTATGAGAGAGTTGATTGTTGGGGAGACTATCATTTGAAGCACAAGAGCAAGGAGTTTATCATCAACGCACCATTTGTTACTTCTTGGAGAGTGGTGTCTCCTAGATTGGCTAGGTGTCACTTGGGAGCCTCCGACAAGATTGTGGAGTTGAACCAAGGAGTTTGTAAGGGCAAGGAGATCGCCTACTTCGTGAAGATCTACCGCTAGTGAGGCAAGTCCTTCGTGGGCGACGGCCATGGTGGGATAGACAATGTTGCTTCTTCGTGGACCCTTCGTGGGTTGAGCCCTCCGTGGACTCGCGCAACCGTTACCCTTAGTGGGTTGAAGTCTCCATCAACGTGGATGTACGATAGCACCACCTATCGGAACCACGCCAAAAACATCTGTGTCTCCAATTGCGTTTGAATCCTCCAAACTCTTCCCTTTACATTCTTGCAAGTTGCATGCTTTACTTTCCGCTGCCCATATACTCTTTGCATGCTTGCTTGATATGTATTGTGAATGTTAAACTTGTGCCTAATCTCTACTTAAACTTAAGGAAATTTAAAAACTGCAACTTTGGTACTTAGTGTCTAATCACCCCCCTCTAGACACCTCTTCTCAAGGTCCTACAAGTGGTATCAGAGCATTGGTCTCCATTGCTTTGGTTTAATCACCATTGGAGGAAGATTGATGAGTCTACTTTGGGGAGTCTTAGACATAGAGTGCCTATTCTTGATGGAGAGTATTTTCATGAGTGGAAAAGTGAGATGCTTGTTATTTTCAATCAATATCATTTGAACAAGTACATTGCTAGCCCTTGTGCACCTTATGTTGATCCTATGCATCCTATCCATGATGAGTCAATTGACATGATTAGGAATCTTAGAATTGCCGAACTTATCATTAGAGGATTGCCTAGAAACTTGATTGGATGTTTGTCTACTTTCAAGTGTGCCTACACTATATGGAAATTTCTTGAGGAACGATTTCCAGATTATTCCTTGAAAAATCTTGATGAAATTCTCCATAAGTCTATTGCTTTGAGTAAGATGAATACTAGTGATCCTATGTTTGGTGATCGTCTATTTGAGCATACAAACCTTATGCATGCCAAAGGAAATGTTGGGATTATTAGTGATATTATTTCCGAAGCTATAAAAATTCATAAGCAAGATTATTGTCAAACTCACTCTAATGAATCATCCTCTCTAGGACTTGATCCACCACATGACGATGTTGAACATGGATACTATGATGACGATGATGATAGTGACTTCGATCTTGATGATGCAATGAGACATTTTGGTCTTATGGCAAATCTTCGGGGATATATGTCAGGAGGAAAGGAATGGGTTCTTGATAGTGGATGTACCAATCACATGACCAGAGATAAAGACATGTTTCGTGAGCTTGCTGATAATGATAGTCCTCGAAAGTATGTCACTTTCGGTGACAACTCAAAGGGTAAGGTGGTTGGCCTTGGTAAGGTGGCCATATCACATGATAGCTCCATACAAAATGTCATGCTCGTTGAATCTCTTGGATACAACTTACTCTCAGTATCTAGACTTGCTGATTTCGGTTTCAATGTCTTATTTACTGAAGTAGATTGCCAAGTGTTCCGTCGAGACAATCATAAAATGGTCTTTACCGGTGTGCGTAGAGGTGATCTATACATTGTTGATTTCACTAAAAAGGCTCAACCTAAAACTTGCTTCATTGCTAAATCCTCAAAAGGTTGGTTATGGCATAGACGACTAAGTCATGTTGGTATGCGAAACCTTGATAAGCTTATTAAAGGAAATCATATCCTTGGAGTTAATGATGTCATATTTGATAAGGATAGACTTTGCAGTGCTTGTCAAGCAGGTAAACAGGTTGGAGGAAGGCATCCCGTGAAGAACATCGTGACCACAAGGAGGACACTCGAGCTACTTCACATGGATCTCTTTGGTCCCAACTCTTACAGGAGTCTCGGTGCAAATCCTTTTGGTCTAGTTATAGTTGATGATTTTTCAAGATTTACGTGGGTGTTATTTCTCGATGATAAATCGCAGGTTCAAAAGATCTTCAAAAACTTCGCTAGGAAGGCCCAAAACCAATTTGAAGTGAAGATCAAGAAGGTTCGCAGCGACAACGGAACGGAGTTCAAGAATGCAAATGTGGACACCTTTCTTGACGAAGAAGGGATTTCACACGAGTTCTCGGCTACGTACATACCTCAACAAAACGGAGTTGTTGAGAGGAAGAATCGGACGCTCATCGAAATGGCGAGAACGATGCTTGATGAGTACAAGACACCGAAGCACTTTTGGGCAGAAGCGGTTGAGACAGCTTGTCGTGCAACAAATCGCTTGTATCTTCACAAGCTACTCGGCAAGACGGCATACGAGCTCCTCACCGGTAACAAACCCCAAGTTGGATACTTTCGAGTATTTGTCTCAAAGTGCTACATTCTTGATAAGCATCGTCGCTCTAAATTTGCTTCTAAATCTCATGAAGGTTTTCTACTAGGTTATGGCTCAAACTCTCACACTTACCGTGTCTACAACAATTTCACCCGAAAGGTTGAAGAGACGGTAGATGTGAAGTTTGATGAATCTAACGGCTCGCAAGTAGAGCAATTGCCAATTGATGTAGGAGACAAAGACCCTTCGGAAGCAATTCAAGACTTGGCTATTGGCAAGGTTCGTCCAACGGAGGTGAAGGAGAGTACCTCGTCCGTCCAAGTGGAAGCTTCTACTTCACGACAAGGTGAACCAAGAGTTGACACGGAAGCATCCACAAGTGGGACACACCAAGATGAAGAAAACGAGGAAGTGCATCAAGATGAACATCAACAACCTCCTTCTCCACCACGACAAGAGAACAACAACGCCAACAATGAAGAAGGCCAAGAAGAAGAACAAGATGAAGATGATGATCAACGAAGACCCAAGCAAAAGCTTTCACGAGTTTGAGCAAGAATTGCTAAAGATCATCCCGTCGAGCAAATCTACAATGACATTCAAACCGGCAGAATCACTCGCTCTAAAACTCATTTAGCTAACTTTTGTGAAAACTATTCCTTCATCTCTAGCATTGAACCTATGAAGGTTGAAGAAGCATTGGAAGGTCTGGACTGGATAAATGCTATGCATGAAGAGCTACAAAACTTTGAGAGGAACCAAGTTTGGACATTGGTTGAGAAGCCCGACAACAACCACAACATCATCGGTACCAAATGGGTGTTTCGCAACAAGCAAGATGAAGATGGACAAGTAGTTCACAACAAAGCACGTCTTGTCGCCCAAGGCTACACACAAGTCGAAGGTATGGACTATGGTGAGACTTACGCCCCCGTTGCTAGACTTGAGTCCATTCGCATCTTACTTGCCTATGCTAATCATCATGACATCACCTTGTACCAAATGGACATTAAAAGTGCTTTTCTAAATGGAGAAATAGAGGAGGAAGTTTATGTTAAGCGACCTCCCGGCTTTGTCAATCCTAAGAAACCCAATCATGTTTACAAACTTCACAAAGCTCTTTATGGTCTTAAACAAGCTCCTAGAGCATGGTATAAATGCTTAACCAAGTTTCTTATTGAGAAAGGCTTTGAAATTGGGAAAATTGATTCTACTCTTTTTACTAAAAGGGTTAATGGAGAACTATTTGTGTGCCAAATCTATGTTGATGATATTATATTTGGTTCAATTAACCCTCATTTTAGTGAAAAGTTTGGGAAGCTAATGTCAGAGAAGTTTGAGATGTCTATGATGAGTGAACTCAAATTCTTTCTTGGGTTGCAAATCAAGCAAACTAAGGAAGGTACCTTTGTTTCTCAAACGAAGTACACCAAGGACTTATTCAAGAAGTTCAATATGCAAGAATGCAAAGGTATGTCTACACCCATGCCTACTAGTGTACATCTTGATTTGACCAAAGATAGTGAACCGGTTGATCAAAAGGTTTATCGCTCTATGATTGGTTCATTATTATATCTATGTGCTTCATGCCCCGATATCATGCTAAGTGTGTGCATATGTGCACGACATCAAGCTGTTCCTAAGGAATGTCATCTTAAGGCCGTGAAAAGGATAGTGAGATACTTAATCCATACACCAAACTTTGGCATTTGGTATCCTAAGAGGGCCTCTTTCGATCTTGTTGGCTATTCCGACTCAGACTATGTCGGAGACAAGGTTGATAGAAAGTCCACTTCGGGTACTTGTCAATTTCTTGGTAGATCTCTTGTGTCTTGGTCCTCCAAGAAACAAAACTCAGTATCCTTATCCACCGCCGAAGCTGAATATATCGCCGCTGGTTCATGTTGTGCTCAATTACTTTGGATGACCCAAACTCTTAAAGATTATGGGATATATGTGAGACATGTTCCATTGCTTTGTGACAATGAAAGTGCTATCAAAATTGGTCATAATCCTGTGCAACATTCTCGAACTAAGCATATTGAAGTTCGTCATCACTTCATTCGAGATCATGTTGCTAAGGGTGACATTGATCTTAAGCATGTTCGCACTGAAAAGCAATTAGCGGATATATTCACTAAACCTCTTAATGAGAAAGCGTTTTGCAGATTAAGAGGAGAATTGAATATTATTGATGCTTCAAACTTGGAGTAGAAACTCCATTGGATACATGCAAGACATGAGCTTATGACTAATCCTTGATATTTCTCTTATGATGAAAATCTTATGTCTTGGATTTATTTGTATCTTGCATGTTGTCTAATCCATGTAGGTACTTGGTGGAATCAAATTCCATGAGATTGTAATCTACTCACATCTCGAGCAATCTCTACATCACCAAGTCTCTACACTATGGTGGTTGAAGACGAAGAAGCACGGAACCACTCAAACATATCCTTTGACAAATTCTCTATTGAGCTTCATGATTGTCATTTTTGGATACACAAGTGCTCTTCCTTGAAAGAACTAACCCATGTAGGTAGATGGACTTAAATTCCAAGTTGTGCTCCAAATCGTGATGAGCTACATCAACCTTGAGAAACTCACACAAGTTCAACTACATGGACAACACCACCAACCGAGGTATGTTATTCCATCTTTGAGAAGCTTTACTCCAAGACATGAGCTACAACAACTCGATAAGATGTGAATACATCAAGATCCTTAAACGAAAAATGGCAACCCCATTTTGAGCTTAACCGATGAGTATGACCTATGATCAAGTGATCTCACTTGACTCCTAAGTCAATATACTCTAACATAGGTGACTTTGTCGCCGACCATCTCTAGATGAAGTTCTCCTGTGTTCTTTTCTTGTGTTTTTGCATTTGTCTCATGCATATTTGTTTCCCCTTTGAAAAAAAAACTTCATCTAGATTTCTTACTGTTTGCTCTGCATTTTCTGCATTCAAATTCATTGCACATCCTTCAGTAAATTCCTTGCAAATCTTTGTGAGATCTTACTACTGTAGTGAGCTGAGGTGACAAGTGTTTTCTCTGCGATGAACTCGGTTTCACCGATTTGTTATTTTCGGTCCAACCGAAGCATACCACTCGGTGCCACCGATTTCTCAACAGGAAAAACAGTTTGCCACATATTCTATGTTTCTTCTGATCCAGCTCCACTCAATGAATCTTGTCCTCTACAAGCATCACATTTTTATCATTGCTTTGTACTGTGTCTCAAGGACCAAACCCATTCGACAGATTCCAGAAGTCCCTTCTTGGAAATTGATGTCAAAGGGGGAGAGAGAGAACATCAAAGCTTATCATTTAGAGAGCGATCACATAAAAGAAAGAGTCTATCACCTTCTTAACTTAAGGGGGAGAGATATCCTCAAAGGGGGGAGAGAGACCCTCAAAGCGGAGAGAGAGATCTCCAGGGGGAGAGAATATATAAGTAGAAAGTATTTCTCAAGGATCCCATATGCTTGGTGTTCAAGAGGAGAGATGCCCACATGTCTTCTTGAGGGGAGAGACATGTTCATATGATCTGTTGTGCTTATTTGCATTAGCATACATTAGCTCTGTTCATCATTCATATCCTTCAGCTTTGATTTTTCAGCTCTGATTTTCTATTCCCTATCTTCTCCCAATATCCCATGTTAGATTCAGGGGGAGCAAGACATCTAAGGGAAAGAAATCATTTAAATTCATTGCATATCCTTACTCTTGGGGACATGTCTAATCCAATGTGGTACTTAGTACTCACTCTCTACATGTCATCCCAGTCTTGGTATTCTTGTAGTTTCTTCTGTTTGCTCTGGCTAGTAGATGTATCTGTGTTATCTAACCTTATTTGCGCAGGTTCATTCCATCCTAAGCCAACTCAAGACTACAAGGTAAGTATATGCATCACAATCATGTGTATGAGGAATTCTTGCTGATGTACATATTGTTTGCAAGAAGGACTCATGAGCATGAAGGTATTTTCTTTGAATATCCTTTGCTCTGATGCATATGGCCAAGATACATGTAACACATTGCCTACTCTATCATGGTTATGCTCTCACATGCTTCTATATTCCATATTCACATGATTGCATACATGTATGGGGAGCCTATGTTTGTTACATGTCCTTCCAAAGCTTTTCTTGCTATTCTTTATATCCTTATCTAAAGCTTTGATGTATGTTGTCATCAATTACCAAAAAGGGGGAGATTGAAAGCACAATACTCCCTAGGTGGTTTTGGTAATTAATGTCAACATATCTCTTGTTGGACTAACACTTTTATCTAGCATGTTTCAGATAAGTTCAACAATGGAGTGGCATGGACTAAAGGATGTGGGAACTCCTTCAAGATGCTAAGGACAAAGGATTGGCTCAAGCTTCAAGCTCAAGACTCTTCACTTTACATTTTAGTGATCCAAGATCACATTGAGTCTATAGGAAAAGCCAATACTATCAAGGAGGGATGAGGTGTTGCTTAATGAGCCTCTTGCTTCATGTGCTTAGTGATATGCTCCAAAACCCTCAGCTACTTTCCCACTTCCACAAATGACCTAAACCCAAAGCCAAAATCAGTCACACCGATTCTTCCTATCCGGTGCCACCGATTCCAAAAGTCATAGCCACTGCCACAAACCCTAAGCAAATCGGTCTTACCGATGGGGATCTCAGTCTTACCGATATGGGATTGTAATCTCTCTGTGTATGTCCATTACCAAAATCGGTCTCACTGAGTTTGACTAATTGGTACTACCGAGATTACAATGCAAACTCTCTGGATAACTTATTACCAAAATCGGTCCCACCGAGCTAGAGTAATCGGTCCCACCGAGTTTGCCTGACCAACTCTCTGGAAAGCTTAATACCAAAATCGGTCTCACCGAGTTTGTGTAATCGGTCTTACCAAGATTACATTATGCCCTAACCCTAACCATATCGGTCTCACTGAGTTGCATTTCGGTCCCACCGAAAACCTTAACGGTCACATTATTTGCTGAATCGGTGTGACCGAGTTTAATGATTCGGTCCCACCGAGTTTGGTAGATTGTGTGTAACGGTTAGATTTTGTGTGGAGGCTATAAATACCCCTCCACCTCCTCTTCATTCGTGGAGAGAGCCATCAGACTGAACCTACACTTCCAACATACATTTTTTGAGAGAGAACTACCTACTCATGTGTTGAGGCCAAGATATTCCATTCCTACCATATGAATCTTGATCTCTAACCTTCCCCAAGTTGCTTTCCACTCAAATCTTCTTTCCACCAGATCCAAAACCTATGAGAGAGAGTTGAGTGTTGGGGAGACTATCATTTGAAGCACAAGAGCAAGGAGTTCATCATCAACGCACCATTTGTTACTTCTTGGAGAGTGGTGTCTCCTAGATTGGCCAGGTGTAACTTGGGAGCCTCCGACAAGATTGTGGAGTTGAACCAAGGAGTTTGTAAGGGCAAGGAGATCGCCTACTTCGTGAAGATCTACCGCTAGTGAGGCAAGTCCTTCGTGGGCGACGTCCATGGTGGGATAGACAAGGTTGCTTCTTCGGGGACCCTTCGTGGGTGGAGCCCTCTGTGGACTCGCACAACCGTTACCCTTCGTGGGTTGAAGTCTCATTCAACGTGGATGTATGATAGCACCACCTATCGGAACCACGCCAAAAACATCCGTGTCTCCAATTGCATTTGAATCCTCCAAACCCTTCCCTTTACATTCTTGCAAGTTGCATGCTTTACTTTTCGCTGCTCATATACTCTTTGCATGCTTGCTTGATATGTATTGTGAATGTTAAACTTGTGCCTAATCTCCACTTAAACTTAAGGATATTTAAAAACTGCAACTTTGGTACTTAGTGTCTAATCACTCCCCCCTCTAGACACCTCTTCTTAAGGTCCTACACAAGCAGGTCGTTCTCAGCTCATGACCGAGACACCTCTCTGGTCAATAATCAATAGCGGAACCTGGATGCCCATGTTGGCTCCTACAGATTCTACGAAGTTCTTTATCGGTCAAACCGTTATGACAACATACGTAATTCCCTTTGTCATCGGTATGTTACTTGCCCGAGATTTGATCGTAGGTATCTTCCTACCTAGTTTACTCTCATTACCGGCAAGTCTCTTTACTCATTCCATAATACATCTGAAGGAAATATGCCCTAGAGGCAATAATAAAGTTATTATTTATTTCCTTATATCATGATAAATGTTTATTATTCATGCTAGAATTGTATTAACCGGAAACATAATACATGTGTGAATACATAGACAAACATAGTGTCACTAGTATGCCTCTACTTGACTAGCTCGTTTATCAAAGATGGTTATGTTTCCTAGCCATGTACAAAAGAGTTGTCATTTGATTAACGGGATCACATCATTAGGAGAATGATGTGATTGACTTGACCCATTCCGTTAGCTTAGCACTTGATCGCTTAGTATGTTGCTATTGCTTTCTTCATGACTTATACATGTTCACGTAACTATGAGATTATGCAACTCCCATTTACCGGAGGAACACTTTGGTGCTACCAAACGTCACAACGAATCGGGTGATTATAAAGAAGTACTATAGGTGTCTCCAAAGGTACATGTTGGGTTGGCGATTTCGAGATTAGGTTTTGTCACTCCGATTGTCCGAGAGGTATCTCGGGCCCTCTTGGTAATACTCATCACTTAAGCCTTGCAAGCATGATAACTAATGAGTTAGTTATGAGATGACGACATGAACAAGTAAAGAGACTTGCGGTAACGAGATTGAACTAGGTATTGGATACCGACGATCAAATCTCGGGCAAGTAACATACCGATGACAAAGGAACAACGATGTTGTTATGCGGTTTGACCGATAAAGATCTTCGTAGAATATGTAGGAACCAATATGGGCATCCAGGTCCCGCTATTGGTTATTGACCGAGAATGGTTTTAGGTCATGTCTACATAGTTCTCGAACCCGTAGGGTCCGCACGCTTAACGCTTCGATGACAGTTTTATTATGAGTTTATAAGTTTTGATGTACCGAAGTTTGTTTGAGTCCGGATGTGATTACGGACAGGACGAGGAGTCTCGAATGGTCGAGACATAAAGATTGATATATTGGAAGCCTATGTTTGGACATCGGAATGGTTCAGGTGAACTCGGCATTTTACCGAGTACCGGAGGTTACGGAACCCCGGGGGTTAATGGGCCTACATGGGCCAAGAGGAGAAGAGGAAGGAGCCGGGACGGGGCGCGCCTCCCTCCTAGTCCGAATAGGACAAGGGAAGAGGCGGCGCCCCCTTCCTTCCCTCTTCCTCCTCTTTCCCCCTTCTCTCCTACTCCATCTTGGAAAAGGGGAGTCCTACTCCCGGTGGGAGTAGGACTCTCCCCTTGGCGCACCCCCTTGGGCCGGCGCCATCCTCCCCCCTGGCTCCTTTATATACGGGGGCGGGGGGCACCCCATAGACACACAAGTTGATCTACGGATCGTTCCTTAGCCGTGTGCGGTGCCCCCCTTCCACCATATTCCACCTCGGTCATATCGTCACGGAGTTTAGGCGAAGCCCTGCGCCTGTAGAACATCATCATCGTCACCTCGCCGTCGTGCTGACGGAACTCATCTCCGGAGCCTTTGCTGGATCGGAGGGCCGGAGATCGTCATCGAGCTGAACGTGTGCTGAACTCGGAGGCTCCGTACATTCGGTGCTTGGATCGGTCGGATCGTGAAGACGTACGACTACATCAACCGCGTTGTGCTAACGCTTCCGCTTACGGTCTACGAGGGTACGTGGACGAACACTCTCCCCTCTCGTTGCGATATCATCACCATGATCTTGCGTGTGCGTAGGAAATTTTTTGAAATTACTACGTTCCCCAACAGTGGCATCCGAGCCTAGGTTTTATGCGTTGATGTTATATGCACGAGTAGAACACAAGTGAGTTGTGGGCGATACATACTTTGGTTCGGCGATATTGTGAGATGAAGCGGCCTGAACCGACATTACGCGTACGCTTACGCGAGACTGGTTTCACCGTTACGAGCACTCGTGCTTAAAGGTGGCTGGCGGGTGTCTGTCTCTCTCACTTTAGCTGAATCGAGTGTGGCTACACCCGGTCCTTGCGAAGGTTAAAACAGCACCAACTTGACGAACTATCGTTGTGGTTTTTGATGCGTAGGTAAGAACGGTTCTTGCTAAAGCCCGTAGCAGCCACGTAAAATTTGCAACAACAAAGTAGAGGACGTCTAACTTGTTTCTGCAGGGCATGTTGTGATGTGATATGGTCAAGACGTGATGCTATATTTTATTGTATGAGATGATCATGTTTTGTAATCGAAGTTATCGGCAACTGGCAGGAGCCATATGGTTGTCGCTTTATTGTATGAAATGCAACGCTACGTAAGTGCTTTACTTTATCACTAAGCGGTAGCGATAGTCGAGAAGCAATAGATGGCGAACGAAAACGATGCTATGATGGAGATCAAGGTGTTGCGCCGGTGACGATGGTGATCATGGCGGTGCTTGAAGATGGAGATCACAAGCACAAGATGATGATGGCCATATCATATCACTTATATTGATTGCATGTGATGTTTATCCTTTATGCATCTTATCTTGCTTTGATTGACGGTAGCATTTTAAGATGATCTCTCACTAATTATCAAGAAGTGTTCTCCCGAGTATGCACCGCTGCGAAAATTCTTCGTCTTTGAGACACCACGTGATGATCGGGTGTGATAGGCTCTACGTTCAAATACAACGGGTGCAAAACAGTTGCACACGCGGAATACTCAAGTTATACTTGACGAGCCTAGCATATACAGATATGGCCTCGGAACACGGAGACCGAAAGGTCGAGCATGAATCATATAGTAGATATGATCAACATAGAGATGTTCACCATTGAAACTACTCCATCTCACGTGATGATCGGACATGGTTTAGTTGATTTGGATCACGTGATCACTTAGATGACTAGAGAGATGTCTGTCTAAGTGGGAGTTCTTAAGTAATATGATTAATTGAACTTAAATTTATCATGAACTTAGTACCTGATAGTATTTTGCTTGTCTATGTTTGTTTGTAGATAGATGGCTCGTCTTTGTTGTTCCGTTGAATTTTAATGCGTTCCTTGAGAAAGCAAAGTTGAAATATGATGGTAGCAATTACACGGACTGGGTCCGTAACCTGAGGATTATCCTCATTGCTACACAGAAAAGTTACGTCCTGGAAGCACCGCTGGGTGCCAGGCCTGCTGCTGATGCAACTGACGATGTTAAGAACGTCTGGCAGAGCAAAGCTGATGACTACTCGATAGTTCAACGTGCCATGCTTTACGGCTTAGAACCGGGTCTTCAACGATGTTTTGAACGTCATGGAGCATATGAGATGTTCCTGGAGTTGAAGTTAATATTTCAAGCAAATGCCCGGATTGAGAGATATGAAGTCTCCAATAAGTTCTACAGTTGCAAGATGGAGGAGAACAGTTCTGTCAGTGAACATATACTCAAAATGTCTAGGTATAATAATCACTTGATTCAACTGGGAGTTAATCTTCCGGATGATAGCGTCATTGACTGAATTCTCCAATCACGCCACCAAGCTACAAGAGCTTCGTGATGAACTATAATATGCTAGGGATGAACAAGACTATTCGAGCTCTTCGCGATGCTTTGAAAGCATGGAGGTAGAAATCAAGAAGGAGCATCAAGTGTTGATGGTCAACAAGACCACTAGTTTCAAGAAGAAGGGCAAAGGGAAGAAGAAGGAACTTCAAAAGAACAGCAAGCAAGTTGCTGCTCAAGAGAAGAAACCCAAGTCCGGACCTAAGCCTGAAATCGAGTGCTTCTCGCAAGCGGATGGACCTCGAAGCGGAACTGCCCCAAGTATTTGGCGGATAAGAAGGATGGCAAAGTGAACAAAGGTATATGTGATATACATGTTATTGATGTGTACCTTACTAATGCTCGCAGAGCTTTGGGTATTTGATATTGGTTACATTGCTAATATTTGCAACTCAAGCAGGGACTACGGATTGCGAATATTAGCTAAGGACGAGGTGACGATGCGCGTGGGAAATGGTTCCAAAGTCGATGTGATCGCGGTCGGCACGCTACCTCTACATCTACCATCGGGATTAGTTTTAGACCTAAATAATTGTTATTTGGTGCCTGCGTTGAGCATGAACATTATATCTGGATCTTGTTTGATGCGAGACGGTTATTCATTTAAATCAGAGAATAATGGTTGTTCTATTTATATGAGTAATATCTTTTATGGTCATGCACCCTTGAAGAGTGGTCTATTTTTATTGAATCTCGATAGTAGTGATACACATATTCATAGTGTTGAAACCAAAAGATGCAGAGTTGATAATGATAGTGCAACTTATTTGTGGCACTGTCGTTTAGGTCATATCGGTGTAAAGCGCATGAAGAAGCTCCATACTGATGGGCTTTTGGAATCACTTGATTATGAATCACTTGGTACTTGCGAATCGTGCCTTATGGGCAAGATGACTAAAACACCGTTCTCCGGTACTATGGAGAGAGCAACACATTTGTTGGAAATCATACATACAGATGTATGTGGTCCAATGAATGTTGAGGCTCGTGGCGGATATCGTTATTTTCTCACCTTCACAGATGATTTGAGCAGATATGGGTATATCTACTTAATGAAACACAAGTCTGAAACATTTGAAAAGTTCAAAGAATTTCAGAGTGAAGTAGAAAATCATTGTAACAAGAAAATAAAGTTTCTACGATCTGATCGTGGAGGAGAATATTTGAGTTACGAGTTTGGTCTACACTTGAAACAATGCGGGATAGTCTCACAACTCACGCCACCTGGAACACCACAACGCAATGGTGTGTCCGAACGTCGTAATCGTACTTTACTTGATATGGTGCGATCTATGATGTCTCTTACCGATGTACCGCTATCGTTTTGGGGTTATGCTTTAGAGACGGGCGCATTCACGTTAAATAGGGCACCATCAAAATCCGTTGAGACGACGCCTTATGAACTGTGGTTTGGCAAGAAACCAAAGTTGTCGTTTCTTAAAGTTTGGGGCTGCGATGCTTATGAGAAGAAACTTCAACCAGATAAGCTCGAACCCAAATCGGAGAAATGTGTCTTCATAGGATACCCAAAGGAGACTATTGGGTACACCTTCTATCACAGATCTGAGGGCAAGATTTTCGTTGCTAAATTCGGATCCTTTCTAGAGAAGGAGTTTCTCTCGAAAGAAGTGAGTGGGAGGAAAGTAGAACTTGATGAGATAATCAGTATCTACTCCCTTATTGGAAGGTAGTTCATCACAAGAACCGGTTCTGTGACAACTACACCAATTAGTGAGGAAGCTAATGATATTGATCATGAAACTTCAGATCAAGTTTCTTTGAACCTCGAGGTCTACAGAGTAAGATCCACACCAGAGTGGTATGGCAATCCTATTCGGAAGTCATGTTACTTGACCATGATGAACCTACGAACTATGAGGAAGCGATGATGAGCCCAGATTCCGCAAAATGGCTAGAGGCCATGAAATCTGAGATGGGATCCATGTATGAAAACAAAGTATGGACTTTGGTTGACTTGCCCGATGATTGGCAAGCAATTGAGAATAAATGGATTTTTAAGAAGAAGACTGACGCTGATGGTAATGTAACTGTCTATAAAGCTCGACTTGTTGCAAAAGGTTTTTGACAAGTTCAAGGGGTTGACTACGATGAGACTTTCTCACCCGTAGCGATGCTTAAGTCTGTCCGAATCATGATAGCTATTGCTGCATTTCATGATTATGAAATTTGGCAAATGGATGTCAAGACTGCATTCTTGAATGGATTTCTAGAATAAGAGTTGTATATGATGCAGCCGAAAGGTTTTGTTGATCCAAAAGGTGCTAACAAAGTGTGAAAGCTCCAGCGTTCCATTTATGGACTGGTGCAAGCATCTCGGAGTTGGAATAAACGCTTTGATAGTGTGATCAAAGCATATGGTTTTATAAAGACTTTTGGAGAAGCCTGTATTTACAAGAAAGTGAGTGGGAGCTCTGTAGCATTTCTAGTTTTATATGTAGATGACATATTATTAATTGGAAATGATATAGAATTTCTGGATAGCATAAAGGGATAATTGAATAAAAGTTTTTTAATGAAAGATCTTGGTGAAGCTGCTTATATATTGGGCATCAAGATCTATAGAGATAGATCAAGACGCTTAATAGGACTTTCACAAAGCACATACCTTGACATGATTTTGAAGAAGTTCAAAATGGATCAGGCAAAGAAAGGATTCTTGCCTGTGATACAAGGTGTGAAGTTGAGTCAAACTCAAATGCCCGACCACAGCAGAAGATAGAGAGAAAATGAAAGATGTTCCCTATGCTTCAGCCATAGGCTCTATCATGTATGCAATGTTGTGTACCAGGCCTAACGTATGCTTAGCAATAAGCTTAGCAGGAAGGTACCAAAGTAATCCAGGAGTGGATCACTAGACAGCAGTCAAGAACATCCTGAAATACCTGAAAAGGACTAAGGATATGTTTCTCGTATATGGAGGTGACAAAGAGCTAGTCGTAAGAGGTTACGTTGATGCAAGCTTTGACACTGATCCGGACGATTCTAAATCGCAAACCGGATACGTGTTTATATTAAACGGTGGAGCTGTAAGTTGGTGCAGTTCTAAACAAAGCGTCGTGGCGGGATCTACATGTGAAGCGAGTACATAGCTGCTTCGAAGGAGCGAATGAAGGAGTCGGATGAAGGAGTTCATTTCGATCTAGGTGTCATACCTAGTGCATCGGGACCAATGAAGATCTTTCGTGACAATTGGTGCAATTGCCTTGGCAAAGGAATCCAGATTTCACAAGAGGACCAAGCACATCAAGAGACGCTTCAATTCCATTCGGGACAAAGTCCAAGTGGGAGACATACAAATTTGCAAGATACATACGGATCTGAATGCTGCAGACCCGTTGACTAAGCCTCTCTCACGAGCAAAACATGATCAACACCAAGACTCCATGGGTGTTAGAATCATTACTATGTAATCTAGATTATTGACTCTAGTGCAAGTGGGAGACTGAAGGAAATATGCCCTAGAGGCAATAATAAAGTTATTATTTATTTCCTTATATCATGATAAATGTTTATTATTCATGCTAGAATTGTATTAACCGGAAACATAATACATGTGTGAATACATAGACAAACATAGTGTCACTAGTATGCCTCTACTTGACTAGCTCGTTTATCAAAGATGGTTATGTTTCCTAGCCATGGACAAAAGAGTTGTCATTTGATTAACGGGATCACTGATGTGATTGACTTGACCCATTCCGTTAGCTTAGCACTTGATCGTTTAGTATGTTGCTATTGCTTTCTTCATGACTTATACATGTTCCTGTAACTATGAGATTATGCAACTCCCATTTACCGGAGGAACACTTTGGGTGCTACCAAAAGTCACAACGTAACTGGGTGATTATAAAGGAGTACTACAGGTGTCTCCAAAGGTACATGTTGGGTTGGCGTATTTCGAGATTAGGTTTTGTCACTCCGATTGTCGGAGAGGTATCTCTGGGCCCTCTCGGTAATACTCATCACTTAAGCCTTGCAAGCATTATAACTAATGAGTTAGTTATGAGATGACGACTGAGCGAGTAAAGAGACTTGCCGGTAACGAGATTGAACTAGGTATTGGATACCGACGATCAAATCTCGGGCAAGTAACATACCGATGACAAAGGGAACAACGTATGTTGTTATGCGGTTTGACCGATAAAGATCTTCGTAGAATATGTAGGAACCAATATGGGCATCCAGGTCCCGCTATTGGTTATTGACCGAGAATGGTTTTAGGTCATGTCTACATAGTTCTCGAACCCATAGGGTCCGCACGCTTAATGTTTCGATGACAGTTTTATTATGAGTTTATAAGTTTTGATGTAACGAAGTTTGTTCGGAGTCCCGGATGTGATTACAGACATGACGAGGAGTCTCGGAATGGTCGAGACATAAATATTGATATATTGGAAGCCTATGTTTGGACATCGGAATGGTTCCGGGTGAAATCGGCATTGTACCGGAGTACCGGTGGTTACGGAACCCCGGGGGTTAATGGGCCTACATGGGCCAAGAGGGAGAAGAGGAAGGAGCCGAGGGGGGCGCGACTCCTCCCCTCCTAGTCCGAATAGGACAAGGGAAGAGGCGGCGCCCCCTTTCCTTCCCTCTTCCTCCTCTTTCCCCTTCTCTCCTACTCCAACTTGGAAAAGGGAGTCCTACTCCCGGTGGGAGTAGGACTCCCCCTGGCGCGCCTTAGGCTGCGGCCTCCTCCCCTGCTCCTTTATATACAGGCGGGGGCACCCCATAGACACACAGGTTGATCTACGGATCGTTCCTTAGCCGTGTGCGGTGCCCCCTTCCACCATATTCCACCTCGGTCATATTGTCGCGGAGTTTAGGCGAAGCCCTGCGCCGGTATAACATCATCATCGTCACCACGCCGTCGTGCTAACGGAACTCATCTCTGGAGCCTTTGCTGGATCGGAGGGCCGGAGATCGTCATCGAGCTGAACGTGTGCTGAACTCGGAGGCTCCGTACATTCGGTGCTTGGATCGGTCGGATCGTGAAGACGTACGACTACATCAACCGCGTTGTGCTAACGCTTCCGCTTACGGTCTACGAGGGTACGTGGACGAACACTCTCCCCTCTCGTTGCTATATCATCACCATGATCTTGCGTGTGCGTAGGAATTTTTTTGAAATTACTACGTTCCCCAACAACATCACCTCGTGACTAACTCCTTAGTCGTAAGCTTGCAAGCTTATGATGTGTATTACTGAGAGGGCCCAGAGATACCTCTCCGATACTCGGACTGACAAATCCTAGTCTCGATCCATGCCAACTCAACAAACACCTTTGGAGATACCTGTAGAGCATTTTTATAATGATCCAGTTACGTTGTGACGTTTGATAGCACATAAGGCATTACTCCAATATCCGGGAGTTGCATAATCTCATAGTCGAAGGAATATGTATTTGACATGAAGAAAGTAATAGCAATAAAACTGAATGATCATTATGCTAAGCTAACAGATGGGTCTTGTCCATCACATCATTCTCCTAATGATGTGATCCCGTTATGAAATGACAACTCATGTCCATGGCTAGGAAACCTCATCCATCTTTGATCAACGAGCTAGTCTAGTAGAGGCTCACTAGGGACATGTTGTTTGTTTATGTATTCACACATGTATTAAGGTTTCCGATCAATACAATTCTATCATGAATAATAATCCTTCATCATGAATACGGACATATAAAATAACAACTTTATTATTGCCTCTAGGGCATATTTCCCTCAGTCTCCCACTTTCACTAGACTCAATAATCTAGTTCACATCGCCATGTGATTTAACACCAATAGTTCACATTGTCATGTGTTTAACACCCGTAGTTCACATCGCCATGTGACCAACACCCAAAGGGTTTACTAGAGTCAATAATCTAGTTCACATCACCATGTGATTAACACCCAAAGAGTACTAAGGTGTGATCATGTTTTGCTTGTGAGAGAAGTTTAGTCAACGGGTCTGTCACATTCAGATCCATATGTATATTTGCAAATTTCTATGTCTACAATGCTCTGCATGGTGCTACTCTAGCTAATTGCTCCTACTATCAATATGTATCCAGATTGAGACTTTGAGTCATCCGAATTGGTGTCAAAGCTTGCATCGGCGTAACCCTTTACACGAACTCTTTATCACCTCCATAACCGAGAAATATTTCCTTACTCCTCTTAGATAACTAAGGATAAATTTTGACCGCTGTCCAGTGATCTACTCCTGGATCACTATTGTACCCCCTTGCCAACCTCATGGCAAGGTACACAATAGGTCTGGTATACAGCATGGCATTTATAGAACCTATGGATGAGGCATAGGGAATGGCTTTCATTCTATCTATCTTCTGCCGTGGTCGGGTTTTGAGTCTTACTCAACTCCATACCTTGCAATGCAGGCAAGCACCCTTTCTTTGACTAATCCATTTTGAACTTCTTCAAAACTTTGTCAAGGTATGTGCTTTGTGAAAGTCCTATTAAGCGTCTCGATCTATCTCTATAGGTCTTGATGCCCAATACATAAGTAGCTTTCCCGAGGTATTTTATTGAATTTTTTTTATTCAAGTATCCTTTTATGATATCTAGAAATGCTATATCATTTCCAATCAGCAATATGTCATCCACATATAATATCAGAAATGCTATAGAGCTCCCACTCACTTTCTTGTAAATACATGCTTCACCATAAGTCTGTATAAAACCATATGCTTTGATCACCCCATCAAAGCGTATATTCCAACTCTGAGATGCTTGCACCAGTCCATAGATGGATCGCTGGAGCTTGCACACTTTGTTAGCACTTTTAGGATCGACAAAACCTTCTGGTTGTATCATATACAGCTCTTCTTTTAGAAATCCATTAAGGAATCCAGTTTTGACATCCTTTTGCCAGATTTCATAATCATAAAATGTGGCAATTGCTAACATGATTCCGACACACTTAAGCATCGCTATGAGTGAGAAAGTCTCATCGTAGTCAATCCCTAGAACTTGTCCAAAACCTATTTGCGACAAGTCGAGCTTTTGTCGATAGTAACATTACCATCAGTGTCTGTCTTCCTCTTGAAGATCCATTTATTCTCTCTGGCTTGCCGATCATCGGGCAAGTCCACCAAAGTCCACACTTTGTTCTCATACATGGATCCTATCTCAGATTTCATGGCCTCAAGCCGTTTGTCAGAATTTGGGCTCATCCTAGCTTCTTCATAGTTCATAGGTTCGCCTTGGTCTAGTCACATGACTTCCAGGACAGGATTACCGTACCACTCTGGTGCGGACCGTGCTCTGGTCGACCTACGAAATTGTTGGGGAATGTAGTAATTTCAAAAAAATTCCTACGCACACGCAAGATCATGGTGATGCATAGCAACGAGAGGGGAGAGTGTCGTCTACGTACCCTCGTAGAACGAAAGCTGAAGCGTTAGCACAATGCGGTTGATGTAGTCGTACATCTTCACGATACGACCGATCAAGTATCGAATGCACAACACCTCCGAGTTCAGCACACGTTCAGCTCGATGACATCCCTCAAACTCCGATCCAGCCAAGCTTTGAGGGAGAGTTCCGTTAGCATGACGGCGTGGTGACGATGACGATGTTCTACCGACGCAGGGCTTCGCCTAAGCACTGCTACGATATTATCGAGGTGGATTATGGTGGAGGGGGTACCGCACACGGCTAAGAGATCCAAGGGATCAATTGTTGTCTCTAGAGGTGCCCCCTTGCCCCCATATATAAAGGAGCAAGGGGGGAGGCGGCCGGCCTAGGAGGAGGGCGCGCCAAGGGGGGAGTTGTACTCCCACCGGGAGTAGGACTCCTCCTTTCCTTGTTGGGGTAGGAGAAGGGAAGGGAGAAAGAGAAGGAAGGAAGGGGGCGCCCCCCTCCCTAGTCCAATTCGGACTAGTCCATGGGGAGGGGTGCGGCGACCCTTTGAGGCCTTTCTCTCCTTTCCCGTATGGCCTATTAAGGCCCAATACGAATTCCCCTAACTCTTTGGTACTCCGAAAAATACCCGAATCACTCGGAACCTTTCCGATGTCCGAATATAGTCGTCCAATATATTGATCTTTACGTCTCGACCATTTCGAGACTCCTCGTCATGTCCCCGATCTCATTCGGGACTCCGAACTCCTTTGGTACATCAAAACACATAAACTCATAATATAACCATCATAGAACTTTTAAGCGTGCGGACCCTACGGGTTCGAGAACTATGTAGACATGACCAAGACACGTCTCCGGTCAATAACCAATAGCGTAACCTGGATGCTCACATTGGCTCCCACATACTCTACGAAGATCTTTATCGGTCAAACCACATAACAACATACGTTGTTCCCTTTGTTATTGGTATGTTACTTGCCTGAGATTCGATCGTCGGTATCTCAATACCTAGTTCAATCTCGTTACTGGCAAGTCTCTTTACTCGTTACATAATGCATCATTCTGTAATTAACTCATTAGCTACATTGCTTGCAAGGCTTATAGTGATGTGCATTACCGAGAGGGCCCAGAGATACCTCTCCAACAATCGAAGTGACAAAACCTAATCTCGAAATACGCCAACTCTACATGTACCTTTGGAGACACCTGGAGAGCTCCTTTATAATCACCCAGTTACGTTGTGACGTTTGGTAGCACACAAAGTGTTCCTCCGGTAAACGGGAGTTGCATAATCTCATAGTTGTAAGAACATGTATAAGTCATGAAGAAAGCAATAGCAACATACTAAACGATCAAGTGCTAAGCTAAAGGAATGGGTCAAGTCAATCACATCAATCACCTAATGAATTGATCCCGTTAATCAAATGACAACTGATGTCTATGGCCAGGAAACTCAACCATCTTTGATCAACGAGCTAGTCAAGTAGAGGCATACTAGTGACACTATGTTTGTCTATGTATTCACACACGTATTATGTTTCCAGTTAATACAATTCTAGCATGAATAATAAACATTTATCATGAAATAAGGAAATAAGTAATAACTTTATTATTGCCTCTAGGGCATATTTCCTTCAGTCTCCGACTTGCACTAGAGTCAATAATCTAGTTCACATCGCCATGTGATTTAACATCAATATTCATATGTGTATGTGATTAATACCCATAGTTCACATCGTCATGTGATCAACACTCAAAGGGTTTACTAGAGTCAATAATCTAGTTCACATCGCTTATGTGATTAATACCCAAAGAGTACTAAGCTATGATCATGTTTTGCTTGTGAGAGAAGTTTAGTCACGGGTCTGACATATTCAGAGCCGTGTGTATTTTACAAATATTCTATGTCTACAATGCTCTGCATGGAGCTACTCTAGCTAATTGCTCCCACTTTCAATATGTATCCAGATTGAGACTTAGAGTCATCTGAATCGGTGTAAAAGCTTGCACCGGTGTAACTCTTTACGACGAGCCCTTTTATCACCTCCATAATTGAGAAATATTTCCTTAGTCCTCACTAAGGATATTCTTGACCAATGTCCAGTGATCTACTCCTAGATCAAAATTGTACTCCCTTACCAAAATCAGAGCAAGGTATACAATAGGCCCGGTACAAAGTATAGCATACTTTATAGAACCTGTGACTGAGGCATAGGGAATGATTTTTCATTCTTTTCTATTTTCTGCCATGGTAGGGTTTTGAGTCTTACTCAACTTCACACCTTGCAACACAGGCAAGAACTCCTTCTTTGACCGTTCCATTTTGATTTACTTGAAAAACTTATCAAGGTATGTACTCATTGAAAAATCTTATCAAGCGTCTTGATCTATCTCTATAGATCTTGATGCTCAATGTGTAAGCAGCTTCACCGAGGTCTTTCTTTGAAAAACTTTTTTCAAATACTCCTTTATGCTTTCCAGAGAATTCTACATTATTTCCGATCAACAATATGTTATTCACATATACTTATCAGAAATGTTGTAGTGCTCCCACTCACTTTCTTGTAAATACAGGCCTCACCACAAGTCTGTATAAAACTATATGCTTTGATCAACTCATCAAAGCGTATATTCCAACACCGAGATGCTTGCACCAGTCCATAGATGGATCGCTGGAGCTTGCACAATTTGTTAGCATCTTTAGGATTGACAAAATCTTCTTGTTGCATCATATACAACTCTTCTTTAATAAATCCATTAAGGAATGCAGTTTTTGACATCCATTTGCCAGATTTCATAAAATGTGGCAATTGCTAACATGATTCGGACAGACTTAAGCATCGACACGAGTGAGAAAATCTCATCATATTCAACACCTTGACTTGTCGAAAAACTTTTTGCGACAGGTCGAGCTTTGTAGATAGTAACACTACTATCAGCGTCTGACTTCCTCTTGAAGATCCATTTATTTTCTATGGCTTGCCGATCATCCGACAAGTCAATCAAAGTCCACACTTTGTTCCCATACATGGATCCCATCTCAGATTTCATGGCCTCAAGCCATTTCGCGGAATCTAGGCTCATCATCGCTTCCTCATAGTTCATAGGTTCATCATGGTCTAGTAACATGACTTCCAGAATAGAATTACCGTACCACTCTGGTGCGGATCTCACTCTGGTCGACCTATGAGTTTTGGTAGTAACTTGATCTGAAGTTTCAGGATCAATATCATTAGCTTCCACACTAATTGGTGTAGGTGTCACAGAAACAGATTTCTATGATGAACTACTTTCCAATAAGGGAGCAGGTACAATTACCTCATCAAGTTCTACTTTCCTCCCACTCAATTCTTTCGAGAGAAACTCCTTCTCTAGAAAGGATTCGTTCTTAGCAACGAATGTTTTGTCTTCGGATCTATGATAGAAGGTGTACCCAACAGTTTCCTTTGGGTATTCTATGAAGACGCACTTCTCCGATTTGGGTTCGAGCTTATCAGGTTGAAACTTTTTTTTCACATAAGCATCGCAACTCCAAACTTTAAGAAACGACAACTTAGGTTTATAGCTAAACCATAGTTCATACGGTGTTGTCTCAACGGATTTAGATGGTGCCCTATTTTAACATGAATGCAGCTATCTCTAATGCATAACCTAAAACGATATTGGTAAATCCGTAAGAGACATCATTGATTGCACCATATCAAATAAAGTGTGGTTATGACGTTCGGACACACCGTTACACTATGGTGTTCCAGGTGGCATGAGTTTGTGAAACTATTCCACATTATTTTAACTGAAGGCCAAACTCGTAACTCAAATATTCATCTCTATGATCAGATCGTAGAAACTTTATTTTCTTGTTACGATGATTTTCCACTTCACTCTGAAATTCTTTGAACCTTTCAACTATTTCAGACTTATGTTTCATCAAGTAGATATACCCATATCTGCTCAAATCATCTGTGAAGGTCAGAAAATAACGATACCCGCCACGAGCCTTAATACTCATTGGTCTGCATACATCAGTATGTATTATTTCCAACAAGTCAGTAGCTCGTTCCATTGTTCAGGAGAACGGAGTTTTTAGTCATCTTCCCCAAAAGTCATGGTTCGCAAGCATCAAATGATTCATAACCAAGTGATTCCGAAAATCCATCTTTATGGAGTTTCTTCATGCGCTTTTACACCGATATGACCCAAACGGCAGTGCCACAAATAAGTTGCACTATCATTATTAACTTTGCATCTTTTGGCATCAATTTTATGAATATGTGTATCATTACGATCGAGATCCAACAAACTATTTTCATTGGGTGTATGGCCATTGAAGGTTTTATTCATGTAAACAGAACAACAATTATTCTCTGACTTTAAATGAATAACCTATTGCAATAAACATGATCAAATCATATTCATGCTCAACGCAAACGCCAAATAACATTTATTTAGGTTTAACACTAATCCCGAAAGTATAGGGAGTGTGTGATGATGATCACATCAATCTTGGAACTACTTCCAACACTCATCGTCACTTCCCCTTCAACTAGTCTCTGTTTATTCTGTAACTCCTGTTTTGAGTTACTAATCTTAGCAACCGAACAAGTATCAGATACTCAGGGGCTACTATAAACACTAGTAAGGCACACATCAATAACCTCTATATCAAATATACCCTTGTTCACTTTTCCATCCTTCTTATCCACCAAATATTCAGGGCATTTCCGCTTCCAGTGACCATTTCCTTTGCAGTGTAAGCAATCAGTTTTAGGCTTTGGTCCAGCTTTGGGCTTCTTCGCGGGAGTGACAACTTGCTTGTTATTCTACTTGAAGTTCCCTTTCTTTCCCTTTGCCTTTTTCTTGAAACTAGTGGTCTTGTCAATCATCAACACTTGATGCTCTTTTCTTGATTTCTACCTTTGTCGATTTCAACATCACGAAGAGCTCGGGAATTGTTTTCGTCATCCCTTGCATAGTATAGTTCATCACGAAGTTCTAGTAACTTGGTGATGGTGACTAGAGAATTCTGTCAATCACTATCTTATCTGGAAGATTAACTCCCACTTGATTCAAGCGATTGTAGTACCCAGACAATCTGAGCACATGCTCACCAGTTGAGCGATTCTCCGCCATCTTTTAGCTACAGAACTTGTTGGAGACTTCATATCTCTCAACTAGGGTATTTGCTTGAAATATTAACTTCAACTCCTGGAACATCTCATATGGTCCATGACGTTCAAAAACGTCTTTGAAGTCCCAATTCTAAGCCATTAAGCATGGTGCACTAAAGTATCAAGTAGTCATCATATTGAGCTAGCCAAACATTCATAACGTCTGCATCTGCTCCTGCAATAGGTCTATCACCTAGTGGTGCATCAAGGACATAATTCTTTTGTGCAGCAATGAGGATAAACCTCAGATCACGGATCTAATCCGTATCATTGCTACTAATATCTTTCAACATAGTTTTTCTCTAGGAACATATCAAAAATAAACATAGGGAAGCAACAACGCGAGCTATTGATCTACAATCATAATTTGCAAAATACTATCAGGACTAAGTTCATGATAAATTAAAGTTCAATTAATCATATTACTTAAGAACTCCCACTTAGATAGACATCCCTCTAGTCATCTAAGTGATCACGTGATCCAAATCAACTAAACCATGTCCGATCATCACGTGAGATGGAGTAGTTTTCAATGGTGAACATCACTATGTTGATCATATCTACTATATGATTCAAGTTCGACCTTTCGGTCTCCGTGTTCCGAGGCCATATCTGTATATGCTAGGCTCGTCAAGTTTAACCTGAGTATTCCGCGTGTGCAACTGTTTTGCACCCGTTGTATTTGAACGTAGAGCCTATCACACTTCTTGAAATAAACCCACAATTCAGAGAAGAATCAAATATTTTACATAGATAATACTGGATCATAAAGCCACAATTCATCGGTCTCAACAAACACACCGCAAAAAGAAGATTACATCAATTAGATCTCCACGAGAGAGGGGCAGAACATTGTATTGAGATCCAAAAAGAGAGAAGAAGCCATCTAGCTACTAGCTATGGACTCGAAGGTCTGAAGTAAACTACTCACACTTCATCAGAGGGGCTATGGTGTTGATGTAGAAGCCCTTCATGGTGGATGCCCCCTCCGGCGGAGCTCCGGAACAGGCCCCAAGATGGGATCTCGTGGATACAGAAGGTTGCGGCAGTGGAATTAGGTTTTGGCTCCTGTTCTGATCGTTTGGGGATACGTAGGTATATATAGGAGGAAGGAGTACGTCGATGGAGCGCCAGGGGGCCCACGAGGTAGGGGGCGCGCCCAGGGGGGCGCCCTCCACCCTTGTGACTGCCTCTGGCACTTCTTGGAGTAGGGTCCAAGTCTCATGGATCACGTCGGTGAGAAAATCACGTTCCCAAAGGTTTCATTCCGTTTGGACTCTGGGGGCGCCGTCCACCCTCGTGACCGCCTATGGCACTTCTTGGAGTAGGGTCCAAGTCTCATGGATCACGTCGGTGAGAAAATCACGTTCCCGAAGGTTTCATTCCGTTTGGACTCCGTTTGATATTCCGTTTCTTCGAAACACTGCAATAGGCAAAAAAACATCAATTTTAGGCTGGGCCTCCGGTTAATAGGTTAGTCCCAAAAATAATATAAAAGTGGAAAATAGAGCCCAATATAGTCCAAAACAGTAGATAAAGTAGCATGGAGCAATAAAAAATTATAGATACATTGGAGACGTATCAACCCGATAAGCCTGCAAATCATACCAATAGAAACTGTTGGGTTTTCAAACAGGCCGGTAAGATAAATACCGAACATAAGGGAAAAGGGCCCCCAAGCGGAAACGATGATGAGCCCCGTCAGCCGAACACTGGGGGTCAGAAACAATTTCCCCCCAAGGTGAAGACAATGAACATGATATATGTCACTCACATCCCCAAAAGGGAGCGCAAATGCTCATTACGTGACGTCTATGCGGTAGAGCCTGTCGCCCCCCAAGTTTAACCCATGGTCAGCCTGTCTGATCACTTTTGACCGCAGGGACCACCCAACTAGTATCCGTCATGGGGGTTCAACCGCCTTGGTTCTTGATCCAATCATCGACGGATACCACCTCACTAGAGTCCTTATAGATGGAGGAAGCAGTCTCAACTTGATCTATCAAGACACTGTCCGAAAGATGGGGACTGACCCATCATGAATCAAGCCTAGTACCACTACCAATAAAGGTGTGATACCAGGAGTGGAGGCCCGCTGTACGGGCTCAATCACACTGGAGGTAGTATTCGGCTCTCCAGACAACTTTTGCAGCGAAGAGTTAATCTTCGACATCGTCCCTTTCCACAGTGGTTACCATGCGCTGCTCGGACAAACTGCCTTCACCCGCTTTATCACAGTCCCGCATTATGCCTACTTGAAGCTCAAAATGCCTGGACCTCGTGGTGTTATTACAGTCAATGGTAATATGGAGCGCTCACTCCGTACCGAAGAACACACTGCGGCCCTTGCAGCTGAAGTGTATAGCGGCCTAATCAATCCGAGCAGTTCACAGGCCAGTAAAGCCAATGACATATCCAAGCGAGTCCGGTCCGCGAATAAATCAGCGGATCCGGACATGGATTAGCAGTTCGGCCTCCGCTGATCGCCCCACCAGGTGGCGGTTCAGGTACTGCGCGTACATAATTACGCACTAAAAATACCTTTGGCGATGCAGGTACATAATTATTGCATGGCTCGACCATAAACGGACTGCATATGCCCTTTTCCTTTTCACGCAGGTTCAACAAGAGCCCTACTTACAAGATGGTTGCCGCAGGAGATCCTTTTAAGGCTATCATGTCCCAGTCATCAAACTCTCCTCTCAAAGGACTCACTACTAAGGAGGAAAGGTGCAGACGTGCGGTAGGGCATCATTAGAGCTTATTTTCTGAACTATGCTTTTTGGGCCCTGTGTTAGACTTTCCCTTATGTAAATTTTTCTTTTCTTTAGGCATGTAGAATGACCTTAGTGTTGAATGACATTGTCTGTCATCGAAATATCAATAATGACACAAAGGGCACAGATGATTACCACCTTTTTGGTTGGGTGTTGAATTTTTTTGTTGTTACTTGTGGTATACCTTATGCTCGACTGATACACGTGGTTCGACATGTACTAGGGGATGTATTCAGCCCCGCTAAAATTGTTAAGTCCGAACACCCATAGGGAACTCCTCGGCGTCCTGGATATTTGTGGCACCGCGATCCGCATGGAGCAGGGGGCCTTCGCACGTCAACCCAGGATAACATTTGACGCACGACAGGTCCATGATACAACATTCCAGGTACAAGAATATTCATCAAATACATGTGTATATAATTACATCGGTGATGAATATAATCTTCTGGCATAGCCCTAAGGCTATTTACATGGCAGCCGAAGTCTATTTTAATGGCGGCAGAAGTCTTGGCAGCATAACACTCTGGCTGGGCTCCACAACTCACAGGACTAGCAAGATTACGGCCTAGCACGACGGAACAACTGAACGACCTACAAAACTGGCATGACAGGCCAGGTCAGTACATTGAATGTAATTGCAAGACAACCAAATACATAACATCCAAACAAGCAGAAGACAAAGCAAGAACCAAGCGAATGCAACAACCCTACTCATATTAGAAACTAAGTATGGCATAATATCAACCCAAGACATAAATCAAACTAACATCATGGCATCCACTAGCATGGAAACAACATGGTATATCAATTTTAATTCTAACATGGAAATAACAAAGCATAGCATATCGTCTCAATCATATCAATCAGAGCATGGCATGGCATCATGAAACTCTACTGAAAGTAAACTACCAATCATATCAAATGCAGACATATCATGTTAACTGTATGCAACCATCTCATGTTCTACCATGGTTCTTTACATGCAAACATATTACTCATGCAATGCAACCAAACTTGTGCACTGAGTCCCTCGGACTCTCTTACCAACGGTGGTCACCTCATATCCTGATTACAAACAGAAAAACCCGTGATCCTTACGGCGATCACAACCCGACCAACAACTGGCCCGTGATCCTTACGGCGATCACAACCCGACCAACAACTGGCCCGTGATCCTTACGGCGATCACAACCACATTACTCAGCTTAATTATTTCAGGTTTATCCTCCATTTCGACCAAGACCCGATAGTGTACCCTACTACGAACTTATGCCCATGACCGAGGACACGGCTATCGATAGTTTAAATACACTCTGCAGAGGTAGCGCACTGTACCCACACTACGGAACCCATGGCCTCGCACTCCCATTCGGGTGGACCAACGGCATTCCGACGAAACCGATCTACTGTCATGACACTCTCCCGGCTACTCCAACTCACTCCCCACTGGGCTAGTCCTGGGTGGCCCCGTGTCTACCTCCAGACACCTCGACCACCGTCGTGGCCACGATCCACTCTGGGACCCGGTACCAAAACTTAACTTATCAACGGGCTCACAAGGTTATGCTCCGGCTACCTAATCAGGGTAGCGCGCGCCCATAACCTTCCCTAGTTGGAGGCACCGACCAGAGGCACGACAATAGACCGCATTAAGGCTGTCCCATACCGGCAAATGTGGTTGCACTTGGAAAAAGTTAGATTTGGCGGCACTATGACTCGATCCCATCGATGACGGAGGGTGTCGGTGTCAAAACCGGCGGATCTCGGGTAGGGGGTCCCGAACTGTACGTCTAGGCGGATGGTAACAGGAGACAAGGGACACGATGTTTTTACCTAGGTTCCGGCCCTCTCGATGGAGGTAAAACCCTACTCCTGCTTGATTGATATTGATGATATGGGTAGTACAAGAGTAGATCTACCACAAGATCAAGGAGCTAAACCCTAGAAGCTAGCCTATGGTATGATTGTTGTTCATCCTACGGACTAAAACCCTCCGGTTTATATAGACACCGGAGAGGGCTAGGGTTACACAGAGTCGGTTACAATGGTAGGAGATCTACAGATCCGTATTGCCAAGCTTGCCTTCCACGCCAAGGAAAGTCCCATCCGGACACGGGACGGAGTCTTCAATCTTGTATCTTCATAGTCTTGGAGCCCGGCCAACGATGATAGTTTGGCTATCCGGACACCCCTAGTCCAGACTCCTCAAGAGTCCCTGAACCAGGCTTCAATGACGACGAGTCCGGCGCGATATTGTCTTCGCATTGCAAGACGGGTTCCTCCTCCGAATAATTCACGTAAGATTTTGAACACCGGGATAGTGTCCGCTCGCAAAATAAATTCCACATACCACCGTAGAGAGAATAATATTTACACAAGTTCAATCTGCTGACGTATTTCGTGGCATGACTTCACACCACGGCCAAGCCTTTACTCGAATCGTTTTTATTGTTCCACCTCAGCGCGTTTAGCGAAGCGGTTTCCTTGGCACGTCTTGTCACAGCAGAGATCGTGTCCCCTTATTCCGGGATCCTCATAAATACGGACGTGGGTAACCCAACCGCGCCCGTTGGCATGCCCCCTCCATCGAAGGCGAGTCCCAAACGGTCATGGAGATGGCTCTTGGTATTCAGCCCCTTTATAACGAGACCAAGGCCTGTTCCTTTTCTTCAATCTTCCATTGAATCCGCCCCTCGCCCCGAGTTCCAACACCCAAGGCTCCAGATTCAGGTGCTTCGGACCTTCAACAATGTCCGGCTCCGACCTTCAGGGCCGGTGGATGCCCTCCTCCGTCACAGAAGAAGACGTGCTAAAGCTGAGAGACGCCAGGTATCTAACCGGTGAGATTTCGCATAGGCTGCCCGCCCAAGGGCAAGTCATTCCCACTCCCGAGCCTGGTGAGAGCGTGGTGTTCGTGTCTCACTTCCGTCGGGGTTTAGGCTTCCCGATGGACCCCTTCGTAAGGGGGCTCATGTTTTATTATGGGCTGGAATTCCATGACTTGGATCCGGAGTCCATCCTCCATATCTCATTGTTCATTGTCGTATGCGAAGCCTTCGTCCACACCACTCCTCACTTCGGATTGTGGCTCAAGACCTTCAACGTGGAACCGAAGATGATCGAGGAGCGGCAGGCAGAGTGCGGAGGGGCAGTTATAAGCAAGAGAGCTGACGCTCCGTGGCCCGAGGGCTTTTTTCAAAAGGAGCTCGGTTTGTGGCAACAGTAGTGGTTCCACATCACCGCTCCCAGGGGCACCAGATGGGTGGCGCCGCCTGCCTTTCGCTCGGGCCCTCCACAACGCTTGGTGTCATGGGTCAACAAAGGGCTTGACTGGGGGCCATCCAAGGCCGTACCACTGTTGCAGGGCCGTATTCAAGACCTCCAAGAGAGGGAGATCAATCTGGTCCTAGTGGCGCAGGTCATGCTGATTCGACGCCTTCTGCCCTGCAAACGTCGCCCCTCCACCTGTGGGAATTCAATCCGGAGGGACCGCGAGCTCTCCAACACTTCATGGGGGCGACGCCTGTGGAGATGTATAAACTATTCTTTGGATCACAAGAGATGTGTCCGGACTTGACCGAGGACGCAGGCCTGAGCTGCAATCGCCCGGATACTCAAGTAAGTAGTCCTATGTCCGGACACGCTGTCCATACACTTATCATAAACTTGCCCTTTAACCAGCTATCCCTTTGAACAGGAGTGGATAGCAAAAGAAAAACTGATACGGTGTCCGGCCCCCCTCCCTGAGACCACGCCGGATCCCGTGTTGACCAGGATGCTAGAGGTTGCACCTTTGGAAGAGGGTGAAGAGGGGAACAGGAAGGCTACCGCCTCCGCTAAGGAGGCTTTTAAGGAAGGGGGATCAAGAATCCCCCCTCCAAGGGGAGAAAAGGACCGCTTCTAAAGATCCGGAGGCCAAGGCCTCAAAGCGAGGGAAGAAATTTTCACCAGAGGGTCCTGCGCTCAGGGAAGCCCCGACCGCACTATTTCCCCAAGGGGATCAGCCCTCCAGTGAGCCGTAAGTAGAAAGGGGAGTTTTGTAATAAGGGACATCCCTGTTTTTATTTCTGAAGATAACCAAAGTTTTTTACCTTGTAGTTCGGATCTCAGCCCTTCTCAGCAGAGCTCATCTTCGGGGGATCTTCGTTCGGAGATGATGGAGAGCGAAACACCTCCATCTACCGCACCGTCAGGCGGGGCGGACAACCCTGAGGTGTCATCCCGGAGGGTTTCCCCGAGTCCGACGGGGCCGGGAGGTCCGGCACCAACTAGTGTACGGTCGGAGGAGCTGAAGGATCTGCTCGGGCGAGCATCTATCTCAGAAGATCACCGTGCATTAATGGGTACGGTGATCGAAAGGATTTCATCCGCTGAGAGCGGATTGCATGAAGCCGTCAGAAGTTTACTGACGGGGTTTGAGGTACGCGAAAAATGATATACCTTCTAACAGTTTTGCATATAGAATGCGCCCTGTATAGATAGTAGCCCCTGAGACTCGGTACGTTGTCAAAAGTGACGGCGTGCCAAGGATCATAATCTCAGTTGTAAGATGTCGCCCTTCCTATACAGGTGGCGGAGCGTTTGGTGGCCAGCCGGACTGACAGAGTTGCCGAACTAAAGCGGCAACTTGACGTTGCGGATGCGGACATCGTGCTGGTCAATAAGCGACTTGACGAGTCACAAGGTATGTGGATTCTCCGCGGACACCTGGTAAGGGAGCTTGACGCCAGTGCCTTACTTCATGTATGCTTAATGTAGATGGTGTCGCTGCTATGGAGGATCTTCGGGCGCAGCTTGCCCGAACCAAGGAGCAAGCCTGAAAAAGTAATGCGGCTGCCTTGAAGGCGGCCGAAGAGCTAAAAGCCGAACAGGCTGCTCACTGCCGAAGCAGGGAGGAAATGGCCAAGATGGCCGTGGAGCTGAAGGATGCTACCGACCGTGGCGAGCTTCTTAAAAGGGAACACCGAGCGGAGCAAGAGGACCTGAAGAAGGCCACCGCCGAAGCCAAGGATGCCCGCTCTGCGATGAGAGCTATAAAGGAGGAGCTACGTCAGGCCGGGGATATTGCACCTGGAAAGCCTTTTCTGCTGCGTAGGAAGTTCACGGATCCGAAGTATGCTCAGTTGGGCCAGTTGTGGGGTGCGAAGGATGCCTATCTGAATTTGGCGGCGAGTGCCGTAGACGTAGTTGCACACTTCCGAGGCCAGAAGGATCACAGAATGGAAGAGCTTTTTTGGTCGCAATTCCATAGTCCGGAGCGTCCACTTCCATTGACCGATCGGTTAGCCGAGTGGGCTGAGCTGAATAGGTTGTCCGGACTTGCCATGAAGGATGTCATGGCTCATCTGTGGCCGGAAAGTCCTGAGCCAAAGAGTTATTTTGGCTTGGTGTAGCAGTTCCTTGATGCGGTGCCGCATATCAAGGCGATGAAGCGGTCGGCATGCATAGAGGGTGCACGGATGGTGCTCGCCCATGTCAAAACATACTGGGCAGAGATGGAGGCCACCGATGTTGCTTCCCAGGATTTGGACAGGAGCCGATTACCAGTCGAGCACTATTTTGGGGAAGTCCTGCAGGGCGCTCGTTTAATAGAGACGCAGTGCTCAAAAAATGTTATGTTCAAATGACATGTATGATTTGTGAAGCCATGCTTCGAATATAATATAAGGGCTTTTTATACTTGTGCGTTCAAGTGTTGAAATTCCTCCTGTGCGACCGTTGACGTATATGTGTATATAACCTGAAAGATGGCAGTCTTCGGCTTCAGCCCCCATGCACATAGTGCGGGGGTGTTTGCAAAAAGTAGCGCATTTTCACACTTAATCCAATGTCGTGGTCCTATGAAGGAGGTGATAGGGTAGCAAACTAGGCAACCGGACTATAATGCTTTATCACTTTCACTTAGCCATAGGAGTTCAATGGTGGGGCTACTATATAGCCCCTAGGGGCACTACGCTCTCCGAATTTCGGGGCGCGTATGTGCCTGACCGGGAAACGGTCCTTCGTTAAAGCGGAGGAATTCTAAACATTCTGGTGGTCGATCGAGTGGTTGACCAGTCTCTCGCTATATCATGACAGTCAGTTTTCGGCTTTCTCTACTGAGGTGCTCACCTGGACGAAGCGGGGCACAATCGCAGTAGTTCTCCTGGTGCCGCGTTAGCCGATAGAGCGGAACGTAAGGCAGCAAAACACAGGAGCCGGGCAAACCCAGCATTTGACCAAAGACATGATTCGGAGCTGATGCATATAAGGCCTAACTCGAGACGCCGAACACTCCCTAAGGTATTCGGTCTTTATGAAAACGGGCAGAACAATGCCCTAAGCCCCGTGTCAGTGTACGCAAAAATTCTCGACGCGCCTATGCCAAAACGCCAGCCTCCTCCTCGGTTATAGTGAGGAACCGGGGGATGTGTATCAACAAGAGACAGTAAGAAAGGTTTACGCAGGGTCTTAATCTGAAAAGAATCCTTGTAACGGGTCCCTACTGCACGTGTGCGCCTGTGTCTCCGTTGTGCCGTATCCTGGATGGGCATAGCACGGTGTTCATCTGTAAAAGAGAAGAACTTAGTTTGAAAAATGATCGTGCGAAAAATGTATAAACAGAGTATAATTCAAAAAACAAGTAAAATTGAGCTTTATTGTCTCTTGTTGTACATGCGTGCAGCCCCTTGTAAGGGGGTACGCGGCTGGTAAGCCCCTTGTTTATTTGCGCCGGACTCGCCTAACCATGTCCGGGGTCTGGACGACCTGTTTGGGGGCTTTGATCGGCAAAGCCGGATTAATGTGTGGCTGTCGAGGCAGTCTCACTTTCTTCCTTATTAGAGGAACACTCGAGGTTTCCCTTTAATGAGATTATGCCGCGTGGAGCGGGCATTTTGAGTGTAAGAGATGCATAATGCGGTATTGCGTTAAAGCGGGCGAAAGCTTCGCGTCCCAATAGTGCTTGGTAGCTACTTGTAAATGTGGCGATGTGGAATACTAGCTTTTCGTGACAGGAGTTGTCGGATGAGCCGAACACAACTTCTAGTGGTAGAGAGCCTATGCAATGGGCATATGGGCCTGGCATCACTCCTTTAAAGGAAGTGTTGCTATGGCGTATTTTGGTTGGGTCTATCCCCATTTTGCGGATTGTGTCCTGATATAGCAGGTTTAGATCACTGCCGCCGTCCATTAGGACTTGTGTAAATTGCAGTCCGTCGATTATAGGATCTAATATCAGGGCAATCCATCCTACGTTCCGGATAATTCCGGAGTAATCCTGATGGTCGAAGGTGATTGGTTTTGACATCCAGTGTCTGGACTCCGCTGGGGTGGACCGTGCGGCGCGCATTTTAATGTGCGCCGCTCTATTTTTGCCTGTTATCACATGAAGTGAATTTACTGTTTTCACCTCTTGTGGGAAATTTCTTTGTTTGCCATGTGGTCGTCCATCCGACCGGGCGGCCTCGTTGTTTTTTGATTGTGGGGGCTCTACGGCCTCCTCGTCGAATTCGGGCAATAGTTTGTGCTTTGGGTAGCTCTTTGCTTGGCGACTATCGCCGTATTTGTCTGCGGTCTTGAGTACTTTGCTCCATCTCATTCTGAGTACGTCTTCCGCTATTTTGAGCTTCCGCTTCTGCTTCTTCAGGCTTCGTGCAGTAGCGACGAGCCTTTTGTGGAGGTTCTTCTGCTCCAACAATGTGTCCGGTGTGAGATCATCCGGACTGTTGTTTTCGCCGGGGGTGGATTGCTTATTTAATTCATCATGTTTGGATAGTTGCTCGGGGGCATGTTCGTCGTCCACCGGTTCTCCCTGTTCTATGGCTGGGTCTACATGGGTGCTGTCGTTGTCGAGGCGGGACTTTTGGCGGCGCTTGCGTTGCCGTTTCGGCTGTTTTTCGGGGGAATTATCCTTCGCAGCGTCCCATTGTTCCTTGTTATCGCTTCCTTTAGGTGTATCCACCATATATACATCGTGAGTTGAGGTGGCCTTCTAGTACCCTGTGGGTGCTGGTTCTTGGTCGTCTCCGGCATCGTCGTCCATACCGTCGATGTCTTCGGAGTCGAAGTCTATCATATCGGTTAAGTCATCGACAGTGGGTATAAAGTGGGTGGTGGGTGGGCTTTGAATTTCTTCGTCGTCCGCATCCCAACCGTTCTGACCATAATCCGGCCAAGGCTCTCCTGATAAAGAGAGATACTTTAGTGAATTCAGGATATCGCCAAAAGGCGAGTGCTGAAAGATGTCCGCAACAGCCAACCGGATTCGATTGGAAGGGGCGCGGGAGGTTCGAAGTCCGGCGAGGATTCCGGCACCTCGGAGTCACGAGCTTCACAAGGGACAGGGTTGGTATTCGGCTCCATCGCCGTAGAGGTAGCAGCCCCCGAGGTGGTGTCTAACCACCCATCCTCGATCGGCGCGGTCGGCTCCGAATTAAGGGTCGGAGCGGACTCTTGTGCGGCCTCCAGGGCACTGTCCGGCAGCAGAGCTAAATCATGCCCATCGTGATAGTGCGGCGCACTCGGCTGTGGCTCGAATCCGTCGAAGATCAAGTCTCCGCGGATGTTGGCCGTATAGTTCAAACTTCCAAATCTGACGATGGCGGGGTGTAGCTTCGATCCGCTTCCAGACGGCCTGCTTAATTGGCCCGCATGCAAAGCCGCCAATACAAAGATCTGTCCGGGAGAAAAGTCTCACCGAACGCGTCGTTGTTGATGATCGAAGGGCCATCGGGCCTATAGGCGGCGACACGAGGAACTCTCAATGAAAGCACCAATGTCGGTGTCAAAACCGCGGATCTCGGTAGGGGTCCCGAGCTGTGCGTCAAAGCGGATGGTAACAGGAGACAAGGGACACGATGTTTTTACCAGTGTTGGGCCCTCTCGATGGAGGTAAAACCCTACTCCCGCTTGATTGATATTGATGATATGGGTAGTACAAGAGTAGATCTACCACGAGATCAAGGAGGCTAAACCCTAGAAGCTAGCCTATGGTATGATTGTTGTTCGTCCTACGGAGTAAAACCCTCCGGTTTATATAGACACCGGAGAGGGCTAGGGTTACACAGAGTCGGTTACAATGGTAGGAGATCTACATATCTTTATTGCCAAGCTTGCCTTCCACGCCAAGGAAAGTCCCATCCGGACACGAGACGGAGTCTTCAATCTTGTATCTTCATAGTCTTGGAATCCGGCCAACGATGATAGTTCGGCTATCCGGACACCCCCTAGTCCATGACTCCCTCAGAGGGGTTTTATTATTAAGTCATATTATTATCTTCTCCATCATCAATCATCATACCAGCATTTTAACATGAATGCAACAATGAGCATACATCATACAGATGCTTTAACAAAACAGCGAGCTTCTCAAGTGAACACTTACAGCATAAAGAACATGACAATACCAAGTACTACTATACCCATGGTGCCTTACCATCATCATAGCATTTTATAACGATGACTTGAAAATAAATTAGAGCAGTGCCATGGCATCATCAATAACAACATTCTAATTATCATGGCAAGAAGTAGCATGAAAACACAAGCTTGCATGACAGGCATACCGGAATAACTGCAGATGAAAACGAGAAGAAATAACTGCAACCACACACACACACAAGGTGGAAGCAAAGTCAACATGCAAGTTGGGGGCTCGTGATAAGAGGTTGGCTTGCCTGGGGTCGACAAATACTCCGGGAAGAAGTGAGAAACGACCGCGGAAAAATTTGCGGAAACAGTTCTCTCTCGGAGGGGGCTGTTTACGGACAAGGGCAAAATGGTCATTTTCAACATGTCGGACCATAGTGAAAATGATGGGAACGGAACGGGCTCGACGAGATGAAGATGTGGCGTTGGATTTACCTCAATCGGAGTTGCCGTTGTCGAGATACAAGGGGTTGAAGTTCAGGGACCTATCGGTGAAAAATTTTCAGCAAAGAGGCCCCTGGAGGAAAAACTGAAGGCGTATTTCGGCCAAACGCGCGTCCACTTATCCACGTGGCGACGACCGGGTCAAAGGGCAGAGGCGGGGCCGGGCTTCGGTGCAACTGACAGGTGGGGTCGCGCGAAGGGTGGGGCCCAGCCACTTATCCACGCTGGCAGGACCGGGTCAACGCCCCTAGGTCACTGCCAGGTGGGGTCGAGGGGAGGGGCCGGCTCGGTCGTTTCTTCTCTTCGCTCTCCCGACTGAACAGAGTGCTCGGACGAGGCGCGGACGGGCTATATATAGCCGGGGCAGGGGTACCCGAGCCAGGCACCGCCGTGCGTGTCTGGCCACGGCTCTGCCGTGCTCTGTAGTCACGGGGAAGAGGGGGAAGACCACGAGGGGGGGGGGGGAGCGGACGAGCGCCAGAGGCTCACGAAATCGAGCAACGCTCGCGGACGATAGGAGGAAGCGGGAAGAGGCGAGGAAGAAGACGATGGCCACGGGAGCACACTGTTCGGTCGTTGGCACGGCTCGCCGGAGAAGTAAACGGAGGGGGAGCGGGGTCCAAGCGAACGGAGACGACGATGCGGAGCTGTAGGACATTAATGGCGAGGTCAGGGACAGTCGGAGCAGCGCTACCGACGAGAACAGTGGCTAGACCACCGTTTTGGCTGGCTGCACGCGTGGTCACCACTGGCATGACATGCTCTGGAGTTTTTACTGAGGTCAAAACATGTCTACCGCGTAGTCCTTCCAGAGTGGATTGTTACTATGATAAAGAGACGGGCAGGGACAAAGGGAGATGAGTAAAACAAGCTCCACAAGTTTGTTGTTGCAAACTCGGCAACACTCTAGAGATAAAACCAGAGAGGCTAAATGGTAGAATTGATGTCTGGGAGGCTTAGGGTAGCAAGGAATACGGTCCTGGCGGTTTTTAGGTCATTATCTCAAGGATTTAGCATAGCTGCACTGCAAATGCCAAATCTGGTCCAGAAAACAAAAGAGGAAGAAGCACTCACTAGGAAGGTTGGCTTGAGCTATAACTTGGCAAATCCTATTGATTTGGTCATAAGTAGATTCTGTAGAAAGATCAAACCAAATGGACTTGCCAAATTGGTACTTGCTTCATAAGCATCACTTTTGACCAGAAACTTGAGAAAATCGTAGGAAAATATTGGCTAAATGAAATTAGCGAAACTCATGGGTGGATGGGTTATATGTATAGGATAAGGCCTGTAATTATTTTCAGCCATAATGGAGGAATATTAAATATACTTGCTTCACAAACTGAAAATTTGGACAGAAAACAAGAATTGCTCCTGTGCTCACATAGCTCAATGAAATGGGCTGAATTTGGGTTAAAGATAATGATTTGGGATACTTGAGAGAATGTAAAAGTTTCATCCCATTTGGAAACTCTATATGAAGGTACTTCCTTCACAAAGTGACAATCTGGTTAGAAACTTTGAAACATTGCACAGGGAGCTAGGATGATTGGATTGAGCTCATATTTGGTATACATGGGTTATTTATCAATATTAATCACCCTACCAATTTTCAGCTCAAAGGGAATTAGGAATAAAGCACTTCCTTTGCAAAATTTCAGAGAAGGCAGAAACTTGCATTGGATCATGTGCTCAATTTTTGAACTGTGGAACATGATATAAGGATGAAACTAGTGATTATATAGCAAGGAAAAGCTCCACAATTTATGTGGGAATTTTCCCTGCTATTAAAATAGTAGTTCCTTTAGAAAATGGCAGAATTGGAATATTGGCATTAAATAAGAAAAGGCAATTTTCCTTATTTAATTATGGCCAATATGATTTCCAGAGCTTGGGTTAGGCATAATTATCTACTCCACCAATTCACATGAATTTATGAGATGCCTAGCTATGCCTTTGGATTTTATTCCTTAGAAAGGCAAGAAAAGGAATAAATCATAATTCCAAAATATTGCATGGGACTAGGCAATATTTTTGCATATCCAAGGTTTAGAAGGATAGAAGGGTCTCTAGGAACAGATGGGATGATCAACAGATCAAGGAAAAATGATAGCCCCTTTTGTAGTCACAAAGGGCTTCCTTTGGGTATTCTATGAAGACGATTCGATTTGGGTTCGAGCTATCATGTTGAAACTTTTTTTCACATAAGCATCGCAACTCCAAACTTTAAGAAACACAACTTAGGTTTATAGCTAAACCATAGTTCATACGGTGTTGTCTCAACGGATTTAGATGGTGCCCTATTTTAACATGAATGCAGCTATCTCTAATGCATAACCCAAAACGATATTGGTAAATCCGTAAGAGACATCATTGATTGCACCATATCAAATAAAGTGTGGATGACGCTCGACACCGTTACACTATGGTGTTCCGTGGCATGAGTTTGTGAAACTATTCCACATTATTTTAATCAAGGCCAAACTCAGAACTCAAATATTCATCTCTATGATCAGATCGTAGAAACTTTATTTTCTTGTTACGATGATTTTCCACTTCACTCTGAAATTTTTGAACCTTTCAACTATTTCGCACTTATGTTTCATCAAGTAGATATACCCATATCTCGCCAAATCATCTCGGAAGGTCGAAATAACGATACCCGCCACCAGCCTTAATACTCATTGGTCTCGCATACATCAAGATGTATTATTTCCAACAAGTCAAGAGCTCGCTCCATTGTTCAGAGAACGGAGTTTTAGTCATCTTCCTAAAAGTCATGGTTCGCAAGCATCAAATGATTCATAACTAAGTGATTCCGAAAATCCATCTTTATGGAGTTTCTTCAGCGCTTTTACACCGATATGACTCCAAACGGCATACAAATAAGTTGCACTATCATTATTAACTTTGCATCTTTTGGCATCAATTTTATGAATATGTGTATCATTACGATCGAGATCCAACAAACTATTTTCATTGGGTGTATGGCCATTGAAGGTTTTATTCATGTAAATGTAACAACAATTATTCTCTCGACTTTAAATGAATAACCTATTGCAATAAACATGATCAAATCATATTCATGCTCAACGCAAACGCCAAATAACATTTATTTAGGTTTAACACTAATCCCGAAGTATAGGAGTGTGATGATGATCACATCAATCTTGGAACTACTTCCAACACTCATCGCCACTTCCCTTCAACTAGTCTCGCTTATTCTCAGAACTCCTGTTTTGAGTTACTAATCTTAGCAACCTAACAAGTATCGATACTTGGGCTACTATAAACACTAGTAAGGCACACATCAATAACCTCTATATCAAATATACCCTTGTTCACTTTTCCATCCTTCTTATCCACCAAATATTCGTGGCATTTCCGCTCAAAGGACCATTTTGGCAAAGGTAAGCAATCGCTTAGGCTTTGGTCCAGCTTTGGGCTTCTTCAGGAGTGACAACTTGCTTGTTATTCTACTTGAAGTTCTTTCTTTCCTTTGCCTTTTTCTTGAAACTAGTGGTCTTGTCAATCATCAACACTTGATGCTCTTTTTTGATTTCTACCTTGTCGATTTCAACATCACAAGAGCTCGGAATTGTTTTCGCTATCCCTTGCATATATAGTTCATCACGGTTCTAGTAACTTGGTGATGGTGACTAGAGAATTTCGTCAATCACTATCTTATCTCGAAGATTAACTCCCACTTGATTCAAGCGATTGTAGTACCTGCATAACTGAGCACATGCTCACCAGTTGAGCGATTCTCCGCCATCTTTAGCTACGTAACTTGTTGGAGACTTCATATCTCTCAACTAGGTATTTGCTTGAAATATTAACTTCAACTCCTCGAACATCTCATATGGTCCATGACGCTCAAAAACGCCTTTGAAGTCCCAATTCTAAGCCATTACATGGTGCACTAAAGTATCAAGTAGTCATCATATTGAGCTAGCCAAACATTCATAACGCCCGATCCGCTTCCTCAATAGGTCTATCACCTAGTGGTGCATCAAGGACATAATTCTTTTGCAGAATGAGGATAAACCTCGATCACGGATCTAATCCGATCATTGCTACTAATATCTTTCAACATAGTTTTCTCTAGGAACATATCAAAATAAACATAGGGAAGCAACAACGCGAGCTATTGATCTACAATCATAATTTGCAAAATACTATCAGACTAAGTTCATGATAAATTAAAGTTCAATTAATCATATTACTTAAGAACTCCCACTTAGATAGACATCCTCTAGTCATCTAAGTGATCACGTGATCCAAATCAACTAAACCATGTCCGATCATCACGCGGAGATGGAGTAGTTTTCAATGGTGAACATCACTATGTTGATCATATCTACTATATGATTCAAGTTCACCTTTCGTCCTCGTGTTCCGGCCATATCTCAGATATGCTAGGCTCGCCAAGTTTAACTCGAGTATTCGCAGCAACTCGTTTTGCACCCGCTGTATTTGAACGAGAGCCTATCACACTTCTTGAAATAAACCCACAACAGTAGAAGAATCAAATATTTTACATAGATAATATGGATCATAAAGCCACAATTCATCGGTCTCAACAAACACACCGCAAAAAGAAGATTACATCAATTAGATCTCCACGAGAAGGCGTAACATTGTATTGAGATCCAAAAGAGAGAAGAAGCCATCTAGCTACTAGCTATGGACTCAAGGTCCTGTAAACTACTCACACTTCATCGTGAGGGGCTATGGTGTTGATGTAGAAGCCCTTCATGGTGGATGCCCTCCCATGAGCTCCTAATGTGCCCCAAGATGGGATCTCGTGGATGTATAGGTTGCGGCAAAGGAATTAGGTTTTGCCTCTGTTCGACTGCTTGGGGATACGAGGTATATAGGAGGAAGGAGTACGCCGATGGAGCGCCAGGCCCACGAGGTAGGGGCGCGCCAGGGGCGCCCACCCTTGTGATGCCTCCTCGCACTTCTGGAGTAGGGTCCAAGTCTCATGGATCACGCGGTGAGAAAATCACGCCCCAAAGGTTTCATTCCGCTGACTCTCGGGGCGCCTGGCCCACCTCGTGACCGCCATGGCACTTCTTGGAGTAGGGTCCAAGTCTCATGGATCACGCCGGTGAGAAAATCACGCTCCCAAGGTTTCATTCCGCTTTGACTCGCTGATATTCCGCTTTTCAAACACCGCAATAGGCAAAAAACATCAATTTTAGGCCTCGTTAATAGGTTAGTCCCAAAAATAATATAAAAGTGGAAAATAGAGCCCAATATAGTCCAAAAAGAGATAAAGTAGCATGGAGCAATAAAAATTATAGATACATTGGAGACGATCAACCCGAGCTCCGCAAATCATACCAATAGAAACTGCTGGTTTTCAAACAGCCGTAAGATAAATACCGAACATAAGGGAAAAGGGCCCTGCCGAAACGATGATGAGCCCTGCCACCAACACCGGGGTCGAAACAATTTCCCCAAGGTGAAGACAATGAACATGATATATGTCACCACATCCCCAAAAGGGAGCGAAATGCTCATTACGTGACGCCTATGCGTAGAGCCTCCGCCTCAAGTTTAACCCATGGTCACCTCTCGATCACCAGAGGACCACCCAACTAGTATCCCATGGGGTTCAACTTGGTTCTGATCCAATCATCGACGGATACCACCTCACTAGAGTCCTTATAGATGGAGGAAGCAGCCTCAACTTGATCTATCAAGACACGTCCCAAAGATGGGGATCACCCATCATGAATCAAGCCTAGTACCACTACCAATAAAGGTGTGATATCAGAGTGGAGGCCCACAGACGGGCTCAATCACACCGAGGTAGTATTCGCCTCCAGATAACTTTTGCAAATAAGAGTTAATCTTCGACATCGCCCCTTTCCACGTTGGTTACCATGCGCTGCTCGACAAACCGCTTTCACCCGCTTTATCACAGCCCCATTATGCCTACTGAAGCTCAAAATGCCCGACCTCGGTGTTATTATACCAATGGTAATATGGAGCGCCAATTGCATCAAGAACACATCAGCGCCCTTTGCACTGGTGTATAGCGCCTAATCAATCCGGCAGTTCACAGCCAAGAAGCCAATGACATATCAAGCGAAGTCCGTCCATAATAAATCAGCGGATCCCATATGGATTAGCAGTTCGCCTCCGCCGACGCCCCACCGTGGCGGTTCAGTATCAAGGCACATAATTACGCACTAAAAATACCTTGGCGATGCAGTACATAATTATTGCATGGCTCGACCATAAACGGACTGCATATGCCCTTTTCCTTTCACGCAGGTTCAACAAGAGCCCTACTTACAAGATGGTTGCAGAGATCCTTTAAGGCTATCATGTCCCACCATCAAACTCCTCTCAAAGGACTCACTACTAAGGAGGAAAAGTGTGCGCGGCGGTAGGGCATCATTAGAGCTTATTTTCAACTATGCTTTTGGGCCCTCGTGTTAGACTTTCCTTATGTAAATTTTTCTTTTCTTTAGGCATGTAGAATGACCTTAGTGTTGAATGACATTGTCCGTCATCGAAATATCAATAATGACACAAAGGGCATGGATGATTACCACCTTTTTGGTTGGGTGTTGAATTTTTTGTTGTTACTTGTGGTATACCTTATGCTCGATCGATACACGTGGTTCGACATGTACTAGGGGATGTATTCAGCCCCGCTAAAATTGTTAAGTCCAACACCCATAGGGAACTCTCGGCCCCGGATATTTGTGGCACCCGATCCGCATGGAGCAGGGCCTTCGCACGCCAACCTGTGATAACATTTGACGACGACAGTCCATGATACAACATTCCGTGTACAAGAATATTCATCAAATACATGTGTATATAATTACATCGGTGATGAATATAATCTTCGCATAGCCCTAAGGCTATTTACATGGCAGCCAAGTCTATTTTAATGGCGGTAAGTCTTGGCAGATAACACTGGGCTCCACAACTCACAGACTAGCAAGATTACGCCTAGCACGACGGAACAACCAACGACCTACAAAACTGCATGACAGCCAGGTCAAGACATTGAATGTAATTGCAAGACAACCAAATACATAACATCCAAACAAGGTAAGACAAAGCAAGAACCAAGCGAATGCAACAACCCTACTCATATTAGAAACTAAGTATGGCATAATATCAACCCAAGACATAAATCAAACTAACATCATGGCATCCACTAGCATGGAAACAACATGGTATATCAATTTTAATTCTAACATGGAAATAACAAAGCATAGCATATCGCCTCAATCATATCAATCAGAGCATGGCATGGCATCATGAAACTCACCGAAAGTAAACTACCAATCATATCAAATGCGTATATATCATGTTAATCAGATGCAACCATCTCATGTTCTACCATGGTTCTTTACATGCAAACATATTACTCATGCAATGCAACCAAATTTGTGACCGAGTCCTCGATTTCTTACCAACGGTGGTCACCTTACATCTCGACATTACAAACAAAAACCCGTGATCCTTACGGCGATCACAACCTCGACAACAATCGCCCGATCCTTACTTACGATCACAACCGATCAACAATCGCCCGTGATCCTTACGGCATCACAACCACATTACTCAGCTTAATTATTTCAGGTTTATCCTCCATTTCGACCAAGACCCGATAGTGTACCCTACTACGAACTTATGCCCATGACCGAGGACACGGCTATCGATAGTTTAAATACACTCGCAGAGGTAGCGACTGACTCCACACTACGGAACCCATGGCCTGACTCCCATTCGGTGGACCAACGGCATTCCGACGAAACCGACCCATCGTCATGACACTCTCCGCTACTCCAACTCACTCCCCACTGGCTAGTCCTGGTGGCCCCTGTTCACCTCCGCACACCGACCACCACCGTGGGCCACGATCCACTCGGGACCCGGTACCAAAACTTAACTTATCAACGGGCTCACAAGGTTATGCTCCCCACCTAATCGTAGCGCTACGCCATAACCTTCCCTAGTTGGAGGCAACCACCGAGGCACGGCTAATAGACCGTGATTAAGGCTGTCCCATACCGCAAATGTGGTTGCACTTGGAAAGTTAGATTTAGGCACTATGACTCGATCCCATCGATGACGGAGGGTGTCGTGTCAAACCGCGGATCTCGGTAGGGGGTCCCGAATCAGACGCCTAGGCGGATGGTAACAGAGACAAGGGACACGATGTTTTTACCTAGGTTCCGCCTCTCGATGGAGGTAAAACCCCTCCTCGCTTGATTGATATTGATGATATGGGTAGTACAAGAGTAGATCTACCACAAGATCAAGGAGCTAAACCCTAGAAGCTAGCCTATGGTATGATTGTTGTTCATCCCACGGATTAAAACCCTCCGTTTATATAGACACCGGAGAGGGCTAGGGTTACACAGAGTCGGTTACAATGGTAGGAGATCTACAGATCCAGATACAAGCTTGCCTTCCACGCCAAGGAAAGTCCCATCCGACACGGACGAGTCTTCAATCTTGTATCTTCATAGTCTTGGAGCCCGCCAACGATGATAGTTTGGCTATCCTGACACCCTAGTCCAGACCCTCAAGAGTCTCTAACCAGCTTCAATGACGACGAGTCCGGCCAGATATTGTCTTCGCATTGCAAGACGGGTTCCTCCGAATAATTCATGTAAGATTTTGAACACCAGATAGTGTCCGCTCGCAAAATAAATTCCACATACCACCGTAGAGAGAATAATATTTACACAAGTTCAATCACGACGATTTCGTGGCATGACTTCACACCACGCCAAGCCTTTACTCAATCGCTTTTATTGTTCCACCATGAAGGAAGCGTTTTTGGCACGCCTTGTCACAGCAGAGATCGGTCCCTTATTCCGGATCCTCATAAATACGGACGGGTAACCCAACCGCTACCGCTGGCATGCCCCTCCATCGGCGCAGTCCCAAACGGTCATGGAGATGGCTCTGGTATTCAGCCCTTTATAACGAGACCAAGGCCTGCTTTTCTTCAATCTTCCATTGAATCTACCGCCCCGAAGTTCCAACACCCAAGGCTCCAGATTCGTGTGCTGGACCTTCAACAATGTCCGCTCGACCTTCGTGGCGGTGGATGCCCTCCGCCGCTGCGAAGACGTATAAAGCCGAGAGACGCCAGTATCTAACCGTGAGATTTCGTGATAGGCTGCCCGCCTAAGGGCAAGTCATTCCTACCCCGAGCCCGTGAGAGCGTGGTGTTCGTGGTCTCACTCCGCCGGGTTTAGGCTTCGATGGACCCTTCGTAAGGGGGCTATGTTTTATTATGGGCTGGAATTCCATGACTTGGATCCGAGTCCTCCATATCTCATTGTTCATTGTCGTGAGCGTTTTCGCCCACACCACTCCTCACTTCGGATTGTGGCTCAAGACCTTCAACGTGGAACCAAGATGATCGAGGAGCGGTGCAGAGGCGGAGGGGCAAAGAGAAGAGAGCCGACGCCCCGCGGGCCCGAGGGCTTTTTTCAAAAGGAGCTCGGTTTGTGGCAACAAAGAGGGTTCCACATCACCGCCCTGTGGGCACCTGATGGGTGGCCACCGCTTTCGCCGGCCTCCACAACGCTTGGTGTCATGGGTCAACAAAGGGCTTGACTGGGGCCATCCAAGGCCGCACTCACTGCTGTGGTCAGATTCAAGACCTCCAAGAGAGGGAGATCAATCTGGTCCTAGTGGCGCAGGTCATGCTGATTCGACGCCGCCAAACGCCGCCTCCACCAATTCAATCCGAGGGACCGCGAGCCTCCAACACTTCATGGGGCGATGTGGAGATGTATAAACTATTCTTGGATCACAAGAGATGTGTCCGGACTTGACCGAGGACGCAGGCCTCGAGCTGCAATCGCCCTGACACTCAAGTAAGTAGTCCTATGTCCCACACCTGTCCATACACTTATCATAAACTTGCTTTAACCAGCTATCCTTTGAACAGAGTGGATAGCAAAGAAAAATCGACACGTGTCCGCCCTCCCCGAGACCACGCCGATCCCGTGGTTGACCAGATGCTAGAGGTTGCACCTTGGAAGAGGGTGAAGAGGGGAACAGAGGCTACCCGCCATAAGGAGGCTTAAGGAAGGGGATCAAGAATCCCTCCAAGGGGAGAAAAGGACCGCTTTAAAGATCCCGAGGCCAAGGCCTCAAAGCCGGAAGAAATTTTCACCAGAGGGTCCTGCCAGGAAGCCCCGACCGCACTATTTCCAGGGGATCAGCCTCCAAAGGAGCCGTAAGTAGAAAGGGAGTTTTGTAATAAGGACATCCCTGCTTTTATTTCAAGATAACCAAAGTTTTTACCTTGTAGTTCGGATCTCACTCTTCAGCAGAGCTCATCTTCGGGGATCTTCGCTCGAGATGATGGAGAGCGAACATCTCCATCTACCGCACCGTCAAAGCGGGCGACAACCCCGAGGTGTCATCCCGAGGGTTTCTCGAACCGACGGGCCGGAGGTCCGCACCAACTAGTGTACGGCCGAGGAGTCAAGGATCTCGCCGGGCGAGCATCTATTCGTAAGATCACCGCATTAATGGGTACGGTGATCGAGGATTTCATCCGCCGAGAGCGGATTATGAAGCCGCCGTAAGTTTATCGACGGGTTTGAGGCGCTAAAATGATATACCTTCTAACAGCTTTTATAGAATGCGCTCAGATAGATAGTAGCCCTCGAGACTCGCACGTTGTCAAAAGTGACGGCGCGCAAGGATCATAATCTCAGATGTCGCCTTCCTATACAGGTGGCGGAGCTTGGTGGCCAAATGACCGACAGAGTTGCCGATCTAAAGCGCAACTTGACGCTATGATGCGACATCGTGGTCGGGTCAATAAGCGACTTGACGAGTCACAAGGTATGTGGATTCTCCGCGACACCGTAAGGGAGCTTGACGCCAAAGGCTTACTTCATGTATGCTTAATGTAGATGGTGTCGCCGCTATGGAGGATCTTTCGCGCAGCTTGTTCAACCAAGGAGCAAGCTCGAAAAGTAATGCGGCTGTTTTGAAGGCGTCAAGAGCTAAAAGTCGAACAGCCGCCATCGCCAAGCAGTGGAGGAAATGGCCAAGATGGCCGTGGAGTCAAGGATGCTACCGACCGTGCGAAGCTTAAAAGGGAACACCGAAGGAGCAAGAGGACTAAGAAGGCCACCGCCGGTTAAGGATGCCCGCTCGCTGGCGAGAGCTATAAAGGAGGAGCTACGCCAAAGCCGATATTGCACCGAAAGCCTTTTTCGCTGCAAGGAGAAGTTCACGGATCCGGCGTATGCCTGGGCCAGCATGGGGTGCGGCGATGCCTATTCGAATTTGGCGGCGAAAAGCCGAGACGAAGTTGCACACCTCGGGCCGTATGATCAGAATGGAAGAGCTTTTGGTCGCAATTCCATAGTCCCATCCACCTATCAACCGATCTAAGAAATGAGGGCTGAGCTGAATAGGTTGTCCTGACGGCTATGAAGGATGTCATCATGGCCTATCCAGGCTGGATGGTGCCGCCCTGAAATCAATAAAGAGATGGAGGCCACCGATGTTGCTTCTCAGATTTGGACAGAGCCGATTACCACATGAGCACTATTTTGGGAAGTTCCGCAGGCGCTGCTTAATAGAGACGCAGTGCTCAAAAAATGTTATGTTCAAATGACATGTATGATTTGTGAAGCCATGCTTCAATATAATATAAGGGCTTTTTATACTTGTGCGCTCATGTTGAAATTCTCCGCATGCATCAAGGACGATATGTGTATATAACCCGAAGATGGCATTGCTTCAATTTCATGCACATAGTGCGGGTGTTTAAAAAGTAGCGATTTTCACACTTAATCCAATGTCGTGGTCCTATGAAGGAGGTGATAGGGTAGCAAACTAGGCAACCGGACTATAATGCTTTATCACTTTCACTTAGCCATAGGAGTTCAATGGTGGGGCTACTATAGTTCTAGCACCACGCCTCCGATTTCGGGCGCCAGATGCTCGACCGAAACGGTCCTTCGTTAAAGCGGAGGAATTCTAAACATTCGTGGTCGATCGAGTGGTCAATTACTCGCTATATCATGACAAATTTTCGCTTTCATCGAGGTGCTCACCGACGAAGCGGCACAATCGCAGAGTTCTCCGGTGCCGCTGCTAGCCGATAGAGCGGAACGAAGGCAGCAAAACACAGGAGCCGCAAACCCAGATTGACCAAAGACATGATTCGAGCTGATGCATATAAGGCCTAACTCGAGACGCCAACACTCCCTAAGGTATTCGGCTTTATGAAAACGGGCGTAATAATGCCCTAAGCCTCGGTGTCCGTGTACGCGCAAAATTTCTCGACGCGCCTATGCCAAAACGCCACCTCCTCCTCGGTTATAGTGAGGAACCGATGTGTATCAACAAGAGACAAGAAGAAAGGTTTACGCAGGTCTTAATCAAAAGAATCTTGTAACGGGTCCCTACGCGGTATACTGTGGTTCTCAGGCAGCAGATCCTGATGGGCATAGCACGGTGTTCATCTCGAAAAGAGAAGAACTTAGTTTGAAAATGATCGTATGTAAAAATGTATAAACAGAGTATAATTCAAAAACAAGTAAAATTGAGCTTTATTGTCTCTTGTTGTACATGCAGCCCCTTGTAGGGGGTACGCGGTAAGCCCTTTGTTTATTTTACTGACCGCTTAACCATGTCCGGGTCCGACGACTGCTTGGGGCTTTGATCGGCAAAGCCGGATTAATGTGTGGCTGTCGAGGCATTTCCCACTTTCTTCCTTATTAGAGGAACACTCGTTTCCTTTAATGAGATTATGCAGGAGCGGCATTTTGAGTGTAAGAGATGCATAATGCGGATTATGCTAAAGCGGGCGAAGCTTCAGGCCCCAATAGTGCTTGGTAGCTACTTGTAAATGTGGCGTATGTGAATACTATTAGCTGGATGAGTTGCTTGATGAGCCAACACAACTTCTAGTGGTAGAGAGCCTATGCAATGGTATATGGGCTCGCATCACTCCTTTAAAGGAAGTGTTATATGATTTTGGTTGGGTCTATCCCCATTTTTATGGATTGTGTCTCGATATAGCAGGTTTAGATCATCGCCGCCCATTAGGACTTGTGTAAATTGCAGTCCGTCGATTATAGGATCTAATATCGGCAATCCATCCCACGCTCCGGATAACCTGAGTAATCCTGATGGTCGGTGATTGGTTTTGACATCCAAAGGTCCGACTCATTGGTGGACTAGGCGGCGCGTGATTTTAATGTGCGCCATTTATTTTTTCGTCTATCACATGAAGTGAATTTACTGCTTTCACCTCTTGTGGGAAATTTTTGTTTGCCATGTGGTCGCCCATCCGACCGGCGGCTTGTTTTTTTGATTGTGGGGCTCACGGCCTCCTCGCTCAATTCGGGCAATAGTTTGTGCTTTGGGTAGTTCTTGTTGGCGACTATCGCCAGATTTGTCTCATGGGTCTTGAGTACTTTGCTCCATCTCATTCTCGAGTACGCCTTCCGCTATTTTGAGCTTCCGCTTCGCTTTCTTCAGCTTCGGCAAGAGCGATTTGCAGCCTTTTGTGGAGGTTCTTCGCTTCCAACAATGTGTCCGTGTGAGATCATCCGACTGTTGTTTTCCGGGTGGATTGCTTATTTAATTCATCATGTTTGGATAGTTGCTCGGGGCATGTTCGTCCTCAACCGGTTCTCCCTGCTTCTATGGCTGGTCTACATGGGTGTGCCGTTGTCGAGGCGGACTTTTGGCGGCGCTTATGCTGCTGCTTTCGCTGTTTTTCGGGAATTATCCTTCGCAGCCCCATTGTTCCTTGTTATCGCCTTTAGGTGTATCCACCATATATACATCGTGAGTTGAGGTGGCCTTCTAGTACCTCGTGGGTGCTGGTTCTGGTCGCCTCCGCATCGCCGCCCATACCGCCGATGTCTTCGGAGTCAAGTCTATCATATCGTTAAGTCATCGGTATAAAGTGGGTGGTGGTGGGCTTTGAATTTCTTCGTCGTCCGTGATCCCAACCGCTCGACCATAATCCGCCAAGGCTTCTCGATAAAGAGAGATACTTTAGTGATTCAGGATATCGCCAAAAGGCGAAAAGGAAAGATGTCCGCAACAGCCAACCGGATTCGATTGAAGGGGCGGAGGTTCAAGTCCGGCGAGGATTCCGCACCCCGGAGTCACGAGCTTCACAAGGGCAGGGTGGTATTCGCCCATCGCCAGAGGTAGCAGCCCCGAGGTGGTGTCAACCACCCATCCTCGATCGGCGCGGTCGGGCCGGGATTAAGGGTCGGAGCGACTCTTCAGCGGCCTCCGTGGCAATCGTCCGGCAAGCAGAGCTAAATCATGCCCATCGTGATAGTGCGGCGCGACTCGGTCAGGTTTCAATCCGTCAAGATCAAGTCTCCGCGATGTTCCCGATAGTTCAAACTTCCAAATCTGACCCGATGGCCAGGTGTAGCTGACCGCTTCCAGACGGCTGCTTAATTGGCTCAGCAAAGGCAGCCGCCAATACAAAGATCTGTCCGGGAGAAAGTCTCACCAACCGCCGCGTTGTTGATGATCGGGGCCATCGGGCCTATAGGCGACGGCTACGCAGGAACTCAATGAAAGCACCAATGTCGGTGTCAAACCCGGATCTCGGTAGGGGGTCCCGAACTGCGGCCCAAAGGATGGTAACAGGAGACAAGGGACATGTATTTTTACCTGTGTTCGCCTCTCGATGGAGGTAAAACCTACCCCGCTTGATTGATATTGATGATATGGGTAGTACAAGAGTAGATCTACCACGAGATCAAGGAGGCTAAACCCTAGAAGCTAGCCTATGGTATGATTGTTGTTCGCCCCACGGAGTAAAACCCTCCGGTTTATATAGACACCGGAGAGGGCTAGGTTACACAGAGTCGGTTACAATGGTAGGAGATCTACATATCTTTATTGCAAGCTTGCCTTCCACGCCAAGGAAAGTCCCATCCGACACTAGACGGAGTCTTCAATCTTGTATCTTCATAGTCTTGGAATCCGCCAACGATGATAGTTCGCTATCCCACACCCCTAGTCCATGACTCGTAGGGGTTTTATTATTAAGTCATATTATTATCTTCTCCATCATCAATCATCATACCAGCATTTTAACATGAATGCAACAATGAGCATACATCATACGATGCTTTAACAAAAAGAAGCTTCTCAAGTGAACACTTACAAAGATAAAGAACATGACAATACCAAGTACTACTATACCCATGGTGCCTACCATCATCATAGCATTTTATAACGATGACTTGAAAATAAATTAGAGCAAAGGCCATGGCATCATCAATAACAACATTCTAATTATCATGGCAAGAAGTAGCATGAAAACACAAGCTTGCATGACAGCATACCGAATAATCGCAGATGAAAACGAGAAGAAATAACTCAAGAACACACACACACAAGGTGGAAGCAAAGTCAACATGCAAGTTGGGGGCTCGGATAAGAGGTTGGCTTTTGTCGCGATAAATACTCCGGGAAGAAGTGAGAAACGATCATGAGGAAAATTTGCTTTAAACAGTTCTCTGAGGGGGCTGTTTACGGATTAAGGGAAATGGTCATTTTCAACATGTCGCACTATAGTGAAAATGATGGGAACGGAACGGGCTCGACGAGATGAAGATGTATGGATTTACCTCAATCGGAGTTGCCTGTCGAGATACAAGGGTTGAAGTTCAGACCCATCGGTGAAAAATTTTCAGAAAGAGGCCCTCGAGGAAAATCAGGCGATTTCGCCAAACGCCCACTTATCCACGTATGCACGACATCGGTCAGCGGGCGAGGCGGGCCGCTGTGCAACCGACAGTGGGTCACAGGTGGGGCCTTACCACTATCCACCGGCAGACCGTCAACGCCCGGTCGCCTGTGGTCGAGGGCCGGCTCGGCTGCTTTCGCTTCTCCGGATGTAACGTAGTGTTTTGACGAGGCGCGGACGGGCTATATATAGTCGGGCAGGGTACCAGCCAGCACCGCTGCGGCGGTCTGCCACGCTCGCTGCTCAGAGTCACGGGAAGAGGGGAAGACCACGAGGGGGAGCGACGAGCGCCAGAGGTCACACGAATCGCAACGCCGCGACGATAGGAGGAAGCGGAAGAGGCGAGGAAGAAGACGATGGCCACGGAGCACACCGTCTTGTCAGCAGCACGGCTCACGGAGAAGTAAACGGAGGGGAGCGGGTCCGCTTAACGGAGACGATTTATGCGGAGTCAGAGACATTAATGAGAAATGGACAATGGAGCAGCGCCACGACGAGAATAAAGGGCTAGACCACCGTTTTGGCTCGCACGCTGCGGGTCACCATCGCATGACATGCTCGAGTTTTTACCGAGGTCAAAACATGTCTACCGCGTAGTCCTTCCAGAGTGGATTGTTACTATGATAAAGAGACGGGCAGGACAAAGGAGATGAGTAAAACAAGCTCCACAAGTTTGTTGTTGCAAACTCGCAACACTCTAGAGATAAAACCAGAGAGGCTAAATGGTAGAATTGATGTCCGGGAGGCTTAGGGTAGCAAGGAATACGGTCCCGCGGTTTTAGGTCATTATCTCAAGGATTTAGCATAGTCAGACCGCAAATGCCAAATCTGGTCCAGAAAACAAAAGAGGAAGAAGCACTCACTAGGAAGGTTGGCTTGAGCTATAACTTGGCAAATCCTATTGATTTGGTCATAAGTAGATTCTCAGAGAAAGATCAAACCAAATGGACTTGCCAAATTGGTACTTGCTTCATAAGCATCACTTTCACCGTAAACTTGAGAAAATCGAGGAAAATATAAAATGAAATTAGCGTAAACTCATGGGTGGATGGGTTATATGTATAGGATAAGGCCTGTAATTATTTTCAGCCATAATGGAGGAATATTAAATATACTTGCTTCACAAACTAAAATTTGGACAGTAAAACAAGAATTGCCTCGTGCTCACATAGCTCAATGAAATGGGCTGAATTTGGGTTAAAGATAATGATTTGGGATACTTGAGAGAATGTAAAAGTTTCATCCCATTTGGAAACTCTATATGAAGGTACTTCCTTCACAAAGTGACAATCTGTTAGAAACTTTGAAACATTGCATGTGAGCTAGGATGATTGGATTGAGCTCATATTTGGTATACATGGGTTATTTATCTCATCGCCACCAAGCTACAAGAGCTTTGTGATGAACTATAACATGCAAGGGATGAACAAGACTATTCCCGAGCTCTTCGCAATGCTTAAAGCCGCGGAGGTAGAAATCAAGAAGGAGCATCAAGTGTTGATGGTCAACAAGACCACTAGTTTCAAGAAAAAGGGCAACGGGAAGAAGAAGGGGAACTTCAAAAAGAACGGCAAGCAAGTTGCTGCTCAAGAGAAGAAACCCAAGTCTGGACCTAAGCCTGAAACTGAGTGCTTCTACTGCAAGTAGACTGGGCACTAGAAGCGGAACTGCCCCAAGTATTTGGCGGATAAGAAGGATGGCAAAGTAAACAAAGGTATATGTGATATACATGTTATTGATGTGTACCTAACTAGAGCTCGTAGTAGCACTGGTATTTGATCTTGGTTACATTGCTAATATTTGCAACTCAAGCAGGGACTATGGAATAAGCGAGCATCGCCAGGACGAGGTGACGATGCGCGTGGGAAAGCGGTTCCAAAGTCGATGTGATCGCGATCGGCACGCTACCTCTACATCTACCTTGGGATTAGTTTTAGACTGAATAATTGTTATTTGGTGCGGCGTTGAGCATGAACATTATATCTGGATCTTGTTTAATGCGAGACGGTTATTCATTTAAATCAGAGAATAATGGTTGTTCTATTTATATGAGTAATATCTTTTATGGTCATGCACCCTTGAAGAGTGGTCTATTTTTATTGAATCTCGATAGTAGTGATACACATATTCATAATGTCTCAGCCAAAAGATGCAGAGTTGATAATGATAGTGCAACTTATTTGTGGCACTGCCGTTTAGGTCATATCGGTGTAAAACGCGTGAAGAAACTCCATACTGATGGACTTCTGGAATCACTTGATTATGAATCACTTGATACTTGCGAACCGTGCCTCATGGGCAAGATGACTAAAACACCGTTCTCCGGAACTATGGAGAGAGCAACAGATTTGTTGGAAATCATACATACAGATGTATGTGGTCCGATGAATGTTGAGGCTCGTGGCGGATATCGTTATTTTCTCACCTTCACAGATGATTTGAGCAGATATGGGTATATCTACTTAATGAAGCATAAGTCTGAAACATTTGAAAAGTTCAAAGAATTCCAGAGTGAAGTGGAAAATCATCATAACAAGAAAATAAAGTTTCTACGATCTGATCGGGGAGGAGAATATTTGAGTTACGAGTTTGGTTTACATTTGAAACAATGCGGAATAGTTTCGCAACTCACGCCACCCGGAACACCACAACGAAATGGTTTGTCCGAACATCGTAATCGTACTTTACTTGATATGGTACGATCTATGATGTCTCTTACCGATTTACCGCTATCGTTTTGGGGTTATGCTTTAGAGGCGGCCGCATTCACGTTAAATAGGGCACCATCAAAATCCGTTGAGAAGACGCCTTATGAACTGTGGTTTGGCAAGAAACTAAAGTTGTCATTTCTTAAAGTTTGGGGCTGCGATGCTTATGTGAAGAAACTTCAACCAGATAAGCACGAACCCAAACCGGAGAAATGTGTCTTCATAGGATACCCAAAAGAGACTGTTGGGTACACCTTCTATCACAGATCCGAAGGCAAAACATTCGTTGCTAAGAATGGATCCTTTCTAGAGAAGGAGCTTCTCTCGAAAGAAGTGAGTTGGAGGAAAGTAGAACTTGATGAGATAACTGTATCTACTCCCTTATTGGAAGGTAGTTCATCACGAGAACCGGTTCCTGTGACGACTACACCAATTAGTGAGGAAGCTAATGATATTGATCATGAAACTTCAGATCAAGTTTCAGAGAACCTCGAGGTCCACAGAGTAAGATCCGCACTGAGTGGTACGGTAATCCTATTTCGAAGTCATGTTACTTGACCATGATGAACCTACGAACTATGAGGAAGCGATGATGAGCCCAGATTCCGCAAAATGGCTAGAGGCCATGAAATCTGAGATGGGATCCATGTATGAAAACAAAGTATGGACTTTGGTTGACTTGCCCGATGATCGGCAAGCCATTGAGAATAAATGGATCTTTAAGAAGAAGACTGACGATGATGGTAATGTTACTGTCTATAAAGCTCGACTTGTTGCAAAAGGTTTTCGACAAGTTCAAGGGGTTGACTACGATGAGACTTTCTCACCCGTAGCGATGCTTAAGTCTGTCCGAATCATGTTGGCTATTGCTGCATTTCATGATTATGAAACTTGCCAAATGGATGTCAAGACTGCATTCTTGAATGGATTTCTAGAAGAAGAGTTGTATATGATGCAGCCGGAAGGTTTTGTTGATCCAAAAGGTGCTGACAAAGTGTGCAAGCTCCAGCGTTCCATTTATGGACTGGTGCAAGCATCTCGGAGTTGAAATAAACGCTTTCATAGTGTGATCAAAGCATACGGTTTTATACAGACTTTTGGAGAAGCCTGTATTTACAAGAAAGTGAGTGGGAGCTCTATAGCATTTCTAGTTTTATATGTTGATGACATATTATTAATTGGAAATGATATAGAATTTCTGGATAGCATAAAGGGATACTTGAATAAAAGTTTTTTAGTGAAAGGCCTCGGTGAAGCTGCTTACATATTGGGTATCAAGATCTATAGAGATAGATCAAGACGCTTAATAGGACTTTCACAAAGCACATACCTTGACAAAATTGAAAAAGTTCAAAATGGATCAGGCAAAGAAAGGATTCTTGCCTGTGCTACAAGGTGTGAAGTTGAGTCAAACTCAATGCCCGACCACAGCAGAAGATAGAGAGAAAATGAAAATGTTCCTATCCTTCAGCCATAGGCTCTATCATGTATGCAATGTGTGTACCGACCGACGTATGCTTAGCAATAAGCTTGGCGGGGAAGGTACAAAGTAATCCAGAGTGGATCATGGACAACGGTCAAGAACATCTTGAAATACGAAAAGGACTAAGGATATGTTTCTCGATATGGAGGTGAGAAAGAGCTAGTCATAAATGGTTACGTCGATGCAAGCTTTGACACTGATCCGGACGATTCTAAATCGCAAACCGGATACGTGATTATATTAAACGGTGGAGCTATAAGTTGGTGCAGTTCTAAACAAAGTGTCGTGGCGGGATCTACATGTGAAGCGGAGTACATAGCTGCTTCTGAAGCAGCGAATGAAGGAGTCTGGATGAAGGAGTTCATTTCCGATCTAGGTGTCATACCTAGTGCATCGGGACCAATGAAGATCTTCTGTGACAATACTGGTGCAATTGCCTTGGCAAAGGAATCCAGATTTCACAAGAGGACCAAGCACATCAAGAGACGCTTCAATTCCATTCGGGACCAAGTCCAAGTGGGAGACATAGAGATTTGCAAGATACATACGGATCTGAATGTTGTAGACCTGTTGACTAAGCCTCTCTCACGAGCAAAACATGATCAGCACCAAGACTCCATGGGTGTTAGAATCATTACTATGTAATCTAGATTATTGACTCTAGTGCAAGTGGGAGACTGAAGGAAATATGCCCTAGAGGAAATAATGAAGTTATTATTTATTTCCTCATATCATGATAAATGTTTATTATTCATGCTAGAATTTTATTAACCGGAAACATGATACATGTGTGAATACATAGACAAACATATAGCCACTAGTATGCCTCTACTTGACTAGCTCATTAATCAAAGATGGTTATGTTTCCTGACCATAGACATGTGTTGTCATTTGATTAATGGGATCACATCATTAGAAGAATAATGTGATTGACATGACCCATTCAGTTAGCCTAGCACTTGATCGTTTAGTATACTGCTATTGCTTTCTTCATGACTTATACAAAGTTCCTACAACTATGAGATTGTGCAACTCCCGTTTACTGGAAGAACACTTTGTGTGCTACCTAACGTCACAACGTAACTGGGTGATTATAAAGGTGCTCTAGAGGTGTTTCCGAAGGTACATGTTGGGTTGGCATAATTCGAGATTAGGATTTGTCACTCCGATTGTCGGAGAGGTATCTCTGGGCCCTCTCGGTAATACTCATCACCTAAGCCTTGCAAGCATGTAACTAATGAGTTAGTTATGAGATGATGCATTACGGAACGAGTAAAGAGACTTTCTGGTAACGAGATTGAACTAGGTATTGGATACCGACGATCAAATCTCGGGCAAGTAACATACCGATGACAAAGGGAACAAAGTATGTTGTTATGCGGTTTGACCGATAAAGATCTTCGTAGAATATGTAGGAACCAATATGGGCATCCAGGTCCCGCTATTGGTTATTGACCGAGAATGGTTCTAGGTCATGTCTACATAGTTCTCGAACCCGTAGGGTCCGCACGCTTAACGTTTCGATGACAATTTTATTTTGAGTTTATAAGTTTTGATGTACCGAAGTTTGTTCGGAGTTCCAGATGTTATCGCGGACATGACGAGGAGTCTCAGAATGGTCGAGACATAAAGATTGATATATTGGAAGCCTATGTTTGGACATCGGAATGGTTCCGGGTGAAATCGGGATTTTACCGGAACACCGGGGGGTTACCGGAACCCTCCCGGGGGATATTGGGCCTTAGTGGGCCAAGAGGGAGAAGAGGAGGGCCGGCCAGGGCAGGCCGCGCGCCCCCTTCCCCCTAGTCCGAATAGGACAAGGAAGGGGGGGCGGCGCCCCCTTTCCTCTTTCCCCTCCCCCCTTTCCTTCTCCACCAAGGCAAGAGGGGGGAGTCCTACTCCCAGTGGGAGTAGGACTCCTCCAGGCGCACCCCTAGGGGTAGGCCGCACCTCCCCCCTCCCTCCTTTATATACGGGGAAGGGGGCACCCCATAGACACACAAGTTGATCTACGGATCGTTCCTTAGCCGTGTGCGGTGCCCCCTTCCACCATATTCCTCCTCGGTCATATCGTCGCAGAGTTTAGGCGAAGCCCTGCGCCGGTAGAACATCATCATCGTCACCAGGCCGTCGTGCTGACGGAATTCATCTCCGGAGCTCGGCTGGATCGGAGGCCGGAGATCGTCATCGAGCTGAACGTGTGCTGAACTCGGAGGCTCCGTACGTTCGGTGCTTGGATCGGTCGGATCGTGAAGACGTACGACTACATCAACCGCGTTGTGATAATGCTTCCGCTTACGGTCTATGAGGGTACGTGGACATACACTCTCCCCTCTCGTTGCCATGCCATCACCATGATCTTGCGTGTGCGTAGGAATTTTTTTGAAATTACTACATTCCCCAGCAGGCTCTCACTCCGATGAGGAAGGGGGTGGATGGGTATATATAGCCTCCACACAAAATCCAACCATTACACACATTTGACCCAGCTCAGTCAGACCGAATAAAAGAACTCGGTGAGACCAATTCAGTTCAAAATGTGAATGTTAGGAATCTCGATGGGACCGATGTGATCAACTCAGTGGGACCGATGTGTTAGGGCTAGGGCAAAACCTCATCTCGGTGAGACCGATCGCATAAACTCGGTGAGACCGATTTCAGCGATGAGCAAACAGAGACTTGGCAAGCAAACTCGATGGGACCGATCGCTCATTTCGGTGAGACCAAAATGTTTTGAAAAGGAAATGAAGAGTTTGCAATGCGAACTCGGTGGGACTGATCACTCATTTCAGTGATACCGAAATGTTACGAAGGGAAACACAGAGTTTGCAAAGCCATCTCGATGAGACCGAGAGCCATATCGGTAAGACCGAATTGATTAGGGTTTCTAGCAGTGGCTATGTCAAATGACCTCGGTGGCACCAGATAGATCAAATTGGTGGGGCCTAGTTTGACTTTAGGTTTTGGACATATGTGAAAATGAGAAAGTGGTTGAGGGTTTTTGGAGCAATATCACTAAGCACTTTGAGCAAGCTGACCATAAAGCAACACCTCACTCCCTTTTAATAGTATTGACTTTCCTATGGACTCAATGTGATCTTGGATCACTAAAATGAAAATAAAGAGTCTTGAGCCTTTGCCAATCTTTTTCCTTAGCATTTCAAAGGGGTTCCACATCCTCTTGTCCTTGCCATGCCATTGTTGAACTCATCTAAAATGTACTTGATAAAAATGTTAGTCCAACAAGAGATATGCGATTATTGATTACCAAAATCACCCAGGGAGCACTTGTGCTTTCATCTTGCCCATGAGGCATGGTTCGCAAGTATCAAGTGATTCCAAAAGTCCATCCGCATGGACTTTCTTCATGCGCTTTACACCAATATGACCTAAACGGCCGTGCCACAAGTATGTTGCACTATCATTATCAACTTTGCATCTTTTGGCATCAATAATATGAATATGTGTATCACTACGATCGAGATTCAATAAACCATTTACATTGGGTCTATGACCATAGAAGGTTTTATTCATGTAAACAGAACAACAATTATTCTCCGACTTAAATGAATAACCGTATTGTAATAAACATGATCCGGTCATATTCATGCTCAACGCAAACACCAAATAACATTTATTTAGGTTCAACACTAACCCCGAAGGTAGTGGGAGTGTCGTATCAACCTTGGAATCACTTCCAACACACATCGTCACCTTGCCCTTAACTAGTCTATGTTTATTCTGCAACTCCTGTTTTGAGTTACTAATCTTAGCAACTGAAGTAGTATCAAATACCTAGGGGCTACTATGAATACTAGTAAGGTACACATCAATAACATGTATATCAAATATACCTTCTGTTCACTTTGCCATCATTCTTATCCGCCAAGTATTTGGGGCAGTTCCGCTTCCGGTGACCATTTCCCTTGCAGTAGAACCACACAGTTTCAGGTTTTGGTCCAGCTTTGGGCTTCTTCATGGGAGTGGCAACTTGCTTGCCATTCTTCTTGAACTTCCCTTTCTTCCCCTTGCCTTTTTCTTGAAACTAGTGGTCTTGTTTAACCATCGACACTTGATGCTCTTTCTTGATTTCTACCTTCGCCAATTTTAGCATTGCGAAGAGCTCGGCAATCGTTTTCGTCATCCTTGCATATTATAGTTTATCACAAAGTTCTAGTAGATTAGTGATAGTGACTAGAGAACTCTGTCAATCACTATCTTATCTGGAAGATTAACTCTCACTTGATTCAAGCGATTGTAGTACCCAGACATTCTGAGCACATGCTCATTGGCTGAGCTATTCTCCTCCATCTTGTAGGAAAAGTATTTGTCAGAGGTCTCTTATGTCCCGACACGGGCATGAGTCTGAAAAACCAATTTCAGCTCTTGGAACATCTCATATGCTCCGTGGCGTTTAAAACATTTTTGAAGTCCCGGTTCTAAGTCGTAAAGCATGGCGCACAAAACTATTACGTAGTCATCATATCGAGCTAGCCAAACGTTCATAACATCTGCATCTGTTCCTACAATAGGTCTATCACCTAGCGGTGCATTAAGAAAATAATTCTTATATGCATCAATGTGATAATCCTCAGATCATTGACCCAGTACGCATCATTGCTACTATTATCTTTCAACTTAGTTTTCTCTAGGAACATATCAAAAATAGGGGAGCTATAGTGCGAGCTATTAAGCTACAACATAATTTCCAAATACTATCTGGACTAAGTTCATGATAAATTTAAGTTCAATTAGTCAAATTACTAATGAACTCCAACTTAACATCCCTCAAGTTGTCTAAGTGATACATGATCCAAATCAACTAAACCATGTCGGATCATCATGTGACTGAAGGAAATACGCCCTAGAGGCAATAATGAAGTTATTATTTATTTCCTTATATCATGATAAATGTTTATTATTCATGCTAGAATTGTATTAACCGGAAACATAATACTTGTGTGAATACATAGACAAACATAGTGTCACTAGTAATGCCTCTACTTGACTAGCTCGTTGATTAAAGATGGTTGTGTTTCCTAACCATAGACATGATTTGTCATTTGATTAACGGGATCACATCATTAGGAGAATGATGTGATTGACTTGACCCATTCCATTAGCTTAGCACTTGATCGTTTAGTATGTTGCTACCGCTTTCTTCATGAGTTATACATGTTCCTACAACTATGAGATTATGCAACTCCTGTTTACCGGAGAAAAACTTTGTGTGCTACCAAACGTAACAACGTATATGGGTGATTCTAAAGGAGCTCTACAGGTGTCACGGAAGGTACATGTTGAGTTGGCGTATTTCGAGATTAGGATTTGTCACTCCGATTGTCGGAGAGGTATCTCTGGGCCCTCTCGGTAATGTACATCACTATAAGCCTTGCAAGCAATGTAGCTAATGAGTTAGATGCGGGATGATGCATTACATAAAGAGTAAATAGACTTGCCGGTAACGAGATTGAACTAGGTATTGAGATACCGACGATCGAATCTCGGGCAAGTAACATACGGATGACAAAGGGAACAACGTATGTTGTTGTGCGGTTTGACCGATAAAGATCATCGTAGAATATGTAGGAGCCAATATGAGCATCCAGGTTCCGCTATTGGTTATTGACCGGAGACGTGTCTCGGTCATGTCTACATAGTTCTCGAACCCGTAGGGTCCGCACGCTTAAAGTTAGACGACAGTTATATTATGAGTTTATATGTTTTGATGTACTGAAGGTAGTTCGGAGTCCCGGATATCATCATGGACATGACAAGGAGTCTCAAAATGGTCGAGATGTAAAGATCGATATATTGGATGACTATGTTCGGACACCGGAAGTGTTTCGGGGAGTATCGGGCATATACCGGAGTACCGGGGGTTACCGGACCCCCCCCCCCCGGGGAGACTAATGGGCATGGAGAAGAGGAAGGGCGGCCAAGGGTAGCTGCGCGCCCCCTCCCCCCAGTCCGAATTGGACAAGGAGGGGGCGCGGCGCCCCCCTTTCCTTTCCCAAGTGGGAGTAGGACTCCTCATAGGGCGCGCCTAGGGTGGCCGACCCCTCTCCCTCCTCTACTCCTTTATATACGGGGAGGGAGGCACCCCTTGGAGACACAACAATTGATCCCTTACATCTGTAGCCGTGTGCGGTGCCCCCCTCCACTATAATCCACCTCGATAATATTGTAGCGGTGCTTAGGCAAAGCCCTGCGTCGGTAGAACATCATCATCACGCCGTCGTGCTGACAAAACTCTCCCTCAAAGCTCGGCTGGATCGGAGTTTGAGGGACGTCATCGAGCAGAACGTGTGCTGAACTCGGAGGTGCCGTGCGATCGGTACTTGATCGGTCGGAACGTGAAGACGTACGACTACATCAACCGCGTTGTGCTTACGCTTCTGCTTTTGGTCTACGAGGGTACGTGGACACACTCTCCCCTCTCATTGCTATGCATCACCATGATCTTGCGTGTGCGTAGGAACTTTTTTGAAATTACTACATTCCCCAAAATTGGCATCCGAGCCTGGTTTATGCATAGATGTTATATGCATGAGTAGAACACAAGTGAGTTGTGGGCGATACAAGTCATACTGCTTACCAGCATGTCATACTTTGGTTCGGCGGTATTGTTGGATGAAGCGGCCCGACCGTTATGCCAGACGCTTACGCCGAGACTGGTTCTACCGACGTGCTTTGCACATAGGTGGCTGGCGGGTGTCGGTTTCTCCAACTTTAGTTGAACCGAGTCTGCACGCATACATCCTTGAGAAGGTTAAAACAACACTAACTTGATGAACTATCGTTGTGGTTTTGATGCGTAGGTAAGAACGGTTCTTGCTCAGCCCGTAGCAGCCACGTAAACTTGCAACAACAAAGTAGAGGACGTCTAACTTGTTTTTGCAGGGCATGTTGTGATGTGATATGGTCAAGATGTGATGCTATATTTTATTGTATGAGATGATCATGTTTTGTGACCAAGTTATCAACAACTGGCAGGAGCCATATGGTTGTCGCTTTATTGTATGCAATGCAATCGCCCTGTAATTGCTTTACTTTATCACTAAGCGGTAGCGATAGTTGTAGAAGCAATAGGTGGCGAAACGACAATGATGCTACAATGGAGATCAAGGTGTCGCGCCGGTGATGATGGTGATCATGGCGGTGCTTTGGAGATGGAGATCACAAGCACAACATGATGATGGCCATATCATATCACTTATATTGATTGCATGTGATGTTTATCCTTTATGCATCTTATTTTTCTTTGATTGACGGTAGCATTATAAGATGATCTCTCACTAAATTTCAAGGTATAAGTGTTCTCCCTGAGTATGCACCGTTGTGAAAGTTCTTCGTGCTGAGACACCACGTGATGATCGGGTGTGATAGGCTCTACGTTCGAATACAACGGGTGCAAAACAGTTGCACACGCGGAATACTCAGGTTAAACTTGACGGGCCTAGCATATACAGATATGGCCTCGGTACACTGAGACCAAAAGGTCGAGCGTGAATCATATAGTAGATATGATCAACATAGTGATGTTCACCATTGAAAACTACTCCATCTCACGTGACGATCGAACATGGTTTAGTTGATTTGGATCATGTGATCACTTAGATGATTAGAGGGATGTCTATCTAAGTGGGAGTTCTTTAGTAATATGATTAATGGAACTTAAATTTATCATGAACTTAGTACCTGATAGTATTTTGCTTGTCTATGCTTGTCGAGGATAGATGGCTCGTGTTGTTGTTCCGTTGAATTTTAATGCGTTCCTTGAGAAAGCTAAGTTGAAAGATGATCGTAGCAATTACACAGACTGGGTCCGTAACTTGAGGATTATCCTCATTGCTGCACAAAAGAGTTATGTCCTGGAAGCACTGCTAGGTGTACCACCTGCGCCAGCAACTGCAGACATTGTGAATGCCTGGCAGCCACGTGTAGATGACTACTCTATAGTTCAGTGTGCCATGCTTTACGGCTTAGAACCGGGACTTCAACAACGTTTTGAACGTCATGGAGCATAGGAGATGTTCCATGAGTTGAAGTTAATATTTCAAGCAAATGCCCGGATTGAGAGATATGAAGTCTCCAATAAGTTCTATAGCTGCAAGATGGAGGAGAATAGTTCTGTCAGTGAACATATACTCAAAATGTCTGGGTATTGCAATCACTTGATTCAACTGGGAGTTAATCTTCCTGATGATAGTGTCATTGACAGAATTCTTCAATCGCTGCCACCAAGCTACAAGAGCTTCGTGATGAACTATAATATGCAAGGGATGAACAAGACTATTCCCGAGCTCTTCGCAATGCTAAAAGTTGCGGAGGTTGAAATCAAAAAGGAGCATCAAATGTTGATGGTCAACAAGACCACCACTTTCAAGAAAAAGGGTAATGGGAAGAAGAAGGGGAACTTCAAGAAGAACAGCAAACAAGTTGCTGCTCAAGAGAAGAAACCCAAGTCTGGACCTAAGCCTGAGATTGAGTGCTTCTACTGCAAGCAAACTGGTCACTGGAAGCGGAACTGCCCCAAGTATTTGGCGAATAAGAAGGATGGCAAGGTGAACAAAGGTGTATGTGATATACATGTTATTGATGTGTACCTTAATAATGCTCGCAGTAGCACCTGGGTATTTGATACTGTTTCTGTTGCTAATATTTGCAACTCGAAATAGGGACTACGGATTAAGCGAAGATTGGCTAAGGACGAGGTGACGATGCGCGTGGGAAATGGTTCCAAAGTTGATGTGATCGCGGTCGGCATGCTACTGAAGGAAATATGCCCTAGAGGCAATAATAAAGTTATTATTTATTTCCTTATTTCATGATAAATGTTTATCATTCATGCTAGAATTGTATTAACCGGAAACATGATACATGTGTGAATGCATAGACAAAACAAGATGTCACTAGTATGCCTCTACTAGACTAGCTTGTTAATCAAAGATGGTTATGTTTCCTAACCATGAACAAAGGAGTTGTTATTTGATTAATGAGGTCACATCATTAGTAGAATGATCTGATTGACATGACCCATTCCCTTAGCTTAGCACACGATCGCTTAGTATGTTGCTCTGCTTTTATCCATGACTTATACATGTTCCTGTAACTATGAGATTATGCAACTCCGTTTACGGAGGAACACTTTGGTGCTACCAAACGTCACAACGAATCGGGTGATTATAAAGGAGTACTACAGGTGTCTCCAAAGGCGATGTTGGGTTGGCGATTTCGAGATTAGGTTTTGTCACTCCGATAGTCGGAGAGGTATCTCTGGGCCCTCTCGGTAATGCACATCATGAAGCCTTGCAAGCACTACAACTAATGAGTTAGTTGTGAGATGATGTATTACGGAACGAGTAAAGAGACTTGCCGTAACGAGATTGAACTAGGTATTGGATACCGACGATCGAATCTCGGGCAAGTAACATACCGATGACAAAGGGAACAACGATGTTGTTATGCGGTCGACCGATAAAGATCTTCGAGAATATGTAGGAACCAATATGGGCATCCAGGTCCCGCTGTTGGTTATTGACCATGAATAGTTCTAGGTCATGTCTACATTGTTCTCGAACCGTAGGGTCCGCACGCTTAAGGTTTCGATGGCGGTTATTATGAGTTTATGTATTTTGATGTACCGAAGGAGTTCGAGTCCGGATGTGATCACGGACATGACGAGGAGTCTCGGAATGGTCGAGACATAAAGATTGATATATTGGAAGCCTATATTTGGAGTTCGGAATGGTTCCGGTAAAATGGAAATTTCTCGAGTACCGGAGGTTACGGAACCCCGGGAGGTAAATGGGCCTCTATGGGCCTTAGTGGAAAGGAGGAGGGGCAGCCCAAGGCTGGCCGCGCGCCTCCCCCCCCTTCCCTAGTCCTACTAGGACTAGGAGAAGGGGGCCGGCCCCCTCTCTCTCTCTTTCCCTCAGGAATCCTAGTTGGACTAGGATTGGGGAATCCTACTCCCTGAGGGAGTAGGACTCCCTGGCGCGCCAAGCTTGGCGGCCGCCCCCTCCCCTGGCTCCTTTATATACGGGGCGGGGGCACCTTGAACACACAAGTTGATCGTGAGATCGTTCCTTAGCCGTGCGGTGCCCCTTCCACCATATTCCACCTCGGTTATACCGTCGCGAAGCTTAGGCGAAGCCCCGCGCCGTGAAACATCAAGATCGCCACCACGCCGTCGTCTCGACGGAACTCTCCTCGACACTCGGCTGGATCGAGTACGAGGGACGCCATCGAGCTGTACGTGTGTCAAGAACTCGGGGCGCCGGAGTAACGGCGCCGGGATCGGTCGGATCGCGAGGAGAACGACGACTACTTCCTCTACGTTGTGATCGCTTCGCCCGGGTCTACAAGGGTATGTAGACAACACTCTCCCCTCTCGTTGCTATACATCACCATGATCTTGCGTGTGCGAGGAAAATTTTTGAAATTACTACGTTCCCCAACAGTGGCATCCGAGCCTAGGTTTTTCTATGGTTTGATGTTTTGCACGAGTAGAACACAAGTGAGTTGTGGGCGATACAAGTCATACTACCTACCAGCATGTCATACTTTGGTTCAGCGGTATTGTGAGATGAAGCGCCTGCACCGACATTACGCCAGACGCTTACGCGAGACTGGTTTCACCGCTGTGAGCACTCGTTGCTTAAAGGTGGTGGTGGGTGCTGTCTCTCTCACTTTAGTTGAACCGAGTGTGGCTACGCCCGTCCTTGAGAAGGTTAAACGAGTCTATTTGACGAAGTATCGTTGTGGTTTTGATGCGAGGTGAGACTGGTTCTTGCTTAAGCCCGTAGCAGCCACGTAAAATTTGCAACAACAAAGTAGAGGACGCCTAACTTGTTTTTGCAGGGCATGTTGTGATGTGATATGGTCAAGACGTGATGCTATATTTTATTGTATGAGATGATCATGTTTTGTAACCGGTTATCGGCAATCGGCAGGAGCCATATGGTTGTCGCTTATTGTATGCAATGCAATCGCTGTAATGCTTTACTTTATCACTAAGCGGTAGCGATAGTCGTAGTAGCATAAGTTTGGCGAGACGACAACGATGCTGCGATGGAGATCAAGGTGTCGCGCCGATGACGATGGTGATCATGGTGGTGCTGCAAGATGGAGATCGTGAAGCACAAAGATGATGATGACCATATCATATCACTTATATTGATTTGCATGTGATGTTTATCCTTTTATGCATCTTATCTTGCTTTGATTGACGGTAGCATTATAAGATGATCTCTCACTAAATTATCAAGAAGTGTTCTCCCCGAGTATGCACCGTTGCCAAAGTTCGTCGTGCCCAGACACCACGTGATGATCGGGTGTGATAAGCTCTACGTCCATCTACAACGGGTGCAAGCCAGTTTTGCACACGCAGAATACTCGGGTTATACTTGACGAGCCTAGCATATGCAGATATGGCCTCGAACACGGAGACCGAAAGGTCGAGCGTGAATCATATAGTAGATATGATCAACATAAGATGTTCACCATTGAAAACTACTCCATTTCACGTGATGATCGGTTATGGTTTAGTTGATTTGGATCACGTGATCACTTAGATGACTAGAGGATGTTTTTCTAAGTGGGAGTTCTTTAGTAATATGATTAATTGAACTTAAATTTATCATGAACTTAGTACCGATAGTATCTTGCTTGTTTATGTTTGATTGTAGATAGATGGCTCGTCTTTGTTGTTCCGTTGAATTTTAATGCGTTCCTTGAGAAAGCAAAGTTGAAAGATGATGGTAGCAATTACACGGATCGGGTCCGAATTTGAGGATCATCCTCATTGCTGCCGTAAGAGCTACGTCTGGATGCACCGCTAGGTGCAGTGCCTCTTGCTAATGCAACTGCAGATGTTATGAACGTCCCGCGAGCAAAGCTGATGACTACTCTATAGTTCAGTGTGCCATGCTTTACGGCTTAGAACCGGGACTTCAACGACGTTTTGAACGTCATGGAGCATATGAGATGTTCCAGAGTTGAAGTTAATATTCCAAATGTAATGCCCGGATTGAGAGATATGAAGTCTCCAATAAGTTCTATAGCTGCAAGATGGAGGAGAATAGTTCATTAGTGAACATATACTCGTAATGTCCGGGTACTACAATCACTTGACACAATTGGGAGTTAATCTTCCGGATGATTGTGTCATTGATGTAATTCTTCAATCACCGCCACCAAGCTACAAAGGCTTCGTGATGAACTATAATATGCAAGGGTTAGTGAAAACTATACCGAGCTCTTCGCAATGCTAAAGGCTGGAGGTAGAAATCAAGAAGGAACATCAAGTGTTGATGGTCAATAAGACCACTAGTTTCAAGAAGAAAGGCAAAGGAAGAAAAAGGAATTCAAGAAGAACAGCAAGCAAGTTGCTGCTCAGAGAAGAAACCCAAGTCTGGCCCTAAACCTGAAATCGAGTGCTTCTACCGCAAGCGATCGGTCCTGGAAGCGGAACTGCCCCAAGTATTTGGCGGATAAGAAGGATGGCAAGGTGAACAAAGGTATATGTGATATACATGTTATTGATGTGTACCTTACTAGAGCTCGTAGTAGCACTGGTATTTGATCTGGTTCCGTTGCTAATATTTGCAACTCAAAGCAGGACTACTGATTGCTTAACTCGCAAAGGACGAGGTGACGATGCGCTGGGAAATGGTTCCAAAGTCGATGTGATCGCGGTCGGCACGCTACCTCTACATCTACCTTCGGATTAGTTTTAGACCTAAATAATTGTTATTTGGTGCTGCGTTGAGCATGAACATTATATCTGGATCTTGTTTGATGCGAGACGGTTATTCATTTAAATCGAGAATAATGGTTGTTCTATTTATATGAGTAATATCTTTTATGGTCATGCACCCTTGAGGAGTGGTCTATTTCTTATGAATCTCGATAGTAGTGATACACATATTCATAATGTTGAAACCAAAAGATGCAGAGTTGATAATGAAAGTGCAACTTATTTGTGGCATCGCCGCTTAGGTCATCTCGGTGTAAAGCGCATGAAGAAACTCCATGCCGATGGACTTTTGGAGTCACTTGATTATGAATCACTTGGCACTTGCGAACCGTGCCTCATGGGCAAGATGACTAGAACACCGTTCTCGGTACTATGGAGAGAGCAACAGATTTGTTGGAAATCATACATACTGATGTATGTGGTCCGATGAATGTTGAGGCTCGTGGCGGATATCGTTATTTTCTCACCTTCACAGATGACTTAAGCAGATATGGGTATATCTACTTAATGAAACATAAGTCCAAACGTTTGAAAAGTTCAAAGAATTTCAGAGTGAAGTTGAAAATCATCGTAACAAGAAAATTAAGTTTCTACGATCGATCGTGGAGGTGAATATTTGAGTTACGAAGTTTGGTCTACATTTGAAACAATGCGAATAGTTTAGCAACTCACGCCACCCGAACACCACAACGTAATGGTGTGTCCGAACGTCGAATCGTACTTTACTAGATATGGTGCGATCTATGATGTCTCTACAGATTTACCGCTATCGTTTTGGGGTTATGCTCTAGAGACAGCCGCATTCACACTGAATAGAACACCGTCGAAAACCGCTGAGACGACACCTTATGAACTGTGGTTTAGCAAGAAACCAAAGTTGTCGTTTCTTAAAGTTTGGGGATGCGATGCTTATGTGAAAAAGCTTCAACCCGATAAGCTCGAACCCAAATCGAGAAATGTGTCTTCATAGGATACCCAAAGGAGACAGTTGGGTACACCTTCTATCACAGATCCGAAGGCAAGACATTTGTTGCTAAGAATGGATCCTTTCTAGAGAAGGAGTTTCTCTCGAAAGAAGTGAGTGGGAGGAAAGTGGAACTTGATGAGGTAATAGTACCTTCTCCCTTACTTGAAAGTAGTTAATCGCAGTAAACCGGTTTCGAGATACCTACACCAAGTAGTGAGGAAGTTGATGATGTTGATCATGAAACTTGAGATCAAGTTACTACGTAACCTCGAGATCAACCAGAGTAAGATCCGCACTGAGTGGTACGGTAATCCTGTTTCGAAGTCATGCTACTAGATCATGATGAACCTACGAACTATGAAGAAGCGATGGTGAGCCCAGATTCCGCAAAATGGCTTGAGGCCATGAAATCTGAGATGGGATCCATGTATGAAAACAAAGTGTGGACTTTGGTTGACTTGCCCGAGGGTAGGCAAGCAATAGAAAACAAGTGGATCTTCAAGAAGAAGACCGACGCCGACGGTAATGTTATCGTTTATAAAGCTCGACTTGTCGCAAAAGGTTTTCGACAAGTTCAAGGGATTGACTACGATGAGACCTTCTCACCAGAAGCGATGCTTAAGTCCGTCCGAATCATGTTAGCAATTGCCGCATTTTATGATTATGAAATTTGGCAAATGGATGTAAAGACCGCATTCTGAATGGATTTACGGAAGAAGAGTTGTATATGATGCAACCGAAGGTTTTATCGATCCAAAGGAGCTAACAAAGTGTGCAAGCTCCAGCGATCCATATATGGACTGGTGCAAGCATCTCGGAGTTGGAATAAACGCTTTGATAGTGTGATCAAAGCATTTGGGTTTGTACAGACTTTTGGAGAAGCCTCAGATTTACAAGAAAGTGAGTGGGAGCTCAGTAGCATTTTCGATCTTATATGTGGATGACATATTGCTGATCGGAAATGATATAGAATTTCTGGATAGCATAAAGGGATACTTGAATAAGAGTTTTCAATGAAAGACCTCGGTGAAGCTGCTTACATATTGGGCATCAAGATCTATAGAGATAGATCAAGACGCTTAATTGGACTTTCACAAAGCACATACCTTGACAAAGTTTTGAAGAAGTTCAAAATGGATCAAGCAAAGAAAGGGTTCTTGCCTGTGTTACAAGGTGTGAAGTTGAGTCGACTCAATGCCCGACCACTGCAGAAGATAGAGAGAAGATGAAAGATGTTCCTATGCTTCAGCCATAGGCTCTATCATGTATGCAATGCTGTGTACCTGCACTGATGTGTGCCTTGCTATAAGCCTAGCAGGAGGTACCAAAGTAATCCAGAGTGGATCATGGACAGCGGTCAAGAACATCCTGAAATACCGAAAAGGACTAAGGATATGTTTCTCGATATGGAGGTGACAAAGAGCTCATCGTGAACGGTTACGTTGATGCAAGCTTTGACACCGATCCGGACGATTCTAAATCGCAGACCGGATACGATTTACACTAAACGGAGGAGCTGTCGGTTGGTGCAGTTCTAAACAAAGCGTCGAAAGGGATCTACATGTGAAGCGGAATACATAGCAGCTTCGAAGCAGCTAATGAAGGAGTGCGGATGAAGGAGTTCATATCCGATCTAGGTGTCATACCTAGTGCATCGGGTCCAATGAAAATCTTCGTGACAATATCGAGCAATTGCCTTAGCAAAGGAATCCAGATTTCACAAGAGGACCAAGCACATCAAGAGACGCTTCAATTCCATCCGGACTTAGTCCGATGGAGACATAGAGATTTGCAAGATACATACGGATCTGAATGTTGCAGACCGTTGACTAAGCCTCTTCCACGAGCAAAACATGATCAGCACCAAGACTCCATGGGTATTAGAATCATTACTATGTAATCTAGATTATTGACTCTAGTGCAAGTGGGAGATCAAGGAAATATGCCCTAGAGGCAATAATAAAGTTATTATTTATTTCCTTATTTCATGATAAATGTTTATCATTCATGCTAGAATTGTATTAACCGGAAACATGATACATGTGTGAATGCATAGACAAAACAAGATGTCACTAGTATGCCTCTACTAGACTAGCTTGTTAATCAAAGATGGTTATGTTTCCTAACCATGAACAAAGGAGTTGTTATTTGATTAATGAGGTCACATCATTAGTAGAATGATCTGATTGACATGACCCATTCCCTTAGCTTAGCACACGATCGCTTAGTATGTTGCTCTGCTTTTATCCATGACTTATACATGTTCCCGTAACTATGAGATTATGCAACTCCTGTTTACGGAGGAACACTTTGGTGCTACCAAACGTCACAACGAATCGGGTGATTATAAAGGAGTACTACAGGTGTCTCCAAAGGCGATGTTGGGTTGGCGATTTCGAGATTAGGTTTTGTCACTCCGATAGTCGGAGAGGTATCTGGGCCCTCTCGGTAATGCACATCATCAAGCCTTGCAAGCACTACAACTAATGAGTTAGTTGTGAGATGATGTATTACGGAACGAGTAAAGAGACTTGCCGTAACGAGATTGAACTAGGTATTGATACCGACGATCGAATCTCGGGCAAGTAACATACCGATGACAAAGGGAACAACGATGTTGTTATGCGGTCGACCGATAAAGATCTTCAGAGAATATGTAGGAACCAATATGGGCATCCAGGTCCCGCTGTTGGTTATTGACCATGAATAGTTCTAGGTCATGTCTACATTGTTCTCGAACCGTAGGGTCCGCACGCTTAAGGTTTCGATGGCGATGTTATTATGAGTTTATGTATTTTGATGTACCGAAGGAGTTCGAGTCCCGGATGTGATCACGGACATGACGAGGAGTCTCGGAATGGTCGAGACATAAAGATTGATATATTGAAGCCTATATTTGGAGTTCGGAATGGTTCCGGGCGAAAATGGAAATTTACCGGAGTACCGGGAGGTTACCGGAACCCCCCCGGGAGGTAAATGGGCCTCTATGGGCCTTAGTGGAAAGGAGGAGGGGCAGCCCAAGGCTGGTCAAGGGCCCCCCTTCCCTAGTCCTACTAGGACTAGGAGAAGGGGCCGCCCCTCTCTCTCTCTTTCCTCAGGAATCCTAGTTGGACTAGGATTGGGGAATCCTACCCTGAGGGAGTAGGACTCCCTGGCGCCAAGCTTGGCCGGCCGCCCCCCCCCGGCTCCTTTATATACGGGGCAGGGGGCACCTTGAACACACAAGTTGATCGTGAGATCGTTCCTTAGCCGTGCGGTGCCCCTTCCACCATATTCCACCTCGGTTATACTGTCGCGCAAGCTTAGCGAAGCCTCGCGCCGTGAAACATCAAGATCGCCACCACGCCGTCAGGTCGTGGAACTCTCCCTCGACACTCGGCTGGATCGAGTACGAGGGACGCCATCGAGCTGTACGTGTGTCAAGAACTCGGGGCGTCGGAGTAACGGCGCCGGGATCGGTCGGATCGCGAGGAGAACGACGACTACTTCCTCTACGCCAGATCGCTTCCGCCGGGTCTACAAGGGTATGTAGACAACACTCTCCCCTCTCGTTGCTATACATCACCATGATCTTGCGTGTGCGTAGGAAAATTTTTGAAATTACTACGTTCCCCAACAGCTACCTCTACATCTACCTTCGGGATTAGTTTTAGACCTAAATAATTGTTATTTGGTGCCAGCGTTAAGCATGAACATTATATCTGGATCTTGTTTGACGCGAGACGGTTATTCGTTTAAATCGGAGAATAATGGTTGTTCTATTTATATGAGTAATATCTTTTATGGTCATGCACCCTTGAAGAGTGGTCTATTTTTATTGAATCTCGATAGTATTGATACACATATTCATAATGTTGAAGCCAAAAGATGCAGAGTTGATAATGATAGTGCAACTTATTTGTGGCACTACCGTTTGGGCCATATTGGTGTAAAGCGCATGAAGAAACTCCATACTGATGGACTTCTGGAATCACTTGATTATGAATCTCTTGGTACTTGCGAACCGTGCCTCATGGGCAAGATGACTAAAACGCCATTCTCCGGAACTATGGAGCGAGCAATAGATTTGTTGGAAATCATACATACTGATGTATGTGATCCAATGAACATTGAGGCTCGCGGCGGCTATCATTATTTTCTCACCTTCATAGATGATTTGAGCAGATATGGGTATATCTACTTAATGAAACATAAGTCTGAAACATTTGAAAAGTTCAAAGAATTTCAGAGTGAAGTGGAAAATCATCGTAACAAGAAAATAAAGTTTCTACGATCTGATCATGGAGGAGAATATTTGAGTTACGAGTTTGGTTTACATTTGAAACAATGCGGAATAGTTTCGCAACTCACGCCACCCGGAACACAACAACGTAATGGTGTGTCCGAACGTCGTAATCATACTTTACTAGATATGGTGCGATCTATGATGTCTCTTACTGATTTACCGCTATCGTTTTGGGGTTATGCTTTAGAGACGGCCACATTCACGTTAAATAGGGCACCATCAAAATCCGTTGAGACGATGCCTTATGAGCTGTGGTTTGGCAAGAAACCAAAGTTTTCATTTCTTAAAGTTTGAGGCTGCGATGCTTATGTGAAAAAACTTCAACCTGATAAGCTCGAACCCAAATCGGAGAAATGTGTCTTCATAGGATACCCATAGGAAACTATTGGGTACACCTTCTATCACAAATCTGAAGGCAAGACTTTTTTTGCTAAATTTGGATCCTTTCTAGAGAGGGAGTTTCTCTTGAAAGAAGTGAGTGGGAGGAAAGTAGAACTTGATGAGGTAACTGTACCTGCTCCCTTATTGGAAAGTAGTTCATCACAGAAACAGGTTCCTGTGACGACTACACCAATTAGTGAGGAAGCTAATGATAATGATCATGAAACTTCAGATCAAGTTACTACCGAACCTCATAGGTCAACCAGAGTAAGATCCGCACCAGAGTGGTACGGTAATCCTATTCTGGAGGTCATGTTACTTGACCATGGCGAACCTACGAACTATGAGGAAGCGATGATGAGCCTAGATTCCGGAAAATGGCTTCAGGCCATGAAATCTGAGATGGGATCCATGCATGAGAACAAAGTATGGACTTTGGTTGACTTGCCCGATGATCGGCAAGCCATCGAGAATAAATGGATCTTCAAGAAGAAGACTGACGCTGATGGTAATGTTACCGTCTACAAAGCTCGACTTGTTGCGAAAGGTTTTTGACAAGTTCAAGGGGTTGACTACGATGAGACTTTCTCACCCGTAGCGATGCTTAAGTCTGTTCGAATCATGTTAGCAATTGCCGCATTTTATGATTATGAAATATGGCAAATAGATGTCAAAACTGCATTCCTGAATGGATTTCTAGAAGAAGAGTTGTATATGATGCAACCAGAAGGTTTTGTCGATCCAAAAGGTGCTAACAAAGTGTGCAAGCTCCAGCGATCCATTTATGGACTGGTGCAAGCCTCTCGGAGTTGGAATAAACACTTTGATAGTGTGATCAAAGCATATGGTTTTATACAGACTTTTGAGAGGCTCAGATTTACAAGAAAGTGAGTGGGAGCTCTGTAGCATTTCTGATATTATATGTAGACGACATATTGTTGATTGGAAATGATATAGAATTTCTGGATAGCATAAAAGGATACTTGAATTGAAGTTTTTCAATCAAAGACCTCGGTGAAGCTGTTTATATATTGGGCATCAAGATCATAGAGATAGATCAAGACACTTAATTGGACTTTTACAAAGCACATGCCTTGATAAAGTTTTGAAAAAGTTCAAAATGGATCAAGCAAAGAAAGGGTTCTTGCCTGTATTACAAGGTGTGAAGTTGAGTCAAACTCAATGCCTGACCACAGCAGAAGATAGAGAGAAAATGAAAGATGTTCCCTATGCTTCAGCCATAGGCTCTATCATGTATGCAATGCTGTGTACTAGACATGATGTATGCTTAGCAATAAGTTTAGCAGAGAGGTACCAAAGTAATCCAGGAGTGGATCACTGGACAGCGGTCAAGAACATCCTGAAATACCTGAAAAGGACTAAGGATATGTTTCTCGTTTATGGAGGTGACAAAGAGCTAGTCGTAAATGGTTACATCAATGCAAGATTTGACACTGATACGGGCGATTCTAAATCGCAAACCGGATATGTGTTTATATTGAACGGTGGAGCTATCAGTTGGTGCAGTTCTAAACAAAGCGTCGTGGCAGGATCTACATGTGAAGCAGAGTACATAGCTGCTTCAGAAGCAGCAAATGATGGAGTCTGGATGAAGGAGTTCATATCTGATCTAGGTGTCATACCTAGTGCATCAGGTCCAATGAAAATCTTTTGTGACAATACTGGTGCAATTGCCTTGGCAAAGGAATCCAGATTTCACAAGAGAACCGAGAACATTAAGAGACGCTTCAATTCCATCCGGGACCAAGTCCAGGTGGGAGACATAGAGATTTGCAAGATACATACGGATCTGAATGTTACAGACCCGTTGACTAAGCCTCTTCCACGAGCAAAACATGATCAGCACCAAGGCTCCATGGGTGTTAGAATCATTACTGTGTAATCTAGATTATTGACTCTAGTGCAAGTGGGAGACTGAAGGAAATATGCCCTAGAGGCAATAATAAAGTTATTATTTATTTCCTTATATCATGATAAATGTTTATTATTCATTCTAGAATTGTATTAACCGGAAACATAATACATGTGTGAATACATAGACAAACATAGTGTCACTAGTATGCCTCTACTTGACTAGCTCGTTGATCAAAGATGGTTGTGTTTCCTAACCATAGACATGAGTTGTCATTTGATTAACAGGATCACATCATTAGGAGAATGATGTGATTGACTTGACCCATTCCGTTAGCTTAGCACTTGATCGTTTAGTATGTTGCTATTGCTTTCCTCATGACTTATACATGTTCCTCCAACTATGAGATTATGCAACTCCCGTTTACTGGAGGAACACTTTGTGTGCTACCAAACGTCACAACGTAACTGGGTCATTATAAAAGAGCTCTACAGGTGTCACCGAAGGTACATGTTGAGTTGGCGTATTTCGAGATTAGGATTTGTCACTCCGATTGTCAGAGAGGTATCTCTGGGCCCTCTTGGTAATGTACATCACTATAAGCCTTGCAATAAATGTAGCTAATGAGTTAGTTGCGGGATGATGCATTACATAACGAGTAAAGAGACTTGCCGGTAACGAGATTGAACTAGGTATTGAGATACCGACGATCGAATCTCGGGCAAGTAACATACCGATGACAAAGGGAACAATGTATGTTGTTATGCGGTTTGACCGATAAAGATCTTCGTAGAATATGTAGGAGCCAATATGAGCATCTAGGTTCCGCTATTGGTTATTGTCTTGGTCATGTCTACATAGTTCTCGAACCCGTAGGGTCCGCACGCTTATAGTTAGATGACGGTTATAATATGAGTTTATATGTTTTGATGTACCGAAGGTAGTTCGGAGTCCCGAATATGATCACGGACATGACGAGGAGTCTCGAAATGGTCGAGACGTAAAGATCGATATATTGGATGACTATGTTTGGACACCGGAAGTGTTTCGGGGAGTATCAGGCATATACCGGAGTACCGGGGGATGGGGGGTTACCTGAACCCCCGGGGGAGACTAATAGGCCAATTGGGCCCTAATGGAGAAGAGGTGGGGCGGCCAAGTGCAGCCGCGCACCCCCTCCCCCCAGTCCGAATTGGACAAGAAAGGGGTGCGCGCCCCCTGTCCTTTCCCCCTCTCTCTCCTTCCCTCTCCTCTCCTACTCCTACTTGGAAGGGGGGAGTCCTACTCCCGGTGGGAGTAGGAATCCTCATTGGGCGCGCCTAGGGTGGCCGGCCCCCTCCCCCTCCTTTACTCCTTTATATACGGGGAGGGAGGCACCCCTTGGAGACATAACAATTGATCTCTTGGATCTATTAGCCGTGTGCGGTGCCCCCTCCACCATAATCCACCTCGATAATATCGTAGCGGTGCTTAGGCGAAGCCCTGCGTTGGTAGAACATCATCATCATCACCATGCTGTCGTGCTGATGAAACTCTCCCTCAAAGCTCGGCTGGATCGGAGTTCGAGGGACGTCATCGAGCTGAACGTGTGCTGAACTCGGAGGTGCCGTGCGTTCGGTACTTGATCGGTCGGATCGTGAAGACGTACGACTACATCAACCGCGTTGTGCTAACGCTTCCGCTTTCGGTCTACGAGGGTACATAGACACACTCTCGCCTCTCGTTGCTATGCATCACCATGATCTTGCATGTGCGTAGGAATTTTTTTGAAATTACTACGTTCCCCAACAGTGAGATGGAGTAGTCTTCAATGGTGAACATCTATATGTTAATCATATCTACTATATGACTCATGTTCGACCTTTCGGTCTCCAGTGTTCCGAGGCCATGTCTCTACATGCTAGGCTCGTCAAGTTTAACCCAAGTATTCCGCATGTGCAAAGCTGTCTTGCACCCGTTGTATGTGAACGTAGAGTCTATCACAACCGATCATCACATGGTGTCTCAACAAGACGAACTGTAGCAACAGTGCATACTCAGGGAAAACACTTTTATCTTGAGATTTAGTGAAGGGATCATCTTATAATGCTACCGCCATACTAAGCAAAATAAGATGCATAAAAGATAAGCATCACATGCAATCAAAATATGTGACATGATATGGCCATCATCATCTCGTGCTTTTGATCTCCATCTCCAAATCATCATCATGATCTCCATCGTCACCATCTCGACACCTTGATCTCCATCGCAGTGTCATGGTCGTCTCGCCAACTATTGCTTCTACAACTATCACTAACGCATAGTGATAAAGTAAAGCACTTACATGGCGTTTGCATTTCATACAATAAAGAGACAACCATAAGGCTCCTGCCGGTTGCCGATAACTTTACAAAACATGATCATCTCATACAATAACATATATCACATCATGTCTTGACCATATCACATCACAACATACCCTGCAAAAACAAGTTAGACGTCCTCTACTTTGTTGTTGCAAGTTTTACGTGGCTGCTACGGGCTTCTAGCAAGAACCGTTCTTACCTACGGCAAAAACCACAATGGTGTTTCGTCAAGTTTGCTACTTTAACCTTCTTCAAGGACCGGCCATAGTCAAATTCGATTCAACTAAAGTAGGAGAAACAGACACCCGCCAACCACCTTTATGCAAAACTAGTTGCATGTCTGTCGGTGCTCATGTACGTGGACATGTAAGGTTTGTTCGGGGCGCTTCATCCCACAATACGGCTAAATCAAAATAAGACGTTGGTGGTAAGCAGTATGACTATCACCACCCACAACTCTTTGTGTCCTACTCGTGCATATCATCTACGCATTGACCTGGCTCATCATGCCATTGTTAGGGAACGTAGTATGTAATTTCAAAATTTTCTCTACGCACACGCAATGACTTACCCATGGAGATGCATAGCAACGAGGGGAAGAGTGTGCCTACGTACCCTCGTAGACCGTAAGCGGAAGCGTTGCGGTTGATGTAGTTGAACTTCTTCGTGCTTCAACCGATCAAGTATCGAACGCACGGCACCTCCGCGTTCTGCACACGTTCAGCTTGGTGACGTCCCTCGCCTTCTTGATCCAGCAAAACGTCGGGGTAGTAGATGAGTTCCGTCAGCACGATGGCGTGGTGATGGTGATGGTGAAGTGATCTCCGCAGGGCTTCGCCTAAGTACTGCGAAAATATGACCGGGGGTGTAAACGGTTGAGGGGGGCGCCACACACGGCTAGGCAATTGTCTGGTGTGTGCTAGAGGTGCCCCCCACATATATATTGGTGGGAGGGGGAGGGGAGAGGCCAGGAGGCACCCCAAATAGGACCGAATCCTACTTGGGCTCCTCCCAAGCCGCCCCCTGCCATATATATCGGAGGGGGGAGGAAGGGGGGAGGAAGGGGGAATCCTATTCCCTTTCTTTCCTTTCCTTCTTCCCCTTTCCTTCTCCATCTTGGTCGGCTCGTATGGGGGGCGCACCAGCCCCTTGTGGCTGGTGCGCTTCCCCTCTTGGCCCATAAGGCCCATATCTTTTGCCAGGGGTGCCCGAAACCCCTTCCGGTGATCCGATATGTACCCGGTACCCTCCGGAACACTTCCTGTGTCCGAATACCATCGTCCTATATATCAATCTTTACCTCTCGACCATTTTGAGACTCCACTTCATGTCCGTGATCTCATCCGGAACTCCGAACAACATTCGGTCACCAAATCACATAACTCATATAATACTATATCGTCATCGAACGTTAAGCGTGCGGACCCTACGGGTTCGAGAACTATGTATACATGACCGAGACACCTCTTCGGTCAATAACCAATAGCGGAACCTGGATGCACATATTGGCTCCTACATATTATACGAAGATCTTTATCGGTCGAACCATTATGACAACATACGTAATTCCCTTTGTCATCGGTATGTTACTTGCCCGAGATTCGATCGTCGGTATCTTCATACCTAGTTCAATCTCCTTACCGGCAAGTCTCTTTACTCGTTTCGTAATACATCACCTCGTGACTAACTCCTTAGTCGTTTGCTTGCAAGTTTATGATGTGTATTACCGAGAGGGCCCAGAGATACCTCTCCGATACTCGAAGTGACAAATCCTAGTCTCGATCTATGCCAACTCAACAAACACCTTTGGAGATACATGTAGAGCATCTTTATAATCACCCAGGTACATTGTGATGTTTGATAGCACACAAGGCATTCCTCCGGTATCCGGGAGTTGCATAATCTCATAGTCGAAGGAATATGTATTTGACATGAAGAAAGCAATAGCAATAAAACTGAACGATCATTATGCTAAGCTAATGGATGGGTCTTGTCCATCACATCATTCTCCTAATGATGTGACCCCGTTATCAAATGACAACTCATGTCCATGGTCGGGAAACCTTAACCATTTTTGATCAACGAGCTAGTCTAGTAAAGGCTCACCAGGGACACGTTGTTTGTTTATGTATTCACACATGTATTAAGGTTTCCGATCAATATAATTCTAGCATGAATAATAAACCTTTATCATGAATAAGGAAATATAAAATAACAACTTTATTATTGCCTCTAGGGCATATTTCCTTTAGTTTGATGATTGGGAAACGCTTCTAATCACCCGACAGATTGCACGCGAGCATCCGCTGCCTCTTCCGTGTGACGTGTGTCCTGTGTGAGCTCACTTAGCATTATCTCTAGCGGTTTTGCAGCTGAGCAATTGTTGTAATCTCCCCACCGCAACAACACGTCTGTTGCACGATCTAAATTTGGATTCCTAGCATAATCTCTAGAGCCCCCCATGTTGTTCCCAAGCTCCTTGTCAAGTCGCGTGCCTCCCCGCGCTGCTCCCATCGCCGCCATCGATGACTTGCCGGCGGCAAGGACGCCGACGTGGACCGCGTGTAGGTCACTTTGCTTTGCGGGGCGTGCAGGTCATGTTCTACATGACGTTCTACCTCTCAATTTCCGCAACACCATCCATGTTGCAAAAGTCCTTCTGCAACATTATCTGTGTTGCAAAAAGTGAAGACAAAATCTGCAACACACTCTCCGTTGAATATTTATGCAACATCGGCTCTGTTTCCATGGGTTCTTTTTTTTTAACATTGTTTCCATGGGTTCTGCAACAATGACTTTGTTGCAATAATGAGGACGAGGCTGGGTCGCAAGATAGACCAGATCTTACCGCTGTTGAGGTGGTGGATCTTTTCAGATTATCCGTCGGCAGACGCGTAGCGCTATCCTTGATGATTTGCCTCAGGCTTATTTTAATGGCAAGTGGCCCCGGCCCTATCCGTCATGCTTAAAGTTAGAAGAAAAGTGGGGCAAAAGATTCAATTTCTGCAGGCCTACACCGAAACATTTTGTATGGACGGTGTAGCGCACTCATGCCATGGATCGCAAGAGTATACCACATGCAGATGCAGGGGTTCACTGACACGTTGCTGCACGTTGATGACAAGTGCATGGATAATGTTCGAGCCACGGGAAACTAGGAATCGCGTAAACCCAACCATCCTGGTGTGCACTAGCTGGAAAATCATCAAGCAGTACACCACAAACGTTATAGGGATCGCATTACCGCGACACGACATCTGTTACATCCAAATTGATTTCCTAATGTAAATGCAGGATCTACGGATCGAGAACGGAATAAACTGCGAGTCGGTTTCCTTAGCTAGCTAGCTGTGAACTGGTCGTCGTCGCGCGCGCGCATGCGCAGCACCAACGCATGACCAAACCGCCGCTCCGCCGATCGCGTCGCCGCTCCGCCGCGCGCGCGCGCGCTGACGCAGCCGCTGATCCATCCGTTCCGCCTACAAATACCGCCCGCCGCTGCACGGCCCTTCACCACCTACTGACACTCACTCACAAGTCACAACAAACACGATCGACACGGTCGATATGGGTTCCGTCTCCTACGTCCTTGCGGCGGCCGTCCTGGCGGCGCTGGTCTCCGGCGGCGCGTGCATCCCCAAGGTGCCGCCGGGCCCCAACATCACCACCAACTACAACAACCAGTGGCTCTCCGCCAAGGCCACCTGGTACGGCAGGCCCACCGGCTCCGGCCCCAAAGACAACGGTACGTAGTATGATCCATTTGTACTACAAAATTCCATTTTCTTGGATTGCAATTTGCAATCTTGCACGGTGGGTATACTTAGGAATGGTTGCGTGCGCATGCAGGCGGCGCGTGCGGGATCAAGGACGTGAACCTGGCTCCCTACAACGGCATGATCGCCTGCGGCAACATCCCCATCTTCAAGGACGGCAAGGGATGCGGCTCCTGCTACGAGGTACGTACTACTCCGCCCACACGTCGTTCAGATCTTCTATTTGATGGGCTGAGCGAACGCAAACGTACTTACGTGGATCGGTCGCAGATCAAGTGCCAGAAGCCGCCGCCGTGCTCCGACAAGCCCATCACCATCTTCATCACCGACAAGAACTACGAGCCCATCGCGCCGTACCACATCGACCTCTCCGGCATTGCCTTCGGCGCCATGGCCACGCCCGGGAAGGAGCAGACTCTCCGCTCCTTCGGGGAGCTGGAGCTGCAGTTCAGGAGGGTGCGCTGCAAGTACGCGCCCGGCACCAAGATCACCTTCCACATCGAGAAGGGCTCCCACCCCAACTACCTGGCCGTGCTCGTCAAGTTCGTCGCCGACGACGGCGACATCGTGCAGATGGACATCCAGGAGAGCATCTCGCCCGCGTGGATTCCGCTGACCTTGTCGTGGGGCGCCATCTGGAGGTGGGACGGCGCCAAGCCGCTCAAGGGCCCCTTCTCCATCCGCGTCACCAGCGAGTCCGGCAAGAAGCTCATCGCCAAGGACGTCCTCCCCGCCAACTGGAAGGCCGACACCGTCTACACGTCAAATATCCAGTTCTAGAGCCTGCAAATCAATGCCTCAGATCCATTTAGCCCAGTTCCAATCCTCTTTTGTTTAGGCTTTCTTTTTGGCTATTGCATTTACTAGCCACATAGCCTCAGTTTTTTTTTTTTTTCTAGCCACATAAATAAACTAAAATCATGTAGATTCATGTGCACGCCGTGCTTTTATTTTGTTTAGGATTCTAGTTTTGTACTCCATAGGATCCTACGATTATATTTGTTCTTATTTAGTTGAGTTCGATCCATTTCTTACCACCAGTTGTGATCTGCTGACGGTCATTGCCATTTCATTATTTTCTCTCTCTTACGACATAGAAGTATGGAACAATGGCCGCAGCTGATTCCGATTCTAACCTGAGCCACACCCCTACCTGATTCACAAATCACAAGATGCAAAAACTAGGTTATGTTTAGGGTTGAACTAGCATCGACCAAAGCTTTGGAGCGACAACTACTACTTTGTAGCTGTGTTCAAGGGATGTCCGGCAAACACTAACCTTCTCTGTTTATATATCTATATGTATTTAACAAAGACGTAAGGTTTCATATTTCGCCCATCAGCTTTTCGTTCACTATATATCATCGTCCAAGCCCCACTACTTACGTCCTCTCCTCTTCCCCCTCTCTGTTTTCCTTTTTTTTTCCTTCCATCTCTGATTTTTCCCACTAGTTTTCGTTCAAACCCAAACACATCTTATTGGTTTACCAAATGAAATCGTGTATTATTTAGCAAGTGCGACTTCTTTTTACAAAAGTATTAATTCAATTGCCAGCTAAAATATATTTTTTGGTATGTAATCATGATGATTGTGTATAAAATACATGCGGGCAATTATCTATAGAAGTATGTCGTTGGAGACAATCATAGAGACAGAAGGATGGAGATTGCTCTTCTTGACCAAGAACTTCCTATCACTTGAGGATATCCAATCAGCCTCGATGTTACCAAACTATTTATTTGCATGCTCTTTCTTTCCTACTAGTACTACTATACGGAATGATATGGTTTGGAGCCTATGTAGCAAAATAATAATAATACTGCAGTACATTCTATCTTTGTCAAGGTTTTGAACAGCTAGCCAACACTTTTTGAGAACTCTCAAAGTTCAAATTGCTAAAGAAATGGGGTTGCACAGTCAGCCTAGGAGAAGCTGTGGTGTTTCTTCTCTGTAAGTCTTTAATATGTATTTGTCAATTTTTTTTCAAAAGGAGGTTGAAACCCCCACCTATTCATCAATAGATGCACAAAACCATGTTCATTAAATTAGAATGTCTAGGGCACATAGTTATTGCACATCTAAGTGACTCAATCAAGCATAAAAAGAAAAAGAAAAAAAGAAAAAAGAAAATACCCACACGATTCTCCATGTAAGACCAATGACATAGGACTTAGATGCGCAATACTTATGGAACATTTAAATGTGCTTTAGCAAAACTGTTATTAAATTATTGAACAAAGGTCCGACAAGAATATATGGTTCTTCCATTCTAGGAATTTTCTCACTATGGGCTTCCAGGGTGGAATTAAGAGTTGAAATTTTCTCATTATGCTCCTTCGAGGTGTTCGATTTCAGGAGGCTATACAATTCCGAGTTCTTGGTGTTACCAAGTTATGCTCATATGACGCTCAAAATACCCGGGCCTAAATCAATCATCATCATGCAGGGCTCTCTGCAAAATGTGGTGGAGCGTGACAGACGAAGTGACGATCACCCAATACCTAGGTATAGTCATGGAGGACAACGCCGGCTTTCTGGACTTAGGGTTGGCCGAACCGACAACTCGAAGTACAACCTCTAGAGGGGCGCATCATGTAGTAGTGTAATAATTTGATGTGCAATGCTACACTTACAGAAAGATTCCGCTGGGGTGGGCATTATTTAAGGGGTAACTTGGTGGCCTATAGAGAAATTAGGAGGGTTTAGTTTAAAATAACTATCTCTACTACTTAAAAAGAACCTAAGTTTCATCTTTCACTTAGTTTTCTCATCACCACCCTTTCATCCAACCTTTCATGTACGATGTCCTCTTCCACCGATTTTTACACCTTCAATCTACTATTAAATCGGTTTTGCCCCACCTATCTATTTAAACTGGTTTTATCTGTCAAATCAAATCAATCCTTGCTATATTTGGTAATGTCTTTATGGGAAGGAATCAATCACGGCCAATCTCTAATCAACCTTTACAAAATATTTGGTAACACCACATATCAGCCAACATATCATGGCCAATCTCTACCAATATTTGGCAACACCACATATAACGCACACATATTACGGAAAGGAATATTTGGCATAAATATTCAACCCATTAATATTAAGAAAAGGAATTGATCACGTCGAAACTCTACAAATAAACGTATGAGTTAGACATAAATAATGTTGAATAATATACTGATATGCATGTCCCGTTGCAACGTACGCGCACTTGCGTAGTTAGAAAAAAAACTGAGTTGAGCATAGGAGGAACTATGCTCAAATTAATAGGTAGAGGCGAGGCTTGAACCTGGCTGGCTGGCACACAAATCAGTGTTGCTAGCCAGCAAGACTTCAGACCTTTCTCTTAGTTCAAAATTACGAGGTGTTAGCTCGAATTCAGGGCGAGACTAATAGGTTGATCACGTTTCCAGGGGATATTCTGTGGGTTTGACATTCTTACAATTCAATGATAATCATGTCAACAAAAAATCATCAGTGTTTGAAACATGCACAGTAGATCGCATTTTGCAACTCACAAACCCAAGAACAACAACGTACTACTAATATATACACCAAATATGGAGCTGACTTATGAGCAAGGACACAGAACGATGAACTTCTGACGTCAAGAATGCATCAAGTTGACCGGACCGACCGCGGTATCTTTTGTTGACGCTGCTGCATATAATTCTGTATGGCGGAACGAAGAGCGTAGCTCGGGGTGACGTGACGATGCACGAGAGGCATCTTCGTCATCGGGGACGTCTCGTGCCCGCTATCGAGCCACCCCTTGATCGCCTCCGCCTCATAGGTGTAGCCGTCTGCCGCCGTGTGAGGATTCCTCATAACCTCCTGCAATTTTGTACCAATAAAATGAGGCGTGAGTGGATTGTATGCGAGTGTTTGTGTTTGTATCGTGCTTCTCAATAAAAAAATACCACTAGAACTGGTCATCCACTCGTAAGTATATCAGCTTTTTTCCCGCGTGTAGCACAAATATTCAAATTATATTCGGTGGAATTCAAGTAAAATTGGTCATATACAAACAAACATTGCCTTAACCTGTATTTTGTGGTGGCCACTACAGCAAGCACAAACCCAAACTTGAAACCACAGAGTATAAGTAATGTAAAAAAGACTAATACACTCTTTAAAATGGGGCAACTCAACAATATACCTGAGAAATTGGGCAGATGAAGTAGGACGGCATGTGGCTCTCACCGAACGAATGCACAAGAGACTCTGGTGCGACTGACATAGAAGCCGCCTTCGCCAGGGGCTCGACCACCCTCCACACCTGGCTCATCCGCACGGGGCGCCTCCTGCTGCTGAGCTCGGCGCACTGCAGCCCGAGCAGCATCAGCTTCTCGGCCTGCGGGAATGGCCACTCGCCGGCCGACCGGTCGACGAGCGTCTCCATCTCGCCCTTTTCCAGCGCCTCCTCCACCTTCCTCGCGATGCCCAGCGCCGGCTGCCCCGTGACCAGCCAGAGCACGACGACGCCGAAGGAGTACACATCGGAGGCCGCCGTCAGCTCCCCGGTGATCAGGAGCTCCGGGTCCGTGTACGGCGAGCTGCCGGGGTCGGTCATGGTGGGGAGACGGGAGGCGCCGTAGTCACCGAGCTTGCTGACAAGGTTGGCGTCGAGGAGGATGTTGGCCGCGTTGAGGTCGCCGTGGATGACCGGGCGGGGCTCGCACGAGTGGAGGAAGACGAGCGCGGAGCACACCTCGCCGATGATCCGCGTGCGGGCCTGCCATGCTAGCGGCGGCGTGCCGTCTTGACGGGCAAGGCGGTCTTCCAGGCTCCCGTTCGGTAGGAACTCGAAGACGAGAGCCGAAGCCTCTGGGCAACAGCCCATCAGCGTCACCAGGTTTGGGTGCCTCACTCTGCTTACAACACCAACCTGCAGCAGTGACATCTAGCGGTTCAGCATTTTTTACCCTCTGTCTCTCAAGGGCTGAAACAAATGCACAGGCAAGTACTACACGAGGGGGGTACAATTTAATTTACCTCTTGCTGGAACTGTGACGAGCTGTGAGAGTGGAGCATCTTGATCGCCACCGTGGTGTTGCGCAGCACCCCTCTGTACACACCGTCGCCGACCTTGGCGTCGTCGCTGAAGTTCCGAGTCGCCTGCCGCAGCTCCGACAGGGAGAACTCGCTGCACCATGCAAAATCCAAGCCTGGCCCCGTGGTGCGCGTCTCCTCCGCGAGCCTGAGCTGCGAGTCAAGGAGGGATGTTCGCTCCTTGAGATCAACGACTCGCTGCTCCAGTTCTGCCTTGGCTTCACCGGCTTCGGAGAGCTTTCGGATGGCGTCGTCACGTTCGCGCTTGAGTGCCTCCACCTCTTCCTTGGACAGTGGTATGTTTTCTTTTACCTTGGCCATGTCCTCCTTCAGCTTGGGCACATCCTCGGTTTTCTTGGCCTGTAATCAATCAGTCATTACATTACATCGCTGAGTAAAAAACAAATGCACCTGAATCTGCCCATGCTAGTGCTGATTAAGGTGAAGGGTTGATCAAAAAGAAAACAACCTGATCATCGTGGCACGGTGCAGTGTTGTGATGGATCGTGAAGACGTCGTCTATAGGCAGTTCGAACGAGCTAGAAGAATCGCTCGACGCCTCCTCGCGGCACGAGCTCGGGACGCTATCTCTTGGGTTCCTGTCCCAGGAGCCCACAGAGATGTGCTCCATGCTGAGGATGCTAAGAGTTCGTCGTATCGCTGACCGACAAGGCAGCCATAAGGGCGATACTTTCTCGGACATGGACCTCTGGATCAAGCTGTCAACTGCATTATTACTGCTCGCGTATCGGTTTCGACGTGCGGATACAATAGATGAAGCTGGTTTCGGGCTTCGACGTGCGGGTACAATAGCCGGAGTTGGTATCGGGCTTCTGAGAGTACCATCCTCGCTGCGCACAGTTTGAACAAAATATGGTTTGAGTTTATTGGTCAAAACTCAAAAGTCATGAATTACTTGAGCTGGTATGTATACCTAAGAAATCAAGTGCATGATGTTACTTATTTATTCTTACTTATATAGTAGTACCTGATGCTTATGAGATGCTCCCTGCATACAAACCAAATCTTGCATGAAGGATGAGCCTGGCGCATGACTTCAAGTGCCGTCTTGGACCTGGGCACCAACAGTTTGCTGGGATTTCTGTTATGTATTTGAAACTTACATTAATAATTTCTGATGCAATTAACAAACTGATGAAACATCTGAAAAATATGTGCTCCATAGCCGCACATATATACATATACCTAGGGAAGTGCTTGTCAGCGGCTGCTCCCATGACAAGCTTGCTCGCACCGTGCAGCGAAACGAGCTCCGTGATCCCCTTCACGACGTCTTCGCTCTCGATCACAAGCGTCTTACACTTGATCTGACAAGAAAATATGAAGGGCAATTTAGTTTGTTCGGTACTCCTCGCGTTCCTGCAGATTGATTCTGGAATCTGGAAGGTTGAGAAATCAAGATGATCTGGCGGTTTGCACCTTCATTTTGGAGCACTGGCGGATGTACTCCTTCAGGTGTTTGTTCACCTTAGCCCTTTCGTCCTCCCTGTAAGAACTCACTAGGTCTGCTCGCAGCTTGCTTGCGTGGAACTTGCTTCCCACTGTTCAGTCAAAGCCATTAGACTCCAGATGAGATTAGCTATGATTAACTAACTGCGATTTCATCTGAAACAAAATACGAAGTCAACAAAACAGTTTGGCGATTACGAACTGATCTTTCTATTTTTTTGGGTGTATAATTAAGAGGCTACTTGGTCCATTTCTACCAAAGAAACCTCCAACTCGATCAGTTATGGATTGATCTCATGGGTTGCACTGGCGCTGGTGGCGGAGAAGAAAGCGATGGGCGCCGGTACGTACTCACTGGGATCTCCTGCGGCGGCACGTGGACGTGCGCGACCACCACCACCACGTCGACGGCGGCCGCCGGGGCCAGTTCGGCAAGGTTGCGGAGCGCCCAGGCGAGCGTGAGCTGGCCGTTCTTGTGCTGCTCCGGCACCGCCACGAAGACGTTGACGCTCTCCTCCCCACCGCCGGACACCTCCTCCTCGGGCGCCGCCGCCGCGGGCTCCCCGTCGCTCCGCGCGCTCGCCGTCTCAGACATTCGCTGCATGGATGATGTTCGCAGGGCGTTCCACATAGGTTAGCCGCGGTACAGATCGTAGCCTATATACAAGGAAGAATCTTGCTGCAAGATAGGATAGGGGCTCGCGCGCGCGTGCGCGTACGTCGCGCAACAGAAAATCGGTGTTAGTTATCCGCCTAATCTAGATCAACCACGGCTGTACACTGGTGGCGCGGGGCAAAGCCGCTCGCTGCCGCTGGCAATCAGGTCCCAGTTCCCAAAGCTGCAACGTGTACCCTCCGTTTTTCGCAGTGAGTACTACAAACCGTAACAGGTCAGGTTCTTTATCATATCATGATTTAGCAAAAAAAAAAAAATCAAAAACATCCTATCTATCCATGACGAATGATAGGCGCCGGCGCACCAGCGCAACGGTTCGGCCGGTCGAATCTGGGGCGTTAGTTTGTCTTTTTGTCCACCGTCACATTAGCCTTCTTTATCTTTTTTTTCTCAACAAAAATTGCATCCAGTTGTTCGTCCTGGACACCCGCCTTGGACGCACCGAGGCCTGCCTTGAAGCATCAGCAGCTCGCCGTCGGTCGCTGTCCTCGCCGCACCACCATGCCGTCAGCTATAGCTTTTTTCTCACGCCCACTGAAGCTTTTCTATGGCAGAAACTTTTTCACAAAACGGTTGAAGCTTTTTCCATCGACGGTTCCAATTTTCGCAGTTGCGTGGTGGCCGGTCCCCAAATTCCGTCGCCTTCGATTGAAGCTCTGTAGGACGCTGGTTGCAGCATTTTTTTGGTATTGTTTGCAGCTCCCTCCACGCCATTTACAGCCTTCTCTCTCTCTCTCTCTCTCTCTCTCTCTCTTTGAGTGGTTCCAGCAAAAAAGATTGATCCAGCAAAAATATGATAAATAGGGATGTAGCAAAAACGAAGACGGTTGTAGCAAAATTCAAACACCGTTGTAGCAAAACTTGGAGAGGTTCCAGCAAAATAAGATGGATCCAACAAAAATTCAAAAACAAGGTGGGAGCAAAAACTAAGACAGCGGTAGCAAAAATCAAAGACCATGGTAACAATTTTTTGAGTAGTTCCAGCAAAAAGATGGATCTGATTAAGCAAAAAAAAAAATCAAAAGACGGACTGCCAACTGTGGTAGCAAAAAGCAAAACGATGGTAGCAAATTTTTGAACTGGTAGCAGCAAAACAAGGTAGCAGCAAATTTTTGAACTGGTAGCAGCAAATTTCGGAGATACTGGTAGAGCATCTTAATGATCACCCAGTTACGTTGTGATGTTTGATAGCACCCAAGGTATTCCTCCGGTATCCAGGAGTTGCATGATCTCACGGTAGAAGGAATATGTATTTGACATTAAGAAAACGGTAGCAATAAACTAAACGATCATATGCTAAGCTAACGGATGGGTCTTGTCCATCACATCATTCTCTTAATGATGTGATCCCGTTATCAAGTGACAACACATGTCTATGGTTAGGAAACTTTAACCATATCTTGATCAACGAGCCAGTCTATTAGAGGCCTACTATGGACACGGTATTTGTTTATGTACCCACACATGTATTTAAGTTTTCGGTCAATACAATTCTAGCACGAATAATGAACCTTTATCTTGAATAAGGAAATATAATAATAACAACTTTATTATTGCCTCTAGGGCATATTTCCACCAGTCTTCCACTTGCACTAGAGTCAATAATCTAGTTGACATCACCATGTAATTAATACTCATAGTTCACATCGCCATGTGACTAACACCCAAAGAGTTTACTAGAGTCAATAATCTAGTTCACATCGCCATGCGATTAACACTCAAAGAGTAATAAGGTGTGATCATGTTTTGCTTGTGAGAGAGGTTTAATTAACGGGTCTGCCACATTCAAATCCATATGTGTTTTGCAAATTTCTATGTCTACAATGCTCTGCATGGAGCTACTCTAGCTAATTGCTCCCATGTTCAATACATATCCAGATTGAGACTCAAGAGTCATCTGGATTGGTGTCAAAGCTTGCTTCGACGTAACCCTTTACGACGAACTCTTTATCACCTCCATTATCAAGAAACATTTCCTTAGTCCTCTTTAGGTACCTAATGATAATTTTGACCGCTGTCAAGTGATCCACTCCTGGATCACTATTCTACCTCCTTGCCAAACTCATGGCAAAGCACACAACAGGTCTGGTGCACAACATGGCATAATTTATAGAACCTATGGCTGAGGCATATGCAATGACTTTCATTCTCTCTATATATTCTGTCGTGGTTGGGCTTTGAGTCTTATTCAACTTCACTCCTTGCAACACAGACAAGAGCCCTTTCTTTGACTGATCCATTTTGAACTTCTTCAAAACTTTGCCAAGGTATGTGCTTTGTGAAAGTCCTATTAAGCGTCTCGATCTATCCCTATAGATCTTGATGCCCAATATATAAGTAGCTTCACCGAGGTCTTTCATTGAATTTTTTATTCAAGTATCCTTTTATGTTATCCAAAAATTCTATATCATTTCCAATCAGTAATATGTCAAGAAATGCTACAGAGCTCCCACTCACTTTCTTGTAAATACAGGCTTCTTCGTAAGTCTATATAAAATCATATTCTTTGATCACATCATCAAAGCATATATTCCAACTCCGAGATGCTTGCACCAGTCCATAAATGGATCTGAAGCTTGCACACTTTGTTAGCACGTTTAGGATCGACAAAACCTTCTGGTTGCATCATATACAACTCTTCTTTTAGAAACCCGTTAAGGAATGCAATTTTGACGTTCATTTGCCAGATTTCATAATCATAAAATGTGGCAATTGCTAACATGATTCGCACGGACTTAAGCATCGCCACGGGTGAGAAAGTCTCATTGTAGTCAACCCCTTGAACTTGTCGAATTTTTTTGTGACAAGTCAAGATTTGTAGACAGTGACATTACCATCAGTGTCCGTCTTCTTCTTGAAGAGCCATTTATTCTCAATGGATTGCCGATCATCGGGCAAGTCCGCCAAAGTACATACTTTGTTCTCATACATGGATGCTATCTCAGATTTCATGGCCTCAAGCCATTTATCGAAATCTGGGCTCATCATAGCTTCTTCATAGTTCGAAGGTTCGTTGTGGTCTAATAACATGACTTCCAGGACAGGATTACTATACCACTCTGGTGTGGAACGTGTTCTGGTTGACCTACGAGGTTCAGTGGTAACTTGATCCGAAGTTTCATGATCATCATCATTAACTTCCTCTCTAGTTGGTGTAGGCATCATGGGAATGGTTTTCTTTGATGTGCTACTTTCCAATTCGAGAGAAGGTACAATTACCTCATCAAGTTCTACTTTCCTTCCACTCACTTCTTTCGAGAGAAACTCCTTCTCTAGATAGGACCCATTTTTGGCAATAAAGATCTTGCCTTCAGATCTTTGGTAGAAGGTGTACCCAATTGTTTCCTTAGGGTATCCTATGAAGACGCAGTTCTCTGATTTGTGTTTGAGCTTATCAGGCTGAAGCCTTTTGACATAAGTGTCACATCCCCAAACTTTAAGAAACGACAGCTTAGGTTTCTTGCCAAACCATAGTTCATACGGTGTCGTCTCATCAACAGATTTAGATGATGCCTTATTTAACATGAACGCGGCTGTCTCTAATGCATAACCCCAAAATGATAAAGGAAAATCATCAAGAGACATCATAGAACGCACCATATCTAATAAAGTACGGTTCTGACATTCGGACACACCATTACACTGTGGTGTTCTAGGTGGCGTGAGTTGCGAAACAATTCCACATGGTTTTAAATGAAGGCCAAACTCGTAACTCAAATATTCACCTCCACGATCAGATCATAGAAATTTTATTTTCCTGTTATGATGATTTTGTACTTCACTCTGAAATTCTTTGAACTTTTCAAATGCTTCAGATTTGTGTTTCATTAAGTAGATATACCCATACTGTTGGGGAACATAGCATGCAATTTCAATAAATTTCCTACGCTCATGCAAGATCTATCTAGGAGATGCATAGCAAGGGAAGAGCATGTCCACGTACCCTCATAGGCCGAAAGCGGAAGCGTTAGGTTAACGCTGTTGATGTAGTCGAACGTCTTCGCGATCCAACCGATCAAGTACCTAACGTACGGCACCTCCGAGTTCAGCACACGTTGAGCTGAATGACGTCCCTCGAACTCTTGATCCAGCAAAGGGTCAAAGGAGAGTTTCGTCAGCACGACGGCGTGGTGACGGTGATGGTGATGTGATCCGCGCAGTGCTTCGCCTAAGCACTACGTGAATATGACCGGAGGAGTAAACCATGGAGAGAGACGCTCCACACGGCTTGGAACAAATTGGTGTGTCTCCAAGGGGTGCCCTGCCCACGTATATAAAGGAGGAAGAGGAGGAGGCTGGCCACGAAGGGGCGCACCAAGGGGGTGGGGAGTCCTCCTAGGACTCCACTCCTAGTAGGATTCGCCCCCCTTTTTTCTTTCTCATGGAGGGGCAAAGAGGGAAGGAGAGGGAGAGGGGGAAAGGAAAGGGGGGCCACGCCCCCTTCCCCTTGTCAAATTCGGACAACCTACCGGGGGGTGCCACCCCTTGTGGGCTCCCCTCCCTCTCCCCTATGGCCCATGTTGGCCCATTACTTCCCCGGGGGGTTCCGGTAACCCTCGGTTCTCCGATAAATATCCGAAACGTCCTAAAACCATTCTGGTGTCCAAATACTATCGTCCATTAATCAATCTTTACCTCTCGACCATTTCGAGACTCCTCATCATGTCCGTGATCTCATCCGGGACTCCGAACTATCTTCGGTCACCAAAACACATGACTCATAATACAAATCGTCATCGAATGTTAAGCATGCGGACCCTACAGATTCGACAACTATGTAGACATGACTGAGACACATCTCCGGTAAATAACCAATAGCGGAACCTGGATGCTCATATTGGTTCCTACATATTCTACGAAGATCTTAATCGGTCAAACCGCAATAACAACATACTTTATTCCATTTGTCATCGGTATGTTACTTGCCCGAGATTCTATCGTCGGTATCCTCATACCTAGTTCAATCTCGTTACCGGCAAGTCTCTTTACTCGTTCCGTAATGCATAATCCCGTAACTAACTCATTAGTCACATCGCTTGCAAGGCTTATAGTGATGTGCATTACCGAGAGGGCCCAGAGATACCTCTTCGATACACGGAGTGACAAATCCTAATCTTGATCTATGCCAACCCAACAAACACCTTCGGAGACACATGTAGAGCATCTTTATAATCACCCAGTTACGTTGTGATGTTTGATAGCACACATGGTGTTCCTCTGTTATTCGGGAGTTGCATAATCTCGTAGCCAGAGGAATATGTATAAGTCATGAAGAAAGCAATAGCAATAAAACTTATCGATAATTATGCTAAGCTAACGGATGGGTCTTGTCCATAACATCATTCTCCTAATGATGTGATCCCGTTCATCAAATGACAACACATGTCTTTGGTCAGGAAACTTAACTATCTTTGATTAACGAGCTAGTCTAGTAGAGGCATACTAGGGACACTTTTTTTTTGTCTATGTATTCACACATGTATCAAGTTTCCGGTTAATACAATTCTAGCATGAATAATAAACATTTATCATGATATAAGGAAATATAAATAACAACTTTATTATTGCCTCTAGGGCATATTTCCTTCAATCTCCCACTTGCACTAGAGTCAATAATCTAGATTAGATTGTAATGATTCTAACACCCATGGAGTCTTGGTGTCGATCATGTTTTGCTCGTGGAAGAGGCTTAGTCAACGGGTCTGCAATATTCAGATCTGTATGCATTTTGCAAATCTCTATGCCTCCCTCCTTGACTTGATAGCGGATGGAGTTGAAGCGTCTTTTGATGTTTTTGGTTCTCTTGTGAAATCTGGATTTCTTAGCTAAGGTAATTGCTCGAGTATTGTAACAAAATATTTTCATTGGACCCGATGCACTAGGTATTACACCAAGCTCGGATATGAACTCCTTCATCCAGACTCCTTCATTTGCAGCTTCTGAAGCAGCTATGTACTCCGCTTCACACGTAGATCCCGCCACGACGCTCTGCTTGGAACTGCACCAACTGACAGCTCCACCATTCAATATAAATACGTATCCGGTTTGTGACTTAGAGTCATCTGGATCAGTGTCAAAGCTAGCATCGACGTAACCATTTATGACAAGCTCTTTGTCGCCTCCATAAACGAGAAACATATCCTTAGTCCTTCTTAGGTACTTCAGGATGTTCTTAACCGCTGTCCAGTGATCCACTCCTGTATTACTTTGGTACCTCCTTGCTAAACTTATAGCAAGGCACACATCAGGTATGGTACACAACATTGCATACATGATAGAACCTATGGTTGTGGCATAGGGAATGACTTTCATTTTCTCTCTATCTTCTATAGTGCTCGGGCATTGAGTCTGACTCAATTTCACAACTTGCAACACAGGCAAGAACCCTTTCTTTAACTGATCCATTTTGAACTTCTTCAAAACTTTATCAAGGTATGTGCTTTGTCAAAGTCCAATTAAGCGTCTTGATCTACCTCTATAGATCTTGATGCCCAATATATAAGCAGCTTCACCTAGGTATTTCATTGAAAATTTCTTATTCAAGTATCCTTTTATGCTATCCAGAAATTCTATATCATTTCCAATCAACAATATGTCATCCACATATAATATTAGAAATGCCGCAGAGCTCCCACTCACTTTCTTGTAAATATAGGCTTCTCCAAAAGTCTATATAAATCCATATGCTTTGATCACACTATCAAAGCGTATATTCCAACTCCAAGAGGCTTGCACCGATCCATAAATGGATCGCTGGAGCTTGCACACTTTGTTAGCTCCTTTAGGATTGACAAAACCTTATGGTTGCATCATATACAACTCTTCTTTAAGAAATCCATTAAGGAATGCAGTTTTGACATCTATTTGCCAAATTTCATAATCATAAAATGCGGCAATTGCTAACATGATTCAGACAAACTTAAGCATCGCTATGGGTGAGAAGGTCTCATCGTAGTCAACTCCTTGAACTTGTCAAAAACCTTTCACAAGAAGTCAAGCTTTGTAGACAGTAACATTACCATCAGCGTCGGTCTGATTCTTGAAGATCCATTTATTCTCTATGGCTTGCCGATCATCAGGAAAGTCAACCAAAGTCCAGACTTTGTTCTCATACATGGATCCCATCTTAGATTTCATGGCCTCAAGTCATTTCGCGGAATCTGGGCTCATCATCGCTTCCTCATAGTTCATAGGTTCGTCATGGTCTAGTAACATGACTTCGAAAATAGGATTATCGTACCACTCTGGTGCGGAACGTGCTCTGTTTGACCTACGAGGTTCGGTAGTAACTTGATCTAAAGTTTCATGATCATCATAATTAGCTTCCTCACTAATTGGTGTATGCATCACTGGAACTGATTTCTGTGATGAACCACTTTCCAATTCGAGAGAAGGTACAACTACCTCATCAAGTTCTACTTTCCCCCCGCTCACTTCTTTCGAGAGAAACTCCTTCTCTAGAAAGGATCCATTTTTAGCAACAAAATCTTGCCTTCGGATCGGTGATACAAGGTGTACCTAACAATTTCTTTTGGGTGTCCTATGAAGACACACTTCTCCAATTTGGGTTCGAGCTTATCTTGTTGAAGCTTGTTCACATAAGTTTCTTACTAAGCCCCCAAACTTTAAGAAACGACAGCTTAGATTTCTTACTAAACCACAGTTCATATGGTGTCGTCTCAATAGATTTAGATGGTGCCCTACTTAACACGAATGCAGCCGTCTCTAAAACATAACCCCAAAACGATAGTGGTAAATCGGTAAGAGACATCATAGATCGCACCATATCTAATAAAGTACGGTTACGATGTTAAGACACACCATTACATTGTGTTGTTCCAGGTGGCGTGAGTTGCGAAACCATTGCTCATTGTTTCAAATGAAGACCAAACTCGTAACTCCAATATTCACCTCCACGATCATATCATAGAAACTTTATTTTTCTTGTTACGATGATTTTCTACTTCACTCTGAAATTATTTGAACTTTTCAAATGTTTCAAACTTATGTTTCATTAAGTAGACGTATCCATACCTACTCAAATCATTTGTAAAGGTTAGAAAATAACGATACCCGCTGCATGCCTCAACACTCATCGGACCGCATGCATCGGTATGTATTATTTCCAATAAGTCATTAGCTCGCTCCATTGTTTTGGAGAACAAAATTTTAGTCATCTTCCCCATGACGAATGGTTCGCAAGTATCATATGGTTCATAATCAAGTGATTCCAAAAGTCCATCCGCATAGAGTTTCTTCATGCGCTTTACACCAATATGACCTAAACTGCAGTGCCACAAGTATGTTGCACTATCATTATCAACTTTGCCTCTTTTGGCATCAATGTTATGAATATGTGTATCACTATGATCGAGATTCAACAAGAATAGGCCATTCATCAAAGGTGCATGACCATAAAAGGTATTAGTCATATAAATAGAACAACCATTATTCTCTGACTTAAATGAATAAATGTCTCACATTAAAAAAGATCCAGATATAACGTTCATGCTCAACGCTGGCACCAAATAATGTCTAAAGCTAATCCCGAAGGTAGGTGTAGAGGTAGCGTGCCTACGGTGATGACATCGACCTTGGAACCACTCCTGAGGTGCATTATCACCTCGTCCTTATAGCCAATCTTCGTTTATTCCTCCTGTTTCGAGTTACAAATATGAGCAACCGAACTAGTATCAAATACCCAGGCGCTACTACGAGCATTAGTAAGGTACACATCAATAACATGTATATCAAATATACCTTTGTTCACTCTGCCATCCCTCTTATCCGCCAAGTATTTGGGGCAGTTCCACTTTCAGTGACCATTCCTTTTGAAGTAGAAGCACTCAGTTTCAGTCTTGGGTCCAACTTTGGGTTTGTTCACTGGAGCGGCAACTTGCTTGCCATTCTTTTTGAAGTTCCCTTTCTTTCCCTTGCCCTTTTTCCTGAAACTAGTGGTCTTGTTAACCATCAAAACTTGATGCACCTTCTTTATTTCTACCTCCGCGGCCTTAAGCATTGCGAAGAGCTCGGGAATCATTTTCTTCATCCTTTGCATATTATAGTTCATCACGAAGCCTTTGTAGCTTGGTAGTAGTGATTGAAGAACTCTGTCAATAACACTCTCAACTGGAAGATCAATTCCCAGCTGAGTCAAGTGGTCATGATACCCAGACATTTTGAGTATGTATTCACTGACAGAATTGTTCTCCTCCATCTTGCAGCTATAGAACTTGTTGGAGACTTCATATCTCTCAACTCGGTAATTAGCTTGAAATATCAATTTCAGCTATTAGAACATCTCATATGCTCTGCAGTATTCAAAACGTCTTTGAAGTCCCCATTCTAAGCCGTAAAGCATGGCACACTGAACTATTGAGTAGTCATCAGATCGAGCTTGCCATATGATCATAATATCTGCAGTAGCTCCTGCAGCAGGTGTGTCACCTAGCGGTGCATCAGGGACATAATTCTTCTGTGCAACAATGAGGATAATCATCAAGTTACGAACCCAGTCCGTGTAGTTGCTACCATCATCTTTCAACTTACCTTTCACTAGGAACACATTAAAATTCAGGGGAACGATTGCACGGGCCATTGATCTACAACATAGATATGCAAATACTATTAAGCCAAGTTCATGATAAATTAAGTTCAATTAATCAAATTACTAATTGATGACCCACAAGTATAGGGGATTTATCGTAGTCCTTTCGATAAGTAAGAGTATCGAACCCAACGAGGAGCAGAAGGAAATGATAAGCGGTTTTGAGCAAGGTATTCTCTGCAAGCACTGAAATTATCGGTAACAGATAGTTTTGTGATAAGATAAATCGTAACAGTGATACGTCCATTTTGCATCATGCTTTTATATCAATATTTATTGCATTATGGGCTGTTACTACACATTATGTCACAATACTTATGCCTTTGCTCTCTTATTTTATAAGGTTTACACGAAGAGGGAGAATGCCGGTAGCTGGAATTCTGGGCTGAAAAAGGAGTAAATATTAGAGACCTATTCTGCACAACTCCAAAAGTCTTGAAACTCCACGAAAGTTAGTTTTGGAATATATTAAAAATATTGGGCGAAGAAAGCACCAGAGGGGGGCCACCCAGCAGCCACGAGGGTGGAGGGCGCGCCCTACCACCTGGGCACGCACCCCTGCCTCGTGGGCCACCTGGCAGGCCCCCGATGCCCATATTCTAAACCATAAGGAAGCTTTTGGGATGAAGCACCGCCGTCTTGAGGCGGAACCTGGGCAGGACCAATCTAGGGCTCTGCCGGAGCTGTTCTGCCGAGGAAACATCCCTCTGGGAGGGGGAAATCATCGCCATCGTCATCACCATCGATCCTCTCATCGAGAGGGGGTCAATCTCCATCAACATCTTCACCAGCACCATCTCCTCTCAAACCCTAATTCATCTCTTGTATCTGATCTTTGTCTCAAAACCTTAGATTGGTACCTGTGGGTTGCTAGTAGTGTTGATTACTCCTTGTATAGTTGATGCTAGTTGGTTTATTCGGTGGAAGATCATATGTTCATATCATTTATGCATATTAATATCCCTCTGATTATGAACATGAATATGATTTGTGAGTAGTTACGTTTGTTCCTGAGGACATGGCAGAAGTCTTGTTATAAGTAATCATGTGAATTTGGTGTTCGTTCGATATTTTGATGAGATGTATGTTGTCGCTCCTCTAGTGGTGTTATGTGAACGTCGACTACATGACACTTCACCATGATTTGGGCCAAGGGGAAGGCATTGGGAAGTAATCAGTAGATGATGGGTTGCTAGAGTGACAGAAGCTTAAGCCCGAGTTTATGCGTTGCGTAACGGGCCGATTTGGATCCATGTGTTTCATGCTATGGTTAGGTTTACCTTAATTCTTCTTTCGTAGTTGCAGATGCTTGCAAGAGGGGTTAATCATAAGTGGGATTCTTCCCTAGGGAAGGGCAGTACCCAAGCACCAGTCCACCCACATATCAAATTATCAAAGTAACGAACGCGAATCATATGAGCATGATGAAAACTAGCTTGACAGAAATTCCCATGTGTCCTCGGGAGCGCTTTGCTTTATATAAGAGTTTATCCAGGCTCGTCATTTGCTACAAAAAGGATTGGGCCACCTTGCTGTACCTTGTTTACTTTTGTTACTTGTTACCCGTTACAAATTACCTTATCACAAAACTATTTGTTACCGATAATTTTAGTGCTTGCACAGAATACCTTACTGAAAACCGCTTGTCATTTCCTTCCGCTCCTCGTTGGGTTCGACACTCTTACTTATCAAAAGGACTATGACAGATCCCCTATACTTGTGGGTCATCAACGGGTAACAAGTAAATTAAGTAACTAAGGTGTAGCAAGTTGGCCCAATCCTTTTTGTAGCACAGGACAAGCCTGGACGAACTCTTATATTAAGCAAAGCGCTCCCGAGGACACATGGGAATTGTTGTCAAGTTAGTTTTTATCGTGCTCATATGATTCACGTTCGTTACTTTGATAATTTGATGTGTGGGTGGACCGGTGCTTGGGTGCTGCCCTTCCTTGGACAAGCCTCCCACTTATGATTAACCCCTCTCGCAAATATCTGCAACTACGAATTAAGGTAAACCTAACCATAACATGAAACATATAGATCCAAATCAGCCCCTTACGAAGCAACGCATAAACTAGGGTTTAAGCTTCTGTCAATCTAGCAACCCATCATCTACTTATTACTTCCCAATGCCTTCCCCTAGGCCCGAATAATGGTGAAGTTTCATGTAGTCGATGTTCACATAACACCACTTGTCGGTGTACCCCGAAGACGGCGAGACAATATTTCAAAACATCAGGGCTAGCAAAGCCCCTCAGTTCAACTGCTTAGGCCGCCCCAGACGGCCCCCTGTCCGACTGCCCGGGCTGGCTCGTTCTCAGCCGCTCCGGCTGGCTCGCCATCTGGCTGATCCAGTTGGCTCCCTGTCTGACTGCTCCAGTCGGCCAGCTGGGTGGAGTCAACCGCTGCACCGATAGGAACCAACAAGACAGCCACATTGCGGCCCTGCCTAGCCACTATTGCCGCATAGGCATATGATACGTCTCCGTTGTATCTATAATTTTTTATTGTTTCATGCCAATATCATTCAACTTTTACATACTTTTGGCAACTTTTTATATGATTTATTTGGACTAACTTACTTATCCAGTGCCCAGTGCCAGTTCCTGTTTGTTGCATGTTTTTGTATCGCAGAAAATCCATATCAAACAAAGTGCAAATGTGATGAAACTCCACAGAGAATTATTTTGGAATATTTGTGAATTTTAGGAGTGGGAATCACCGCAAATGGAGGCCCACACGGACCACGATACACCAGGGCGCGCCCTAGGCCCCTGGCACGTGGTGGCGGGTTGTGCTCACCTCGTATGTCGGTTGGAGCTGTACTTCGGGCGCAAGGAAGCTTATATCAGGAAAAAAACGTGTAAAAATATCAGCGCAGTCGGAGTTATGGATCTCCGGGAATATAAGAAACGGTTTTTCGCCACATATGGGGAGCGCGAAACAGAAGAAAACAAAGAGGGAGATCCAATCTCGGAGGGGCTCCTGCCCCTCCTCCGCCATGGAGACGATGGATCAGAGGGGGAACTCTCCTCCCATCTGGGGGGGGGGGAGGCCAAGGAAGAAGAAGAAGGAGGGGGCTCTCTCCCCCTCTCTCCTAATGGTGCTGGAGTGCCGCCGAGGCTAGGATCGTGATGATGATCTACATAAACAATCTTGCTACCGTCAACACCAACTCTCTCCCCCTCTATGCAGCGGTGTAACACCTCTTCCCCCCGCTGTAATCTCTACTTAAACATGGTGCTCAACTCCATTTATTATTTCCAATGATCTATTGTTATCCTATGATGTTTGAGTAGATCCGTTTTGTCCTATGGGTTAATCGTGATCTTGGTTGGTATGATTGTATATTTTATTTATGGTGCTGTCCTACGGTGCCCTCCGTTCTCACGCAAACGTGAGGGGGGTCCGCTGTAGGGTGTTGCAATATGTTCATGGTTCGCTTATGGTGGGTTGCGAGAGTGAAAGAAGCTTAAACCCAAGTAAGTGGGGGTATGACGTATGGGAGTAAAGAGGACTTGATACTTAATGCTTTGGTTGGGTTTCACGACCTTAATGATCTTTAGTAGTTGCAGATGCTTGCTAGAGTTCCAATCATAAGTGCATATGATCCAAGTAGAGAAAGTATGTTAGCTCATGCCTATCCCTCATATAAAATTGCAAGAATGATTATCGGTACTTGTTATCGATTCCCTAGGGACAAATGACTCTATTGTTGACAAAAGATATCCACTTTTATTACCTTGCAATTTATTCTTTGTTTTATTCTCGCAAAGTACTCGTAGTTTTATTCTCGCAAAATAGTTTCATACTTGTTCTAGGTATAGCAAACGTCAAGTGTGCATAGAGTTGTATCGGTGGTCGATAAAACTTGTGGGAATATTTGTTCTGCCTTTAGCTCCTCGTTGGGTTCAACACTCTTATTATCGAAGAAGGCTACAAATGACCCCCTATACTTGTGGGTTATCAAGACCTTCTTCTGGCGCCGTTGTCGGGGAGCAATAGCATGGGGTGAATATTCTCGTGTGTGCTTGTTTGCTTTATCACTAAGTAATTTTTATTTCTTGTTCTAAGTTATTCTCTATCTTTAGTTATGGATATGGAACACGAAACACCAAAAAAATTAGTGGAACTTGCTACTCATGGAGATGGGGAACCTCCTAAAACCCTCCATGCTCGTTATGTGAAAAATATTATGCACTACTTAGATAATCCTGAGAAAACCCCATTCATCTTAATAATGGGAGTAATGTTGGGTCAACGTGAATAGTTTAGGGATTATCGCTTGACTCATAAAGGGAAATTGTTATCCGATCAAATTCATATGTTGCATTGGTATGCTCGGGAGCTATACTTGAGATATGATTATACTTGTTTCTCTAGGATGAATTCCCCGCACCTTCCCTTTACATGCAAATTTAATGATAATGAAACCTTGGCTTCTTATGCCAATGCTATATATGATTACTATGATGTGGAACGAATAAAAGAATTTGTTGCTTTTAAGGGTGCTTATGAAATTGAATCTTTGTTTTTAAAGTATGAAACTTTTGATGATGATGTTTATAGACCAGAAAATTTTGCCATCCTTAAATATTGATATGATAATTATAAATACAATTCTGACATTGATGCATTTATTGAAAAAGTCTCCTATGTCCAAGAAGAGACTAATGTTTTGCAAGAGTCTATGGAAGAAGGAATTGATGAAACTGTGAGCTCATTGGATGAAAAAGATGATGAGGAGAGCGAAGAACAAAAGGAGGAAGCGCGGATTAGCTACCCGTGCCCACCTTATAAGGAGAGTAACTCTTCAACTCATACATTGTTTAATGTTCCTTCGTTCTTATCGAAGGATGAATCCTATGATAATTGCTATGATCCCATTGATTCATATGAAATATCCCTTTTTGATGATGCTTGCTATGCTTGTGGCCAAGATGCCAATATGAATTATGCTATTGGATATGAACTTGCTATTGTTCCTTATGTTAAACATGAAATTGTTGCTATTGCACCCACACATGATAGTCCTATTATCTTTTTGAATTCTCCAAACTACACTATATCGGAGAAGTTTGCTCTTATTAAGGATTATATTGATGGGTTGCCTTTTACCGTTGCACGTGATAATTTTGATGAATATAATATGCATGTGCTTGCTGCTCCTACTTGCAATTATTATGAGAGAGGAACTACTTCTCCACCTCTCTATATTTCCAACACGATAAAGTTGCAAGAAACTACTTATGCTATGTATTGGCTTTTACTTGATGTGCATGAATTGTTCTTGTATGACATGCCGATGCATAGGAAGAGAGTTATACTTCGTCATTGCATGATATATGTTGCTTTGTGCTCACTACTAAATGCCAAATAATTGTTAATTAAAATTGGCTTTGATATACCTTGGGATCCGGGTTGATTCATTACTTGAGCACTTTATGCCTAGCTTAATGGCTTTAAAGAAAGTGCCGCCAGGGAGACAACCCAGAAGTTTTAGAGAGTCATTTATTTCTGTTGAGTTTTGTGTGGATGAAGTGTTCGGAGACCGAGGAGGTCTCGATATGAGGAGGAGGATAGGAAAGAGCTCAAGCTTGGGGATGCCCAAGGCACCCCAAGTAAATATTCAAGGAGACTCAACCGTCTAAGCTTGGGGATGCCCTGGAAGGCATCCCATCTTTCTTCAACAAGTATCAGTATGTTTTCGGATTCGTTTCGTTCATATGACATGTGCAAATCTTGGAGCATCTTTTGCATTTAGTTTTCATTTTTCTTTTATGCACCATGCTGGTATGAGATAGTCCATGGTTGATTTATAGAATTCTCATTGCACTTCACTCATATCTTTTGAGTATGGCTTTATAGAATGCTTCATGTGCTTCACTCATATCATTTGAACTGTGGATTGCCTATTTCTCTTCACATAGAAAACCGATGTTCGTAGAATGCTCTTTTGCTTCACTTATATTTGTTAGAGAATGATCTTTTGTAGAAATAATTAAACTCTCATGCTTCACATATATCTATTTAGAGAGATAAACTGTCATGGAATTGTCACGTCAGATGTCCTAGCGTAAGGACTTAGGTGTGGAGCCATCGCAACGTAGTTAGCTTGAAGGGGTTAAATGGGACAAGGGTGATGTCTACTATGCAACCTTCTCCTTGTAGACGTTGTTGGGCCTGCAAGTGCACAGGTTTGTAGGACAGTAGCAAATTTCCCTCAAGTGGATGCCCTAAGGTTTATCAATCCGTGGGAGGCGTAGGATGAAGATGGTCTCCCTCAAACAACGCTGCAACCAAATAACAAAGAGTCTCTTGTGTCCCCAACACACCCAATACAATGGTAAATTGTATAGGTGCACTAGTTCGGCGAAGAGATGGTGATACAAGTGCAAAATAGATAGTAGATATAGGTTTTTGTAATCTGAAAATATAAAAACAGCAAGGTAACTAATGATAAAAGTGAGCGTAAACGGTATTGCAATGATAGGCAACAAGGCCTAGGGTTCATACTTTCACTAGTGTAAGTTCTCTCAACAATAATAACATAGATAGATCATAAAATAAGCCCTCAACATGCAACAAAGAGTCACACCAAAGCCACCAATAGCGGAGAACAAACGTAGAGATTATGGTAGGGTACGAAACCACCTCAAAGTTATTCTTTCGGATCGATCTATAAAAGAGTTCGTACTAGAATTAACACCTTAAGACACAAATCAACCAAAACCCTAATGTCACCTAGATACTCCATTGTCATCTCAAGTATCCGTGGGCATGATTATACGATATGCATCACACAATCTCAGATTCATCCAACCACCACAAAGTACTTCAAAGAGTGACCCAAAGTTTCTATCAGGGAGTCAAGAACGTGTGCCAACCCCTATGCATAGGTTCCAAATGTCACGAAACCCACAAGTTGATCACCAAAACATACATCAAGTGGCACATGATATCCCATTGTCACCACAGATAATCACGGCAAGACATACTGTTGGGGAACGTAGTAATTTCAAAAAAATTCCTACGCACACGCAAGATCATGGTGATGCATAGAAACGAGAGGGGAGAGTGTTGTCCACGTACCCTCGTAGACCATAAGCGGAAGCGTTATGACAACGCGGTTGATGTAGTCGTACATCTTCACGATCTGACCGATCCAAGTACCGAACATACGGCACCTCCAAGTTCAGCACACGTTCAGCTCGATGACGATCTCCGGACTCCGATCCAGCAGGGTTTTGGGGATGAGTTCCGTCAGCACGACGGCGTGGTGACGATGATGATGTTCTACCGACACAGGGCTTCGCCTAAGCACCGCAACAATATGACCGAGGTGGAATATGGTGGAGGGGTGCATCGCACACGGCTAAGGAACGATCACGAGGATCAACTTGTGTGTCATGGGGTGCCCCCTTGCCCCCGTATATAAAGGAGGGAGGGGGGAGGTGCGGCCGACCCCCTAGGGGTGCGCCTGGAGGAGACCTACTCCCACCGGGAGTAGGACTCCCCCTCTTGCCTTGGTGGAGAAGGAAAGGGGGAGGGGAAAGAGGAAAGGGGGGCGCCGCTCCCCCATTCCTTGTCCTATTCGGACAAGGGGGGAGGGGGCGCACGGCCTGCCCTGGCCGGCCCTCCTCTTCCCTCATGGCCCACTAAGGCCCATTAACCCCCGGGAGGGTTCCGGTAACCCCCCGGTGTTCCGGTAAAATCCCGATTTCACCCGGAACCATTCCGATATCCAAATATAGGCTTCCAATATATCAATCTTTATGTCTCGACCATTTCGAGACTCCTCGTCATGTCCGTGATCACATCCGGGACTCCGAACAATCTTCGGTACATTAAAATTTATAAACTAATAATAAAACTGTCATCGTAACGTTAAGCGTGCGGACCCTACGGGTTCGAGAACTTTATAGACATGACCTAGAACAATCTCGGTCAATAACCAATAGCGGAACTTGGATGCTCATATTGGCTCCTACATATTCTACGAAGATCTTTATCGGTCAAACCGCATAACAACATACATTGTTCCCTTTGTCATCGGTATGTTACTTGTCCGAGATTCGATCGTCGGTATCCAATAACTAGTTCAATCTCGTTACTGGCAAGTCTCTTTACTCGTTACCTAATGCATCATTCCGCAACTAACTCATTGGCTACATTGCTTGCAAGGCTTATAGTGATGTGCATTACCAAGAGGGCCCAGAGATACCTCTCCGACAATCGGAGTGACAAAACCTAATCTTGAAATACGCCAACCCAACATGTACCTTCGAAGACACCTGTAGAGCTCCTTTATAATCACCGAGTTACGTTGTGTCGTTTGGTAGCACGCAAAGTGTTCCTCCGGTAAACGGGGTTGCATAATCTCATAGTTACAGGAACATATATAAGTCATGAAGAAAGCAATAGCAACATACTAAATGATCAAGTGCTAGCCTAACGGAATGGGTCATGTCAATCACATCATTCTCCTAATGATGTGATCCCGTTAATCAAATGACAACACATGTCTATGGTTAGGAAACATAACCATCTTTGATTAATGAGCTAGTCAAGTAGAGGCATACTAGTGACGTTATGTTTGTCTATGTATTTATACATGTATCATGTTTCCGGTTAATACAATTCTAGCATGAATAATAAACATTTATCATGATATGAGGAAATAAATAATAACTTTATTATTGCCTCTAGGGCATATTTCCTTCAGTCTCCCACTTGCACTAGAGTCAATAATCTAGATTACATAGTAATGATTCTAACACCCATGGAGTCTTGGTGCTAATCATGTTTTGCTCGTGGAAGAGGCTTAGTCAACGGGTTTGCAACATTCAGATCCGTATGTATCTTGCAAATCTCTATGTCTCCCACCTGGACTTGGTCCGAGATGGAATTGAAGCGTCTCTTGATGTGCTTGGTCCTCTTGTGAAATCTGGATTCCTTTGCCAAGGAAATTGCACTAGTATTGTCACGGAAGATCTTCATTGGTCCCGATGCACTATATATGACGCCTAGATCGGAAATGAACTCCTTCAACAAGACTCCTTCATTTGCTGCTTTCGAAGCAGCTATGTACTCTGCTTCAGATGTAGATCCCACCATGACGCTTTGTTTAGAACTGCACCAACTTACAGCTCCACCGTTTAATAAAAACACGTATCCGGTTTGCGATTTAGAATCGACCGGATCAGTGTCAAAGCTTGTATCGACATAACCATTTACGACTAGCTGTTTGTCATCTCCATATACGAGAAACATATCCTTAGTCCTTTTCAGGTATTCCAGGATGTTCTTGACCGCTGTCCAATGATCCACTCCTGGATTAGTTTGGTACCTCCCTGCTAGCTTATTGCCAAGCATACGTCAGGTCTGGTACACATCATTGCATACATGATAGAGCCTATGGCTGAAGCATAGGGAACATCTTTCATTTTCTCTCTATCTTCTGCTGTGGTCGGGCATCGAGTCTGACTCAACTTCACACCTTATAATACATGCAAGAACCCTTTCTTTGCCTGATCCATTTTGAACTTTTTCAAAACTTTATCAAGGTATGTGCTTTGTGAAAGTCCTATTAAGCGTCTTGATCTATCTCTATAAATCTTGATGCCCAATATGTAAGCAGCTTCACCGAGGTCTTTCATAGAAAAACTTTTATTCAAGTATCCCTTTATGCTATCCAGAAATTCTATATCATTTCCAAATAATAATATGTCATCTACATATAATATCAGAAATGCTATAGAGCTCCCACTCACTTTCTTATAAATACAGGCTTGTCCAAAAGTCTGTATAAAACCATATGCTTTGATCACACTATCAAATCATTTATTCCAACTCCGAGATGCTTGCACCAGTCCATAAATGGATCGCTGGAGCTTGCACACTTTGTTAGCACCTTTTGGATCAACAAAACCTTCTGGTTTCATCATATACAACTCTTCTTCCAGAAATCCATTCAAGAATGCAGTTTTGACATGCATTTGCCAAATTTCATAATCATAAAATGCAGCAATTGCTAACATGATTCGGACAGACTTAAGCATCGCTACGGGTGAGAAAGTCTCATCGTAGTCAACCCCTTGAACTTGTCGAAAACCTTTCGCAACAAGTCGAGCTTTATAGACAGTTATATTACCATCAGCGTCAGTCTTCTTCTTAAAGATCCATTTATTCTCAATGGCTTGCCGATCATCGGGCAAGTCAACCAAAGTCAATACTTTGTTCTCATACATGGATCCCATCTCAGATTTCATGGCTTCTAGCCATTTTGCGGAATCTGGGCTCATCATCGCTTCCTCATAGTTCGTAGGTTCGTCATATTCAAGTAACATGACTTCCAGAATAGGATTACCGTACCACTCTGGTGCAGATCTTACTCTGGTAGACCTAGGAGGTTCAGTAGAAACTTGCGCTGAAGTTTCATGATCAATATCATTAGCTTCCTCACTAATTGGTGTAGTGTTCACAGGAACTGGTTCTTGTGATGAACTACTTTCCAATAAGGGAGCAGGTACAGTTACCTCATCAATTTCTACTTTCCTCCCACTCACTTCTTTCGAGAGAAACTCCTTCTCTAGAAAGGATCCGAATTTAGCAACAAAAATCTTGCCCTCAGATCTGTGATAGAAGGTGTACCCAACTGTATCTTTTAGGTATCCTATGAAGACACATTTCTCCGATTTGGGTTCGAGCTTATCTGGTTGAAGTTTCTTCACATAAGCATCGCAACCTCAAACTTTAAGAAACAACAACTTTGGTTTCTTGCCAAACCATAGTTCATGAGGTGTCGTCTCAACGGATTTTGATGGTGCCCTATTTAATGTGAATGCGGCCGTCTCTAAAGCATAACCCCAAACTGATAGCGGTAAATCAGTAAGAGACATCATAGATCGCACCATATCTAGTAAAGTACGATTACGACGTTCGGACACACCATTTCGTTGTGGTGTTCTGGGTGGCGTGAGTTGCGAAACTATTCCGCATTGTTTCAAATGTAAACCAAACTCGTAACTCAAATATTCTCCTCCACGACCAGATCATAGAAATTTTATTTGCTTGTTACAATGATTTTCCACTTCACTCTGGGATTCTTTGAACTTTTCAAATGTTTCAGACTTGTGTTTCATTAAGTAGATATACCCATATCTGCTCAAATCATCTGTGAAGGTGAGAAAATAACAATACCCACCGCGAGCCTCAATATTCATTGGACCACAAACATCAGTATGTATGATTTCCAATAAATCAGTTGCTCGCTCCATAGTTCCGGAGAACGGCGTTTTAGTCATCTTGCCCATGAGGCACGGTTCGCAAGTACCAAGTGATTCATAATCAAGTGATTCCAAAAGTCCATCAGTATGGAGTTTCTTCATGCGCTTTATACCGATATGACCTAAACGGCAGTGCCACAAATAAGTTGCACTATCATTATCAACTCTGCATCTTTTGGCTTCAACACTATGAATATGTGTATCACTACTATCGAGATTCAATAAAAATAGACCACTCTTCAAGGGTGCATGACCATAAAAGATATTACTCATATAAATAGAACAACCATTATTCTCTGACTTAAATGAATAACCGTCTCGCATCAAACAAGATCCAGATATAATGTTCATGCTCAACGCTGGCACCAAATAACAATTATTCAGGTCTAAAACTAATCCCGATGGTAGATGTAGAGGTAGCGTGCCGACCACGATCACATCGACTTTGGAACCGTTTCCCACGCGCATCGTCACCTTGTCCTTAGCCAATCTTCGCTTAATCCGTAGTCCATGTTTCGAGTTGCAAATATTAGCAGCAGAACCAGTATCAAATACCCAGGTACTACTGCGAGCATTAGTAAGGTACACATCAATAACATGTATATCACATATACCTTTGTTCACTTTGCCATCCTTCTTATCCGCCAAATACTTGGGGCAGTTCCGCTTCGGTGTCGATCTGCTTGGGTAGAAGCACTCGGATCTCATGCTTAGGTCCAGACTTGGGTTTCTTCTCTTGAGAAACAACTTGTTTGTTGTTCTTCTTGAAGTTCCTTATTCTTCCCTTTGCCCTTTTCTTGAAATCGGTGGTCTTGTTGACCATCAACACTTGATGCTCCTTCTTGATTTCTACCTCCATGCTTTTAGCATTGCAAAGAGCTCGGGAATAGTCTTGTCCATCCCTTGCATATTATAGTTCATCACGAAGCTCTTGTAGCTTGGTGGCGATGATTGAAGAATTCATCAATGACACTATCATCGTGAAGATTAACTCCCGGTTGAATCAGCGATTATTATACCCGGACATTTTGAGTATGTGTTCACTGACAGAACTATTCTCCTCCATCTTGCAGCTATAGAACTTATTGGAGACTTCATATCTCTCAATCCAGGCATTTGCTTGGAATATTAACTTCAACTCGTGGAACATCTCATATGCTCCATGACGTTCAAAACATCGTTGAAGACCCGGTTCTAAGCCGTAAAGCATGGCACACTGAACTATCGAGTAGTCATCAGCTTTCCTCTGCCAGACGTTCTTAACGTCGTTAGTTGCATCAGCAGCAGGCCTGGCACCCAGCGGTGCTTCCAGGACGTAATTCTTCTGTGCAACAATGAGGATAATCCTCAGGTTACGGACCTAGTCCGTGTAATTGCTACCATCATCTTTCAACTTTGCTTTCTCAAGGAACGCATTAAAATTCAACGGAACAACAACATGAGCCATCTATCTACAACAAACACAGATAAGCAAAATACTATCAGGTACTAAGTTCATGATAAATTTAAGTTCAATTAATCATATTACTAAAGAACTCCCACTTAGATAGACATCCCTCTAATCCTCTAAGTGATTACGTGATCCATATTAACCACACCATGTCCGATCATCACGTGAGATGGAGTAGTTTCAACGGTGAACATCAATATGTTGATCATATCTACTATATGATTCACGCTCGACCTTTCGGTCTCCGTGTTCCGAGGCCATATCTGTTATATGCTATGCTCGTCAAGTTTAACCTGAGTATTCCGCATGTGCAACTGTTTTGCACCCGTTGTATTTGAACATAGAGCCTAATACACCCGATCATCACGTGGTGTCTCAGCACGAAGAACTTTCGCAATGGTGCATACTCAAGGAGAACACTTCTTGATAATTTTTAGTGAGAGATCATCTTAAAATGCTACCGTCAATCAAAGAAAGATAAGATGCATAAAGGATAAACATCACATGCAATCAATATAAGTGATATGATATGGCCATCATCATCTTTTGCTTGTGATCTCCATCTCCGAAGCACCGTCGTGATCACCATCGTCACCGGCGCAACACCTTGATCTCCATCGTAGCATCATTGTCGTTACGCCATCTATTGCTTCTACGACTATCGCTACCGCTTAGTGATAAAGTAAAGCAATTACAGAGCGTTGCATTTCATACAATAAAGCGACAACCATATGACTCCGCCGATTGCCGATAACCCGGTTACAAAACATGATCATCTCATACAATAAAATATAGCATCACGTCTTGACCATATCACATCACAACATGCCCTTCAAAAACAAGTTAGATGTCCTCTACTTTGTTGTTGCAAATTTTACGTGGCTGCTACGGGCTGAGCAAGAACCATTCTTACCTACGCATCAAAACCACGACGATAGTTTGCCAAGTTAGTGCTGTTTTAACCTTCGCAAGGACCGGGCGTGGCCACACTCGGTTCAACTAAAGTTGGAGAAACAGACACCCGCTAGTCACCTATGTGCAAAGCACGGCGGTAAAACCAGTCTCGTGTAAGCGTACGCGTAATGTTGGTCCGGGCCGCTTCATCCAACAATACCGCTGAACCAAAGTATGACATCTTTGGTAAGCAGTATGACTTGTATCTCCCACAACTCACTTGTGTTCTACTCGTGCATATAACATCAACGATAAAACCTAGGCTCGGATGCCTTTGTTGGGGAACGTAGTAATTTCAAAAATTTCCTACGCACACGCAAGATCATGGTGATGCATAGCAACGAGAGGGGAGAGTGTTATCCACGTACCCTCGTAGACCGTAAGCGGAAGCGTTATGACAACGCGGTTGATGTAGTCGTACATCTTCACGATCCGACCGATCCAAGTACCGAACGTACGGCACCTCCGAGTTCAGCACACGTTCAGCTCGATGACGATCCCCGGACTCTGATCCAGTAGGGTTTCGGGGATGAGTTCCATCAGCACGATGGCGTGGTGAAGATGATGATGTTCTACCGATGCAGGGCTTCGCCTAAGCACCACAACAATATAACCGAGGTGGAATATGGTGGAGGGGGGCACCGCACACGGCTAAGGAACGATCACGAAGATCAACTTGTGTGTCATGGGGTGCCCCCTTGCCCCCGTATATAAAGGAGGTAGGGGGGAGGTGCGGCCGGCCCCCTAGGGGTGCGCCTGGAGGAGACCTACTCCCACCGGGAGTAGGACTCCCCCCTCTTGCCATGGTGGAGAAGGAAAGGGGGGAGGGGAAAGAGGAAAGGGGGGCGCGCGGACTGCCCTGTGAAGGAAATATGCCCTAGAGGCAATAATAAAGTTATTAGTTATTTCCTTATTTCATGATAAATGTTTATTATTCATGCTAGAATTGTATTAACCGGAAACATGATACATGTGTGAATACATAGACAAACATATAGTCACTAGTATGCCTCTACTTGACTAGCTCATTAATCAAAGATGGTTATGTTTCCTAACCATAGACATGTGTTGTCATTTGATTAATGGGATCACATCATTAGGAGAATGAGGTGATTGACATGACCCATCCCGTTAGCTTAGCACTTGATCGTTTAGTATTCTGCTATTGCTTCCTTCATGACTTATACATGTTCCTGTAACTATGAGAATTGTGTAACTCCCGTTTACCGGAGGAACACTTTGGGTACTACCAAACGTCACAACGTACTGGGTGAATATAAAGGAGTACTACAGGTGTCTCCGAAGGTACATGTTGAGTTGGTGTATTTCGAGATTAGGTTTTGTCACTCCGATTGTCGGAGAGGTATCTCTGGGCCCTCTCGGTAATGCACATCATTATAAGCCTTCCAAGCAATGTAACCAATGAGTTGGTTACGGGATGATGCATTACAGAACGAGTAAAGAGACTTGCCGGTGACGAGATTGAAGTAGGTATTGGATACCGACGATCGAATCTCGGGCAAGTAACATACCGATGACAAAGGGAACAACATATGTTGTTATGCGGTTTGACCGATAAAGATCTTCGTAGAATATGTAGGAGCCAATATGGGCATCCAGGTCCCGCTATTGGTTATTGACCGAGAATAGTTCTCCGTCATGTCTACATCGTTCTCGAACCGTAGGGTCCGCACACTTAAGGTTTCGATGACAATTATATTATGAGTTTATGTATTTTGATGTACCGAAGTTTGTTCGGAGTCCCGGATATGATCACGGACATGACGAGGAGTCTCAAAATGGCCGAGACATAAAGATTGATATATTGGACGGATATATTTGGACACCGGAAAGGTTCCGGAGAAGTTTGGAGCTCCGGGAGGTTACCGGAACCCCCCGGGAGGTATATGGGCCTTATTGGGCCCATGTAGGAGGAAGGGAGAAGGAGCAAGGGAGGGAGGCGCGCCCCCCCAAGCCCAATCCGAATTGGGGAGGTGGGCCGGCCCCCCCTTTCCTTTCTCCTTCCCCCTCTTCCTAATACTACTACTAGTACTACTTCCTAATACTAGTACTCTTTCCTTCCCCCTCCAAATAAGATAAGGAAAAGGGGGGGAAACCTACTTGGAGTAGGTTTCCCCTCCCCATGGCGCCCCCCCCTAGGGGCCGGCCACCTCCTCCCTCCCTCCTTTATATACGGGGGTAGGGGGGCACCCTAGAACACACAAGTTGATCATTGATCATTCCTTAGCCGTGTGCGGTGCCCCCCTCCACGATATTACACCTCGATCATATTGTTGCGGTGCTTAGGTGAAGCCCTGCGACAGGAGAACATCAAGATCGTCACCACGCCGTCGTGCTGACGGAACTCCCCCTCGAAGCCTCTACTGGATTGGAGATCGAGGGTGCGTCATCGAGCTGTACGTGTGTCAAGAACTCGGAGGTGCCGGAGTAACGGTGCTTGGATCGGTCGGACCGGGAGGACGTACGACTACTTCCTCTACGTTGCGTCAACGCTTCCGCTTCGGTCTACAAGGGTACATAGACAACACTCTCCCCTCGTTGCTGTATCATCACCATGATCTTGTGTGTGCGTAGGAAATTTTTTGAAATTACTACGTTCCCCAACAGTGGCATCCGAGCCTAGGTTTTATGCGTTGATGTTATATGCACGAGTAGAACACAAGTGAGTTGTGGACGATATAAGTCATACTGCCTACCAGCATGTCATATTTTGGTTCAGCGGTATTGTTGGATGAAGCGGCCCGGACCGACATTACGCGTACGCTTACGCGAGACTGGTTCTACCGACGTGCTTTGCACACAGGTGGCTGGCGGGTGTCAGTTTCTCCAACTTTAGTTGAACCAAGTGTGACTACGCCCGGTCCTTGTGAAGGTTAAAACGGAGTCTATTTGACAAACTATCGTTGTGGTTTTTGATGCCTAGGTAAGAACGGTTCTTGCTCAGCCCGTAGCAGCCACGTAAAACTTGCAACAACAAAGTAGAGGACGTCTAACTTGTTTTTGCAGGGCATGTTGTGATGTGATATGGTCAAGACATGATGAGATATAAGTTGTTGTATGAGATGATCATGTTTTGTTGAAGTTATCGGCAACTGGCAGAAGCCCTATGGTTGTCTCTTTGTTGCATAAAGATGCAAGTGCCAAATAATTGCTTTATTTTATCGCTATGCGATAGCAATAGTTGCAAGAGCAATAGTTGGCGAGACGACCATATGACGACACATTGATATAGATCAAGATGATGAAGATCATGGTGTCGTGCGGTGGCGATAAAGATCATGTGATACTTTGGAGATGGAGATCAAAGGCGCAAGATGATCATGGCCATATCATGTCACATATTTTGATTGCATATGATGTTTATCTGTTATACATCTTATTCTTGCTTTGATTGACGGTAGCATTTTAAGATGATCTCTCACTAATTATCAAGAAGTGTTCTCCCGAGTATGCATCGTTGCGAAAGTTCTTCGTCTTTGAGACACCACGTGATGATCGGGTGTGATAGGCTCTACGTTCAAATACAACGGGTGCAAAACAGTTGCACACGCGAATACTCGAGTTAAACTTGACGAGCCTAGCATATACAGATATGGCCTCGGAACACGGAGACCGAAAGGTCGAGCGTGAATCATATAGTAGATATGATCAACATAGTGATGTTCACCATTGAAACTACTCCATCTCACATGATGATCGGACATGGTTTAGGTGATTTGGATCACGTAATCACTTAGAGGATTAGAGGGATGTCTATCTAAGTGGGAGTTCTTAAGTAATATGATTAATTGAACTTTAATTTATCATGAACTTAGTCCTAGTAGTATTTTGCAAATTATGTTGTAGATCAATAGCTCGCGTTGTTGCTTTCATATGTTTATTTTGATATGTTCCTAGAGAAAATTTTGTTGAAAAATGTTAGTAGCAATGATGCGGATTGGATCCGTGATCGAGGTTTATCCTCATTGCTGCCTGTAAGAATTATGTCCTTAATGCACCGCAAGGTGCAGACCTATTGCAGAGCGATATGCGGCGTTATGAACGTTTGGCTAGCTCAATATGATGACTACTTGATAGTTTAGTGCACCATGCTTAAAGGCTTAGAACCGGGACTTCAAAGATGTTTTGAACACCATGGATCATATGAGATGTTCCAGGAATTGAAGTTAATATTTCAAGCAAATACCCGAGTTGAGAGATATGAAGTCTCCAACAAGTTCTATAGATAAAACATGGAGGAGAATCGCTCAACTAGTGAGCATGTGCTCAGATTGTCTGGGTACTTCAATCGCTTGAATCAAGTGGGAGTTGATCTTCCAGATAAGATAGTGATTGACAGAATTCTCTAGTCACCATCACTAAGTTACTAGAACTTCGTGATGAACTATAGTATGCAAGGGATGGCGAAAACGATTCCCAAGCTCTTCGTGATGCTGAAATCAACGAAGGTAGAAATCAAGAAAGAGCATCAAGTGTTGATGGTTAACAAGATCACTAGTTTCAAGAAAAGGGCAAAGGGAAAGAAAGGGAACTTCAAGTAGAATGACAAGCAAGTTGTCACTCCCATGAAGAAGACCAAAGCTGGACCAAAGCCTGAAAGTGAGTGCTTGCACTGCAAAGGAAATGGTCACTGGAAGCGGAAATGCCCTGAATATTCGGTGGGTAAGAAGGATGGCAAAGTGAACATAAGTATATTTGATATACATGTTATTGATGTGTACATTACTAGTGTTTATAGCAACCCCTCAGTATTTGATACTAGTTCAGTTGCTAAGATTAGTAACTCGAAATGGGAGTTGCAGAATAAACAGAGACTAGTTAAGGGTGAAGTGATGATGTGTGTTGGAAATAGTTCCAAGATTGATATGATCATCATCGCACACTCCCTATACTTTCGGGATTAGTGTTAAACCTAAATAAGTGTTATTTGGTGTTTGCGTTGAGCATGAATATGATTTGATCATGTTTATTGCAATACGGTTATTCATGTAAGTTAGAGAATAATTGTTGCTCTGTCTACATGAATAAAACCTTCTATGGTCATACACCCAATGAAAATGGTTTATTGGATCTCGATCGTGTGATACACATATTCGTAATATTGAAGCCAAAAGATGCAAAGTTAATAAGATAGTGCAACTTATTTGTGGCACTACCGTTTAGGTCATATCGGCGTAAAGCGCATGAAGAAACTCCATACAGATGGATTTTTGGAATCACTTGGTTATGAATCATTTGATGCTTGCGAACCGTGCCTTTTGGGCAAGATGACTAAAACTCCATTCTCCGGAACAATGGAACGAGCTACTAACTTGTTGGAAATAATACATACAGATGTATGTGATCCAATGAGTATTGATGCTCGTGGCAAGTATCGTTATTTTTTGACCTTCACAAGATGATTTGAGCAGATATGGGTATATCTACTTGATGAAACATAAGTCTGAAATAGTTGAAAGGTTCAAAGAATTTCAGAGTGAAGTGGAAAAATCATCGTAACAAGAAAATAAAGTTTCGCGATCGATCACGAGACAAATATTTGAGTTACGAGTTTGGTCTTCAATTAAAACAATGTGGAATAGTTTCACAGCTCACGCCACCTGGAACACCACATCATTATGGTGTGTCTGAACGTTGTAACCGCACTTTATTTGATATGGTGCGATCTATGATGTCTCTTATCAGTTTACCACTATCATTTTGGGGTTATGCATTAGAGACAGCTGCATTCACGTTTAAAATAGGGCACCATCTAAATCCGTTGAGATGACACCGTATGAACTATGGTTTAGCAGTAAACCTAAGTTGTTGTTTCTTAAAGTTTGGAGTTGCGATGCTTATATGAAAAAGGGTTTTTCAACTTGATAAGCTCGAACCCAAATCGGAGAAGTGCGTCTTCATAGAATACCCAAAGGAAATTGTTGGGTACACCTTCTATCACAGATCCGAAGGCAAATTTGTTGCTGATAATAGATCCTTTCTAGAGAAGGAGTTTCTCTCGAAAGAAGTGAGTGGGAGGAAAGTAGAACTTGATGAGGTAACTGTACCTGTTCCCTTATTTGAAAGTAGTTCATCACGAAATCAGTTCGATGATTCCTACACCAATTAGTGAGGAAGCTAATGATGATGATCATGAAACTTCAGATCAAGTTACTACAAAACCTCGTAGGTCTTCCAAAGTACAGTCCGCACTAGAGTAGTACGGTAATACTGTTCTGGAAGTCATGTTACTAGACCATGATGAACCTACGAACTATGAGGAAGCGATGATGAGCCCAGATTCCGCGAAATGGCTCGAGGCCATAAAATCTGAGATATAATCCATGTATAAGAACAAAGTATGGACTTTGATTGACTTGCTCGATGATCAGCAAGCCATGTTAAATGAATGGATCTTCAAGAGGAAGACGGACACTGATAGTAGTGTTACTATCTACCAAGCTCGACTTGTTGCGAAAGGTTTTCAACAAGTTCAAGGTGTTGAATACGATGAGATTTTCTCACTCGTATCAATGCTTAAGTCTGTCTGAATCATGTTAGCAATTACCACATTTTATGAAATCTAGCAAATGGATGTCAAAACTGCATTCCTTAATGGATTTATTAAAGAAGAGTTGTATATGATGCAACCAGAAGGTTTTGTCAATCCTAAAGGTGCTAACAAAATGTGCAAGCTCCAGCGATCCATCTATGGACTGGTGCAAGCATCTCGGAGTTGGAATATACGCTTTGATAAGTTGATCAAAGCATATAGTTTTATATGGACTTACAATGAAGCCTGTATTTACAATAAAGTGAGTGGGAGCACTACAACCTTTCTGATTAGTATATGTGAGTGACATATTGTTGATCGAAATGATGTAGAATTTTACGCAAAGCATAAAGGAATGTTTTAAAGGAGTTCTTTAAAAGAAAAGACCTCGAGAAAAGCTACTTACATATTGAGCATCAAGATCTATTGAGATAGATCAAGACGCTTGATAAGATTTTCAATGAGTACATACCTTGGCAAGATTTTGAAATAGTTCAAAATGGAGCAGTCAAAGAAAGTGTTCTTGCCTGTGTTGCAAAGGTATGAAATTGAGTAAGACTCAAATCCCGACCACAGCAGAAAATAGAAAGAGAATGAAAAGTCATTCCCTATGCCTCAGTCATAGGTTCTATAAAGTATGCTATGCTATGTACCAAACATATTGTATACCTTGCTCTGAATTTGGCGAGGAAGTACAATAGTGATCTAGGAGTAGATCACTGGACATTGGTCAAGAATATCCTTAGTAAGGACTAAGGAGATGTTTCTCGATTATGGAGGTGATAAAGAGTTTGTTGTAAAAGTTACATCGGTGCAAACTTTTACACCGATCCAGATGACTCTAAGTCTCAACTGGATACATATTGAAAGTGGGAGCGATTAGCTAGAGTAGCTCCGTGCAGAGCATTGTAGACATAGAATATTTGCAAAATACATACGGCTCTGAATGTGACAGACCCGTTGACTAAGCTTCTCTCACGAGCAAAACATGATCACACCTTAGTACTCTTTGGGTGTTAATCACATAGCGATGTGAACTATATTATTGACTCTAGTAAACCCTTTGGGTGTTGGTCACATGATGATGTGAACTATGGGTGTTAATCATATACAGATATGAATATTGGTGTTAAATCACATGACGATGTGAACTAGATTATTGACTCTAGTGCAAGTGGGAGACTGAAGGAAATATGCCCTAGAGGCAATAATAAAGTTATTATTTATTTCCTTATTTCATGATAAATGTTTATTATTCATGCTAGAATTGTATTAACCGGAAACATGATACATGTGTGAATACATAGACAAACATATAGTCACTAGTATGCCTCTACTTGACTAGCTCATTAATCAAAGATGGTTATGTTTCCTAACCATAGACATGTGTTGTCATTTGATTAATGGGATCACATCATTAGGAGAATGAGGTGATTGACATGACCCATCCCGTTAGCTTAGCACTTGATCGCTTAGTATTCTGCTATTGCTTCCTTCATGACTTATACATGTTCCTGTAACTATGAGAATTGTGTAACTCCCGTTTACCGGAGGAACACTTTGGGTACTACCAAACGTCACAACGTAACTGGGTGATTATAAAGGAGTACTACAGGTGTCTCCGAAGGTACATGTTGAGTTGGCGTATTTCGAGATTAGGTTTTGTCACTCCGATTATCGGAGAGGTATCTCTGGGCCCTCTCGGTAATGAACATCATTATAAGCCTTGCAAGCAATGTAACCAATGAGTTGGTTACGGGATGATGTATTACAGAACGAGTAAAGAGACTTGCCGGTGACGAGATTGAACTAGGTATTGGATACCGACGATCGAATCTCGGGCAAGTAACATACCGATGACAAAGGGAACAACGTATGTTGTTATGCGGTTTGACCGATAAAGATCTTCGTAGAATATGTAGGAGCCAATATGGGCATCCAGGTCCCACTATTGGTTATTGACCGAGAATAGTTCTAGGTCATGTCTACATAGTTCTCGAACCGTAGGGTCCGCACGCTTAAGGTTTCGATGACAATTATATTATGAGTTTATGTATTTTGATGTACCAAAGTTTGTTCGGAGTCCCAGATATGATCACGGACATGACGAGGAGTCTCGAAATGGTCGAGACATAAAGATTGATATATTGGACGGATATATTTGGACACCGGAAAGGTTTCGGAGAAGTTTGGAGCTCCGGGAGGTTACCGGAACCCCCCGGGAGGTATATGGGCCTTATTGGGCCCATGTAGGAGGAAGGAGAAGGAGAAGGAGGGAGGCGCCCCAAGCCCAATCCGACTGGGGAGGGGGCCCCCTTTCCTTTGTCCTTCCCCCTCTTCCTAATACTACTACTAGTACTACTTCCTAATACTAGTACTCTTTCCTTCCCCCTCCAAATAAGATAAGGAAAAGGGGGGGGGAAACCTACTTGGAGTAGGTTTCCCCTCCCCATGGCGCGCCCCTCTTGGGGCCGGCCACCTCCTCCCTCCCTCCTTTATATACGGGGGTAGGGGGGCACCCTAGAACACACAAGTTGATCATTGATCGTTCCTTAGCCGTGTGCGGTGCCCCCTCCACGATATTACACCTCGATCATATTGTAGCGGTGCTTAGGTGAAGCCTGCGACAGAGAACATCAAGATCGCCACCACGCCGTCGTCTTGTGGAACTCCCCTGAGCCTCTACTAGATTGGAGATCGAGGTGCGCCATCGAGCTGTATGTGTGTTAAGAACTCGGAGGTGCCGAGTGCTGGTGCTTGGATCGGTCGGACCGGGAGGACGACGACTACTTCCTCTACGTTGCGCCAACGCTTCGCTTGGTCTACAAGGGTGCGTAGACAACACTCTCCCCTCGTTCTGTATCATCACCATGATCTTGTGTGTGCGTAGGAATTTTTTTGAAATTACTACGTTCCCCAACACCCTGGCCGGCCCTCCTCTTCTCCCTCATGGCCCACTAAGGCCCATTAACCCCCGGGAGGGTTCCGTAACCCCGGTGCTAAGAAAAATCGATTTCACCCGGAACCATTCCGATATCCAAATATAGGCTTCCAATATATCAATCTTTATGTCTCGACCATTTCGAGACTGCTCGTCATGTCCGTGATCACATCCGGGACTCCGAACAATCTTCGGTACATCAAAATTTATAAACTCATAATAAAACTGTTATCATAACGTTAAGCGTGCGGACCCTACGGGTTCGAGAACTATGTAGACATGACCTAGAACTATTCTCGGTCAATAACCAATAGTGGAACCTGGATGCTCATATTGGCTCCTACATATTCTACGAAGATCTTTATCGGTCAAACCGCATAACAACATACATTGTTCCCTTTGTCATCAGTATGTTACTTGTCCGTGATTCGATCGTCGGTATCCAATACCTAGTTCAATCTCATTACCGGCAAGTCTCTTTACTCATTACGTAATGCATCATTCCGTAACTAACTCATTAGCTACATTGCTTGCAAGGCTTATAGTGATGTGCATTACCGAGAGGGCCCAGAGATACCTCTCCGACAATCGGAGTGACAAAACCTAATCTCGAAAATACGCATCAATAGCTTTAAGATCCTCATCATTATTTTCATGGAAACTAGAAGAACACACTTTTATAAAGCTATCTTTTTTAGCACGCAATCTAGCGGTTCTTTCCTTGCACTCGTCAATGGAAATTCTCATTACTTTGAGAGACTCATTGATATCATGCTTAGGAGGAGAAGATCTAAGTTTAAGAGAATCAACATCAGCTTAAAGTCTATCAACGTTCCTAGCCAAATCATCAACTTTGAGCAATTTTTCTTCAAGCAAAGCATTAAAATTCTTTTGAGAAATCATAAATTCTTTCACACTATTCTCAAAATCAGAGGGCATCTTATTAAAATTACCATAAGAATTGTTGTAGGAATTTCCATAATTATTAGAGGGATTATTAGGGAACGGTCTAGCATTAAAGTTTCCTCTATAAGCATTGTTTCCAAAACTATTCCTACCAACAAAATTCACATCCATAGATTCATTATTATTCTCAATCAAAGAAGACAAAGGCTTATCATTGGGATCAACAGGAGTATTTTTAGTAGCAAACAATTTCATAAGTTCATCCATCTTTCCACTCAAAACATTGATTTCTTCTATAACATGCACTTTTTACTAAAAGATCTTTCGGTGTGCCATTGAGAATAATTTGCCATAATATTATCAAGAAGTTTTGTAGCATCTTCTAACGTGATTTCCATAAACGTGCCTCCCGCGGCCGAATCCAAGAGATTTCTAGAAGCAAAGTTCAAACCGGCATAAAATTTTTGTATGATCATCCATAAATTCAAACCATGAGTAGGGCAATTGCGAAGCATCAATTTCATTCTTTCCCAAGATTGGGCAACATGCTCATGATCAAGTTGTTTAAAATTCAAGAAATCGTTCCTAAGAGTGATAATCTTAGTGGGAGGAAAATACTTAGAGATAAAAGCATCTTTGCACTTGTTCCAAGAATCAATACTATTTTTAGGCAAAGACGAAAACAAACTTTAGCACGATCTCTAAGTGAAAACGGAAATAACTTCAATTTGACAATATTGTTATCCGTATCTTTCCTCTTTTGCATATCACACAAATCAACACAATTGTTTAGATGAGTAGCGGCATCTTCACTAGGAAGGCCGGCAAATTGATCTTTCATAACAAGATTCAGCAAAGCAGTACTGATTTCACAAGACTCAACATCATTAAGAGGAGCAATCGGAGTACTAAGGAAATCATTATTATTGGTATTCGAGAAATCACACAATTTGGTATTATCTTGCGCCACGGCAACAAGTAATCCAACACACAAGCAAAAAGAAAAAGGCAAGCGAAAAGAGAGGAGGAGATGGGAAAGAGAGGGCGAATAAAACGGCAAGGGTGAAGTGGAGGAGAGGAAAACGAGAGGCAAATGGCAAATAATGTAAATGCGAGGGAGATGGGTTTGTGATGGGTACTTGGTATGTCTTGACTTGAGCGAAGACCTCCCCGGCAACGGCGCCAGAAATCCTTCTTGCTACGTCTTGAGCTTGCGTTGGTTTTCCTCGAAGAGGAGAGGGTGATGCAGCAATAGTAGCGTAAATATTTCCCTCAGTTTTTGAGAACCAAGGTATCAATCCAGTAGGAGGCTCCTCAAAAGTCCCACGCACTTACACAAACAAACTGAGAACTTGCAACCAACACAATAAAGGGGTTGTCAATGCCTTCACGACCACTTGCGAAAGTGAGTTCTAATAAAGATAATAAAATAAGATAAATATATTTTTGGTATTTTATAATATAGATGCAAATAAAAGTAGATTGGAAGCAAATATGATATGAGATAGACCCGGGGGCCATAGGTTTCACTAGTGGCTTCTCTCAAGATAGCATAAGTATTACGGTGGATGAACAAATTACTGTCGAGCAATTGATAGAAAAGTGAATAGTTATGAGATTATCTAGGCATGATCATGTATATAGGCATCACGTCCGCAACAAGTAGACCGACTCCTGCCTGCATCTACTACTATTACTCCACACGTCGACCGACTCCTGCCTGCATCTAGATTATTAAGTTCATAAGAACAGAGTAACACATTAAGCAAGATGACATGATGTAGAAGGATAAACTCATGCAATATGATATAAACCCCATCTTGTTATCCTCAATGGCAACAATACATTACATGCCTTGCAACCCTTTCTGTCACTGGGTAAGGACACCGCAAGATTGAACCCAAAGCCAAGCACTTCTCCCATGGCAAGAAAGATCAATCTAGTAGGCCAAACCAAACTGATAATTCGAAGAGACTTGCAAACACACATAAAAGATCAATCACATATAAAAGAATTCAGAGAAGATTCAAATATTATTCATAGATAAACTTGATCATAAACCAAACAATTCATCGGATCTCGACAAACACACCGCAAAAATAGTTTACATCGAATAGATCTCCACGAGAGAGGGGGAGAACATTGTATTGATATCCAAAAAGAGAGAAGAAGCCATCTAGCTAATAACTATGGACCCGTAGGTCTGTCGTAAACTACTCACAACTCATCAGAGGGGCAAGGATGTTGATGTAGAAGCCCTCCGTGGTCGATTCCCCCTCCGGCAGAATGCCGACGAAGGCTCCAAGATGAGATCTCGTGGATACAGAAGGTTATGGTGGTGGAAATTGTGTTTCGTCTGCCCCTGGATGTTTTCGGGGTACGTAGGCTTATATAGTAGGAAGAAGTACGTCGGTGGCCGCTCGAGGGGCCCACGAGACAGGGGGCGCGCCCTCTAGGGGGGCACCCTCCTATCTCGTGGGAGCCTCGACTGCTTCTTGACTTGCACTCCAAGTCCTCTGGATCATGTTCGTTCCAAAAATCACGCTCCCGAAGGTTTCATTCCGTTTGGACTCCGTTTGATATTCCTTTTCTTCGAAATACTAAAATAGGCAAAAAAACATCAATATGGGATGGGCCTCCGGTTAGTAGGTTAGTCTCAAAATGATATAAATGTGTAAAATAAAGCCCATAAACATCCAAAAGGGGTAATATAATAGCATGGAACAATAAAAAATTATAGATACGTTGGAGACGTATCAGGTACCAAATTAATCTGTGCTTTTCAACATCTCTAAACTCATACGGACTTTTTGACTCCTCTTGCAGTGTGAAAGCAAACCTAGCAAAAAGGCCAAAATGAACAAGCCCACGAAGACCCCAAGCCTCATGAACTGGAAAAGCAAGCACCAATATCCGAGGCCTCCGTGCAGCAACCGGAGGATCCTGCTGATGACCCGCCACCAGAAAATCGTGGTACCTCTATTGATCATATAATTGCTGATCCCTTGGGTGCTGAACCGCCAAGCCCAACTAAGCCTTCAAAATCAAACACTGAGGAAGTTGTGATCACTGGCACTGGTTTTCAAGAACCGCGGAACCCTATTGCTCTGGCTAAACATTTTGCCAAGGAAGAAATGATCGAGAGGTGCAAGGTCAAATTTGACATGGCCAATTATTCTCATCTGAGCATTAGCAAAATCCTCTCTGGCTATCTTAAGCAAGTACACAGCAGTCGTGATCTGAAGATTGACATGGTCAAGCACATGCATCAGAAACATGAGGTATTAATTCTTGCTCTCTTAGGAGATATATTCCTTTAGCCCCCAAGTCTACTGAATATGATAGAATAAAATATATTGCAGACTTGTTAGATAGCCTTTAGCTATGCATTTGAGTCAGAACCTGTATCGCCCAAGGGCCGGCTTAAACTATTAAGTTAAGTCGGGTCTTCAGTTAATAGTGATCAACATTGCAGCTGTAATCCCCACGGGCCGGTTGAATCTGTCAGAATAAACCGGGACTTATCACTTGACAAAAAATCTCATCTAGTCACCCTTCCAAACCGGGTAAACTTTGATAAATGATGAACCGGGGTCATATGTCATTGCACCATAAAATAAGCTTTTGCATCCATTAGCCCCCAAGTGACAAGTGTTGTTGCCTACAAAGGGCTTGGGAATTATCAATATATACTACTTCATAAAGAAACTTTCTGCACCCATTAGCCCCCAAGTGCCGAGTTGTAAGTGCATCTAGTGCCACCCCTAGTTGGTTTTGGAGTATTGACGACAAAGTTGGTTGAGGGACTAATGCGTTTGTGAGAATTGCAGGATAACGCAGGTAGTGCCCCTCATTGATCCAGTTTACCTACCGGAGATGACCCCTAAAAATGTATGAAGACATTGAAGACAGTGGTTGTATGAGAAGATATTCATATTGAAGACTATGACATGAGAAGACATTAAGTGAAGACTATGGTGCGCGAAGACTGTGTGGTTTCGTTGTTTCCTTTTCTTCTTTGTTGAGTCATAGGAACCACCGTACTGTTTAGTGGGGTCCAAGTGAACTAAGTTAGAGTTACTGAAGTGATGCTCAACTCAAATCCTATGTCTTCGAGCGAAGACAATGAGAGCAAATCTTATCCAGAGCTGGATAAGTCAGCTTTGCTTGTAGCCCAAGTAAAGCCGCCGCGTGTGTTTGAAATCTGACCGTTGGAACACTTGTTAGTTCCTTAGTGACCCAGGGTCATTTTGGACAAATCAGGTCGGGTTGCCTAGTGGCTATGAATAGCCCACCCCCTACACCATAAATTGGTGGCTGCTCAGAGTTTGTACACGACTTTTGTCATTTGAGAGCAACCCACCTCGAAGCATTTGAGTGAGAGAGAAATCCTTGCGAAGACAAAGCCCAAACACCCAGAGCCAAAGAGTGTTAGGCATCACTGAAGTCTTTCTGTCTGTGTGACCTAAAGACTTATTACACTTGAGGACTGTGAATCCTCCAGCCGGTTAGGCGTCGCATTCTGAGCATCCAAGAGTCATTGTGGATTGCCGGTGAACGAAGTCTGTGAAGGTTTGGAAGTCTCCATTGAAGACTTACCAGAGTGATTGGGCGAGGACTGGGTGTCCTTAGCTCAAGGGGAATAAGGTGAAGACACGGTCTTCTGAGTTAAATCTCAGCCTCCCTAACGGGACGTCATAGTTGTCACAAAGAATGGAACTGGTCCAACAAATCATGTGTCTTCAACAAGCGACTGGTTCTATCCCTTTCCATCCTTTACTTAAGTTTGTCTTCGTGGAGTCATTGCCTATCTGTGTATCTATTTGACTTCATTGCTTGACTACTGCTGTTGATTGGCTTGATACTATCTTCCGTCCTAATCCTTACTACCTAGCTGCTATTAGTCCTGTACTTTCACATCATTGCATACTTGACTATGGCTTGCTTAGGGTAGTTTATCTTCCGCTTCATATTAATTAGGTCATTTCTGTTGTTTGTCTTCGAAACTTCTAAGTTTTGAAGACTTTCATAAAAATCGCCTATTCACCCCCCTCTAGTCGATACTAGCACTTTCAATTGGTATCGAGCAAGGTACTCCTTGTTACGTGTGATTGATTTAACCACCGGAGTTTCAGCTATGTCGATTGCAGGATAATCAAGGTCTCCGCTGCTTGCCCCGTGTTCGATGGAACTGAATATCCCTACTGGAAGAATAAGATGCATATGCATCTTGAAGCCATTGATGTCGACCTCTGGTATGTCGTCAAGAATGGCGTTCCCAAAACTGGTGAATGTGTCATCCCCACTGATGTCAAGAAGTTCATTCAACTAGACTCTACTGCAAAGCACATCATCTGTGGTCATCTAACCAAAGGACAGTATGGCCGTGTGAGTGCTCTAGAAACGTCGAAGCTAGTCTGGGACTGGCTATCCAAGGTCAACGAAGGCGTCTCAACCCAGAGAGATCAAAGAATCAGTGTTCTTCGCAACCTCTTCAACCGCTTCAAGAGAAACGACAATGAAAATGTCCAGCTCACGTTTGATCGCCTCATCGACATCACAAATGAACTTCAAGCTCTTGGCGAATCGAGATTACCAAGCATGAAATCGTCAAGACATTGCTGAGATCACTTGACAGCTCCTTTGACACCCTTGCCCTCATGATACAAGAATGTCCCGACTTCAAGTCACTCGATCCGTCGATATACTTGAGAGGCTCAACACACATGAGTTCGACTATCCGAGAAAAGAGATATCTATGGCCCAAACTATGGCGAACTTCGCGCTTTGAAGGCAAAAGTTGTTTCCTCATCGAAGAAGAATCCATTGCAGTTCGAAGATCCTGAAGACATTGGAAAGGAACTTGCTATGCTTGTGAAGAAGTTCCGAAGTTCACTAAGAAGAAGGGCTTGAGAAAGTCTTCACGATCCAGCTCAAGGAATGATGAAGCTTCCACCCATGACCACAAAAAGAGAACCTGCCACAAGTGCAAGAAACCTGGTCACTACATATCTGAGTGTCCATAGTGAGACAATGAGAAGAAGAAGAAGAAAATCAAGGAATATGATTCTGATGACAAGAAGAAGAAGAAATCCTCAAAGTCTTCTAAGTCTTCTTCCAAGTCTTCATCATACAAGAAGAGCTCATCCGCAAGGCTCGTGCTTTTGCTTTGGCAAGGAAATGGATTCAGAGGAGGAGTGCGCTTCGAGGAGGTGGAGGTGGAGTCCGGAGAGGAGTTTGACCTGGCGTTGCAAGTCCGGCTCTAGCCACGCCTATGTCGCCAAGTCCATCTTCAACATCAAGACAATGACTTCCACACCAACGTTGAAGCTAATGACGAAGACGATCCTACTCCCACCTACTGCTTCATGGCACGTGGTGCCAAGGTAAAATCACGCGATGCTTACTTTCAAACTTCAAGTGAAGATGACTCTGATTGTGAATCCAAAGCCAGCTACAAAACACTTGCTAAAATTGCAACTGAACAACAAAAGGCTATGGAACATACTCAAAAACTGTTAGACAAAAGCGATGACCTGTTGGACGCTGAAATAACACGTTCACAGTCCTTAGTTGATGACATAAAAAATCTTCATGCTAAGTACTAAGAACTTGAAGGTCGTCATGAATCGCTCTCAACTACTTATGAAAGGCTCTCCTATGATTATCTTCAAAGGAAACAAGAGCTTGAGAAGCTGAGAGCGGCTCATGAAGATCTTCAAAAGGTGAATGAGTCACTTCGCGCTCAACAGATCAGTTCCGCTCAGGATGGATTTGAACCACCATGTCTAAAATGCATTGAGCGTGATAACGCTACATCTGTTCCTGAATGTTCCACTGCTGCTACTGTTTCATTGTCTTCACCTACTGATGTGGTTACTAACCCCTCTGCGGAGGATACCACCGCTATTGCTGATGAAAATGCTATGTTGAAGACATTGCTTGAAACAGGGATGTACAAAAGTTTGAAGGGACATCGGACTCTCGCAATGTCCTCAAAAGCGATTCTGAACCGAAACCCTAGGAAGGAGGGTGTTGGGTTGAAAGGAAAATGAATGTTGATGGCTCGTCTTTGGAAGCTTTGAGCAAGTACCCCAAAACCACATGGGTTGCTGCAAAGGAACCTTCAGTAGATCCATCCACTTTATCTGGCTTTACCTGTGCTAACCATATTGTCCCTGATGAATCCTTTGATGCAAACTATAAACTGTTCAAGAATCAGAATGGTGAAGTGTTTGCTAGGTACATTGGTACTAACTGCAGGAAGGGACCACCTATGAAGAAGATCTGGGTACCTAAGCAGTATATTGATAATCTTCCTGTGAATGTCGTCATGACACCACCAAGGAAGAAGACAAACCCCAGACCTATAGCTTCATATGGCCCAAAGGCTTCATATAGATACAGAACTCACTTGAGTCACCCTAACGCCAATGTTTTGCAGGGAAATCATGCTCAGACTTATGAATATGAGCGTGTATCTTCGAACCGCTATGTTCATAGGACTAAGAACTTTTCTGCTTATTCATATGAGTATCATTCATCACTTGCAAGGCTATTTGCTAGGGCTTCAAAGCCAAAATTCTCAGATGCTGCACTTAGACTCATTGCTTCTAAGCCACCACTGAAGATGTGGGTGGCAAAGAAGAACTAACTCTCTTTGCGAATCACGGTCTCCACCAAAGCAATCAATGGCGTCCGATACTATTCTTTGGGGACCTAAAACCCATTTAGGACGCACGATAAAATGTCATTCTATATACCTCACATCTGAATCTCTTATCAGTCATACTATGTCCTGACTTTGATATAAGCTGTGACTGTCCCTGTATGTGTCAAATGCTTATGCTTCACAACACTCTTGTGAAGCCTATCCTCCTAACTGCACTGTAGGGTACATCACCAAAAGCTTCAGAATGGATTATGGACAGTGGATGTACAAATCATATAACTGGTGATCGAAGTCTTCTCATGGACTCAACCTTACATCCATCCGACAAGAGTCACATTACATTTGCTGACACTGGTAAAAGCAAGGTATTTGGTCTAGGTAGAGTTGCAATCTCAAAGGATCAACACATGGATAAAGTGATGCTTGTTGAATCCCTTGGTTTCAACTTAATGTCTGTCTCAATGCTTTGTGACTTGAACATGATTGTGATATTTGGAAAATATCGTTGCCTTGTACTAATGGAATCTGACAAATCTCTAGTCTTTGACGGGTATCGAAAAGATGATCTATACATGGTAGATTTCTCAGCAGGTCCACAGCTTGCCGTAAGTCTTCTCACAAAAGCTTCAGAATGCTAGCTCTAGCATCGAAGGATAGGACATGCCGGCATGAGGAACTTACACTCACTCATCAAGAATAAGCATGTCATTGGCATAGAGGATGTCAAGTTCAAGAAGGATCATCTGTGTGGTGCCTGTAAAGCTGGAAAGATGACAAGGGCAAAGCACCCCTCGAAGACAATCATGACAACATCTCAACCCTTCGAGCTGTTACACATGGACTTATTTGGACCTACTCACTACTCCACCCTAACAACAACTGCATGTCTCTATGGCTTTGTCATTGTTGATGACTACTCAAGATACACATGGGTTCATATAATTCTTTACAAGATTGAAGTGCAAGATGTCTTCAGGTGCTTCACAAATCGAGCAATGAACAATTATGGCATGAAGATCAAGCACATCAGAAGTGAAAATGGCACTGAATTCAAGAACACTGGACTTGATCTGTATCTGGATACAATGGGAATCACTCATGAGTTCTCCGCTCCATACACACCTCAGCAAAATGGCATCATTGAGCGCAAAAACAGAACCCTCATTGAGATGGCTCGAACTATGCTAGATGAGTACAAGACACCAAGAAAGTCCTGGCCTGAAGCTATTGATACAGCATGTCACATCATCAATCGTGTGTACATCCATAAGCTTCTGAACAAAACATCGTATGAGCTCCTTACTGGCAAGAAGCCAAACGTCAGTTACTTGAGTATTTGGAGCAAGATCTTTGGATCAAGGATCCCGATCACAAGTCAAAATTTGCACCTAAGGCTCACGAAGGCTTCATGCTTGGCTATGGAAAGGATTCACATTCCTACAGAGTCTTCAACCTCTATCTCTACAAAATCGTTGAAACTGTGGATGTGAAATTTGATGAAACCAATGGTTCACATAGAGAGATTCTGCCAAGTACACTAGATGAAGCTCCTCCAAGCGAGTCTATCAAGCTGATGGGAACTGGTGAAATCATGCCCTCTGAAGCACAGCCTGAAGAGGAACTTATCATCTCTGCACCAAATCAACATGAAGACAATGCTCAGACCGAAGACAATCCTCCCAATGATGATAATGGTAAGTGAGAGCAAAATCTTCATCCGGTTCATCCTCGTGTTGCAAATGAAGTTCAAAAAGAGAAGATAATTGACAACATCAATGAGCCTTGTCCACTCACTCGATCAAGAGCAACACAGCTAGCAAACTTCTGTGGGCACTTTTCATTTGTGTCAATATCAGAACCCAAGAAAGTTGCTGAAGCTTTTATGGAACCTGAATGGATTCAAGCCATGCAAGAAGAACTTCAACAGTTCAAGCTGAATAATGTTTGGGAACTTGTCAAGCGACCTGACCCTCGCAAGCATAACATTATTGGAACAAAGTGGATATATTGAAACAAGCAATATGAGCATGGTCAAGTCGTCAGAAACAAAGCACGTCTTGTGGCTCAAGGATATACTCAAGTTGAAGGAATTGACTTCGATGAAACATTTGCTCCTATTGCTAGGCTTGAAGCTACTCGTATACTGCTAGCCTACGCTAATCATCACAACATCTTGCTATATCAAATGGATGTAAAGAGTGCATTTCTCAATGGCAAGATTGAAGAAGAAGTATATGTTGCACAACCACCTGGCTTTGAAGATCCAAAACATCCTGATATGGTGTACAAGCTAAACAAAGCACTGTATGGTCTCAAACAAGCTCCTCGTGCATGGTATGATACAATCAAAGACTTCGAAGAGCAAAGGCTTCAAACCTGGATCCTCGATCTCACACTCTTCACGAAGACATATGATGGCGAACTGTTTGTGTGCCAAATATATGTGGATGACATAATCTTGGCCGCACCAACCGAAGTATAGTGATGAGTTTGGGTACATGATGCAAGAGCAATATCAAATGTCCATGATGGGTGAGCTGAAGTTCTTCCTTGGTCTTCAAATTCATCGACAAAGAAATGACATCTTCATATCTCAAGAAAAATACCTCAAAGATTGTCGAAGAAGTTTGGAATGGAAGGCGCAAAGGCTACACGACGCCAATGCCAGCCAAACACCATCTTGGTCCCGACGACAATGGTAAAGAGTTCGATCAAAAGGTATACCGCTCCATGATTGGTTCTTTGCTTTATCTATGTGCATCTAGGCCAGATATTATGCTTAGTGTTTGCATGTGTGCTCGATTCCAAGCAGCACCTAAGGAATCGCATCACTTAGCTGTGATGCGAATTCTTCGATATTTGGCTTACACCCCAACACTCGGATTATGGTATCCCAAGGGCTCAAAATTTGATTTGGTTGGATTCTTGGATGCTGATTATGCTGGTGACAAGGTGGATCGCAAGACTAAATCAGGCACATGTCATTTTCTTGGTCGATCACTTGTCTGTTGGTCTTCAAAGAAGCAGAACTATGTATCATTCTCAACTGCTAAATCTGAATACATTGCTGTTGGATCCTGTTGTGCTCAGCTTCTATGGATGAAGCAAACTCTCAAGGATTATGGCATCAACCTGAAACAAGTACCTCTCTTCTGCGACTACGAAAGTGCCATCAAGATAGCCAACAATCCAGTCCAGCACTCAAAGACAAAGCACATTGAAATTCGTCATCACTTTCTCAGAGATCATGTTATGAAGAAAGATATCGATATCATTCACGTCAACACTGAAGAGCAACTGGCAGATATCTCCACAAAGCCCTTGGATGAGAAAAGGTTTTGCAAGTTACGGTGTGAGCTAAATATCTTGGAATCCTCTTATGTCCTGTGATCAGGCACACATCCTAACACTTATGCATGTTGATCACTTAGATGTGCAACACACAAAGTAATGTATATCTTCAATCAATGAAGATTTACACTCTGAGTGTGAATACATTAACATGGAATTTGACTTCGGAGCGCCATGATAATTGTGCGCCGTGTCTGGGTCTAATAGTTCCTATACGGTGGGTAACGCCACCACCAAATTTCTCTGTTTGAAGTATTTCACTCATGGCGTTATATTGCAATGACTTCGCATTTGGTTTGTCTTCAGTTTCAATTTATCTACATGATTTTCTACACTATGATGATTTGATTGTTTTCTGATATATATATATATATATACACACACACACACACACACACACACACTAGTGTTCTGTCCTCTACAGCATTCACTTATAGCTATGTCTTCAAGATTGGATCTTTTGAACTAAGTGAATGTGATCAGACCCTAACCTCTCTATGCTTTCTATCTCAAACTCTATCTGTCCAAATCATATGCATTCTATTGAAACTGTCAAATGTCTTCTCTGCGTCCTAGTTAGCAGAAGGCGAAGAGACAAACATTAAATCTGTTTTAAATGACTCATCTTTATTGTTGAAATCCGAAGAAGCCGGAACAACTCTCCGACATGCCTGGCGGCGTGAGAACGTGGGAAAACTCTGAGTATGTTGCATGCTTTCCACGTGCCCCTCATATGTGAACCGCCAGGGGCACCAGCGTAAATGCGTTGTGTCGCTCACCTACTTATAAATACTTGTCCCCTGCGGTAAAGAAATCCTTCTTCCACCTCTCCACCTCTGTCAAAACCCTAGCGCCACCGCTAGCTCTCGACGACGCCGGCGACGAAGCGCTTAGCTGCCGTGACTTCTCCGACGCCGTCCTCACGCCGGCCGCGGACATCATCCTCTCTGCCATCGCCGTAGGTGTCCTCCGTCGCCAAGTTAGGGCACGGTGGGCTGAACTGCTCGGTCTCCTATTCATCCCATCTAGCAGTTCTTCGTGCGGTAATTATAACTATATTTTTACCACCTTTTTGATCTTCAAGATTCATCCTGTTTACCGAAAGTGGTTTCTGCCTATTCAATGTTAGATCTATTCATGCTCGCATCTCATCTTGCCTAGTCAATTCACTTAGATTTCTGTCTAGTTTGATTCCTCACTTGTACTTATTCACGGATTGGTACAACTCGAACCAACTCACCTATATAAGTGAATGTCTTCGCATCATGAGTTCAATGTCTTCAAACTGATTTATCTTCAAAATCTTACGAGAATGCATATGACCTCTTCCCTTCCTCGCATCTCTAATGCTGTCACGGTACATGTCCGTGGGAGAATCCCTTGGTTCTCATAGTGCGCATTCATTTGCGAATACTTACAACATCTTATCAATTCTCCGAAGCGGTTCTGCTTGACCAGCAAGCGTAAGTCTCTGAAGCCTTTGAGCGATTGAAGCCATTCAGTTTGAAGTTCATGGCTGCGAAAAATCTGCAAGGAAGGGTGGCAGACAACACAGAGAAGGAACATCGAAAGATCTGCCTGATGACCTAGCAGAACTCTACAAGACAGATCCCGAAGAGAATTATCATCAGAGAAAGACACGAATCCAATGGATTCGACGCTATTGGGCTGAGGAATGGTTCAAGTACAAGTTTGTGACAAAGGAATATGCAGAGAAGAATGCCATCAAGAGACCTTGGGGTGATATCCTCTATCGAGGCCTTCAACCCAAGAACAGAGGTGAAGCCATTGATCAGGGCTTCTATCCTTGCATGGTCCGTGGACCACAGCCTGAGAACGCCGATCCCACTTCACTACTCTGGTGTCGTGATGACTCTCTCTTCAAGCGCAACTTCCAGTTTGCTGTGGCTTCGGCCAAGAAGAACAAGAAGTCATTGGGATTGGATTCCAACCCAGGTCCCTCTGCTCCCCGTGCTGACGGTTCTCGTGATGCAGAACCCAATGTCATCGGCCCCTTCTCCAACCTTGACGGCCTCATCACCTACATCTTGGTCCAGGGTGCCGGAGTTGATCATTCTGATAATGATGCTGATTCTGATGAAGCCCCAGCTTCTCCTCCAAAGCCGCAGAAGCAAAAGAAGCCAAAGGCTTCAAGATCAGCTGCACCTCCGAAAACTTCTCGTGCGAAGCCACTGGCCGCTGCACCTCCTGAAGCCAGTGTGCAGTCTGAAGATCAATCCCGTGTCTCCAAGAGAACGGAGAAGAAAAAGCAACTTGTTAGACCAACTGATCAAGCCTTGACTCCTCCCGCCATTCTGCGCGAAGAACCCATTGATCTGTCAAGTGATGAAGATCTTGCTGATGATGCCCTTGAGCAGCTGATAAAGAGCAAGGAAGAAGCAGAAATCTTCAACAACTTGCCTCTGTTTGATGTGGCAGTCATCCACAACTTCATTGATGAGTGGTTCGACACCCCCAATCTCAGCTTTGAAGATTTGCAGCTTCCCATTGGCCTCAGTGTCACCTTCAATGGCGCCATTGCTTCTGAGCTAGCTCTCGCTCAGCGCATCATTGAGCTCAAGAATAAGATTGATTATGAGAAGGCTCAATTCAAGAAGCATGTGGCCAAGCTAAGTGTTCAAGACGTCAGAAACTTCAAAGTCATGCTACATGAGCTTAAAGAAGCTTTTCTGAAGAAGCGTGAAGAAGCTCAGGGCTCTCGAGATCACATGAAGAGTTTGGCTGATAAGTGTGTACTCGCCTACAATGAGGCTGAGAAGCGCAAGTCACTTGGCCGTCCTGGCATTGACCCCATGATGGCAGCAAAGAAAAAGAAGAAGCATCCTGCTGATCAGCCTGAACCTTCAAGCCAAGAAGCCCCTCGCATTATCTTCCCAAGCAGCATGACGGGCTCGAAGCCAAATGTCACCACAACCGCTTCAGAACAGAAGAAGACGTGGGCTGCCGAGGCTGAAGCCAGAAAGAGAAAGAATACTGAAGCTTCTGATGCCGCTCCCTCCAAGAAGAAGCGCAAGACCAAGAAGACTAGGGCTGCTTCCACAGAGCCCTTAGTTGTTGAACCCATTTCGAGAGTTCGCCCAAAGGTCGAACATCAAGATCGAAGGATGATAGTCCATGAGCCTGCTCCCACAGAGGCTCATGAAGCTGAAGATATTCCAGCAGCTGAACCCACCGCTGCTCAAGACATTGGTCATAATGACAATGTAGCAGATGATGAAGTTCTTCCTCAGATCGAACATGACATGGTATCATTGCCTGTTCATACAAACAACGAACTCATCAGCATTGGTCGTCCTGTGATGCCAATTGCTCAGGATGCATCGTGGGCTGATCACCCATAGCTACAAGACTCCCCCAGTACTCCCCAACAACAACAACAAGCTATACCCCCCGTGCAAGAAGAGGATGAAGACTTTGAGGCCCAGGGATCTCCATCTCCTAAGGCGTTGCCAGCATTTTGCAGGCTTCGCAAAGGACAAAGGCCTCAAGTCCCTCTGTCGAGTGTTCCAGAAGGAGAAGTGCAACGTTCACCTGTTGCTCGTCAAGTCTTTTCTGAACCCACTCCAACTGTGAATGTCTCCGAGTCTGAAGCACAAGCTGCTGAAGACATTCTGGCTGCATCAGCCGAGGAAAATCAAGAAGAAGTACGTATCCCTACTCCCCCAGTAATTGAAGAAGCAGTTCCTGATGTGAACGTGCCTGTGCCCGACCCTCCTGTTCATCAAGAGGAGGTTGAAAATGTTGAAGCTACCACCGCCAACGCCAATGAAGCCAATGACGCTAATGTGGAGCCTGCACCAACCAGTGTGCCTGAAGCAAATGTGGCCACTGAACCTGAAACCAATGAGGCTGCTGCACCTGAAGCTAATGAGACAACTGCTCCGAAGCACCTGTTGTGCAGCCTGTCGCCTCAGCTGTTGCCCCTGCTCCTGTTCCACCACCAAGGCCCCATACAATTGATCAAGCATACAGTCATGGTCAGCTAACCACTATCCGATGGCCCATTCTGGTACCTCCGTGAAAGTGCAACTAATCCCCGGGTGGTTTTGGTAATTAATAACAACATATATATCATTGAACTAATCATTTCTTGAGAATATTTCAGAAAGTTCAGTGATATGGGTATGGCAATGACTGATGATGTGGACCCCTCAAAATGCTAAGGAAAACATTGGCAAAAGCTCAAGACTCTATTTCTAGTTTAGTGATCCAAGATCACATTGAGTCCATAGGAAAGCCAATACTATTAAAAGGGGATGAGGTTATGATGATGATCTGGTTGCTCAAAGTGTTTAGTGATTTATCTCTCAAACTATCAGCAATCTTTCACTCCAACATAAACCCATAAGTAATCTCGGTCCCACCGATTCCAAACTCAGTCACACCGAGATGAACCACCTCAGCCATATACCCAAACCCTAAGAATTTCGGATTTTCCGATTCCAAACTCGGTCATACCGAAACTGGTGTTGCCAAGCTTCTGTAACCTTCTGTACTCAAATCGGTGTCACCGAGATGAGAAAGTCGGTCCCACCGAGATTGGCAAACCCTAGACTTTGGAAGAATCGGACTAACCGAGATTGTATTTTCGGTCCCACCGAAAATCCCAACGTTCACAAGATTTGAACTTTCGGTCTCACCGAGTTGTCAACTTCGGTCTGACCGAGATTGGTCAAATGTGTGTAACGGTTGGATTTTGTGTGGAGGCTATAAATACCCCTCCACCTCCTCTTCATTCGTGGAGAGAGCCATCAGAAAGAACTACCACTCCTACCTTACATTTCTGAGAAGAAAACTACCTACCCTTGTGTTGAGATCAAGTTGCTCCACTCCCACCATATGAAACTTGATTTCTAGCCTTCCCAAGTTGCTTTCCACTCAATCCTTTCTTCCACCACAGCCAAATCAGTGAGGAGAGTTGAGTGTTGGGGAGATTATCATTTGAAGCACAAGAGCAAGGAGTTCATCATCACCAACACCATCTATTACCTTTTGGAGGGTGGTGCCTCCTAGATTGGTTAGGTGTCGCTTGGGAGCCTCCGTCAAGATGTGGAGTTGAACCAAGAAGTTTGTAAGGGCAAGGAGATCGCCTACTTCGTGAAGATCTACCCCAAGTAAGGCTAGTCCTCCGTGGGACGAGGCCATGATGGCATAGACAAGGTTGCTTCTTCGTGGACCCTTCGTGGGTGGAGCCCTCCGTGGACTCTCGCAGCCGTTACCCTCCGTGGGTTGAAGTCTCCATCAACGTGGATTGACGATAGCACCACCTATCGGAACCACGAGAAAAAATCTCCGTGTCTCCAAATTGCGTTTGCTCTTCTCCACCTCTTATTTACTATATGTGCAATTTACTTTCCGCTGCCATAACTCTAGAATTGCATGTGTAGGGTGATACTTGACTTGGTCATCATTGTGAACTTGCTAAAAACCTACTCTAATCAAAAGGCTAAACTTTTAAGTTGTCAAGTAGTCTAATCACCCCCCCTCTAGACATACTTCCGATCCTACAAGTGGTATCAGAGCTTTGGTCTCCATTGGATTGGTTTCCATTGCATTGGACTCCATAAGCTTGGTTTCACAACCTAGGAGAGTATGGCGTCTAGTGAGGGTAATTTCCGTAGAGGTCCTTACTTTGATGGTTCAAATTTTGCTAGTTGGAAGCACAAAATGAAAATGCATATTCTTGGACATAACCCTGCCGCATGGGGCATTATTTGTGTTGACTTGCTTGGAGAAGATGAGCTTTTACATGACAAATCTAGAGAGCTTAGTAATGATGAACATGCTAATAGTCTTTATAGTCGAGAAGAGTCGAATGACAATGCTATGAAGGAGATTGAGCGTCTAACTAAAGAACTAAACACTCTTAAGTTAGCTCATGAAACAACTCAAGAAGATCATAGAGAGCTCCTAAGATCTCATGAGAAGCTACGCTTCGAGAAGCTCAATCTAGAGCAAGAACATGAGTTTCTAAAAGCTATCAATGACGATCTTCGAAAGAAGAGTTCTTCATATCTTGCCAAACGACTTCTCTTGTCTAATTTCTTGCCACCTATTAAAACTAAGCATGACAAGCATAAGAAAAATTCTTCATCTAGTAGTAACAATAATCATGCCAAATCAAATGTTGTTACTTCTAGTAATTCTCTTGATTCCACTAACAATGTTTCAAGCCAAGTTTCACTTGAGCAAGAAAATAGTCTATTGAAAGGGATTATAGAAAGGTGTCTACAAGAGTCTTGCGGAAGCAAGAGCTTTGAGGAAATTGTTCGCAAGCAAGGAAGACAGGAAGAATCAAGGAATTGGTTTTGAGCGAAAGTTCAACGTCGAGGGTGTTGAATGGGAAGAAGGTCAATATCCCACTCCAAAGTTTGTTTCTCAAGAGAAGAAGTATGATCCTACTTCTTCAAATGAGGAACAAGCTCAAGATGACCTTCCACCACAAGACCACAAGCTAAAAGGCAAGGACAAGCTTCAAGAGGAGATTGATGCATTCATTGAAGCACCCAAGGCCATGGTCAAGTGGGTTCCCAAGGCTACTTCAAGTTCTACTTGACAAGCTCAACTACTACCCCAAGGATTCCCATCAAGATGATGTGGATCCCAAGAAGAAGAACTAGAGAGTTCTTGAGGGTGACTCGCCAACATACTTCACTCACATTCATTTTGGCAAGAACTTGTGCAATCAACTTCCACATCTTGCACTAGTTCATGGAGTCACAAACCCTCATGTTGGTAAGTCAAGGGACAAGGTAATCATTGCTTTCATGGACATCATCTATTGTGTACTTCAATCTATGTCCATGGATATCCTTGTTTGTTCCTTGTGGGACTAACCCATGTAGGTATTGAAAGTGCCGAATCCAAAGGATTGCTCCCAACTCTTGATGATCTTCATCAACATTGAGCATCCACATCTTCAACATCTACATGAAGTCTTCAACGACAACCCAAGGTTAGTTTGACCCTTTGAAAGGGGTTCTCACATCAAGGGGGAGCTTTGCTCTAAAGAAATGAGCTAAAGCATCTTTTAATGATGTGAACACATTAATGCTTTATGGAAAAGTGGTAACCCCACTTGTGCTTAAACGATGAGTATGACCTATGATCAAATGTTTCTCATTTGACTCCTAAGTCAATATGCTCATATATAGATGACCTAGTCATCGCCAAATTGTGTGCTAGAAGCTAGTGTTTTGTTTGTGCATGTTTGACACATATTTCATTTGCTATCTTATTGTGTGAGCATGTTGGATGCATGATTTTATCCATTCAAGGACATCCATTTGTTGCTTTGGTCTTTTGGTTTTCCCTTTTTGACCAAATGGATGGACAAGAATGCCTAAGTTCCTCCCCTAGCTATCTATGCTTTCTTGTCTCAAACTCTATTCATGCTTATATCACAAACTTTGAACAAGACTTTTTGGACGAGACCGAGTGAGGAGCACTCGAGCCACCGATCCGTCAAAAGCCTAACTTCCAAAACCTTCTAAGTACTTTTGGTCAAACCAATATACTCAAATCGGACGGATCGAAATCACTTGGATTGATCTAGGTTTTCACCTCGGTGAAACCGAAGTTACAAATTTCGGCGTGACGAAGTGTGTAATCGCACGCAGATTAACCATCTCGGTCCCACCGAGTTTTCCAACTCGGTCCCACCGACAGCCGAAGGGTATATATACCCGAGGACAGCGCGCGTTGATTACTTCTTCAAAACGCCTCGCCCTCAAACCCTTCGCTGCCGTCGCCGTGGTCTTTGGATCGTCTCCGCCGTCGCTTTGCGCGCCCCGCCGCTGGTCTCCATCGCCGTCAACGGTCTTTCTCATCGCGCCGTTGCCGCCGTAGTGAAGCTCCACCAGATTGGGTGAGTTTCATCCCTCTCGTGCTTCAACCGCTGATTCAATGCACGATAGGTTTTGCCTAGCTTCTTGCCAAGATTAAAATCTTCCTATCCAGCAGATTAGATCATAGAACAAAATTCGATTGAAAATTTTAGGGTTAGGTTTCCGCCGAACACATCTCGGTGTGACCGATTCTACATTCTCGGACTGACCGATTTGGCCTCTGGTCATTGCACTGCACTTTTCGGTTAAACCGAGTTGTGCAAATCGGTAAGACCGAAGTGAGTATTTAGTGAAACCCTAGTGCTCTCGGCCAGACCGAAACCCATTTCGGTCCAACCGAAAGTGGTGTGTATGGTCTGTTTAGACACTTCGGATTCACCGAATTTATAGACTCGGTCAGACCGAAATGCATTCTGTGAAAACCTAAAACTAATGTTTGAACTCATACTTTTTGCAAAATCCTCTGCAGTTTGTGATAACTCTTCTATTCTGCCTATACCTATTCTTTTCACGGGTTGTCGGTCATGTCTCGATGGAAGTGACAATCGAACAGGTCTGAATTGCCGGTTGAGATTCCAGAGGCGATTACAAGTCCAAAAAGCAGTTTTTCAGATGATGGAGAGAGGAGCACTCCAAGTGGATTGCCTCCAGCTGCCACGGGGCGTGAAGAAGAGGAATTCTGATGAGGAGGATTCTGACTTTGTTGCAGATGAGGAAATAACTTCAAAGCCAAAAAGGCAAGTGGTTGCCAAGGGCTATCAAGGGCAACAGTCGAAGAAACCTCCAGCAAGGTAAAGAAAACTTCCAAGAGGAAGAGGCTAGTTCATGAAGAAGCTGATGATGATGACTCAGATGAGGAAGCACCCCAGCCTCCTCAGAAGCAGAAGTTGATGGGAGATGCCATCAGGGCAGGAGCACCCACAAAAGCTAAGCCATCAGCTCAAGCAAAGGCAGCCCAAGCCAAACCTGCTGCCAAGCCAAAGAAGACTGTGAGAAACATACCTGCTTCAGAGAAGAAGAAGGACAATGTGCCACTGCAGAATCGATGATGAGGCTCATGTTTTGTCAAGCTCGCATGAAATTGCCGAGTTCATAATGATGCTCATCCTCGAGCTGAAAATATGAAGGAAAGGAAGGACAAAGGTCTCGGGCTATGGAGGCAAGTTGATCCATATGCCACCGGAGAAGGACAGCTGTTGACTCTAGATTCCACACTAGAGAGCAACAAGACTTTTATGAGACAGTGCTCATGGATAAGAAGCCAATTGTTCTTGACACGGATATGTAGACCGGGATTACATCGACAAAGTGAAGAGCACAGAGACTATTTCCCACATGTGCATGAAAGCTTCACCGCATGTGGAGTTGCAGAGTTCGTTGGTCAGAAACTGACTGCTTGGAATGATGAGATGATCATGCAGTTCTATGCCACCGCACACTTCTATCCAGATGGCGAATTGTATGGATGATGAAGGACGAGATTCCATTCAACTGTTGAGGAATGGAGAGCGTTGCTGAATGCACCAAAGATCAAGGGATGATGATGTTGATGTCTATGGCATTCAAGAAAAATCACGAGTCAATGAAGAACATGTACAATGAGGTACCGACAAGGATGTTGAGATATGGAAGCTTGGATCAGTTTATCATCTTGAGCAGGTCTCCCAACCACTAACACCATTACGAGGCACACTTTGATGCCTAAGTCGAGACCACCGCATGATAAGAGGGTATTCTATCAACATGCTGCACATTCTAGATCGAAGGCACCTTTAAGGTGATGGACCCGATAGTAGAGACTATCAAGAGGACAGCAGCAGACGAGAAGAGGTCGTGTGGGTTTGCTCCGCATATTCAGATGCTCATTAATGCCAAGTTTGGCACGGACACCTACCGTTGGATAGACCCCACTTGCCATTGCAGCCTGAACATGAAGATAATGAAGTTGTGATGACCGAGGATGCTCCCACATCCGTCGAAGGACATGCTAAGTCCGAAGTCGCCAAACAAGCTAAAGCTGAAAAGGAAGAAGACAAAGCCCAAGAGCGTTGGAGAACAACTTCTTGAAGCCACTCGGAGAATTGAACTACGCTGGCCAAGATAGTGCAGTCTCGGGAGAGCCTAGAGAGGATAGTTGAAGATAAGTTCCATGCTCTGGATGTTGTCGATCAAGTGCAGTCACTTGTCAACAAGCTTGAGGCGACATTGAGGAAGCGAAGAGGAGAAGGCAGAGCTCATGAAGGAGATGGAAGGTGATATGGTCCAGATGACTATGAGCAGCCTGCTGCAGTGCCCACAAAGCCCAGATCATTTGCTATTCCTGTGATGCAGACCCTGGACTACTACTTGGCACCTCCCACAGCTCCATCGGCCCAAAGACCAGCCCAGCTTCCACTCCTCCGGCTCCACAGACTTCAGAAGCTTTGCAGATGCAGCTATCTCCACTCCATCGACGCAGACAGGAGCCGCCAGCAGAGTCCCTAGTGATGATTAGCTCTATACCTTTCGAACTTTTTGGTAACTTGTTGCCAAAGGGGGAGAAATTGTATAGATCATAGGACTTCGAGAGAGAGAGTGCTCGTTTTTTCTCTTTCGTTTGCGGTTTTCCTTGAGATACTTTTGAGTTCTTTGAGACATTTCGTGTGTTTGATACTACGTTTGCTCTATCTTGATGAGTGCTTGATCATACTATGCTTAATGTGTGCTTAATGTTTATCATATTCCATTCATATCTTGTATGATCACTTACTCATGTCTTGGTGATTGGGTGCATGTTATTCATTCTTATCATTTTGTGCGCTCCACCAAGATGTATGTGACATGGAAGAGTGACCCATGATCCTAATCGATTGTGCATTTGCATTCAAACGCAAATCTTAAATAATGCACAAATTTAGGGGGAGCTCTTGCTTATCACATACTTCTCAAAGCGACGATGTTATTCATTGATTATATCATTTGTCGAAGCTTTGATCTATATGTTGTCATCAATTACCAAAAAGGGGGAGATTGAAAGTGCAACTAATCCCCGGGTGGTTTTGATAATTAATAACAACATATATATCATTGAACTAATCATTTCTTGAGAATATTTGAGAAAGTTCATTGATATGGGTATGGCAATGGTGATGATGTGGACCCTCAAAATGCTAAGGAAAACATTGGCAAAAGCTCAAGACTCTATTTTTGGTTTAGTGATCCAAGATCACATTGAGTCCATAGGAAAGCCAATACTATTAAAAGGGATGAGGTTATGATGATGATCTGGTTGCTCAAAGTGTTTAGTGATTTATCTCTCAAACTATCAGCAATCTTTCACTCCAACATAAACCCATAAGTAATCTCGGTCCCACCGATTCCAAACTCACCACACCGAGATGAACCACCTCACCATATACCCAAACCCTAAGAATTTCGGATTTTCCGATTCCAAACTCGGTCATACGAAACTGGTGTTGCCAAGCTTCAGAACCTTCAGACTCAAATCGGTGTCACCGAGATGAGAAAGTCGGTCCCACCGAGATTGGCAAACCCTAGACTTTGGAAGAATCGGACTAACCGAGATTGTATTTTCGGTCCCATCGAAAATCCCAACGCTCACAAGATTTGAACTTTCGGTCTCACCGAGTTGTCAACTTCGGTCCGACCGAGATTGGTCAAATGTGTGTAACAGTTGGATTTTGTGTGGAGGCTATAAATACCCTCCACCTCCTCTTCATTCGTGGAGAGAGCCATCGAAAGAACTACCACTCCTACCTTACATTTCGAGAAGAAAACTACCTACCCTTGTGTTGAGATCAAGTTGCTCCACTCCCACCATATGAAACTTGATTTCTAGCCTTCCCAAGTTGCTTTCCACTCAATCCTTTCTTCCACCACAGCCAAATCAGTGAGGAGAGTTGAGTGTTGGGGAGATTATCATTTGAAGCACAAGAGCAAGGAGTTCATCATCACCAACACCATCTATTACCTTTTGGAGGGTGGTGCCTCCTAGATTGGTTAGGTCTCGCTTGGGAGCCTCCGTCAAGATGTGGAGTTGAACCAAGAAGTTTGTAAGGGCAAGGAGATCGCCTACTTCGTGAAGATCTACCCGAGTAAGGCTAGTCCTCCGTGGGACGAGGCCATGATGGCATAGACAAGGTTGCTTCTTCGTGGACCCTTCGTGGGTGGAGCCCTCCGTGGACTCTCGCATGGCCGTTACCCTCCGTGGGTTGAAGTCTCCATCAACGTGGATTGACGATAGCACCACCTATCGGAACCACGAGAAAAAATCTCCGTGTCTCCAAATTGCGTTTGCTCTTCTCCACCTCTTATTTACTATATGTGCAATTTACTTTCCGCTGCCATAACTCTAGAATTGCATGTGTAGGGTGATACTTGACTTGGTCATCATTGTGAACTTGCTAAAAACCTACTCTAATCAAAAGGCTAAACTTTTAAGTTGTCAAGTAGTCTAATCACCCCCCCTCTAGACATACTTCCGATCCTACACTCCGCCTACTGCCTCTGGACCTCAATTTGACTATCATGTTGAGCATAGGCCTCAGGTCCAGAAGCCAAAGCCAAGACTGCCAAGGTTTCCGGGTACTGCAAACTCACCAGGGTCCTTCAATGCAAATGGCTTCTAAAGCCACAATACCTTCTTTGACAGCGCCAAGAACCCCTACTCCAAGCCAAGAATATCATTAGATCGGTTCTGGAGCTATCAGCAGAGAAGCTATTACTCCTGCGTTCTATATGATCAAGGGCGATTTTCCTCATATGCGCCTTTGACATCGGGCCATTGCTGGACTGCCGTGCTTAGAAGAAGCACTTGATTGCTTCGTGATGATGGTCTCGCTCCACTTTGTGATGCATAAAGAACTTTGGAATGAAGAGCTATTGCTTCAATTCTATGCTACTCTACACATTCGCGGCTACTACAGAGACATCAAGACATGGGTTCTCGAGTGGATGGCTGGAAATGTTCATCATGAAGCCAAAGCTATGGATATCATCGAGCTTACAGGGCTAGCCACTCCTGGAGAACTATATGAACCTGACTGCCAGCTACACCGCAATGCAGTGGAGAGTATCTTCCATAAGCCAAAACCCAATATGAGCCAGATGTTGAGCATGATGAAGCCCTTGCCATCTGACGCTGAATATCCAACAGAGTTCTTTGTTGAAGACCTTGAGTATCTGCCTCGCACCATATATCATATCATCAGGCAAACTCTATGGCCTGTCAAAGGACATTCATCAGCGGCCAAGCTTGAAGGAGCTATGAAGACTTTGATCTTCTATATTCTCAATGGCATCAGCTTCAACACTCAAGAATTCTTCATCAGGCAACTTGCTGCTTCTGGCTCTGACCTATTTGGTCTGAAGTTTTATGCTCCATGGGTCATGCGCCTCATCAAGAGACACTCATCTGTCAACTATCAGCCCTATACTCGCAATCATATGATCTTTTTGCCAGAGGTTGATATGTCAGTTGAAGCTATATACTCTGACCCTGCCAAGAGTCCTCTTTGTCTTCAGAATGCCGAGTACCAAAGCTTCACTCAACCCATTGAAGGTGTTCAAGCAGCGACACGAATCTATCCATTGGCTGGAAACACTCGTCTGCCTCATCGAGCACCCACTGAAGCCACTGAAAGCACCATTGCACAAAGGCCTCGGAAGCGTTCTCGTGTTCTCAATGACCGAGAACTTCTTGTGGCCCTTCATCAGAAACAGGATAAGCATCATTTTTGGCTCAAGAGACAGATGCAAAGCCTCTTGGTGGATGTCAATCGCATTCGCAACCTTGCCACCAAGAATGCCTTTGTTGCTCATGAAACTTGCCGGCGATCATGGAAGAGTTTGACCCTGCTTAGTGCTGAAGCAGATCTTCAAGACGATGGCTTCAATGAAAGATTCCAGTTTCACTCCACTCCACCACGGACTGCTGTCCTACATCGCACTCCATCTCTTGAAGACTCTGACTATTCTTCCTCCGCGGCAACGGTCAATGCCAGAGTGATCGATGACGAAGATGATGCTACTTCACCACCTCCTACTATGCGGCAAGACGACATCGCACTAAGTTCATCTCGCACCGCCAACCAACCATTTACAACCTCGCTGCTTCACCTACTCATGAGGACGAGTAGATGCTCTATGTCTTCAAACCTTTTTGGTCATTACTGACAAAAGGGGGAGAAGCGTATGAGTTGATAGTCTTCAAGCGGGTTCATATGGGAGGTTGCATTATATTTTGCCTCATGCTTACAACTCTTGCTCTTGAAACATTTGGTTCTTTGAGTTGTAACACCTAAACTTGATGGTCGTCTGCTACTTATTTGCTTTACTGTGGTGCGATGATAAATTCCGCATGTGCGATGATAACTTACTCACTTAGATCATTTTGCAGACGTCCATTTTTCATTATGCATGTCATTCCACTTGCTATATCATTTCATGCATGATGAATTATCTTCATAAGTTGAAGTGAATCTCCACAAGTACAACCTGCCATGTGCATTTGCATTCCAAAAGCAAATTACTTATATGCACATCTTCAGGGGGAGCCCTTGCTACTTACGAAGACAATTCCCAATTCCCTATCCTTACAATTTCACATATTTTATCCCCGTTGAAAACTTCAACCAGTTTGTCATCAATCACCAAAAAGGGGGAGATTGTAAGTGCATCTAGTGCCACCCCTAGTTGGTTTTGGAGTATTGACGACAAAGTTGGTTGAGGGACTAATGCGTTTGTGAGAATTGCAGGATAACGCAGGTAGTGTCCCTCATTGATTCGGTTTACCTACCGGAGATGACCCTAAAAATGTATGAAGACATTGAAGACGGTGGTGGTATGAGAAGATATTCATATTGAAGACTATGACATGAGAAGACATTAAGTGAAGACTATGGGCCTTGAAGACCTGTGGTGGTTTCGTTGTTTTCTTTTCTTCTTTGTTGAGTCATAGGAACCACCGTACTGTTAAGTGGGGTCCAAGTAAACTAAGTCAGAGTGACTGAAGTGATGCTCAACTCAAATCCTATGTCTTCGAGCGAAGACAATGAGAGTAAATCTTATCCAGAGCTGGATAAGTCAGCTTTGCTTGTAGCCCAAGTAAATCTGTCGCGTGTGTTTGAAATCTGACCATTGGAACACGTGTCAGTTCCTTAGTGACCCAGGGTCATTTTGGACAAATCAGGTCGGGTTGCCTAGTGGCTATAAATAGCCCACCCCCTACACCATAAATTGGTGGCTGCTCAGAGTTTGTACATGGCTTTTGTCGTTTGAGAGCAACCCACCTCGAAGCATTTGAGACAGAGAGAAATCCTTGCAAGGGCAAAGTGCAAACACCGAGAGCCAAAGAGTGTTAGGCATCACTGAAGTATTTCTGTCTGTGTGACCTGAAGACTTATTACACTTGAGGACTGTGAATCCTCCAGCCGGTTTGGCGTCGCATTCTGAGCATCCAAGAGTCATTGTGGATTGCCGGTGAACAAAGTCTGTGAAGGTTTGGAAGTCTCCCTTGAAGACTTACCAGAGTGATTGGGCGAGGACTGGGTGTCCTTAGCTCAAGGGGAATAAGGTGAAGACACAGTCTTCTGAGTTAAATCTCAGCCTCCCTAACTGACGTCATAGTTGTCACAAAGAATCGAACTGGTCCAACAAATCATGTGTCTTCAACAAGTGACTGGTTCTATCCCTTTCCATCCTTTACTTAAGTTTTTCTTCGTGAAGTCATTGCCTATCTGTGTATCTGTTTGACTTCATTGCTTGACTACTGCTATTGATTGGCTTCATACTATCTTCCATCCTGATCCTTACTACCTAGCTACTATTAGTCCTGTACTTTCACATCATTGCATACTTGACTATGGCTTGCTTAGGGTAGTTTATCTTCCGCTGCATATTAATTAGGTCATTTCTGTTGTTTGTCTTCAAAACTTCTAAGTTTTGAAGACTTTCATAAAAATCGCCTATTCACCCCCCTCCCTCTAGTCGATACTAGCACTTTCATAAGTGATGTTGCTTGAAAAGGGCTTGGACTTATCAATATATATTATTTCATAATTGTGCATATGTGTTTTGACCTTTCCTTTCAGGAAGCATCCAGTCAATTTCAATCTCAGCTGACTAACTTGAAGCCCGGCTTAAAACACAAGAAGCTGAAACCCGGAAGGCTGAATCCAAGTTAAAGTTTAGCTTGGATGAAAACGAAAAACTCAAAATCGAGTTTAATAATGAGAAAGCCACCTGGGCTGAAGAGAAGGCTGCCCTGACCCAAAGGGCTAAAAAGCCGAGGCATCATTGAAGGAGGTCACCACCGAACTTACTGGCTTGCAGCACCCTATTAATCAAATGACCATTGCTATTTTTGGTAAGATCTTTTTATATCATAATGAATTTTCGCTCCCCATGGTATAAACTGCCAAGTGATTTAATCATAATACGCTATGCAGGTCCCAGAAACAGCAATCTTGGAAAGGAGATGCTAACAAAGCTCAAGGCGGTTTATATACTAGTAGAACAACTATACACCGGAGCTCAATGCACAATAGCCGCCATCTCCCCAAGCAAACAAACACCATCTCTTCTCAGCAATGTGTTAAGCCAACTTTCTGTCTTACCAGCCAGAATTGAAGAAAACAAGCGGTCGGCTTCTAGAGCCGGTACCATTACGGCTTTAAGCCAGGCGAAGGCATGGCAGTCAGAATTAGACTTGGCCGAGCTAGCCACTAGCTGCCCCAGTTTAAAAGAGGACGGGTCTCCTTTTGACAAGAAAGATTTTGTTGCCTATGTGAAGGAGATGCGTCCTTTAACGAGCCTGCTTGCTGAAGATACAGATCTGTCCAAGTATCAGGCGGCTTACACCGCAGAGAACCAGAAAATGCCCACACTGGCTTACAAGATTGCAGACCTTATCCCTCCAATTCTTAAGCACACATTTGCCCCGGAAATCGATCCGTCTGAGCTTATCAATGATGATACTGAATTTCAAGCCTTGACTGGCATCAACTAGTCATCGCCTGACTTCCAGACGGTGGAGGGAGAAGAACAACCGGCGCGAGATGACCCGGAGGCTTCAAGCCGCCAAAACCAGGAGAGCTGATCCGCTGGACGGTTCTGCACTCTGCACCATCAGGCACTACTTTGAAAAACACTTATTTATATGGGCTCGTGGAGCCATGTAATAGGCTAGTTAAATACTAATCTACCGTGCCACCGTGCACGTTTTGTTTGCATAACACTGTTGATCCATCATCTGAAGATCTGCCACTTATGCTTTATGGTATTATCAATTACGCAGATCAGACATGTCATTTTTCCCTCCATATAACCAGATAACAAGTTCCCTGGCGGTTTATCCCAGGGCGGGTCACAGTGCCCCATATAAACACCATTGATGACTAAATTGTCCAGCATCAGGGCCGGTTTGTCAAACCTCATATACTCATAACAAAATAAATATCATACTTGTGATATTTGTTCATACTGCCGACTTATCATACGTAGTGTAGCAAGGGTAGCATCCCAAAGACAGAAGTACAACACCCTGTTCAATTTATTCATACCGCAGGCTTACAACGCCGCATGCAGTAAGGGGTAACATCCCAAAATATTGAGCACAATGCTCTAAGCATATAATCATTAAACCCTGGCGACTTAAAGTCCAAAAACCAGGCTGGGATAAAGTCATACATGAACCATAAGGCAACATGGCCCTCATCGGTCTTTTCAACCATGTATTGACATGTCACAAGAGACAAACCTCAAAAAGTGTTCAAATCAAATATAAATCAGAAAACAAGGCTTTCATAGGCCGCCAAGCCTCAAAGTCAAGTGCTTTCAAGGGGCGCACAACAGCTGAGTTAAACCGTCATTCAAACTTGTAAGCCGGGCCTCACATGACCAATCGCCATTTTAACTTTGACAAGTTCAGGGTCTTTGTAAGATTGACTATCAAGAGTACGGTGAGTCATTCCAGGATTACTTGGCCAGAGAGGCAGACTTACAAAGGCAGGATAACCCGGATTTTTTGGTGAATACACCCGGCATCTAAGCCTATTACAAGGTTCATCAAAGCTCTGTTCATGAACAAAAAGCCCCCAGATAATATTTCATTCCAGGCATATAAGCCGGACCAGTAGGGTATTCATAGCTATGCTCAATTTGCAGGAAGCCTCCAAGTATGTTTTAATCATGGCATACAAGCCGGATCAAGAGGGTAGTCATAGCTATGCTCAGTGAGTAGGAAGCCCCCAAATGATCGTAGGAAGTGACAATAAAGACTCATATTCTTAGAAATGAAACGACAGAGCCCTGATTTATCAGGGATGCCGGCTTTATTATATTCATGAATATATACATTGACGAAATATGTACATCACAAGAGCCGGTGGCTCAGGTGTAATAAGGCCGAAGATGAGCAATATTCCACGGCCGACGGGTCTCCTCCCCCGACGTGCGTGTGTCCTTGTGGTCTCGAACATTGATATGGTACTATGACTCGTTGTTCAAATTTTTGCTAACCACAAAGGGCCCTTCGCAAGGTGGGGATAACTTGTGCATATCAGTTTGATCCTAGATGAGATGGAACACCAAATCGCCTTCTTGAATGGTCTTGGTTTTAACCCGGCGGCTGTAATAACGACGCAGATCTTGCTGGTAAATCATCCAACGAGCCACCACAAGGTCATGCTCCTAATCTAATAGGTCAATAGCATCTTGACGTGCTTTCTCATTATCAGCTTCAACATAAGCTGCCACACGAGGCGAATCGTGACGTATGTCACTAGGGAGAACCACCTCAGCTCCGTAAACCATGAAGAAAGGCATGTAACCCGTAGATCTGTTGGCGGTGGCATTGATACTCCAAAGCATTGAGGGTAACTCCTCCACCCAACAACTCGGTGTCCTCTGCAAAGGAACCATAAGCCGGGGCTTGATACCTCTCAAGATTTCTTGATTAGCTCGTTCAGCTTGGCCATTAGACTGGGGGTGAGCCGCTGACGACACATCAAGCCGGATATGCTCTTGTTGACAGAATTCTTTCATTGCTCCCTTACACAGATTAGTACCATTATCAGTGATGATACTATGAGGATATCCAAAACAAAAGATCACCTTTTTGATGAATTGAATTGCCGTGGCTGCATCACATTTGCTGACCGGCTCAGTGTCAACCCACTTTGTAAAGTTGTCAACTGCCACCAAGAGGTGGGTCTTTTTATCCTTGGACCTTTTGAAAGGCCCAACCTTATCCAGCCCCCAAACTGCAAACGGCCAAGTAATTGGAATCATCCTCAACTCTTGAGCCGGCACATGAGCTCTTCTTGAAAATTTCTGACAACCATCACACTCACTGACCAGATCCTACGCATCAGCATGAGCTGTTAGCAAGTAAAACCCATGACGAAAGGGCATCGCAACGAGAGACTTAGAGCCGGCATGATGACCACAATCTCCTTCATGAATCTCCCTTAAAATTTCACAGCCCTCCCGAGGAAAAACACATCGTTGAAATGCCCCTGTAACACTGCATCTGTGAAGCTCACCATTGACAATGTCATTGACTTAGACCTCCGGGTTATCTACCTGGACAAAGTTTCATCCTCACGTAACTCGCCCCGGGTCATATAAGCCAAATATGGAACAGTCCAATTGGGGATAACATGAAGAGCCACCACCAATTGTGCCTCCAGGTCAGGAACTGCCAAGTCTTCTTCCGTAAGCAACTTCATTGATGGGTTATGCATAACATCAAGGAAAACATTAGGGGGCCGGCTTACGCTGAGACCTGATACGTCTCCAACTTATCTATAATTTTTTATTGTTCCATGCTATTATATTATCTGTTTTGGATGTTTAATGGGATTTAATATGCTATTTTAATTATTTTTGGGACTAACCTATTAACCGAAGGACTGGTGCCGTTTTCTGTTTTTTCCTATTTTAGATTTTTGAACAAATGGAATACCAAACGGAGTCCAAATGGAATGAAACCTTCGCGATGATCTTTCTTGGACCGAAAGCAGACAAGAAGAGTTGAAGATGAAGTCGGAGACACAACAAGGCGTCCACGAGGCAGGAGGGCGCACCCCACCCTCGTGGGCTCCTCGTAGCTCCACCTACCTAGTTCTTTCACCTATATATACTCTTATACCCTAAAAACATTAGGGGGAGCCACGAAACCACTTTTCCACTGCCGCAACTTTCTGTACCCATGAGATCCCATCCTGGGGACTTTTCTGGCGATCTGCCGGAGGGGGATTCGATCACGGAGGGCTTCTACATCGACACCATTACCCCTCCGATGAAGCGTGAGTAGTTGACCACAGACCTTCGGGTCCATAGTTATTACCGAGAAGGCTTATTCTGTCTCTTTGATTGTCAATACAAAGTTCTCCTCGTTGTTCTTGGAGATTTATTCGATGTAATATTCGTTTCCGGTGTGTTTACCGAGACCCGATGAATTGTGGATTTATGATCAAGATTGTCTATGAATATTATTTGGTTCTTCTCTGAATTCTTATATGCATGATTGATATCTTTGCAAGTCTCTTTGAATTATTTGTTTAGTTTGGCCTACTAGATTGATCTTTCTTGCCATGGGAGAAGTGCTTAGCTTTGGGTTCAATCTTGCGTTGTCCTTTCCCAGTCACAGTAGGGGCGGCAAGGCACATATTGTATTGTTGCCATCGAGGATAAAAAGATGGGGTTTATATATCATATTGTTTGAGTCTATCCATCTACATCATGTCATCTTGCTTAATGTCTTATTCTGTTCTTATGAACTTAAGAATCTAGATGCATGCTGGATAGCGGTCGATGTGTGGAGTAATAGTAGTAGATGCAGGTAAGAGTCGGTCTACTTGACACAGATATGGTGCCTATGTTCATGATCATTGCCTTAGATGTCATCATAATTATGCGCTTTTCTATCAATTGCTTGGCAGTAATTTGTTCACCCACCATAATACATGCTAACTCGAGAGAAGCCACTAGTAAAACCTATGGCCCCCGGGTCTCTTTCCCATTATATTAAGTCTCTTTTCCATATTGAATCTCGTTTACTATTTTGCAATCTTTACTTTCCAATCTATACATAAAAAATACCAAAAATATTTACTTTATTATCTCTATCAGATCTCACTTTTGCGAGTGACCGTGAAGGGATTGACAACCCCTTTATCGCGTTGGTTGCAAGTTCTTGATTGGTTGTGCAAGTATTCGGTGACTTGTGCGTCATCTCCTACTGGATTGATACCTTGGTTCTCAAAAACTAACGGAAATACTTATGCTACTTTGTTGCATCACCCTTTCCTCTTCAAGGGAAAACCAACGGAAGCTCAAGAGGTAGCAAGACCCCAGCCGGCTTAACGCATCAGCTGCTTCATTTTTCCTTCGATCAATATGCTCCACTTGATAACCCTTGAAGTGACCAGCAATAGTATCAACCTCTCGATGATAAGCCGCCATGAGTGGTGCTACGTCTTGAGCTTGCTTTGGTTTTCCTTGAAGAGGAAAGGGTGATGCAGCAATAGTAGCGTAAGTATTTCCCTCAGTTTTTGAGAACCAAGGTATCAATCCAGTAGGAGGCTCCTCAAAAGTCCCACGCACCTACACAAACAAACAAGAACTCGCAACCAACGCAATAAAGGGGTTGTCAATCCCTTCAAGGCCACTTGCGAAAGTGAGATCTGATAGAGATAATATGATAAGATAAATATATTTTTGATATTTTATGATATAGATTGGAAAAGTAAAGATGCAAATAAAAGTAGATTGAAAACTTATATGATAAGAGATAGACCCGAGGGCCATAGGTTTCACTAGTGGCTTCTTGAAAGTGCAACTAATCCCCGGGTGGTTTTGGTAATTAATAACAACATATATATCATTGAACTAATATTTTCTTGAGAATCATTTCAGAAAGTTCAGTGATATGGGTATGGCAATGACTGAAGAAGTGGACCCCTCAAAATGCTAAGACAAGCATTGGCAAAAGCTCAAGACTCCATTTTTGGTTTAGTGATCCAAGATCACATTGAGTCTATAGGAAAGCCAATACTATTAAAAGGGGATGAGGTTATGTTAATGATCTGGTTGCTCAAAGTGCTTAGTGATACATCTCCCAAACCATCAGCAATCTTTCATTCCAACATACACTCATAAGTAATCTCGGTCCCACCGACTTCCTAAACTCACCACACCGAGATGAACCACCTCACCACAAAGCCAAACCCTAGATATTTCGGATTTTCCGATTCCAAACTCGGTCTCACGAAACTAGTGTTGCCAAGCTTCAGAACCTTCATATCAAATCGGTGTCACCGAGATGATAAAGTCGGTCCCACGAAATTGGCAAACCCTAGTCTTTGGAAGAATCGGACTCACCGAGATTGTATTTTGGTCCCACGAAAATCCCAACGCTCACAAGATTTGAACTTTCGGTCTCACCGAGTTGTCAACTTCGGTCCGACCGAGATTGGTCAAATGTGTGTACAGTTGGATTTTTGTGGAGGCTATAAATACCCTCCACCTCCTCTTCATTCGTGGAGAGAGCCATCGAAAGAACTACCACTCCTACCTTACATTTCGAGAAGAAAACTACCTACCCTTGTGTTGAGATCAAGTTGCTCCACTCCCACCATATGATACTTGATTTCTAGCCTTCCCAAGTTGCTTTCCACTCAATCCTTTCTTCCACCACAGCCAAATCAGTGAGGAGAGTTGAGTGTTGGGGAGATTATCATTTGAAGCACAAGAGCAAGGAGTTCATCATCATCAACACCATCTATTACCTTTTGGAGGTGGTGCCTCCTAGATTGGTTAGGTGTCGCTTGGGAGCCTCCGTCGAGATGTGGAGTTGAACCAAGAAGTTTGTAAGGGCAAGGAGATCGCCTACTTCGTGAAGATCTACCCCGAGTAAGGCTAGTCCTCCGTGGGCGTATGCCATGATGGCATAGACAAGGTTGCTTCTTCGTGGACCCTTCGTGGGTGGAGCCTCCATGGACTCTCGCAGCCGTTACCCTCCGTGGGTTGAAGTCTCCATCAACGTGGATTGACGATAGCACCACCTATCGGAACCACGAGAAAAATCTCCGTGTCTCCAAATTGCGTTTGCTCTTCTCCACCTCTCTTTACTACATGTGCAATTTACTTTCCGCTGCCAATACTCTAGAATTGCATGTGTAGGGTGATACTTGACTTGATCATCATCTTGAAATCTGCCAAAACTTGTCTTAATCAAAAGGCTGAATTTTTATATTGTCAAGTAGTCTAATCACCCCCCCTCTAGACATACTTTCGATCCTACAAGTGGTATCGAGCTTTGGTCTCCATTGTATTGGTTTCCATTGCATTGACTCCATAAGCTTGGTTTCACAACCTAGGAGAGTATGGCGCCTAGTGAGGGTAATTTTCAGAGAGGTCCTTACTTTGATGGTTCAAACTTTGCTAGTTGGAAGCATAAAATGAAAATGCATATTCTTGGACATAACCCCGCCGCATGGGGCATTATTTGTGTTGGCTTGCAAGGTGAATTCTTCGAGGAAGGAAAAGTTCGGATCGTGAAGCTACTGCGGATGAATTGCGGATGTTGCAAAACAATGCTCAAGCTTGTGACATTCTCTTCAATGCTTTGTGTCCCGAGGAGTTCAACAAAATCAGCCGCCTTGAGAATGCAAAAGAGATTTGGGATACTTTGGTCGAAATGCACGAAGGTACCGAGTCCGTGAAGGAATCAAAGCTAGATGTTCTTCAAGGTCAACTTGACAAGTTCAAGATGAAGGAAGGTGAAGGAGTCGCTGAAATGTACTCTAGGCTTGCTCTCATCACAAATGAGATTGCCGGCTTAGGAAGCGAAGAAATGACCGACCGATTCATCATCAAGAAGATTCTCAGAGCTTTGGATGGAAAGTATGACACCGTGTGCACTTTGATCCAAATGATGCCAAACTACAAGAATCTCAAGCATACCGAAGTCATTGGAAGAATTGTTGCTCATGAGATGACACTTAAAGATAAGGAAGAGCTTCACAACAAGTCAAGTGGTGCTTACAAAGCTACAGTTGAAGCTCCCACAACTTCAAGTGACAAGCTAGTTTCTAATGAAGAGATAAGCCTAATGGTGAAGAACTTCAACAAATTCTACAAGAGTAGAAGCAAGGAAAGAAGCTCAAAGTCTAGATCATATGATGAAAAGAGATCTTCTAGTCGTGATCGAAACTGCTACAATTGTGGAAGACCCGGACACTACTCAAATGAGTGTTCGGCTCAACACAAGAGAAGAGAAGAATCTCCAAGAAGAAGAAGCTCAAGAGAAGAGTCACCTCGGAAAGAGAGAAGGAGTAGAGATGATCGTTATGAACGAAGATCCTCTCGGAGAAGCAAGGATTCGGAGAGGAAAGACAAGTCATCAAGGAGCTACACAAGAAGAAAACATCAAGCTCATCAGGTGAATGGGTCTCCGGCCCGACTCCGACAATCATTCGAAAGAAGCTATCACTCCAACTCCGAATCTGATCAAGATGAAGGTGTTGCCGGTCTTGCTCTCGTATCCTCCAACTCCAACTCCTATGACTTATTTGATTCACCGAATGAGGGAATTGGAAGATGCTTCATGGCAAAAGGCCCCAAGGTATCACACCCTGAATTCATTGACTTTGATAGTGATGAGGATGACTTGCTTGGTGAAGATGAGCTTTTACATGACAAATCTAGTGAGCCTAGTAATGATGAACATGCTAGTAGTCTTTATAGTCGAGAAGAGTCGAATGACAATGCTATGAAGGAGATTGAGCGTTTGACTAAAGAAATAAACACTCTTAAGTTAGCTCATGAAACAACTCAAGAAGATCATAGAGAGCTCCTAAGATCTCATGAGAAGCTACGCTTCGAGAAGCTCAATCTAGAGCAAGAACATGAGTTTCTAAAAGCCATCAATGACGATCTTCGAAAGAAGAGTTCTTCATATCTTGCCAAACGACTTCTCTTGTCTAATTTCTTGCCACCTATTAAAACTAAGCATGACAAGCATAAGAAAAATTCTTCATCTAGTAGTAACAATAACCATGCTAAATCTAATATTGTTGCTTCTAGTAGTTCTCTTGATTCCACTAACAATGTTTCAAGCCAAGTTACACTTGAGCAAGAAAATAGTTTATTGAAAGGGATTATAGAGAAAGGTGTCTACAAGAGCCTTGCCGGAAGCAAGAACTTTGAGGAAATTGTTCGCAAGCAAGGAAGGCACCGGAAGAATCAAGGAATTGGTTTTGAGTGAAAGTTCAACGCCGAGGGTGTTGAATGGGAAGAAGGTCAATATCCCACTCCAATGTTTGTTTCTCAAAAGGAGAAGTATGATCCTACTTCTTCCAATGTGGAACAAGCTCAAGATGACCTTCCACCACAAGACCACAAGCTAAAAGGCAAGGACAAGCTTCAAGAGGAGATTGATGCATTTATTGAAGCACCTAAGGCCATGGTCAAGTGGGTTCCCAAGGAAACATCAAGTTCTACTTCGTCAAGCTCAACTACTACCCCAAGGATTCCCATCAAGATGATGTGGATCCCGAAGAAGAAGAACTAGAGAGTTCTTGAGGGTGACTCCGCCAACATACTTCACTCACATTCATTTTGGCAAGAACTTGTGCAATCAACTTCCACATCTTGCACTAGTTCATGGAGTCACAAACCCTCTTGTTGGTAAGTCAAGGGACAAGGTAATCATTGCTTTCATGGACATCATTTATTGTGAACTTCAATCTATGTCCATGGATATCCTTGTTTGTTCCTTGTGGGACTAACCCATGTAGGTATTGAAAGTGCCCGAATCCAAAGGATTGCTCCCAACTCTTGATGATCTTCATCAACTTTGAGCATCCACATCTTCAACATCTACATGAAGTCTTCTACGACAACCCAAGGTTAGTTTGACCCTTTAAAAGGGGTTCTCACATCAAGGGGGAGCTTTGCTCTAAAGAATTGAGCTAAAGCATCTTCAAATGATGTGAACACATTAATGCTTTATGTAAAAGTGGTAACCCCACTTGTGCTTAAACGATGAGTATGACCTATGATCAAATGTTCTCATTTGACTCCTAAGTCAATATACTCATATATAGATGACCTAGTCATCGACAAATTGTGTGATAGTAGCTAGTGTTTTGTTTGTGCATGTTTGACACATATTTCATTTGCTATCTTATTGTGTGAGCATGTTGGATGCATAATTTTATCCATTCAAGGACATCCATTTGTTGCTTTGGTCTTTTGGATTTTTATGACCAAATGGATGGACAAGAATGCCTAAGTTCCTCCCCTAGCTATCCATGCTTTCTTGTCTCAAACTCTATTCATGCTTATATCACAAACTTTGATCAAGTCATTTTCGGACCCACCGAGTGAGGAGCACTCGGAGCCACCGATCCGTCTAAGACTAAACTTCCAAAACCTTCTAAGTATTTTCGGTCAGACCAACCCACTCAAATCGGACAGACCGAAAGCACTTGGATTGATCTAGGTTTTCACCTCGGTGAAACCGAGTTGTGATTTTCGGCGTGACCGAAGTGTGTAATCACATAGATTAACCATCTCGGTGCCACCGAGTTTTACAACTCGGTCCCACCGACAGCTAAAGGGTATACATACCTGAGGGCAGCGCGCGTTGATTCCATCTTCAAAACGTCTCGCCCCCAAACCCTTTGCTGCCGTCGCCGTGGTCTCCGGATCGTCTCCGTCGTTGCCTGTGCGCCCTCGCCGCAGGTCTCCGTCGCCGTCAACGGACAATCTCTCCGCGCCGTTGCCGCCGTAGAGGAACTCCACCAAGTTAGGGTGAGTTTCGATCCCTCTCGTGCTTCAACCTCCGATTCTATGCACGATAGGTTTGCCTAACTTCTTGCCACGTTTGAGATCTTCCATACACCAGATTAGTTCCTTAGAACGAAATTCGAGTAAAAGTTTTAGGGTTAGGTTTCCGCCGAATACATCTCGGTGAGACCGATTTTACATTCTCGGTATGACCGATTTGGCCTCTGGCCATTGCACTGCACCTTTCGGTCCAACCGAGTTGTGCAAATCGGTGCGACCGAAATGAGGATTTAGTGAAACCCTAGTGTTTTCGGTAGGACCGAAACCCACATCGGTCTGACCGAAAGTGGTGTGAATGCTTCTGTGTGAACACTTCGGATTCACCGAATTTTAGACTCGGTCTGACCGAAATGCATTCTGTGAAAACCTAAAACTGAAATTTGAACTCATTTTTTTGCAAAATCTTCTGCAGTTTGTGATAACTCTTCTTCTGCCTATACCTAATCTATTCACGGGTTGTCACCATGTCGATGCGGTGACAGCGAACAGGTCTGAATCACCAATTGCTGATATTCCGAGGCGGCACTAGTCCCGAGGCCAAGAGCTTTTCCGATGATGGTGAGAGGAGCACACCAAGTGGTTTGCCTCCTGCTGCCACCAGGGCCAGGAAGAAGAAGAATTCTGATGAAGAAGATTCTGATTTCATAGCTGAGGAAGAGATCTCCTCTAAGCCTAAGAGGAAAGTGGTTGCCAAAGAGCATCAAGGGCAACAAACCAAGAAAGGCACCAGTAAAGTGAAGAAGTCCACTGTTGCCAAGAAGCTGAGCATGGAAGAAGAAACCTCGAGCAAGGTGAAGAAAACTTCCAAGAGGAAGAGGATTGTACATGATGAAGCAGTAGATGATGATGAGGAGGATGAGGAAGCTCCACAGCCTCCTCCTCAGAAGCCTAAGTTCATGGGCGATGCCACCAGGGCAGGAGCACCTTCAAAGTCTAAGCCGTCTGCTCCAGCAAAGGTAGCTCAAGCCAAGCCTGCTGCCAAGCCCAAGAAAACTGTGAGAAACATTCCTGCTTCAGAGAAGAAGAAAGACAATGTGCCACCAGCTGAGTCAGATGATGAGGCACCTGTATTGCTGAAACTCCGTCAGAGATTGCCAATTCACAATGATGCTCATCCTCGAGCTGAAAACATGAAGGAAAGAAAGGATAAAGGTCTCAGGCTATGGAGACAAGCTGATCCATATGCTGTGAGGAGAAGGACTGCTGTAGATCCAAGGTTCCACACCAGAGAGCAGCAGGATTTCTATGAGACTGTGCTTATGGACAAGAAGCCCATTGTTGCAGATACTCGCTATGTTGATTGTCCATACATTGATAGTGAAGAGCACAGAGACTTCTTTCCACATGTGCATGAGAGCTTTACTGCGTGTGGTGTTGCTGATTTCGTTGGTCAGAAGCTGACAGATTGGAATGATGAGATGATCATGCAATTCTATGCCACAGCTCATTTCTATCCAGATGGCAGGATTGTATGGATGACTGAAGGTCAGAGATTCTCTTCAACTGTTGAAGAGTGGGCTGCACTGCTGAATGCTCCAGTGCAGAGAGATGATGATGTTGATGTCTATGGAATTCCCAAGAAAAACCACGAGTCTATGAAAAATATGTACAATGAGGTACCAGCCAAGGATGTGGAAATCTGGAAGCTCGGCTCAGTGTATCATCTCCAGGCAGGTCTACCTACCACGAACACAATTCTGAGGCATACCCTGATGCCCAAGTCTGGAGATCATAGCATGATAAGAGGCTATTCTATCAACATGCTGCATATACTTGATCAGAAGGCACCTTTCAAGGTGATGGACCTGATAGTTGAGACTATCAAGAGGACTGCAGCAGACCAGAAGAGGTCGTGTGGATTTGCCCCGCACATTCAGATGCTTATCAATGCCAAGTTTGGCACGGGCACCTACTTGTTGGATAGACCACATTTGCCACTGCAGCCTGAGCATGAGGACAATGAAGTTGTGATGACTGAGGATGATCCCACGTCTGTTGAAGGGCAAGCAAAGTCTGAAGCTGCCAAACAAGCTAAAGCTGAGAAGGAAGTAGCAGCAGTAGCAGCTAAACCCAAGAGTGTTGGAGAGCAGCTCCTTGAAGCTACCCAGAGGATTGAACAACGCCTGGCCAGCATTGTGCAGTCTCAGGAGAGCCTTGAGAGGATTGTTGAAGACAAGATCCATGCTCTGGATGTGAAGCTGACTGAAGTGCAAGTCACCGTCAACAAGCTTGAGGCAGATATCGAGGAAGCTAAGAGGGAGAAGGAAGAGCTCATGCGTGAGATGCAAGATGACCTAGTCCAGGATGATGATGAACAGCCTGCTCCGGTTCCTACCAGACCCCGATCAGCTGCTATTCCAGTGACAGACACCAGGGCTACAGCATCAGCACCTCCCACAGCTCCGTCGGGCCCAGCTCCAGCTCAAATGTCCCTCCTCCAGCTCCTCGGACATCAGTGAAGCCTTTGCAGATGCAGCCATCTCCACTCCATCAACCTGCACAGAGCCGCCAGCAGAGTCCCTAGTGACGTTTAGCTCTATACCTTCGAACTTTTGGTAACTTGTTGCCAAAGGGGAGAAATTGTATAGATCATAGGACTCGAGAGAGAGAGTGCTCGCTTTTGCTCTTCGTTTCATTTGCGATCTTTTGAGATACTTTTGAGATTTTCGAGACATTCCGTGTGTTTGATACTACGTTTGCTCTACTTTGATGAGTGCTTGGTCGTACTATACCTTAATGTGTGCTTAATGCTTATCATATGCTATTCATATCTTGTATGACCATTTACTCATGTCTTGGTGATTGGGTGCATGCTATTCATTCTTATCATTTTGTGCGCTCCACCAAGATGTATGTGACATGGAAGAGTGACCCACGATCCTAATCGATTGTGCATTTGCATTCAAACACAAATCTTAAATAATGCACAAATTTAGGGGGAGCTCTTGCTTATCACATACTTCTCAAAGCGATTTATATTATTCATTGATTATATCATTTGTCGAAGCTTTGATCTATATGTTGTCATCAATTACCAAAAAGGGGGAGATTGAAAGTGCAACTAATCCCCGGGTGGTTTTGGTAATTAATAACAACATATATAACTAATATTTTCTTGAGAATCATTTCAGAAAGTTCAATGATATGGGTATGGCAATGGTCAAGAAGTGGACCCTCAAAATGCTAAGACAAGCATTGGCAAAAGCTCAAGACTCCATTTTTGGTTTAGTGATCCAAGATCACAGTCTATAGGAAAGCCAATACTATTAAAAGGGGATGAGGTTATGTTAATGATCTGGTTGCTCAAAGTGCTTAGTGATACATCTCCCAAACCATCAGCAATCTTTCATTCCAACATACACTCATAAGTAATCTCGGTCCCACCGATTTCCTAAACTCAGTCACACCGAGATGAACCACCACAGCCACAAAGCCAAACCCTAGATATTTCAGATTTTCCGATTCCAAACTCGGTCTCACCGAAACTAGTGTTGCCAAGCTTCTGTAACCTTCTGTCATCAAATCGGTGTCACCGAGATGATAAAGTCGGTCCCACCGAAATTGGCAAACCCTAGTCTTTGGAAGAATCGGACTCACCGAGATTGTATTTTCGGTCCCACGAAAATCCCAACGCTCACAAGATTTGAACTTTCGGTCTCACCGAGTTGTCAACTTCGGTCCGACCGAGATTGGTCAAATGTGTGTAACGGTTGGATTTTGTGTGGAGGCTATAAATACCCTCCACCTCCTCTTCATTCGTGGAGAGAGCCATCGAAAGAACTACCACTCCTACCTTACATTTCTGAGAAGAAAACTACCTACCCTTGTGTGGAGATCAAGTTGCTCCACTCCCACCATATGAAACTTGATTTCTAGCCTTCCCAAGTTGCTTTCCACTCAATCCTTTCTTCCACCACAGCCAAATCAGTGAGGAGAGTTGAGTGTTGGGGAGATTATCATTTGAAGCACAAGGGCAAGGAGTTCATCATCATCAACACCATCTATTACCTTTTGGAGGGTGGTGCCTCCTAGATTGGTTAGGTGTCGCTTGGGAGCCTCCGTCGAGATGTGGAGTTGAACCAAGAAGTTTGTAAGGGCAAGGAGATCGCCTACTTCGTGAAGATCTACCCCGAGTAAGGCTAGTCCTCCGTGGGCGTATGCCATGATGGCATAGACAAGGTTGCTTCTTCGTGGACCCTTCGTGGGTGGAGCCCTCCGTGGACTCTCGCAGCCGTTACCCTTCGTGGGTTGAAGTCTCCATCAACGTGGATTGACGATAGCACCACCTATCGGAACCACGAGAAAAATCTCCGTGTCTCCAAATTGCGTTTGCTCTTCTCCACCTCTCTTTACTACATGTGCAATTTACTTTCCGCTGCCAATACTCTAGAATTGCATGTGTAGGGTGATACTTGACTTGATCATCATCTTGAAATCTGCCAAAACTTGTCTTAATCAAAAGGCTGGATTTTTATATTGTCAAGTAGTCTAATCACCCCCCCTCTAGACATACTTTCGATCCTACACTTCTCTCAAGATAGCATAAGTATTACGATGGGTGAACAAATTACTGTCGAGCAGTTGATAGAAAAGCAAATAATTATGAGATTATCTAGCCATGATCATGTATATAAGCATCACATCCGTGACAAGTAGACCGACTCATGTCTGCATCTACTACTATTACTCCACACATCGACCGCTATCCAGCATGCATCTAGAGTATTAAAATCATAAAGAACAGAGGAACGCATTAAGAAAGATGACATGATGTAGAGGGATAAACTAATGCAATATGATATAAACCCCATCTTTTTATCCTCGATGGCAACAATACAATACGTGCATTGCTGCCCCTACTGTCACTGGGAAAGGACACTGCAAGATTGAACCCAAAGCTAAGCACTTCTCCCATTGCAAGAAAGATCAATCTAGTAGGCCAAACCAAACTGATAATTTGAAGAGACTTGCAGGGATAACTTAATCACACATAAAAGAATTCAGAGGAGATTCAAATATTTCTCATAGATAAACTTGATCATAAACCCACAATTCATCGGATCTCGACAAACACACCGCAAAAAGAGTTACATCGAATAGATCTCCAAGAAGATCGAGGAGAACTTTGTATTGAGATTAAAAGAGAGAGAAGAAGCCATCTACCTAATAACTATGGACCCGAAGGTCTGTGGTAAACTACTCACTACTCATCGGAGAGGCCTTGGAGATGATGTAGAGGCCCTCCATGATCGATTCCTCCTCCGGCAGAGCGCTGGCGAAGGCTCCAAGATGGGATCTCGCGGATACAGAAGGTTACGGCGGTGGAAATAGTTTTTCGTGGTCGTTTCTGATGTTTTCGGGGTACATGGGTATATACAGGAGGAAGAAGTAGGTTGGTGGATGCTCGAGGGGCCCACGAGGGTGGGGGGCACGCCCAACCCTAGGGGGCGTGCCAGGCACCCTCGTAGCCGCCTCGCTTGTTTCTTGACTTCCACTCCAAGTCCTCTGGATCACATTTGTTCCAAAAAGGTCGCTCCCGAACGTTTCATTCCGTTTGGACTCCGTTTGATATTCCTTTTCTTCGAAACACCGAAATAGGCAAAAAAACGCAATTCGGGTTGGGCCTCCGGTTAGTAGGTTAGTCCCAAAAATGATATAATTGTGTAAAGTAAAGCCCATAAACATCCAAAACGGGTAATATAATAGCATGGAACAATCAAAAATTATTGATACGTTGGAGACGTATCAAGCATCCCCAAGCTTAATTCCTGCTCGTCCTCGAGTAGGTAAATGATAAAAACAGAATTTTTGATGTGGAATGCTACCTAGCATAATTCTCAATGTAGTTTTCTTTATTGTGGCATGAATGTTCAGATCCAAATGATTCCAAATAAAAGTTCATATCGACATAAGAAATAGTAATACTTCAAGCATACTAATCAAGCAATCATGTCTTCTCAAAATAACATGGCTAAAGAAAGTTATCCCTACAAAATCATATAGTCTGACTCTTGCTCTATCTTCATCACACAAAGTATTTAATCATGCACAACCCCGATGACAAGCCTAGCAATTGTTTCATACTTTGGTAATCTCAAACTTATTCAACTTTCACGCAATACATGAGCGTGAGCCATGGACATAGCACTATATGTGGAATAGAATGGTGGTTGTGGAGAAGACAAAAAAGGAGAAGATAGTCTCACATCAACTAGGCGTATCAACGGGCTATGGAAATGCCCATTAATAGATATCAATGTGAGTGAGTAGCGATTGCCATGCAACGGATGCACTAGAGCTATAAATGTATGAAAGCTCAACAAAAGAAACTAAGTGGGTGTGCATCCAACTCGCTTGCTCACGAAGACCTCGGGCATTTTAAGGAAGATCATCATTGGAATATACAAGCCAAGTTCTATAATGAAAAATTCCCACTAGTATATGAAAGTGACAACATAGGAGACTCTCTATCATGAAGATCATGGTGCTACTTTGAAGCACAAGTGTGGTATAAAGGATAGTAGCATTGCCCCTTCTCTCCTTTTCTCTCATTTCATTTTTTTTCTTTTTCTCTTTTTTTTCTTTTTTTCTTTTCTTTTTCTCTCTTTTTTTTCTTTTTGGGCCTTTACCCTTTTTTATTTGACCTTTCTTCTTTTTTTATAAAGTCTGAAGTCTCATCCCGACTTGTGGGGGAATCATAGTCTCCATCATCCTTTCCTCACTGGGACAATGCTCTAATAATGAAGATCATCACACTTTTATTTACTTACAACTCAAGATTACAACTCAAGATATGACTCTATATGAATGCCTCCGGTGGTGTACCGGGATATGCAATGTATCAAAAGTGACATGTATGAAAATTATGAAGGTGTCTTTGCCACAAATACGATGCCAACTACATGATCATGCAAAGAGCAATATGACAATGATGATGTGTGTCATAATAAACGGAACGGTGGAAATTTGCATGGCAATATATCTCGGAATGGCTATGGAAATGCCATAATAGGTAGGTATGGTGGCTGTTTTGTGGAAGGTATATGGTGGGTGTATGGTACCGACAAAAGTTGCGCGGCACAAGAGAGGCTAGCAATGGTGGAAGGGTGAGAGTGCGTATAATCAATGGACTCATCATTAGTCATGAAGAACTCATATACTTATTGCAAAAATCTACAAGTAATCAAAAACAAAGTACTATGTGCATGCTCCTAGGGGGATAGATTGGTAGGTAAAGACCATCGCTCATCCCCGACCGCCACTCATATGGAAGACAATCAATAAATAAAATTATGCTCCAACTTCATCACAAAGTGGTTCACCATACGTGCATGCTATGGGAATCACAAACTTCAACACAAGTCTTCCTTTAATTCATAATCACCCAACTAGCATGACTCTAATATCACCATCCTAATACCTCAAAACAATTATCAAGCATCAAATTGATCATAGCATCCAATTCACTTTCTATGCTAGTTTTTATTATACCGAACTTGGAAGCCCATCATTCTAGGACCAATTTAATAACCATAGCAAATACCATGCTGTTCTAATAGACTCTCAAAATAATATAAGTGAAGAATGAGAGATCAACAATTTCTTAAAAATTAAGCCACCGTCATGCTCTAAAAGATATAAGTGAAGCACTAGAGCAAAAACTATCTAGCTCAAAAGATAGAAGTGAAGCACATAGAGTATTCTAATAAATTCCAATCATGTGGGTTTCTCCCAAAAGGTGTGTACAGCAAGGATGATTGTGGTAAACTAAAAGCAAAGCCTAATATCATACAAGACGCTCCAAGCAAAACACATATCATGTGGCGAATAAAAATATAGCTCCAAGTAAAGTTACCGATAGACGAAGACGAAAGAGGGGATGCCTTCCGGGGCATCCCCAAGCTTAGGATTTTGTCTATTCTTTAATATCTTGGGGTTCCATGGGCATCCCCAATCTTAGGCTCTTGCCACTCCTTATTCCATAGTCCATCAAATCTTTACCCAAAACTTGAAAACTTCACAACACAAAACTCAAGAGGAAATCTCATATGCTCCGTTAGTGCAAGAAAGAAAAACCAGCACATAAGGTACTGTAATGAACTCATTATTTATTTATATTGGTGCTAAACCTACTGTATTCCAAGTTCTCTATGGTTCATACCCCTACATACTATCCATAGATGCATCAAAATAAGCAAACAACACACGAAAAGCAGAATCTGTCAAAAACAGAACAGTCTGTAGCAATCTGTAACTCTCGAACACTTCTGGAACACTAAAAATCCTACCAAAATAGGAAGTCCTGGGAAATTTGTCTATTGATCTACAGAAAAAAGAATCAATGCAAAATCACGTTTCTGTGAATTACTAAAATTATTTTTGTGCGCACAAAGTTTCTGTTTTTCAGCAGAATCAAATTAACTATCACCATAGGTTATCCTATAGGTTCTACTTGGAACAAACACTAATTAAAACATAAAAACACATATAAACAGAAGGTAGATGCAAAATTTATTACTAAACAAAAGCAAAAACAAAAAACAAAGATAAAATTGGGTTGCCTCCCAACTAGCGCTATCGTTTAACGCCCCTAGCTAGGCATAAAAGCGAGGATAGATCTAAGTAGTGCCATCTTTGGCACTCAATTCATAAGTAGCTCGCATGATAGATTCATAAGGTAATTTGACTTTCTTTCTTGGAAAATACTCCATGCCTTTCCTTAATGGAAATTGGAATCTAATATTCCCTTCCTTCATATCAATAATCGCATCAATCGTTCTAAGGAAAGGTCTACCAAGAATAATAGGACATGAAAGATTGCAATCTATGTCAAGAACGGTAAAATCTAAGGGCACATAATTCCTATTTGCAACAATAAGAACATCATTGATCCTTCCCATAGGTTTTTTAATGGTGGAATCCGCAAGGTGCAAATTTAAAGAGCAATCATCTAGATCATGGAAGCCAAAAATATCACATAAAGATTTCGGAATCGTGGAAACACTAGCACCAAAATCACACAAATCATAACACTCATGATCTTTAATTTTAATCTTTATTGTAGGTTCTCACTCATAATAATGTTTTCTAGGTATAGAAACTTCCAAATTAAGTTTTTCATCATAAGATTGCATCAAGGCATCAACAATATGTTTGGTAAAAGCTTTATTTTGACTATAAGCATGAGGAGAATTCAAAACGGATTGAAACAAGAAAATAGAACCTTCTAAAGAACAATTATCATAATTAAATTCCTTGAAATCCAAGATAGTGGGTTCAATGCTATTTAAAGTCTTGACCTCTCCAATCCCACTTTTACCAAATTTAGCATCAAGTCTAAGAACTCCGAATAATTGGGACGCCTTTTAACTAAAGTTGACTCATCTCCAGTCCCATCATTACTAAGATTCATATTGCAAAACAAAGATTTAATAGGGGACACATCAATAACTTTTAGATCTTCATCATTATTTTCATGGAAACTAGAAGAACACGCCTTTACAAAGCAATCTTTCTTAGCACGCAATCTAGCGGTTCTTTCCGTGCACTCATCAATGGAAATTCTCATAGCCTTGAGAGACTCATTGATATTATTCTTAGGAGGAGTATATCTAAGTTCCAAAGAATCAACATCAAGCAAAAGTCTATCAACGTTCCTAGCCAAATCATCAACTTTAAGCAATTTTTCTTCAAGCATGGCACTAAAATTCTTTTGAGAGATCATAAATTCTATCACACTATTCTCAAAATCAGAGGGCATCTTATTATAATTACCATAAGAATTATTGTAGGAATATCCATAATTATTAGGGGAATTACTAGGGAACGGTCTAGGATTAAAGTTTCCTCTATAAGAATTGTTACCAAAATTATTCCTACCAACAAAATTCACATCCATAGATTAATTATTATTATCAATCAAAGTAGACAAAGGCATATCATTGGGATCAATAGAAGCACTCTCAGTAGCAAACAATTTCATAAGTTCATCCATCTTTCCACTCAAAACATTGATTTCTTCTATAGCATGCACTTTTTTACTAGTAGATCTTTCGGTGTGCCATTGAGAATAATTAGACATAATATTATCAAGGAGTCTGGTAGCTTCTCCTAAGGCGATTTCCATAAACGTGCCTCCCGCGGCCGAATCTAAAAGATTTCTGGAAGCAAAATTCAATCCGGCATAAAAATTTGGTATGATCATCCATAAATTCAAACCATCAGTAGGGCAATTGCGAATCATCAATTTCATTCTTTCCCAAGATTTGGCAACATGATCATGATCAAGTTGTTTAAAATTCATAATATCGTTCCTAAGAGAGATGATATTAGCGGGAGGAAAATACTTAGAGATAAAAGCATCTTTGCACTTATTCCATGAATCGATACTATTCTTAGGCAAAGACGAAAACAAAACTTTAGCACGATCTCTAAGTGAAAACGGAAATAACTTCAATTTAACAATATCATTATCCGTATCTTTCTTCTTTTGCATCTCACACAAATCAACAAAGTAGTTTAGATGGGTAGCGGCATCTTCACTAGGAAGGTCGGAGAATTGATCTTTCATAACAAGATCTAGCAAAGCAGCATTGATTTCACAAGACTCAACATCATTAAGAGGAGCAATCGGAGTACTAAGAAAATCATTATTATTGGTATTGGAAAAGTCACACAATTTGGTATTATCTTGCGCCATAGCGACAAGCAATCCAACACACAAGCAAACAAAAAGGCAAGCGAAAGAGAGAGGAGATTGGGAAAGAGAGGGCGAATAAAACGGCAAGGGTGAAGTGGGGGGAGAGGAAACGAGAGGCAAATGGCAAATAATGTAAGTGCGAGGGAGATGAGTTTGTGATGGGTACTTGGTATGTCTTGACTTGAGCGAAGACCTACCCGGCAACGGCGCCAGAATCCTTCTTGCTATGTCTCGAGCTTGCGTTGGTTTTCCTTGAAGAGGAAAGGGTGATGCAGCAGTAGTAGCGTTAGTATTTCTCTCAGTTTTTGAGAACCAAGGTATCAATCCGGTAGGAGGCTCCTAAAAAGTCCCACGCACCTACACAAACAAACAAGAACTCGCAACCAACGCAATAAAGGGGTTGTCAATCCCTTCAAGGCCACTTTGCGAAAGTGAGATCTGATAGAGATAATATGATAAGATAAATATATTTTTGGTATTTTATGATATAGATTGGAAAGGTAAAGATGCAAATAAAAGTAGATTGAAAGCTTATATGATAAGAGATAGACCCGGGGGCCATAGGTTTCACTAGTGGCTTCTCTCAAGATAGCATAAGTATTACAGTGGGTGAACAAATTACTGTCAAGCAATTGATAGAAAAATGAATAACTATGAGATTATGTAGGCATGATACTACAAAAAAAGACACATCCGTGACATTTTGGGCCGAACAAATTTTTTTCCTGTCATACTTATGACACTTCTATGACGATAATTGTGACAAAACCCAGTATCATCATAGATGTGGTGGGCTCCTACTTCTATGACAAAAATCATGACAGAAAATGGGCTTTTCGTCCTGGGCGGGCCGGAGACGCGGCTGCATGACATTCTTTGGGCCGTCCATGACAGAAAAAATCGTGGTAGAAGCGAGGGCGAGGAAAATTTTGGGGAGTTCCCGGTTACGGTGGGTGGTCGGGGGCCGAGCGATGCGCGTTTCTCTCGTACACGTACGCGCGTGTGTGCAAGGCGTTGGGCTCTAACTGAACCCGAGCGAGGCGTCGCCTAACTGAACCCGAGCGATTGCACTGCAGGCTACGCATTACTGAACCCGAGCAATCGAGTGATGGCTGTTAACTAAGCCCGATCGAGCGATTCCTTTGCTACTGCTGCTAACTGAAGCCGATCGATGCTGCCTCTGGATGAATAGTGAGTGTTGCGGGGGGTGAACCGTGAGCGGTGGGGTGGATGAACAGGACCCCGTGGCGTTGCCTCTGGATGAACAAGACCCCAATCGATCGAGCCGGTTGGGGCTGGATGAACAGGACCCCGTGGAGGGCTGGATGAACAATAGATGGTGGAGGGGTGGATGAACAGTAGCTCGTGCAGGGGTGGTTGAACAGTAGCCGATGGAGTAGCGCGCGGTGGAGGCTGGAATAGGAGCCCGTGGAGGCTGGAGGAGGTCAACGGTGGATGAACAGTAGCTCGTGGAAGCTGGAGGAGGTCGACGATGGAGATGAACAATATCCCGTGGAGTCCCGTTTTGCGGTACTCCACACCCTCCCGGCGAACAGACCCCGTTTGACCGTGGCGCCCAACACAAGTCCGTTTAAATGCATTTTGCGGTAAGCCACACCCCTCCCGATCAACAGGACCCCATTTCGGACGTAGGAGGTCCGTTTCCTCCATTTTGCGGTACGCCAGACCCCTCTCGATGAACAGGATCCCGTTTCGAACGTGGCCGGTCGAACACAATGCCGTTTCCTCCGTTCTGCGGTACGCCAGGCATCGTTTCCATCGCCTGTTTCGTCCAAGCCCTCCCGATGAACACGACGATGCATTCCATTCCGACCCAGCCGGTTGACTCCCCATGAACGCGACGATGACGCTGTTTCTCCGTTCCGACCCAGCCATGTACACGAGCCCTGGCTGTACGTATGCGTGAGTAGGCGTTCGAGACCCTGCCTCAGATATACGTGACGTGGGTCAGATTTATTTCTTGCACTCGCGGCGGCAGACGTGCGTGTACATGCTACGTGCGCGCCTCTACTATGACACGTGTGCGCCTCGACATCCACCAGTATGTATGTACATGTTCGTGACCAGAATGACAACACTACGTACGCTTCGACCAGGTGGGTCCCGATTGTTTGGCACTTCCTTGCATGCGAAGATGTAGCTGGTGGGTCCCAGCAGTCAGGGGGGCGAATTGTTTTTTTTGCCCGGATGCACTTCCTTGTGTGCGAAGATGTAGCTGGCGGGTCCCAGCAGTCAGGGGGAAACGTTTTTTCACAAAATACAGTGGCCCATATGGTGGGTCCCTGCTATCAGGTCGAGGTATCATTATTTTCCGTGTAATAAGGAGGCACTTCCTTGCTGCGGCCATGGACCCAGCTGTCAGCCTCTCCACGTACAGTCCACGTTCGATGGAAGTCGTTCCTTGACCACGCTGACCACACCGTGCCAAGAGCACCACGGCGGTGGATGATGGCGAGGCCTAGGAAGGGGATGATGCGGAGCTGGAGAAGACGCGACAGTGGATGCCCACGCGGAGAGGAGTACGAGGGTTCACTGGTTCGGCTGCGCTGTGAGGCTTTCGTCGCCGCAGAATAACAAGGGGGTGTGGGTGAGTAGAGGGATGGCCTGGCCAGTGGTGGGAGTAGTATGGTGGCGGTGAGGCCTCCGCGGTAGCACAGTCGGCCACGGGAGGTAGGAGCAGGCGGCACGACCGGCGCTGCTTTGGGCGGCTGGAGCAAGAAGACCAGAGGTTGAAGAAGCACTATGGCCATTGGATGGACATCATACGGTCAATGGAGTATTGACTAAGTTGACAAAGCCCTCCGTCCCCGTCAACTTAGTAGGCCCACAAGTCAGCCACCCACTATGGTGGGTCCCAGCTAGCTGGGGGTATTCATTTTTTGTGCGTAATAAGGAGACACTTCCTTGCGTGCGAAGATATAGCTGGTGGGTCCGACCTGTCAGCGGGGGGAACGTTTTTTTCGCGAAATACAGAGGCCCTTCCGGTGGGTCCCTGATGTCAGCTGGAGGAATCATTATTTTGCACGTAATAAGGAGGCATTTCCTTGTGTGCGGCCGTGGACCCAGCTGTCAACCTCTCCACGTACAGTCCATGTCCGATGGAAGTCGTTCCATGACCACATTGACCACGCCGCGCCGAGAGCACTAGGGCGGTGGACGACGGCGAGGCCTAGGAAGGGGACGACGCAGAGCCAGGGAAGACGCGACAGTGGATGCCCACGCGGAGAGGAGTACGAGGGTTTAGTGGTTCGGTTGTGGTGTGAGACTGCTGTCACCGCAGAATAATGGGGGGTGTGGGCGAGTAGAGGGATGGCCTGGCTAGCGTGGGAGTAGTAGGGGGCGGTGAGGCCTCCGCGGCATCATAGCCGGCCACGGGAGGCAGGAGCATGCGGCACGGCTGGTGCTGCTTCGGGCAGCTGGAGCAAGAAGACCAGAGGTTGAAGAAGGACTACGGCCATTGGATGGACATCGTACGGTCACTGGAGCTAGAATTGTTCATATTGCCTAAGTTGACAAAGCCCTCCGTCCCCGTCAACTTAGTAGGCCCACAAGTCAGCCTCCCAGCAAGGTGGGTCCCAGCTAGCAGGGGGAGTATTCATTTTTTTTTGTGTGTAATAAGGAGGCACTTCTGGTGGGTCCGAGCTGACAGCGGGTGGAATGTTTTTTTGTGAATTACGGTGGCCTGTTCAGTGGGTCCCAGCAGTCAAGGCCTCACTGCCATCGCTGCAGAATAACAGGGGGAGTGGGTGAGTGGAGGGATGGCCTGGCCAGCGGTGGGAGTAGTATGGGGGGCGGTGATGTTGGGGAACGTAGTAATTTCAAAATTTTTCCTACGCACACGCAAGATCATGGTGATGTATAGCAACGAGAGGGGAGAGTGTTGTCTACATACCCTTGTAGACCCGAAGCGGAAGCGATCACAACGTAGAGGAAGTAGTCGTACGTTCTCCTCGCGATCCGACCGATCCCGGCGCCGTTACTCGACGCCCCGAGTTCTTGACACACGACAGCTCGATGACGTCCCTCAGACTCGATCCAGCCGAGTGTCGAGGAGAGTTCCACAAGACGACGGCGTGGTGACGATCTTGATGTTTCACCGGCGCAGGGCTTCGCCTAAGCTTCGCGACGGTATAACCGAGGTGGAATATGGTGGAGGGGGGCACCGCACACGGCTAAGGAACGATCTCACGATCAACTTGTGTGTCCCAAGGTGCCCCCCTGCCCCCGTATATAAAGGAGCCAGGGGGGAGGGGGCGCCGGCCAAGAGAGGGAGGCGCAGGAGGAGTCCTACTCCTTCCGGGAGTAGGACTCCCCTCCAATCCTATTCCAATTAGGATTCCCCGGAGGGGGAAAAGAGGAGGAGGGGGCCGGCCACCTCTCCTAGTCCTAATAGGACTAGGGAAGGGGAGGCGCAGCCCATCTAGGGCAGCCCCTTCTCTTTTCCACTAAGGCCCACTATGGCCCATTTACCTCCCGGGGGGTTCCGGTAACCTCCCGGTACTCCGGTAATTTCCCGTTTTCGCCCGGAACCATTCCGAACTCCAAACATAGGCTTCCAATATATCAATCTTTATGTCTCGACCATTCCGAGACTCCTCGTCATGTCCGTGATCACATCCGGGACTCCGAACTCCTTCGGTACATCAAAATACATAAACTCATAATAACTGTCATCGTAACCTTAAGCGTGCGGACCCTACGGTTCGAGAACAATGTAGACATGACCTAGAACTATTCACGGTCAATAACCAACAGCGGACCTGGATGCCCATATTGGTTCCTACATATTCTACGAAGATCTTTGTCGGTCAGACCGCATAACAACATACGTTGTTCCTTTGTCATCGGTATGTTACTTGCCCGAGATTCGATCGTCGGTATCCAATACCTAGTTCAATCTCGTTATCGCAAGTCTCTTTACTCGTTCAGTAATACATCATTTTACAACTAACTCATTAGTTGTAGTGCTTGCAAGGCTTAAGTGATGTGCATTACCGAGAGGGCCGAGAGATACCTCTCCGACAATCAAGTGACAAAACCTAATCTCAAATACGCCAACCCAACATCCGCCTTTGGAGACACTGTAGTACTCCTTTATAATCACCCGATTACGTTGTGACGTTTGGTAGTACCAAAGTGTTCCTCCGTAAACGGAGTTGCATAATCTCATAGTTATAGGAACATGTATAAGTCATGGATAAAAGCAGAGCAACATACTAAACGATCGTGTGCTAAGCTAATGGAATGGGTCATGTCAATCGATCATTCAACTAATGATGTGACCTTGTTAATCAAATAACAACCCTTTGTTCATGGTTAGGAAACATAACCATCTTTGATTAACGAGCTAGTCTAGTAGAGGCATACTAGTGACACTGCTTGTCTATGTATTCACACATGTATTATGTTTCCGGTTAATACAATTCTAGCATGAATAATAAACATTTATCATGATATAAGGAAATAAATAATAACTTTATTATTGCCTCTAGGGCATATTTCCTTGATCTCCCACTTGCACTAGAGTCAATAATCTAGATCACATCACAATGTGATTAACATCGATAGTTCACATCATCATGCGATTAACACCTATAGTTCACATCGCTATGTGACCAACACCCAAAGGGTTTACTAGATTCAGTAATCTAGTTCACATCGCTATGTGATTAACACCCAAAGAGTACTAAGGTGTGATCATGTTTTGTTTGTGAGAGAGTCTTAGTCAACGGGTCTTTCACATTCAGATCCGTTATGTATTTTGCAATTTTTCTATGTTTACAATGCTCGCACGGCTACTCTAGCTAATTGCTCCCACTTTCAATATGTATCTAGATCGAGACTTAGAGTCATCGGATCGTGTCAAAACTTGCATCGACGTAACCCTTTACTTACCTAACCTTTGTCACTTCCATAATCGAGAAACATATCCTTATTCCACTAAGGATAATTTTGACCGTTTGTCAAAGGATCTACTCCTAGATCACTATTGTACTCCTTGCTAAACTCGGTGCAGGGTATACAATAGATCTGGTACACAAAGCATGGCATACTTTATAGAAACTATGGCCAAGGCATAGTGAATGACTTTCATTCTCTTTCTATCTTCTGCTGTGGTCGGGTTTTGAGTCTTACTCAATTTCACACCTTGTAACACGTGCAAGAACTCTTTCTTTGATCTGTTTCATTTTGAACTACTTCAAAATTTTGTCAAGGTATGTACTCATTGAAAAAACTTATCAAGCATCTTGATCTATCTCTATAGATCTTGATGCTCAATATGTAAGTAGCTTTACCGAGGTCTTTCTTTGAAAACTCTTGTTCAAGTATCCCTTTATGCTATCCAGAAATTTTATATCATTTCCGATCAGCAATATGTCATCCACATATAATATCAGAAATGCTACAGAGCTCCCACTCACTTTCTTGTAAATACAGGCTTCTCCAAAAGTCTGTACAAACCCAAATGCTTTGATCACACTATCAAAGCGTTTATTCCAACTCCGAGATGCTTGCACCAGTCCATATATGGATCGCTGGAGCTTGCACACTTTGTTAGCTCCCTTTGGATCGATAAAACCTTCTGGTTGCATCATATACAACTCTTCTTCCAGAAATCCATTCAGGAATGCAGTCTTTACATCCATTTGCCAAATTTCATAAATTGTGGCAATTGCTAACATGATTCGGACAGACTTAAGCATCGCTACAGTTGAGAAAATCTCATTGTAGTCAACACCTTGAACTTGTCAAAACCTTTTTGCGACAAGTCGAGCTTTGTAGATAGTAACACTACTATCGGCGTCCGCCTTCCTCTTGAAGATCCATTTATTTTCTATGGTTTGCCGATCATCGGGCAAATCCATCAAAGTCCATACTTTGTTCTCATCCATGGATCATATCTCGATTTCATGGCCTCAAACCATTCTGCGGAATCTGGGCTCATCATCGCTTCCTCATAGTTCGTAGGTTCATCATGTTCTAGTTACATGACTTCCGAACAGGATTACCGCACCACACCGGTGCGGATCTTACTCTGGTTTACCTACGAGATTCGGTAGTAACTTGATCGAAGTTACATGATCATCATCATTAGCTTCCTCACTAATTGGTGTAGTAGTCACAGAACAGATTTACGTGATGAACTACTTTCCAATAAGGAGAAGGTACAATTACCTCATCAAGTTCTACTTTCCTCCCACTCACTTCTTTCGAGAGAAACTCCTTTCTAGAAAGGATCCATTCTTAGCAACAAATGTCTTGCCTTCGGATCTGTGATAGAAGGTGTACCCAACAATTTCCTTTGGGTATTCTATGAAGACGCACTTCTCCGATTTGGGTTTGAGCTTATCAGATGAAACTTTTCACATAAGCATCGCAGCCCCAAACTTTAAGAAACGACAACTTTGGTTTCTTGCTAAACCACAGTTCATATAGTGTCGCCTCAACGGATTTAGATGGTGCCCTATTTAACGTGAATGCAGCTGTCTCTAATGCATGATCCCAAAACGATATTGGTAAATCAGGAAGAAACATCATAGATTGTACTATATCCAATAAAGTACGGTTATGACGCTCGGACACACCATTATGATGTGGTGTTCCGGTGGCATGAATTTGTGAAACTATTCCACATTGTTTTAATTGAAGACCAAACTCAGAACTCAAATATTTGTCTCGCGATCGATCGTAGAAATCTTATTTTCTTGTCACGATGATTTTTCCACTTCACTCTGAAATTCTTTGAACCTTTCAACTATTTCAGACTTATGTTTCATCAAGTAGATATACCCATATCTGCTCAAATCATCTTGTGAAGGTCGAAAATAACGATACTTGCCACGAGCATCAACACTCATTGGATCGCATACATCGGTATGTATTATTTCCAATAAGTCAAGAGCTTGTTCCATTGTTCCGAGAACGGAGTTTTAGTCATCTTGCCCAAAAGGCACGGTTCGCAAGCATCAAGTGATTCATAATCAAGTGATTCCAAAATCCCATCAGCATGGAGTTTCTTCATGCGCTTTACACCAATATGACCTAAACGGCGGTGCCACAAATAAGTTGCACTATCATTATTAACTTTGCATCTTTTGGTTTCAATATTATGAATATGTGTATCACTACGATCGAGATCCAATGAACCATTTTCATTGGGTGTGTAACCATATAAGGTTTTATTCATGTAAATGAATAACAGTTTTATTCTCTTACTTAAATGAATAATCAGATTGCAATAAACATGATCAAATCATATTCATGCTCAACGCAAACACCAAATAACATTTATTTAGGTTCAACACCAATCCCGAAAGTATAGGGAGTGTGCGATGATGATCATATCAATCTTGAAACTACTTTCAACACACATCGTCACTTCACCTTAACTAGTTTCGCTTATTCGCAACTCCCGCTTGAAGTTACTACTCTTAGCAACCGAACCAGTACCAAATACCGAGGGTTGCTATAAACACTAGTAAAGTACACATCAAACACCTGTATATCAAATATACCCTTTTCACTTTGCCATCCTTCTTATCCACCAAATATTTAGGGCAGTTCCGCTTCCAGTGACCATTTCCTTTGCAGTGTAAGCACTCGGTTTGTGCTTTGGTTCAGCTTTGGGCTTCTTCGTGGGAGTGACAACTTGCTTGTCAATCTACTTGAAGTTACCCTTTCTTTCCCTTTGCCCTTTTTCTTGAAACTAGTGATCTTGTCAACCATCAACACTTGATGCTCTTTCTTGATTTCTACCTTCGTCGATTTCAACATCACGAAGAGCTCGGGAATCATTTTCGTCATCCCTTGCATAATATAGTTCATCACGAAGTTCTACTAACTTGGTGATGGTGACTAAAGAATTCTGTCAATCACTATCTTATCTGGAAGATTAACTCCCACTTGATTCAAGCGATTGATGTACCTGCATAATCTGAGCACATGCTCACTAGTTGAGCGATTCTCCTCCATCTTTTAGCTATAGAACTTGTTGGAGACTTCATATCTCTCAACTCGGTATTTGCTTGAAATATTAACTTCAATTCTGGAACATCTCATATGGTCCATAATGTTCAAAACATCTTTGAAGTCCCGATTCTAAGCTGTTAAGCATGGTGCACTTAAACTATCTAGTAGTCATCATATTGAGCTAGCCAAACGCTCATAACGTTTGCATCCGCTCTCCCGCAATAGGTCCGTCACCTAGCGGTGCATTAAGGACATAATTCTTACGTGCAGCAATGAGGATAAACCTCCGATCACGGATCGAATCCGCATCGTTGCTACTAACATTTTTCAACACAATTTTCTAGGAACATATCAAAACAAACATATGAAAGCAACAACGCGAGCTATTGATCTACAACATAATTTGCAAAATACTACCAGGACTAAGTTCATGATAAATTTAAGTTCAATTAATCATATTACTTAAGAACTCCCACTTAGACAGACATCTCTCTAGTCATCTAAGTGATCACGCCGATCCAAATCAACTAAACCATAACCGATCATCACGTGAGATGGAGTAGTTTTCAATGGTGAACATCTTATGTTGATCATATCTACTATATGATTCACGCCGACCTTTCGGTCTCCGTGTTCCGAGGCCATATCTGCATATGCTAGGCTCGTCAAGTATAACCCGAGTATTCTGCGTGTGCAAAACTGGCTTGCACCCGTTGTAGATGGACGTAGAGCTTATCACACCCGATCATCACGTGGTGTCTGGGCACGACGAACTTTGGCAACGGTGCATACTCGGGAGAACACTTCTTGATAATTTAGTGAGAGATCATCTTATAATGCTACCGTCAATCAAAGCAAGATAAGATGCATAAAAGGATAAACATCACATGCAAATCAATATAAGTGATATGATATGGTCATCATCATCTTGTGCTTCATGATCTCCATCTTGCGGCACCACCATGATCACCATCGCCACCGCGCGCGACACCTTGATCTCCATCGTAGCATCGTTGTCGCCTCGCCAAACTTATGCTTCTACGACTATCGCTACCGCTTAGTGATAAAGTAAAGCATTACTGTAGCGATTGCATTGCATACAATAAAGCGACAACCATATGGCTCCAGCCGATTGTCGATAACCGGTTACAAAACATGATCATCTCATACAATAAAATATAGCATCACGCCTTGACCATATCACATCACAACATGCCCTGCAAAAACAAGTTAGACGCGTCCTCTACTTTGTTGTTGCAAATTTTACGTGGCTGCTACGGGCTTAAGCAAGAACCAGTCTCACCCACGCATCAAAACCACAACGATACTTCGTCAAATAGACTCCGTTTAACCTTCTCAAGGACCGGGCGTAGCCACACTCAGTTCAACTAAAGTGAGAGAGACAGCACCCACGGTCACCTTTAAGCAACGAGTGCTCGTGGCGGTGAAACCAGTCTCGCGTAAGCGCACGGCGTAATGTCGGTCCGGGCGCTTCATCTCACAATACCGCTGAACCAAAGTATGACATGCTGGTAGGTAGTATGACTTGTATCGCCCACAACTCACTTGTGTTCTACTCGTGCAAAACATCAAACCATAAAAACCTAGGCTCGGATGCCTTTGTTGGGGAACGAGTAATTTCAAAATTTTTCCCACGCACACGCAAGATCATGGTGATGTATAGCAACGAGAGGGGAGAGTGTTGTCTACATACCCTTGTAGACCCGGCGAAGCGATCACAACGTAGAGGAAGTAGTCGACGTTCTCCTCGCGATCCGACCGATCCCGGCGCCGTTACTCGACGCCCGAGTTCTTGACACACGACAGCTCGATGACGTCCCTCGACTCCGATCCAGCCGAGTGTCGAGGAGAGTTCCACAAGACGACGTGCAGGACGATCTTGATGTTTCACGGCGCAGGCTTCGCCTAAGCTTCATGACAGTATAACCGAGGTGGAATATGGTGGAGGGGGCACGCGACACGGCTAAGGAACGATCTCACGATCAACTTGTGTGTCCCAGGTGCCCCCTGCCCCAGATATAAAGGAGCCAGGGGGGGGGCGCCGCCAAGAGAGGGAGGCGCAGGAGGAGTCCTACTCCTTCCGGAGTAGGACTCCCTCCAATCCTATTCCAATTAGGATTCCCTGAGGGGGAAAGAAGAGGAGGGGGGGCCACCTCTCCTAGTCCTAATAGGACTAGGGGAAGGGGAGGCGCAGCCCATCTAGGGCAGCCCTTCTCTTTTCCACTAAGGCCCACTATGGCCCATTTACCTCCCGGGGTTCCGTAACCTCCGGTACTCTGCATTTCCGTGTTCGCCGGAACCATTCGAACTCCAAACATAGGCTTCCAATATATCAATCTTTATGTCTCGACCATTCCGAGACTCCTCGTCATGTCCGTGATCACATCCGGACTCGAACTCCTTCGTACATCAAAATACATAAACTCATAATAACTGTCATCGTAACCTTAAGCGTGCGGACCCTACGGTTCGAGAACAATGTAGACATGACCTAGAACTATTCACGGTCAATAACCAACAGCGGGACCTGGATGCCCATATTGGTTCCTACATATTCTACGAAGATCTTTGTCGGTCAGACCGCATAACAACATACGTTGTTCCCTTTGTCATCGGTATGTTACTTGCCCGAGATTCGATCGTCGGTATCCAATACCTAGTTCAATCTCGTTACCGGCAAGTCTCTTTACTCGTTCCGTAATACATCATTTTACAACTAACTCATTAGTTGTAGTGCTTGCAAGGCTTAAGTGATGTGCATTACCGAGAGGGCCCGAGATACCTCTCCGACAATCAAGTGACAAAACCTAATCTCGAATACGCCAACCCAACATCCGCCTTTGGAGACACTGTAGTACTCCTTTATAATCACCCGATTCACGTTGTGACGTTTGGTAGTACCCAAAGTGTTCCTCCGTAAACGGAGTTGCATAATCTCATAGTTATAGGAACATGTATAAGTCATGGATAAAAGCAGTAGCAACATACTAAACGATCGTGTGCTAAGCTAATGGAATGGGTCATGTCAATCGATCATTCAACTAATGATGTGACCTTGTTAATCAAATAACAACCCTTTGTTCATGGTTAGGAAACATAACCATCTTTGATTAACGAGCTAGTCTAGTAGAGGCATACTAGTGACACTCTGTTTGTCTATGTATTCACACATGTATTATGTTTCCGGTTAATACAATTCTAGCATGAATAATAAACATTTATCATGATATAAGGAAATAAATAATAACTTTATTATTGCCTCTAGGGCATATTTCCTTCAGGTGAGGCCTCCGCGGCAGCACAGTCGGCCACGAGAGGCAGGAGCGTGCGGCACGACCGGCGCTGCTTTGGGCGGCTGGAGCAAGAAGACCAGAGGTTGAAGAAGCACTACGGCCATTGGATGGACGTCGTACGGTCACTGGAGCTAGAATCGTTCATATATTGACTAAGTTGACAAAGCCCTCCGTCCCCGTCAACTTAGTAGGCCCAAAAGTCAGCCTCCCACTATGGTTGGTCCCAGCTGGCAGGGGGTATTCATTTTTTTGTGCGCAATAAGAAGGCACTTCCTTGCATGCGAATATATAGTTGGTGGGTCCAACCTATCATCGGAGGGAACTTTTTTTCACGAAATACAGAGGCCCTTCTGGTGGGTCCCAGATGTTAGGTGGAGGAATCATTATTTTGCCCGTAATAAGGAGGCATTTCCTTGTGTGCGGCCGTGGACCCAGCTGTCAGCCTCTCCACGTACAGTCCACTTCCGATGGATGTCGTTCGTTGACCAAGTTGACCACGCCGCGCCGAGAGCACCAGGGCGGTGGACGACGGCGAGGCCTACGAAGGGAACGACACGGAGCCGGGGAAGACACAACAGTGGCTGCCCACGCTGTGGAGAGTACAAGGGTTGACTGGTTCGGCTGCCGTCGCCGGAAAATAACAGGAGGTGTGGGTGAGTAGAGGGATAGACAGGCCAAGGATGCGAGTATGATGGGGCCGCGATGCCTGCCCGGCAGAACAGTTGGCCATGGGAGGCGGGAGCAGGCTGTTCCGACGGTGCTGGTTTAGGCGGCTGGGGCAGGAAGATCAGAGACTGAAGAAGCACGATTGCGGTTAGATTGACATCTAACGGTCTAACGTTGGTAGAGTCGATTGTTGACTAAGTTTCTTTTTTGAGAAACCTTGTGTACGCATGAACTTAGTAGGCCCACAAGTCAGCCTCCAAATCTATGGCAGACAACATAATGCCCATTTGCTATTTTTTATATTTTGCAGCCCATTTGCTAATTCTTATGTAACTTATTACAGCCCATTTTCTGCCCAGGACGACGGTCAAAAATTTCAACCTTATTTTGCATATTTTGGTGGAGTCCGAACTGTTGTAATCCCGAAATGATAAACATTTTTTTAAGAACTTATTGATTTGCCAAAAAAATCGTTTTGTTTTTGTAAGCAAATAAGACGTGGGACAATTGCGTTGGTTTAAGGGAAAACCAGTGGTAAAAAAATCAGCGCTGGGTGGGAAAAACAACAAAATAAAGGATGTAAATATGAAAAGGGAATTTTATGTGTTTTAAATATAGTGATACGTGTATCTGAACTAGTAAAACTATAGGTAGAGATTAGAAAACGGATGTAGGACATGCGTTTCAAGAGGAAAATAGAACTGGGCTGTGTGTTTGATTCAGTAAAAAAACTGCCTGCGGATGTTGTAAGACAAAATATAACTAACGTTGGAGGGCCAGAGGCTAGTAGATACTTGCTGGATCTTTGTGCCCCGTTGTCGTCATGGGCTGGGCCTGTTAAAGACAAAACCAAACCTGGGCAGTCTACATCCCAGTTGAAACTTGCTCGACCTGAAAAAACAATATACGTGCTCAATAAACGAGAGAATTCTGCAAGTACAGACTGATAACTGGGATGCAGCACGGGTATTGTTTTTTCATCGTGACAATAAGTGCATGCATTTGTTTCAAAAAAAATTGGAGAACTGGGAATTCAAACGGCAGGTGCTTATGCTACCCATCAAATAAAAATCAGGTGCGTGAAAATTCGTTTCGAAACAAATGATTTAGCTTTATATCCACGTCGACCGTCAGCATGATGGTTGGAAGCAAATGCAAGTTCATACCAAAAGATCGTTAACAACAATACCAACTTGCGGACGATAAGGCAGTACAACTACCAATACCATACTAACCTATAATCTTTTGACTCCTGGCCCTAGTGTTCGTCTGGTACAAAATCTTGCAGAGGACCAGCTCCCGCTCCTTCTCTTGCTCCAGGTCCCCGAGGTGGTACTGGTGCATCACCCAATTGGTCCTCTGCTGGTCGAAGTTCTTCTTGGTGTGCAGCACCAAAACCTTTTTGCTGCCCGTCTGCCGACCGTTGACCATCACCGGCAAGGTATTGCCGGTCTTGTGCCACATCGCGTGCATGCCGCACTCCGACTGTATCTTGCGACACGTCAACGTGCCCCTTTTGAACACCCTGGAATTGTGCTGGAAGAAATGCTTCCTTAGGCCACTCAGTGTGATACCTACAGTATTGTCGAATACAGGTTTTAGTGTACGTAGTTGGCATTTTCATAACATCTTTGGCATGTTGCAGTCACTTGTTTCACTTTTTATTAACTGTCAAATTGTAATTGCTTCACCAGCTCTGCGTCTAAACAGAAAAATAGAGCTATAAACAAGGGAATATGTTTGTGCAAGTAGATGGTCGATCGGTGTCTTACCTGGAAGTTTCTCAGGTTGGGTGTAGCATATGCCGTGCTCGCTGTCGATGGTTGGTATGAACAAATCAATGAGAGGGTGAGATCTCGCGCTGTTAGCACTCACTTTGGCCTCAAGGTGCTCGATCAGCTCCTAATCCGTGGGATCGAACTTGACGCCAGCCGGCAACACCGGCCAATCCTTCTTTGACTTGCATCGGTAATTCTAGTTATATGGTACTCAATGTATGATCAACCGACTGTTTTAAGTGAATGATGAAAGATTTCAATAGATAGGTGGTACTCCAAATCTAAAGTCCAGAATACCCGAACACGCCTCCGGGATTCTTATGTCACCTCACGCGCAGCATGTTGCCACGTCAATTCAATGTGTGGGCATGATGAGTATTTTTTTTTGAAACTGGACATGATGAATAATTTGACCGACGTATACTAGTACTGCTACTGTACTACTTACTAGTCGTATTTAGTGTCACAATTTATACATAGGTTTAACTAACAAGTACGCACTTTATACATATATGGCTTCTGCACATCATCTCCATCATCATTATCAGTGCATCCTACACATGTGAGTTAGGATGCACTTGATCCTAGGAAGGTATCTATCCTTCAAACCAGAGGAGTGCTTCAAACTAACAACAGTACATAATATCCAAAAAAAGAGGGTCATGCTATAGCAGCAGAATACATGGCTCAGTCTAGATATCAGCACGAATCAAGTTGTGCATATTTGCTGTTGGCATGAACCACATCGCCGCATGTCGGGTTTGCAAAAGCCATCCATCGCATGGAAGCTTGATGTCTTTCACACACTGAAGATTATCTGGCAACAAGCTGTGTCGACGAATCTCTGGATATGGTGATTCATGAAACCCATGGTATGCTGTGTAAACACAGTCCCCCCTGCCGAATGGAAGTTGCATAGCACGGTAATCATCGCCGGTGATATGATCGATGGTTGGTTGGATGATCGGATAATTGAGACCGAGGCACAAGGAGTGGTTGCCGAGGATGTAAACCCGCCTCCAGATGAATATGCCTGGCCCAACGGAGCTGGGATCTTTCTCGAACACGAAGCAGCCATAGCCATCAATGTCACAAACTCCCCACGCATTGTACTACATGTGGTTTGATGTAATGGTTTGGTCAATTTGGTACGTGCGAATGAGCATCAAATGACCACCGTCAGCTGAACGACTGATAAACCACCACCCATCGGCTGGTATGATTCCAGGTCCTGGAATCATGAAGGCCAGTGCATTTGCGTCTGCTTCAACAATTCAAATTGGAGACCAAAAGCACAAAAATAAACAATCATGTTCAGAGTATGTGTGGAATTAGGATTATTATAACAGTGACACATATCATAGATAGAGAATTGCAATGCCGTGTCATAATCATACCCCAAGTTAAAAAAATAATTCAAAGGCTTTCATATTCTAGGAATATGTCATGGTTCAAACATCATGTAACAATGAGAGGAAAACAGTTATGATAGAGCCTACTCGTATTCTACCATAGCACTTACTACTAATGTTCTCATATCAACTCTAAGCAATAACATGTGTTGTTATAAAAATCTTGGAAATGAGAGTAACATATAGCAATCATGACGTTATACTCATAATATGTATTCTAACAATCATTAGAAGCCAATTGTTCTCATATCAACTCTAACAATAACATGTGTGGTCATAAAAATCTAGGAAATGAGAGGAACATATACTCCCTCCATCCCAAAATAACTGCCTTAAGCTTAGTACAACTTTGTACTAGAGCTAGTACAAATTTGAGACACTTATTTTGGTACGGAGGGAGTAGAAATGATGTGGTTATAGACATACTATCTATTATAAATTTGTAACAATGAACAGGCAGTCGTATCCATAAGGTAAAGATGAGATGATATAGAACAATTACACAACAATAGATTCCACCAGTATAGGCAGCCAATCTGGGCGTCGACAGCGTAAACGATGCCATCGTGCACTATAGCATCAGACAGAAATGTTGCCTCAACAGGATTGATGATGAGCCATAACCATGTATGGCGACCAGATTCTAGATAGACTAATCCCATGTTGAACAAGGCAATGAGCTTGTAATCCATGTAGTCTTCTGATGGTGTGGGCACTTCGTAGATTACAACTTTCAACAAACAGAGGTCGAGCCAAAAGCTTGACGCGTCTCGTGTGTAGTAGGCAGGAGTGTCCGGCGGGCCACGAGGCTCGATGGTGGCGGTATCCAACGATGCAAGGGTGATCTCTCGCTGGGTGTAGATATCCACGAGATGCCACGGACTACCGGATTGGTGGATGAGGACGATCCAGTTGGCCTTCATGCCCGCCCAGTAGTGGCTGCGCATGAAGGACAGGTGGACGGGTAGTGGTAGCATGTCGAGGGACACCACGACAACCTCCGTAGGATCGTCAAGTCGGTGTCTGGGCCACCGGCGAGGATCGAGCATCAGCAAGCAGGGTGTCTTGAAAAGAGCCAGCCGGTTGAAGACGAGTAGACGGTACAAAGACACCGAGCATGCAGCCAGACGGACGGTGCTGAGTAGGTCCATACGATTACAGATCTGCTCCAAGAGAACATCGGGGAGGGAATTCCAATTGCGGCTCTGCGTGTTAGTCGGTTCTGCCATTGGGGTTTTCGGTGCCTGCGAGCCAGCGGGGAAGTGGATTCGGGCAGGCAAGCGAAGAAGCTTCTCCTCGTGTGGTCGTGTGGCCGAGCAGTGAGCGGGGGGGGGGGGTATGGTACGCGCGAGCTACCTAGGAAGATGGTGCGGGTGGGCGAGCAGTGAGCGGGGGTAAATGGTGTGCGGCCGACGATGGGGAAGAGAGGAGGAAGAAGAAGAGAGGAGGAAGAAGAAGAGATGAGGAAGAAGAGTGGAAGACGGGGAATAAAGTGCATTAAATCTCAGTTCTACTAGTACTACTATAGGATATACCGTCCTTCGGAGTGTAAATAGTTACACCGATGACATGTGGGTCTAACACAAGAGGGCCCATATGTCAGTTAATGGAGGACAGAGGTGCGTAGGTGTATTTGCGGAAGCGTGCTCTACTGGCAAACTTGATGGCAGTACTGGGTAAGGCTGATTTAGTAACACCAACACGGTGGTTCAGCTTATTAATTACGTGTCCCATCTGCTGCAACGTGTATTGTCACTTCACTGCAAAGACTAGTTGAATAGTTCTCTCTGACCGAGAAGGGGAATAATGGATCGCGTAGACTTCCTTCCTACAGTATCCCTATGCCTCTATGCTCACTTCACTCATTTTGCTACGTACCTAGTCACTTGTTGAAATCTGTAGAAAGACAAATACTCCGTATTTGGGAACAGAGGGAGGATTTTACTCAGTATTTGGGAACAGAGGGAGTATAACCATATGGAGGGAACAGAGGAAGCTTGAAATATGAACATGTCAATGGGAGGGAGTAAGCCCCATGCATGCATGCAACATGCAACACTCACACGTACACATGGACGCACGCAACACTCACGCACCCATGCGGCACACAGCACACAACGCAACACACACGCTCACGCTCAAGTGCTCAACCTACTCCCTACGTCCGTGAAAGACTGTACATTTAGAGATTTACACATTGACCAGGGCATAATTAACGCCCAAAAGTAGCAGACTTATGTGTGCATGCGACCATTTAGAGAAGAAGATTAAATGAAGGTTGTTGCATGCTGTAATTAAGGATAGACATGTAGCCTATACCTAGAGCACAAGTTGGTGCATTAGTCAATCAATATCGATTTAGATCAAAGGCTAAATGCATTGGAAGTGTAGATGTACATCATGTACTACACTCTTTGTTTTATAGCTGATGTACACTCTTTGTTAGAAGACCGAGGGAGTACACGTGCATGCACTCACATACACAGCCAGGGTGGTTCGAGCGCAAGGGTTGGACTCGTGTCACGCCTGCATAAAGTTTTGTTTAACTAATTTCTTTGCTCTGCCAACTGACAGGTGACAATTTAACCAGTCAACAAAGTGCCACGTCGACTATGTGTCCGGTCAGTAGGGTGCAATACGGCGCTCTACGATGAGCTACTGATCGTATAATCACCGCAAAACTATATATAGTGACCGTAAAGAGAGTATGGTTACATATGTTGACCGCCAGTGTATTTTTCTCATTTCAAATTAAGCCATATTAATCGGAAAGGACGCAGTATGGACTACTAGTACTAGTACTGCTTTGATGTGTCCCGTCAACTCGCCGAACGAGGAGAAGCTTGCTTACTACGCCTCTCCCTCGCCCATGCGTGCGGTGGTTCACAGGACGAAGAGAGGGTTTTGACTACAGCGCCCTCTCCCTCTCCCTCTCCCTCGCCCTCGCCCTCGCAGTGGACGTGCAGCAGTTCAATCGGTGTCAGATTGCCAGAAGCATATTGTACTGTAGTATCATCATTGTTGGACCTTCCGAAAAGGCGAAGGGCCAAGTGTAAGGTTCACACGAGTACGAACTGTTGAACCTCCCGAAGAGGCAAAGAGCCAAGCACAAGGTTTTATAGGAGTTGTCGTCCTAGTAGGGGTGTACTACAACTATAGCGAACGATGCTACTGTATGATGCCACCACGTCACGTATATCCAAAGCTGTGCCATCTTTTTTTCTCAAAGAGCGTGTTGGAGCCCGTGTAACAACCACACAAGTTGCACGTACACATAACACATTTACTAGTAATAAATTCTAAAGGACAAATGCGAGTATGCCTCACAAGTTCATCTCCAATTCATGTGATAAATTTGTGCACGAGTAGTCTACATATATTCACAGTGCTACCGTTCATAATTACCGTACTCCACTTACACGTTATAGATGGGCTACATGTCCTCCTCCAGGTTCTAGTCCCGGGTGTTCTTCATGGATGGCACGATCCATAGCGGTGGGCAACGGGAATCATTGTCACAACTTTCTAGTCCGGTTCCACACGATGGAGACTCATCCAAGCTGAAGCGGCATAAATTAGGGATAGCGTGTCCCATCATGTCATTCATCCAGTGGTGCGCACTGAAGACACAACCATGCTTCATGAACGGCAGGCCTTCCGTGTCGTACACAGAAGGTGGCATCCGCTTCACAATGGGGTAGCTGTCCCCGATGAAAAGCGAGTACTCTCTAAGAGTGTTCCTCGGCACCCACGTAGCATCACAGGGGTCGAACTCAGCGTCGTTCATCTGGTACATGCAGCATCTCAGATCTGGATACATGGTGACGTACATAGTCAAGGTCCATGCATAATAATGTTGAGCTCAAATATGGTGGTCAGTAATACTGTGCAGCAAATAGTACTACTCTGGTATAGAGGAAGTAAAATAACCGGCTTATTATATATAGCCGCTCTTGGCTACATGGATGAGATAGTAAGACATGGAAAAACAAAAATGGTGGCAGCTAGTGGGTTCAAGTCTTCAAGGGCCTAGCTAGCTATACGCGATCTTATTTTGATCGGGGGATGATTGGTCCCTACAATATAATGGAGTACCGTTAGGGATGCAAATGGTGGTTTGTGCATTCCGTTTGTAATCTCCCATACCGTAGGATGGCAACCAGATGAAACAAGTCCCCTGGCTTGTCACCGCAAAGATGCGACCTAGATGGCGCACGGCGTCTTCAAACGTGTAGGGGTACAAATCTGCCACCGCCAACATGCGCCAGCCTCTGCCATTACTGCCTCTTGCAATGATGGCAATCCTTATGTAGAACACCGCGATGAGATAGTAATCTTCGTAGCCACGTTGCTTTGTCGGCGGGTCCGCAATTGCTATCTTCTTAAATCTCATGTAGGCATCATCATACATATTCAAGCCCAGCCAGTCCGGAAGGCCGATCCCAATGGTGGAGAAGGGGTCTACCAGAACGGCTGCACTGCTGTGGATGTTGTGCAAAATGATGGTGGTATCCGGCCAGAGGTATGCAATCCAATCTTCGCTGGCACCGACCCAGACCTATATATAAGACGGTGGGCAGCGGAGAAATTACGGGATTTAAATGGAATAACTAAGTACTACATGATCAAACTCCATTACTGACCTGCTCATCGGACAAAATCCGACTACCTCTCAACGTCCGCAACTCTAGTGGAGTCAACGTGCAACCATGGCCAGGGAGCGGTGGACAGTTCGAAGGATTGTCCCATAGAAGAACCTTCTCCTCGAGGACGCATGGAAGACCAACAAGCATGGCCTTTTCCCAAGCCTGTTTAAGCACCGTCTTGAAAAAGTTGGTGTAGGAAGCACCGAGTCTTGCGGCGGTGAGGACGTCAGAGCGGCGTGCGATTTCTGCCAGAGGATCGTCGTCCAAGGTCTCCCAGCCCCGACGAGGAGGAGAACCGCCTGGCGAATCCATGGGAGCAGCGACGGACTACCTTCTCTTCGGGGGGAGGGGAACTGGCGAGAAGGAGATAAGAGCGTAGTAACCGCAGGGCCTCGTCCCTTCCAACTGTAGATCGTTCCTTAGCGAAGGGGTGAGGCTACTATTCACTACAAGTACTAGCATTATGGAATGTTATGGGATTGCATTATACTGTAAATAATAGCACTAGTAAGAAATTTTTGGCACTAGGTAGTAGTTTTTGGCGTGGATTAAGAAATTTTGGGTCTGTTTTTGCTATTTTTTGTACACGCCAACTAGTGTCAAAAAAACGTCTTACATTATGTCACGGAGGAGTACGTAGCAGTACTAGTACTACTTTTTCTCAACTAGTAGTGCGATGTACTGTGCTTCTAGTCTAGTCTAGTATAGTGCACCAGTTTTGAACTCTTGAATCTCAGGGCCAAGGAGCTACAATTGGAAGTGGAGGGTACTACTGTTCTCTAGAACCATCGTTGTACTATCAATGCAGGGAAAGTACACCTGCGTAGTGGCCTAGTGGGTACTCTTGGTGCTCTATTCAGCCGCTCCTCTCATGTAGCTGGCCTACTCAGCCGTTCCTCTCACGCACACACTAGCAGCATGTTTATCAGCGACGGTTACTATGGGGGCAGAAATTTGAGTTACTCCCTCCATTCCCTTATACAAGGCCACAAACTCATATTACAGGTACCAAGATAAAATTTAATGACTGCTTTGCAAGTCAACTTTTCTTTTCGTTAACCGGGATCATTAATACACCACAAGCATGCAACGAATGAATGGGAAGGAAGTAGCTAAGTGTCATTATGACTACATGCATGTAAGTATTTAAAAGTTGCTACTACAAGAAAACATCATTAATTTTTGCCTCGGTTAATGTTGGTGGCCTTGTATTGATGCAAAATGTATTTTTGATAGTGGCCTTGTATAAGGAATGGAGGGAGTATTTGATACAGTGAGACTAGGCTTTTCGCTTCCATTTGTGGAGGTGTAATGGATCTCGTCGAACTTTGTTAGTAGTTCCTTCTTTATGAATGAGATAAAGCAAAGCTTTTTCCTCCGTTTCAAAAAAACATGTCAAAAGGAATTTCTTTTATAGTAGAGCCGATAATGGAGTGAAGTCCATGCGTGCAATGCCACAAGCTACAGAGTAGTAGTAGAGCACTTTACGTATAGAGCCATATTGCACAGTTCCCAATGCCCCGCCAGGCTTTTCCGGCTCCTCAGGCTTAATTGGGAGGCACTAGTTTAAATTTAAATATGCTACTAGCTGATGAGGAAGCTGCAAGCGAGGTGCGGCTAGGGCGAGCACACAAGCCACAGGATGCTGGGAAGGAAAACCCGTTCACGTGGCTAGGCTATCCAGTGCACTCAGATTGTGGTGCCGCACGTCCGTTTGACTTCAAAACTCAAGCTACCCGTGTAAAATATTGGCTCGCAGAGAAGTTACTATTTAAAAAAAAGGCTGCCGTGCGTTCGGCCGGGATCGAACCCACAAAACGAGGTATACACTCCCGCGACCACTTGTAGTACTCGTTGGAGTACAACGCAACCTAAAATCGCCTTTTGTCGCTAGTAGTATGTACATTGTTCCTTTCAAGAAACCCCTAATAATGCAAGAAACCACTAAAATGCGAAGAAACTACTACCACTTGCATACGTGGCAGACTTAAGATAAGACTACCTTATCAACCATTGTACATGCTCTTACCATCCAGCCCTACCAAGAAACGACTACTCTACAAAGTGCCGTTATAGGCACGTTTCAACTCATGGCCCTGTTTGGATACATTTGTTGTCAATCTAACCCTGCCATCCAAACACCACTTTGGTTAGAGTTAGTTCAGGGTTAGAATCTAACGCTAACATCTAACAGGGCCCATGTCGCCCATTAAGTCAATGCCTTCTATTCGACCGGGTGTTATGACTTGTGTGACCTACATGTCAGTCTGCACAAAAATCCCCGAGTGACCTCCTACCTCCGGCCCGTCCACCTAGTCATCCTCGGCCATGGGATGCAGCTACCGCCACGCGAAGGCGAGTCAAAACCGCCCGGTGGTGCAGAGCCCATGTTGCGGCAGCCGGATGCCAGCTCCGTCCAACCGCTTGTGCGCAAGGTTTGCTAGCTAGATTAGCACGACAATGGCGGCTTGCTTTCAAGGCTAGCAGCGCTAAGGCCAGCCATCGGCTCGGCGAAGGGCAGTGGCGGCTTGCTCGCTCGTGAGTCATGCTCGGCCAGCTCGCCAACCGTGCGGAGGCAAGGCCAAGCGTCCGCCTGTCCGGTGAGCAGCGGCCAACTCGCTCATCACCGGTGCCACCGACGAACACGCATCAGTACTGTTTGAAGTAATGTTTAGGAAAAATAATGATTTAAGGGGGAATACAGGATAGAAGGTCAGATGTGGGTCCCTCATGTCAACGGTCAAACAAAATGTGTTGGTTTAAGCTGCCTCGTCAGCACGGACGTGTAGGCCAACCCTGTCATAAATGGGTTGAAACGAACCTAATCGGTAGGAGCACTAGGTAGTAGTTTTTGGCGTGGATTAATAACTTTTGGGTATGTTTTTGCTATTTTTTGTACAATAGATTCTTCCTAGGGCTGGTTGAAAGTTGTAGTTTTTTTGTTAAATACTCTACATATTGTAAGTAGGAGTGAAAGTTAAGCTTTGGAAGCCAATAAGCAAGGCTAGTTACATAGTGCATATGTGTACAGGATTGAAAGTAAATATCAACCATGAGTGACTAATATCTTGATGGAAAACTCGAAACTATGGAATACTAGGAAAAAATGCATGGTTGGAAATACTAGCAATGTTCATGTGCGTTGCAACGAATCATAATTAGAATAATACTTATTCACAAACTTGATACAAAACACTCTAATTTTGATATACATATGTCACTGGAGATATATTATGTTTCAGTTAGAATATATTCCTTGGGCTGTCTTGGTGAGGTCAGGGAGGGATGTGGTTGGTTTTAAGATACTAATTATGGGTTTTTCTGCAAATTGGTAGATAAGTGGGATGTTGGTGAGAAAAGGCAACAAACTTACCTCATAGTCGTTAGATGTAGATCTAATGGTTAGAAACGACGGATGACAGACACGCCATCATCACCAACTTAGTCTTCTGTAGGAGTACTAGCAAGATCTGTGCATTGCACAGAACATCAAGATGCATTTTTTTATAAAACACTTGTTGTGATTGACCCTTGCGGGAGTAATCCCATGTGTTAAAACGAATGATATCTCGAGAAATATGAGATAAGGTGAAGAGGAGTGGGGTGTGGTGGTGATTGGTGGTCGGACTGAACGGAGTCATGGGGATTGATGACGCGGCGGCGGCCACTGTGCCGCTTTGTTCGAGGCTTCCTTTCTTGATTGCTCAACAATGAGGTTTGTTGGAGATAAGGATGAACGAGGGAAGGCCTTGTCTGCAAATGTGGAAAGGGGTGCGGGCATCTTTTAGTTTAATTTCCATCTGTCAGATATAGATCAGTCGGTCTATATTGCAAGATGGCACACGTACCATCATCACCAACTCGGTTTTCTATAAGAGAAGAAATATAAGTATGGAGATACAAACGTATTACCGATACTTGCTTCCGTAAACTAGCATCTACATTCTATTCAACGCCTCGGCATGTGGGGCCTTAGCACAATGACTTCTCGACTGTGTAAAACAAAGATTTTCCCGTTGCCGATAAGGAGGGGGTGACGGCGGCGCACTTTTTGGCTTGCTCTAGTCCTAGTAGTCATACTAGGTGGTCTAAGCACGTGTAGATTTATTCTTTTTCACGTCGCGTGTTCGCCGTACTGCCGCGACTGTTGATGAATAGGCGGTAAGTTGTTCACGGGGAAACCCTTGTTGAGCGTGTTTGCAAGAGAGAGAGACAGTGTGTGTGTGTGATATGTTAGTGACTGAGGCAATGATAACAGATTGTTTATGTCTATGTGTGTGGAGGATAGAGAGAGACATGTCAATGGGGCTTTGTGTTGTGTAACATGGAGACACATATACATAATTATAGTGTGTGTGTGTGTGTGTGATACACATGCGGACATGGGGAGAGATGAGGATCCAGATAAATGGGTGTTTGTGCGTGTCTATGTGTGTTTGTGCATGCGTTTGTGTGTGAGAGGGAGTGTGATTATGTGGAGTAGAGGGACCACTAATGATGTAAACCTAGTATAAGGGAAGGGGGAATGGTGTGACATGTGTAGTAGTGGGATAGCATGGGTGCGGGCGGGGGGAGCAGACTATTTGGAAGAGACATCGAGTGTGTGTGTGGGAGAGGGGTGTGAGAGCGCGCGAGAGAGAGCTAGCGACAGAGAGAGAGAGATAGAGAGAGAGAGCTAGCGACAGAGAGAGAGAGATAGAGAGAGAGAGAGAGAGAGAGAGAGAGGGCGAGAGGGGGCGAGAGGGGTCATTTGTGTCTATAAATGGCGTATAGATAGGGAGACAATGTTGATCTTGTTCGAAATTGGCCTATGTACGGAGACGCAAGGGAAGCGAGTCATCGTGTGTGTGATAGGGACTTCATGAGAGATTTAGAATAGATGGTGTACAGAACAATGTGCGAAATCTAGAACGATGATACATTAGGGAGCTATGGAAAGAGTCACGACATATATGTATACAGGGAAGGAGCTGGGGCGGGTCCACATGTGGGAGAGATATAAAGAGGAGAGTGGTGCACAAGGAGACACACTGTGCTTGTTTGCAGTGGGGGGTGGTGTGTGAGGTGAGTGCGCGAGAACCACATAACTAGGGAGATAGATGTTTGGGGGCGACGTTTTGTGTGTATGGGAAATATACACTCTACATAGTGCATGTGCTTGGGAAAGAGAGATAGCGGGAGACCTAGAGAGCGAGCGAAGAGATGTGTGCATGCCCGAGAGACAAAGTGATATAGACCTATATTGGGGTCCGGACTTTAGAAGAGAGATCGGTGTTAATGTGCTCGTGTGTTGGTGTTTGGGGGAGAGAACGACTTCTCTATGTGTGTGTGGGGGGGGTGAGGGGGGGGGGGTTGGCTTTAGATAAAGAGTGAGGTGTCTATATTTGAGGGACTTTAGCATAATTGAGATATTGTGCACACATGGTTGATCAATTTGTTTCACAGTTTGGACTATGAGATAACGATACTTTTGAATATGCGTGATATACCTTGATGTACCAGAATTACAAACCTAAGATTGGAATTTTGGAATTCGACTCCATCATTAGCTTTTGTAATTTATTTAAATGAAGGTACATTTTTTAAGCCGGGATTTTGTGATTTCAAATTCATATAACAAACCTAGAGATATACACATACGGGCATGTTCAAACTTTATAATCATCCACTTTATTCATACACATACACATTTTGCTTTTGTCATCATATTTAGGATAAACACATTTGGAATTTCATTTGAATTGGACCGTATGATGGTATTTGCTTGTAGTAGCTCAATGATCCATATTTTAATTGAAAGGACAATCTAAGTTTCGAGTTGGAGACATTGATTTTCAAAACTTGCACCTTTTTGTGTGCAAAACAAACAAATTGTCGGCCATGATATCATAGTCGGCCATACAAGAGGAGAACACTTATAATTTTAGACGCCAAAAGCTTTCAAACTTCCCGATCACATCGAAATATCCCGCGCCCGAAAGTTTAGCCTTGCGATATTCCTGTTTTACCCCTACCACATGAACGGAAAAGGGCTGCTTTGGTAACTCCATTGTTTTCCCCTCTTTGCCCCCAACATTCTTCCCCAGAGCCCCTCCCCTTCCCCTCCCCGACCACGCCAACCATGGCAAGCCGCCGAATCTAGTCCTCCGCCGCAGCGGTGGACTTCACACCCCGCCGGATCTACCTTCCGCACCTTGAACCCCCAACTGCCAACTCACCACTTCACCGGAGCCGCTTCAGCGACTGGCTTGTCCACCGCTCCAGATCTCCTTGACCGCCATCATGGTCCACCGCACTGGATCTGCTTAACCGGTGCCCTCGTCCACCAAAGTGTAGGCCCTTCACTGACTGCCTCGTCCGCCCCTTCGCTGGCCCTTCATACAAGCCCTCGCCCGCCACAACAGATCCGCCTCACCAAAAGCACTGTACAACGTGCCCGCCGAAGCCTTCGTCCACTGCATCGGACCCGCTCCATGAACGCCATATTCAACTCCACCGGCCCTGCTTTACCGACTCCGCAACCTGATCAGGTTATTTCAATTTGTACTCCTTCGGTTTTTCTCTTTATCGTGCAACTGTTCACTTACCACAGATGAGCTTTCTTGTATGTCGACAGCGCCATAGAATCAGAAGTAACCGAGCCGCTTCAGCGACAGCGACAACTGGCCCAAACTCAACCGCAGCACGAGCACCATCGACGATCCTCAGCTATCAAGTATCACAATGATACCCATACGCCGCCGAGAATCAGGTACTATCATCCAACGGCCAGCGCCTACGCTCACTTTCCTAGCATAAGCACCGCACCTTTGAATTTCTTCAGGGCATCATTCAATTTTTCATGAGACGCGTTATTCTGCTTGCACCTGTAGGGCCATACTTCTGGCAGTGAACATGTTACATGTCCTAAATTACATACCAGTGCACATATAGTTAATATGCTTTAGTTTTGTCCTAAGTACTCCCTCCGTTCCAAAATAGATGACCCAACTTTGTACTAACTTTGTACTGAAGTTAGTACAAAGTTGAGTCGTCTATTTTGGAACAGAGGGAGTATTACTGTACTTACTAGATATCACTGCCCACTATTTTACTTCTTGAATGCTATATTTATGATAATGGTGTTGTTCTGATGCCACCTGTTGGTTCCATCAGACTGCTTAATGTTCTCTATGCTTAATTACACATCAGCAAACTAGCATGTGGTTCTGCTGCTTTTTGTTCGTTTTACCCTACATTTTCTGATGCTAGCTGTTACATCACTGCTCCGAGCCACTGTTCATTACTTGTTTGTGTGTTCTTGATCTTCCCAAGTTGCATGACTAACTTGATGCTTCTATTAATTCTGGATCTGCCAACCCCATCAAGCAAAATATTTGTTCTTTTGGGGCTGGCACCTCGAACAAGCATAAAAATAGAGGGAAGCAGATATATTGTCGTGTATGCACACACCCTTCTTTCTTTAGTTTAGATGAACCATTGATGATCAATTCGGACCAGTGCATGCTATTAAAATTAATTTTACCTAAATAGAGGGTGCAAAATAAACTACAACAACTAGATTTGCAACCACGGGATGCTGACGATATCTTCAAAGAACATTGCAACAGCAGCGTGGCTTCACAGCAACATATGGTAAGCCAGTGTGTTTTAGTACATGTGAAATGTAACGCGAGTGTGACGCTTTCTTGTCTTGTGCCCTCAACCTGTAATCCTACCGAATTACAAATAGTTCAGTTGTCTGCTTTGCTGTATTGATTGATCCGGATGCTTGTTTGTTGTTACGCTATACATGAGTTAGCCAATATGTCAGCAGTGCCTGCTGTACTATCGTAAAGAAATGCATGCCTATTTCATTTGAGTCCTTAACTTTTCCTCTCAACTTCATCACAAGACTATCTTCGTAGTTTATATGAGGCCACACTGTTAAGTAATTTCTCAGATTATTTCAACTGCTTAGATGCCTTGGCAACTTAAATATAGCGGTGTTACACTCCCTTTCAACTAGGGATGTCAACTAGGTCCCGTTTAATCCCGATTAAAGTCCACTAGTGGTATGATAGTTCAAAAGAGTTTTTGTTTTTTTGAGGAAAATGAACTAGGGAGCTAGCAAAAACTAAGTAGATGGGATTGGCGGATGTCGTTTATTTGCCACTTACATCCCTTGTTTCATCTTACCATTTTAATTTCTTTTCGGCTGATGCTGCTTCGAACCATTTAAATATAGCTTGCCATGCTCAGCAATAATTCATCTGTCGTTTACAATGTAAGCTTACTGCCTGGATCATACGATAACTATCTCTTATGTCCAGCGGAAACCTTTTAGGATGCCGTTTACACTAGGACACAATGTACAACCCCAGAATCTATTTGTGGAAGCAGTGCGCCATCCATGTTACCAGATGGTAGCAGTTCAGAGGCAACACTCTTTGGAGAGCGATCGAGCAAAGATATTATAGTGCTTGAGGCTCTACTAGAGGCAGAAAGAGATGGTGTGGCTGCTATGAATGAGGTAATCTTTATCTTGAGGCCGGAAATTACGGAATTAGCGGCACGCATTATGAAAGCGACCCAAGAATTGGAGGAAGTAAGAATGTCGCATTCAAAGATGGAGGAGGTCCTGCTGTTTCTGCTATCTGAAGCCCAGGGTAATCCCGTTTCTTCTTTAAATACCAGTTGAAGTTGTCTTTAGATTATTGTACTTGCATGTTGTGTCATGTCTCTGAATGGATTATGTTGCAACACCCCCTATGTTGTCCATGTGTTGTAATGATCCGAATTTTTTAGGCGAGGTAATCCTCAGTACTTGTATGATTGACATAAGGTGAACTGTTTTTCGTGTGAGCATATTGTATTGGATGAAATAACTGTTTGACTCAGAGTGTATCCAACCTACTTATTTCGAAGATCGCGTCATTTCTAAATCATAATCATATATAAAGGTGGAATAAATCTTTGTTGTGGTTTTTGAAGAAATAAATAACAAAACGTAGAATTATCTGGGGATATTCGTAATCGAATACAAATTGGATTTGAATTTAGTTTGCCAGTGCCCAGGTCAACGTGAATGCTAATGCTCCCAAGTTTTGAACGAAGCGGCTAAACACCCACTATAATTTGTGGGCTGCCCGAAGCAAGTGTTTGCGAGATGGAAATTATTGTCTGCCCCTGACACTTGACATCCTTATCGACCGGATTTACAGTGTTGTCTATAGGGGTAGAATAGTAACTTCAATCAGATGTGACACGACGGCCTCTGAGCCCATTCAGACACGGTGGGCGGCAAACGTGGGCGGCAAAACACATTTGATTCAAGCTCGTCCAAAAGACATGTGTCTCTTCCTCCATTTACCGATTCATACACGGTGGGCGGCAAAACAAACTCTCCTCGTCCGAAATCGATGTAGGCTAATATTTTAAATAGGGGCAGATGTGTAACTTCCCTCAGACGTGACACAACCGCCCTACCTGTCAGCCCCGTTCATACACTGTGGGCGCCAACCGTGGTCTGTGGGCGGCAAAACACCCTCTCCTCGCCCGAAATAGTTACCGGCAAATATTTGGGAGATGCGAGATTACCGTCCTATCCCCAGCCCACATGATGTCCGAAACTTTAAACGGGGGATTAGTTTGTAACTTTCCCACATTTCAGACAAGCGCGTCCCAAAGTTTGAGAACCCCCCTCCCCTCCATTTCCGCATTCATACACCATCGGCGGCACGACAACCTCCGCACTGCGGCCAGCCTCCTCCGTCCGCCACCCCATCCTCCACCTTGCCGGAGCCGCTACCCCTACCCTATCGTCCACTGCAAGAGATGTACGTCTCTCATCCACGACGGTGGACCAGGATCCTTTCATCGCCTCCTCTCGCTTCATCGGCGCCGTTCTCCACCTTGTCGTTGCCGCTCCTATGACCGCCTCGTCCATGGCAAGAGGATTTATCCCCAACCCGGCCATCTACCATCTAAAGTCTTCTTCCCCGCCGCCGACAGCCATCGCACCCGCAACATCCTCAATGTATCAGCATAGGCCTACACGGTGTCGCAAGAGAGGTGGTACTCTTCCATATGTGCTTAAGTTATTGATCTCACCTGGAAAATAGATCATAATTTGTTTACTGTACCTTTCTTGTCTGTACCAAATCGTAGTGGCTAGTTGAAAGCAAACATTGGTTGCGAAGTAGCTTCGTCCGGTTTGCACCTTCAGATCTGCCATGGCACGGGCACTATACTCATAAAGCTTATGGTTTCTCCCCTTTATATTCATTACCATCATCGTAGGTGCTTCGTGTCGTGCTAGCACTACTCCTCAATACCTCAACCCAAAGCTTAGGTGTTGAAATACAAATCTGATATGATGGTCATATCACTAAAACAGAGAACGTTTAATTGGTCACCTAATGTTCCTATATTCGTTTCGAAAAGCATGTGCACCACCCACTGGTCCAGCTAGTTCCACTTTCCTGATTTTTCTCTAGATGATTAGGATTTTCCCCTTTTTTTCTACTCTACTATGATCTGCGTAGGTGCTTTCTGTCATACTAGCATTACTCCACCCTTCAAGCTAAACAACACAACACTCAGAATTCGAAAGCTTAGTTGTTCAAATATGATTGTGATATGATAATGATATTACTTAACCGACACATTTAATTGGTTAGCTAAAGGTCCCACTTGAGTTTCCAAATGCATGTCGCGACATATAGAGAGATAGCATTATTGCATTTCTTTGTCACTTGTTAACCGTACTTTCTTTTCCATACCAAATCTTAGTTGTTATTTCAAAGCAAACATCGGTTGCTAACTACCCTTTGTGCGGTTTGCAGCTTCAGATCTGCCATCCCACTGCCACAGTCAACACTGTACTCATCATGCTTATGGTTTCCCCATTTTATGATGACCACAATCAGCCTACGTGGTTCGTGTCATAATAGCACTGCTCCACCCATCGAGCTAAACAAGCTTAGTTGTACAAATTCATATCTGATATTATTGCTGATACTAGTAAAACTGAGAGATGTTTAATTGGTTAGCTAAATGTTCCTACTTTAGTTTCAAAATGCATGTGAGCCACATATGGAGAGACCGGAAAGAATAGTATTTCTCTGTGCGCTCTGGTTCATCATGGGTGGCCAACCGACATTGTATTGAAAGACTTGCAATATCTTCAATCTGCTTGCTCTTCTACTCTTCTTTAAGATGATCCTCTTCTCTTGCGGTCGACTGGTTAGGTCGAGTTGTTCTCCCTTAGTATATTTTCAATATGTCAGGTCAAGTCGACTTATTCTTCTTTACTATATGTTGAAGCTGTCATCTGCGAAGTGTCATCACTTCTGGAGCTCTCATATTTTGAGTAGTAGGCCACATTATATTAATGCACACACCAAATTACAGCATGCATGGCATCTCTTAAAAGAATTGCAGAGATAGCACAAAGGGGTTTCTGAGGAGGCGATTGGATTAGAATCACTTCTGCATTACAAAGAAAATCTCACTTGTTTTTATGTTTTCATGCATGTCAGATATTGAACATTATCAAAATGAATATGAGAATGGGCGCACGAGAGGAATATGGCGGAACAATCCACTGGCTAACAAACTTGGCATGGTGGAGGGTGGCCTATCTTATTCACCCATCAAGGTGCTTGCTCTAACTTTGCAAAGTTGTATTGGTCGCACATATTTTGCATCTGACCTCTTGCATTACTTCTACTTTGTTACACCATCTGCTTAGTTTAAGCATCAAATATGAGTATATGCCATACCTATCCATTTTCTGTACCTATTCCATGTGTCGTCACACTATGTTTTTCTAGTCAAATGTTGTTCTTTCGTAATAGATGTCCAAAAGGAAGAGGGTGAGGGAAGATCCTTGAGGGAGTCCTGGACTAGGGGGTGTCCGGGCAGCCGGACTATCATCGTCAGCCGGACTCCAAGACTATGAAGATACAAGATTGAAGACTTCGTCCCGTGTCGGGATGGGACTTTCCTTGGCGTGGAAGGCAAGCTTGGCGATACGGATATGTAGATCTCTTACCATTGTAACCGACTCTGTGTAACCCTTGCCCTCTCCGGTGTCTATATAAGCCGGAGGGTTTTAGTCCGTAGGACGAACAACCATTACAACAATCATACCATAGGCTAGCTTCTAGGGTTTAGCCTCCTTGATCTCATGGTAGATCCGCTCTTGTACTACCCATATCATCAATATCAATCAAGCAGGAGTAGTGTTTTACCTCCACCGACAGGGCCCGAACCTGGGTAAAAACATCATGTCCCTTGTATCCCGTTACCATCCGCCTAGACGCACAGTTCAGGACCCCCTACCCGAGATCCGCCGGTTTTGACACCAACATTGGTGCTTTCATTGAGAGTTCCTCTGTGTCGTCACCGATAGGCTTGATGGTTTCTTCAATCAACAACGACGCAGTCCTGGGTGAGACTTTTCTCCCCGGACAGATCTTCGTATTTGGCGGCTTCGCACTGCGGGCCAATTCACCTGGCCATCTGGAGCAGATCGAAAGCTACGCCCCTGGCCACCAGGTCAGATTTGGGAGCCTAAACTTCACGGCGGACATCCGCGGAGACTTGATCTTCGATGGATCCGAGCCGCAGCCGAGCGTGCCGCACTGTCTCGATGGGCGTGACCTAACTCTGCCGCCGGATAGTACCTTGGAGGCCGCACACGAATCCGCTCCGACCCATAGTTCGGAGCCGATCGCGCAGATCAAGGACGGGTGGCTGGACACCGCCTCGGGAGCTGCAAATTCCACGGCGATGGAGCCGAACACTGACCTCGTCCCTTATAAAGCTCGTGACTCCGAGGTGCCGGACTCCCTGCCGAACTCCGAACCTCCTGCGCCCTGCCAATCGAATCTGATTGGGCACCGATTATGGAGTTCACCACTGCGGACATCTTTCAACACTCACCCTTTGGCGACATCTTGAAATCGCTAAAGCATCTCTCTCTATCCGGAGAGCCCTGGCCGGACTACGGCCAGGATGGTTGGGATGCGGACGTCGAAGAAATTCAAAGCCCACCCACCACCCACTTTGTAGCCACTGTCGACGATGTAACCGACATGCTAGACCACGACTCCGAAGACATCGGCGGCATGGGCGGCGATGCGGAGCGATCAAGAACCAGCGCCTACGAGGCACCGAAGACCACCCCAACGCATGACGTATATATGGTGGACACCCCAAAAGGAAGCGATAACGAGGAACAACGGGGCGCGGCAAAGGATAATCCTGTCGACAAACAACCAAAACAGCGACGCAGACGCCGCCCTAAGTCCCGCCTCGACATAAACAGCATTCCTAATGACCGAGCAATAGAGCAGGGCAAACCAGTGGACGACGAACATGCAACCAAGCAACCGTTCGAACAGGACGAAACGGATAATCAATCCATGCCCGGCGAAACCAACAGTCCGGACGACCTCACGCCGGACACACCACCGGAGCATAAGAACCTTCACAAAAGACTCGTCGCCACTGCAAGAAGTCTGAAGAAGGAAAAACGGAAGCTCAAAACAGCGGAAGACATACTCAGAATGAGGTGGAGCAAAGTACTCAAGACCGCAGACAAATATGGCAATGGCCACCAAACAAAGAGCTACCCGAAGTGCAAGCTGCTGCCAGAATTTGACGAGGAAGCCATAGAGCCCCCATAGTCAAAGAACAAAGAGGCCGCCTGGCCGGATAGACAGCCAGATGACAGGCCAAAAGCGATAAGCGGCGCCGCACACAAGCCGACTCATGATCCTGGGAAAACAGATGGCCCAGCCAGGTCCATCTACGGGCCAAAAAAGAGGGCCCCAGGAAGCAACACAACACGCCAAGTGTTCGAAGACAATGGCACACCCAAATACAGGCGCCGCACACCGCTATGCTTCACCGATGAGGTCTTTGGACCATGAATTTCTGCAGGGTTCAAACCCATAAACATAGAGGCATCTGACGGAACAAAGAGACCACAGGTTTGGATAGAAGATTACATACTACACATACACATGGCTAGAGGAGATGATCTCCACGCCATAAAATATCTACCCTCAAGCTCAAAGGGCCAGCTCGGCATTGGCTCAAAAGCCTCCCGAGAAAACTCTTGTTGGAAGTTGGGAAGAGCTTGAGGACGCGTTTAGAGCAAATTTTCAAGGGACTTATGTCCGCCCTCCGGATGCAGACGATCTAAGTCATATAACTCAACAGCCAGGAGAGTCAGCGCAAATTCTGGAACAGGTTCCTTACTAAAAAGAACCAAATAGTCGACTGTCCAGACGCTGAAGCCTTAGCAGCTTTTAAACACAACGTCCGAGATGAATGGCTCGCCAGACACCTCGGCCAAGAGAAGCCAAGGACAATGGTCGTGCTAACAAGCCTCATGACCCGCTTTTGCACGGGGGAAGACAGCTGGCTAGCAAGATGCAGCACCAGCGACCCGAGTACATCCGAGATCAGAGATGGAAACGGAAAATCACGGCGCAGAAAGGATCAACGCCGGAATAAAGAAAAAAGCCCAAAGAACACGGCGGTCAACGCCAGATTCAAAAGCTCGCGGCCAAATAATAAAACACTGCTCCTTAAGGACAACAGTGATGAGCTATCCAACTTAAACAAAATCTTGGATCGGATATGTCAAATCCACAGTACCTCCAGAAGGCCTGCAAACCACACCCACCGAGATTGTTGGGTTTTTAAACAGTCCGCAGACTCAACGCCGAACACAAGGGGCTCGACGCGCCAAGCGAGGACGATGACGAACCCCACCAGCAGAGCACCGGAAAAAAAGACTTTCCCTCAAGAAGTCAAAGCAGTAAACTCACTTCATGTGATAGTACGGAAAAACAATGCGGCACCCGCAAAGATAGGTGTCGCACGGTCCACCCCAGCGGAACCTCGAGATTGGATGTCAAAACCAATCACTTTTGACCACCTGGATTATTCCAGAAGTATTCGAAACGCAGGATGGACTGCTCTGATATTGAATCCTATAATCGATGGACTGCAATTTACACAAGTCCTGATGGACGGCGGCAGCGATTTAAACCTGCTATATCCGGACACAATCCGCAAGTTGGGGATAGACCTTACTAAAATTCGACATATCCACACTTCCTTCAAAGGAGTGGCGCCAGGCCCTTATGCCAAGTGCACAGGCTCCTTACTACTAGAAGTTGTGTTCGGGTCACCCGACAATTTCCGACGTGCAAAGCTAATCTTTCATGTCGCCCCATTTAAAAGTAGCTATCAAGCACTATTGGGACGTGAAGCTTTTGTCCGCTTTAATGCAATACCACATTACGCGTCTCTTACACTTAAAATGCCCGGTCCACGTGGCATCATCTCATTAAAGGGTCATTCAAAGACCCCGGACACGGCTAGACGAGTCCGGCACAAATAAGCTAGGGGCTCCCTAGCCGCACACCCCTTCACAAGGGGCTGTGCATATAAGCAATAATGAGCTAATATAGGCTCAGCTTTATTAATTTATTAATATTTCAATTCTTTATGCACTTTTCGCACGATTTCTTTTCAAACTAAGTTCCTCTCTTTTTACAGATGAACAACGTGCACTCCCGGCCAGGACACGGCACAACGGAGATACAGGCGCAGACGTGCAGTAGGGACCCGTTTCAAGGATTCTTTTCAGATTAAGACCCTGCGTAAACCTTTCTTACTGTCTCTTGTTGCTATAATCCCCTGGTTTCACATTATAACCGAGAGGAGATGGCGTTTTGGCATCGGCTGCGTCAGAGGACCTCGCCGTGCACGGACACTAGGGGCTTAGGGCATTGTTCGCGCCGTTATTATAAAGACCGAACACCTTCGGGAGTGTTGGCGTCTCGAGTTAGGCCTTATATGCATCAGCTCGAATCATGTCTTTGGTCAAATGTTGGGTTTGCCCGGCTCCGTGTTTTGCTGCCTTACGTTCCTTATCATCGGCTAACGCGGCACCGGAGAATTCTGCGATTGTGCCCGGTTAATTTGGCGAGCACCTCGATGAAAGCGAAAACCGATTGTCATGATCTGACAAGAGACTGGTCAACCACTCGATCGACCAATGGAATGTTTAGAATTCCTCCGCTTTGACGAAGGACCGTTTCCCGGTCAGGCACATACACGCCTCGAATTCGGAGAGCGCGGTGCCCCCAGGGGCTATATCGTAGCCCCACCCTCGAACTCCCATGGCTAAGTGAAAGTGATAAAGCATTATTGTCCGGTTGCCTCGTTTGCTACGCTACCACCTCCTTCATAGGACCGAGATGTCGGATTAAGTGTGAAAATGCGCTATTTTTGCGAACACCCCCGCACCTTGTGCGTGGGGGCTGAAGCCGTCGACTGCCATCTTTCAGGTTATACACACGTATACATAAACGGCCGCATAGGAGATATTTCAATACTTGAATGCACAAGTATAAAAAGCGCCTAAATTATAAACATTGTTTTACAAAATAAAACATTCATTTGAACGTGACATTTTTTTAGCACTGCGACTCTATTATACGAGCACCACGCAGAACTTCCCCAAAATAGTGCTCGGCGGGTAACCGACTCTCATCCGAACCCTGGGTCGCAACAGCGGTGGCATCCATCTCTATCCAATGTGTCTTCACACGGGCGAGTGCCATCCGTGCACCCTCTATGCAGGCCGACCGCTTCATCGCCTTGATATGCGGCACCACCCCAACAAATTGCTGCAATAAGCCAAAATAGCTCTTCGGCTTGGGCCTATCCAGCCAGACATGAGTCACGATATCCGTCATGGCAAGCCTGGACAACCTATTCAGCTCAGCCCACTCGGCCAACCGGTCGGTCAGCGGAAGTGAACGCTCCAGACTATGGAATTGAGACCAAAACAGCTCTTCCGTCTTGTGATCCTTCCGCGGCGGAAGTACTGCGGCATCCGCCGCTTTTCGCTGCTAAGTCCATATAAGGATCCTCCGGACCCCACGGTGGCCAAGTGAGCATACTTTGGATCCGTAAACCTTGGCGCAGCGAAAAGGCTTGCCACCGCAATGTCCACGGCTTTGGCGCAGCTCTTCCTTTATAGCCCGCATTGCAGAACGGGCATCCTTGGCTTCGGCGGTGGCCTTCCCCAGGTCTTCTCGCCCCGCAAGGCACTCCTTTTCAAGAGCCTCATTGCGGTTGGTAGCATCTTTTAACTTCACGGTCATTTCGGCCACCTCTTCCCCGCTTCAGCAGTGTGCAGCCCTTTCGGCTTCTAACTCCTCGGCCACCCTCGAGGCTGCCGCATTACTCCTTGTGGCTTGCTCCTTGGCTTGAGCAAGTTCGGCCCGAAGGCTCTCCACAGCAGCGGCACCATCTGCATTTCACACACATGTTGTAAGAAGTGGGCTTTGGCTCCCTTACTAAGTGACCGCAAAGAAACACTTACCTTGCGATTCATCAAGTCGCCTGTTGACTAGCGCGATGTCCGCATCCGCAACGTCGAGTTGCCGCTTTAGTTCAGCAACTCCATCAGTCCGGCTGGCCCCCAGACGATCCGCCACCTACATAGGAACGGCAAAAATTGAAACCTGCAATTTTGATCCTCGGCACGCTGTCGCTTTCGACAACCTACCGAGTCTCAGGGGCTACTATCCATACAGGGCGCACGTTTATGTGCAAAACTGTCAAAAAGGTGTGTCGTTTTACGTACCTCAAACCCCGCTTGACAAACTCGGACGGCATTATGCAATCCGCTTTCGGCGGACGAGATCCTTCAATCACCATACTCATCAATGCATGGTGATCTTCTGAGACGGACGCCCTCTCAAGTAGATCCTTCAGCTCCCCCGGCCGAACTCTATTCAGCGCCCGAACTCTTGGCTCTGCCGAACTCGGGATACCCTCCGTGATGACACTTCAGGCTCATCCGCCCTATCCGACGGCGCAGCAGACGGAGGCGTCTCGCTCTCCACCATCTCCGGACGAAGGTCCCCCGAAGACGAGCTCATTTGTGAAGGACGGAGATCCGAACTACAAGGTAAACACTTGAGTTATCTTCAGAAGCACAAATAGGGGTGTCCCTTATTATAAAACTCCCTTTTTTCTACTTACGGCTCGCTGGAGGGCTGATTCTTTAGGGGAGACTGTGCGGCCGGGGCCTCCCCGGATGCAGGACCCTCTAGTGAAGATTTTTTTTCCCCGCTTAGGGGCTTTGACCCTCGGGTCCTCGGAGGCGGTCCTCTTCTCCCCTTGGAGGGAGGGATTCTCAATCCCCCCTTTTTCAAGAGCCTCCTTGGACGAGGCGGTAGCTCCTCTATTTTCCCCTTCGCCTTCCTCTGAAGGCGCAACCTCCAACATCTGACCAAAGCCACGGGATCCGCGCGGTCTCTCGGGGGAGGGCGGACACCATATCAGTTTTGCTTGCGCTATCCACTCCTGTTTAGAAGGAAATCGGTCAAAAGGCGAATCATAGAAAGGCAAACAAACGGTATGTCCGGACTCGGAGCCACTTACTTGTGTATCCGGGCGATTGCAGCTTAGGCCAGCGTCCTCGGTCAATTCTGGACACGCCTCTCATGATCCGAAGAATAATTTGTACATCTCCACGGGTGTCATACCCATGAAGTGTTGAAGAATCTATGGTCCCTCCGGATTAAACTCCCACAGCCGGAGAGGGCGGCGTTTGCAAGGCAGGAGACGCCTAATCATTACCACAACCAGATCGATCTCCCTCGCTTGGAGGTCTCGAATCTGTCCCTGCAGTAGGGGCACGTCCTTTGACGGGCCCCAGTTGAGCCCTTGTTGACCCACGACATCAACCGCCGTGTAGGTCCCGGGCGGAATAAGGGCGGCGGGCCACTGCTACCTTCGAGCGGTAATATAGAACCACTCCTGCTGCCAAGCCGAGCTCCTCGGGAAGGAGCCCGGGCCCTGAGGCATCGGCCCTCCTGCTTATGGCCGCCCCGCCACACTCTGCTTGACGCCCCTCGATCATCTTCGGCTCCACATTGAAGGTCTTCAGCCACAGGCCGAAGTGGGGGTGACACGGAGGAAGGCTTCGCAGACAACAATAAATGCGAAAATATGGAGGATGGACTCCGGAGCCAAGTCGTGGAATTCCAACCCATAGTAAAACATGAGCCCTCTCACAAAAGGATCCATCGGGAATCCCAAACCCCGACAGAGGTGGGATACAAAAACGACGTACTCACCGGGCTCGGGGTGGGAATGGCCTGCCCTTCGGCGGGCAACCTATGCGAAATCTCGTAAGATGGGTACTTGGCCTCTCGCAGCTTTAGCACGTCCTCCTCCGTGACGGAGGAGGGCATCCACCGGCCCTGAAGGTCGGAGCCGGACATTGTTGAAGGTCCGAAGCGCTCGAATCTGGGGCTCTGGGTGTTGGAACTTGGAGCGAGGAGAAGATTTGATGGAGGATTGAAGAAAAGAAACGAGCCTTGGTCCCGTTATAAAGAGGGAGAATACCGAGAGCCGTCTCCATGACCGTTCGGGACTCGCCTTCGATAGAGGGGGCGTGGCGACGGGCGCGGTTGGGTTACCCACGTCCGTATTGATGAGAATCCCGGGATAAGGGGAACACAATCTCTGCTTCGACAAGACGTGCCAAGGAAACCGCTTCTCTAAACATGCTGAGGTGGTATAGTAAAAAACGATTCAAGTAAAGGCTTGGTAGTGGTGTGACGTCATGCCACAAAACACGTCAGCAGATTGAACTTGTGTACATATTATTCTCTCTACGGGGGAATGTGGAATTTATTTTGCAGAGCTGGACACTATCCTGGTGTTCACGATCTTCTATGAATTATTCGGAGGAGGAACCCGCCTTGCAATGCCGAACAATATGCGCTCCGGACTCATCGTCATTGAAGCCTAGTTCAGGGGCTACTGAGGGAGTCCTGGACTAGGGGGTGTCCGGACAGCCGGACTATCATCGTCAGTCGGACTCCAAGACTATGAAGATACAAGATTGAAGACTTCGTCCCGTGTCTGGATGGGACTTTCCTTGGCGTGGAAGGCAAGCTTGGCGATACGGATATGTAAATCTCCTACAATTGTAACCGAGTCTGTGTAACCCTAGCCCTCTCCGGTGTCTATATAAGCCGGAGGGTTTTAGTCCGTAGGACGAACAACCATTACAACAATCATACCATAGGCTAGCTTCTAGGGTTTAGCCTCCTTGATCTCGTGGTAGATCCACTCTTGTACTACCCATATCATCAATATCAATCAAGCGGGAGTAGGGTTTTACCTCCATCGAGAGGGCCCGAACCTGGGTAAAAACATCGTGTCCCTTGTCTCCTGTTACCATCCGCCTAGACGCACAGTTCGGGACCCCCTACCTGAGATCCGCCGGTTTTGACACCGACAATCCTCAAGGAGTACAAACTAGGTATTTGGAAAAGGTAGTGATACCTGTTAAATCAGATAGATCAGCAGCCACAGAAAACACAGGCCCAACAGTACCACACTTTACCCCTACTCCAGTGGCCAAACCCCTATTAGAACTGGTGAGAGCCCAGCGTCAGGTACTGTCTATGATATCAATTCAAAATTTGAACTCCTAAATTTCTGCATGTGCCTTACCTTCTCTCTTGTATGAAAACTAATTTCAGATGAATCTCCTTGCTCAAAGGATCATACGATCTCACAACAATACTGGGCTCTGCATTGCTCTTGTCAGTACCTCTCTCCCTTTTGCCTTGTAACGCTGTACTTAATTAATTGCTATTTGATTATGTATCATTAGTCTGCACATGAGCTTCATTACCCTCTATTTCTTCCAACATTATTTGATCTATATTTACTCTTTGCAAAATGTAGAATAATGGAAACGCTTATAAAGAAGTTTCTTTGGGGAATTTATTGGATTATCCTTCCATCAACATGGAGAAGGGCTTTGTCCAGCCCGTGTTAACATGTAATGTAAGTTCATCCTTCTCAAGCCTTCAAACTTTGTTCTAGTATAGATTTGGATAGGCATCATTTCCTCCACTGTTGTTTGCTTTGCTGTTTACATCTGATTGGATGTTTGCAACAAGTACCAGTTTCAAATTGTAGTTGTAAAAACATGTTCTTATGCAGAAAAGATCCATTTATTTGCTTATATAATTGTGAAACCTGTTACGTGTCTCCTTGTTTCTCTTTCAGAGTCGTATCTCTTATCCCAGGCAGAACTTTATGGAAGATAGTGAGCCAAACCATCTTGAGGACAGCGAGATGACCCCAAGGTCCTGTCTTGATGAAGACAGTGAGTTGAAGCTACTCACCAGCAGGTGTGAGACAACCTCTATGCAGTCGCTGCCTTAATCAGTTCGACTTCTTTAGTCCCAACTTAAAGCGGAAAGGCTTGCTTCAACTCAGCTCTGACTTGAAGTCAAAGATGCAATGAAGATGTCAGAGGACTGCCGTGCGCACCATCATGCCATACATCTATTGTTGATGCATCTATCATTGACACAACTGAGGTCTACTCAGCTTCTTCGACTGTTTGGGGCGCTCGACCTGGCCAGGCCTAGTGCCTTCTGAAGTTCTCTCAGTTTTGTATATTATTTTGTCGGTGCGTTTATTTGCACTGGTGGTGAACTTTAATGCCCAGTGGATGTAATATGTGTGATAGCCGTGATAGCCTAGTGTAAGTTGCTTGCTTACTTATTTCCTTATTGTCTTGCTTATTTGTTTGCTTGTAGTCATTGCAGTTCTTTTTCCGCGGTTTGCTAGTGGCTGCAATAACCTATTATTTAAAACTAGGCCACAATAACGATGGGCTAATATTTACTGTAATGACATTGGGCCTCCTACGGGCCGTAGAAACAGTGGGCCTTCTATGGGTTGTAGAAACAATGGGCCTTCTACAGGCCGTAGAAACAATGGTCCTTCTACGAGCCGTAGAAACAATGCCTTCTACGGGCCGTACCATCAATGGGCCTTATACGGGCCATATGATCGATTGGCCAAACATGGGCCAATAACAGACTGCATTGTGGCTGTAAACGGACTAGAGTTGGAATCGTCCGTTCATGGGCCGACCATAACGGGCCATCGTTAATAAGCTGTATTTGATGATGCTATGAAAACGGCCCAATGTATTAACGGACCACAAACGGGCCGAATGTAACCACGGGCTGAATTTGGCCCACAAGCGTAAAATAGCGATGAACGGGCCGTAAGTAAATGAATCTTTGAAATGAGCCCAAAATTAATGGTCTCTAAGAAGGCCGAAAGATAACATGGGCTGGAAATGGCCCAACGGAATAACGGGCCGTTAATGGGTATAAAGTGATACACTGTTCATTACGGGCCAGTTTCACCACGGGTTATTAATGGGTGTAAAGTGATACATTGTTCATTATGGGCCAGTTTCATCACGGGCCATTAATGGGCCAAGAGTTACAAAGGGCCTCATATGGGCTGAAAGACGTCATGGGCTATACATGGGCCTGAAGTGAAAACGGGATGAAATCATATTGGATGGCCCAGATGACACTACTGGGCCTAATTCGGATAGGGCGTAACGGGCCTTGGGTTAGCGGGCTGTAAATGGGCTATATGCGAACAGGCCGTTAACATGCTTTCCATGGGCCGGCCCGCCACCTTTTGACCAAGTCAAATGGACCGGCCTTTTCACAGGAATGGGCCTCTGTTGGGCCGTGCCACGTGTCGACGTATGATAGGCGGCTTCTGTCCAATGAGTGGATGACATCTGTCCCAATGATGAGCCGCCACGTGTTTCCTCTAGCCAATGATGATTTTACATGTGGAAAATCCCCATTGGTCGGGGCTGTTAACGGGTTATCGGATCCAAAACCCGACCCGATAGCTTAACGGCATTCCGTTACGGTGGGTGCCACGTGTCGGTCACCCTTGACGATAGCACTTCTGTGACGCGCAATTTATCATCATGGAAGTGGACACTTCCGTGATGATAATTTTGTTAATGTCATGGAACACTTCTACGACAGCACAGGTATGACTATCTTGATTCTGTCAAAAAATCGTCGTGGATGTACATGCATGACAAAAAACGCGACCTACTGTGACAAACACGTATCATCACGGAAGTGTATTTTTTTGGTAGTGTGATCATGTATATAGGCATCACGTCCGTGACAAGTAGAGCGACTCATGCCTGCATCTACTACTATTACTCCACACATCGACCTCTATCCAGCATGCATCTAGAGTATTAAGTTCATAAAGAACAGAGTAACGCATTAAGAAAGATGACATGATGTAGAGGGATAAACTCATGTAATAAGATATAAACCCCATCTTTTTATCCTCGATGGCAACAATACAATCGTGCCTTGCTGCCCTAACATCCTTTGGGAAAGGACAACGCAAGATTGAACCCAAAGCTAAACACTTCTCCCATTGCAAGAAAGATCAATCTAGTAGGCCAAACCAAACTGATAATTCGAAGAGACTTGCAAAGATAACTTAATCACACATAAAAGAATTCAGAGGAGATTCAAATATTTCTCATAGATAAACTTGATCATAAACCCACAATTCATCGGATCTCGACAAACACACCGCAAAAAGAGTCACATCAAATAGATCTCAAAGAAGATCGAGGAGAACTTTGTATTGAGATTCAAAGAGAGAGAAGAAGCCATCTGGCTAATAACTATGGACCCGAAGGTCTGTGGTAAACTACTCACAACTCATCGGAGAGGCCTTGGAGATGATGTAGAGGCCCTTCGTGATTGTTCCCTCCCCTCCGGCAGAGCGCCGGCGAAGGCTCCAAGATGGGATCTCGCGGATACAGAAGGTTACGGCGGTGGAAATAGTTTTTCGTGGTCGCTTCTGATGTTTTCGGGGTACATGGGTATATATAGGTGGAAGAAGTAGGTCGGTGGACGCTCGAGGGGCCCACGAGGGTGGGGGCGCACCCAGCCCTAGGGGGCGCGCCAGGCACCCTCGTGGCCGCCTCGCTTGTTTCTTGACTTCCACTCCAAGTCCACTGGATCACGTTTGTTCCAAAAAGATCGCTCCCGAAGGTTTCATTCCGTTTGGACTCCGTTTGATATTCCTTTTCTTCAAAACACTGAAATAGGCAAACAAAAAGCAATTCGGGCTGGGCCTCCGGTTAGTAGGTTAGTCCCAAAAATGATATAATTGTGTAAATTAAAGCCCATAAACATCCAAAATGGGTAATATAATAGCATGGAACAATCAAAAATTATAGATACGTTGGAGACGTATCAAGTGGATCCTTTGATTCCCAAGTCCCTGACACTTGCTGAGCCGCCAAATCTGAGTCGCCAAAACATATTACCTGGCTTAGATTCATCTCTTTATCCATCAGAAGACCATGGAGTAAGGCTTCATACTCAATTGCATTGTTAGTACAATGGAACATCAACCTTAAAACATAACAAAATTTATCACCTCGTGGGGAAGTCAATATAACTCCAGCCCACGAGCCTTCCAACTGCGTGGATCCATCAAAGTGAATAGTCCATCATGTACTGTCTGACTTATCCTCAGGCATCTTCAACTCTGTCCAATCATTGATAAAATCCACAAGTGCTTGAGGTTTTATAGTCCTCCGAGGCACATACTTCAAACCATGGGGTCCCATCTCAATGGCTTACTTAGCTACCCGGCCTGTGGCTTCTCTGTTTTGAATAATATCCCCCAAAGGAGCAGAGCTAACCACAGTGATGGGATGACCAAGGAAATATTGTTTCAGCTTGCGACTAGCCATGAACACGCCATAAACCAGCTTCTGCCAATGTGGGTATCTCTGCTTGGACTCAATGAGCACCTCACTGACATAAAAAACCGGCCTTTGAACCGGATACTCCTTGTCTAACTGCTTCCTTTCAACCACAACTGCCACACTGACATCCCTGTTGTTTGCAGCCACATATAACAGCAAGGGCTCCTTCTCAATGGGAGCTGCAAGAACCGGTGGTTCAGCCAGTTGCCTCTTAAGTGCCTCAAACGCCTCATTTGCAGCATCGCTCCAGACAAAGTCATCTGTCTTTTTCATCATCTAATACAAGGGGATAGCCTTCTCTCCCAGGCAACTTATAAACCAGCACAAAGCCGCAATATGACCCACCAGACACTGGACATCATCGATACATGCCAGCTTAGCCAAAGAGGTGATAGCCTTGACCTTCTTCGGGTTAGCTTCAATGCCTCTCACAGACACCAAGAAACCCAATAACTTGCCTGCTGGCACGCCAAAAACACATTTGGCCGGGTTAAGCATTATCTTGTTGACCCGGAGACTGTCAAAGGTCTTTTTCAAATCCTCATTCAATGTCTCCTTCTTCCTGGTTTTCACAACAATATAATCCACATAAGCATGAACATTGCACCTAATCTGGCCATGGAGGCAATTTTGAACACACGGTTGGTAAGTCGCCTGGGCACTCTTGATCCCAAAAGGCATAGACACATAGAAGAAGTCTCCAAGAGAATGATGAAAGCTGTCTTCTCCTAGTCCTTAACTGCCATTTTGATCTGCTGATAACCAGAGTAAGCATCAGAAAAACTCAAACGCTCACAACCCGCCATTGCATCAATAATCTGATCAATACGCAGGAGAGCAAAAAGATCAGCTGGACATGCCTTGTTAAGGTTTGTATAATCCACACACATACGCCAAGTGCCATTTTTCCTAAGTACTAGCACCGGGTTAGTCAACCACTCAGGATGAAAAACCTCAATGATGAACCCTGCCGCCAAGAGCCGGGCCACTTCTTCACCAATTTCCTTGCGCCTCTCCTCATTAAACTGACGAAGAAACTGCTTGACCGGCTTAAACTTGGGATCCACATTGAGAGTCTGCTCAGCGAGTTTCCTCGGTACACCTGGCATGTCAGAAGGCTTCCATGCAAAGATGTCCCGGTTCTCACAGATGAACTCGATGAGCGCGCTTTCCTATTTTGGATCCATATTAGCACTAATGTTTAACTGCTTTGATGAATCGCTAGGAACAAAATCAACCATCTTAGTATCATCTGCCGACTTAAACTTCATTAAGGGCTCGTTCTCTGTGGTTGGCTTCTTTAAAGGTGTCATATCCACCGGGTCAACATTATCTTTATAAAACTTCAATTCCTCCGTGGCACAAGCCAACCCAGCATAAGCAGCATCACCCTCTTTGCAATCCAGAGTGATTCTTCTATTGCCATGCACCATGATGGTGCCCTTATGACCCGACATCTTAAGCTGCAAATAAATATAACACGGTCGTGCCATAAACTTGGCGTAAGCCGGCCGCCCAAACAAAGCATGGTATGGGCTCTTGATTTTCACCACCTCAAAGGTTAACTTCTCAGCTCTGGAATCATTGTCATCTCCAAAAGCCACCTCCAGTGTTATCCTTCCCACTGGATACGCCGACTTACCAGTCACCACCCCATGAAAAACAGTAGAAGACAGCCTAAGATCCTTGTCAGTCAAATTCATACGGGAAAAGGTCTCATAGTAAAGGTTATTGATACTGCTGCCTCCATCCATGAGCACCTTCGTGAGCTTATATCCTCCTACCCGTGGAGCAACCACCAATGCCAACTGACCTGGATTGTCAAAACGGGGCGGGTGATCCCCTCGGCTCCATACAATAGGCTGCTCAGACCACCTTAAATAATGAGGCACCGCCGGATCAACAGACTTCACTGCCCGCTTATGGATTTTCTGATCTCGCTTGCACAGACTTGTGGTGAACACATGATACTGACCACCATTCAGCTACTTTGGATCACTTTGATAACTAGACTGCTGTTGCTGATTCCCCAGACCAGACTATTGATTAAAACTGCCTTGATTGCCTTGGCCCTGGAAGCCAAAGTTTGAACCGCCACCACCAAAACCAGGCCCGTGAGAACCGGATCCAGAATCGCCATTCGGGCCATGATTGAAAATTTGGAATTTCTATACTCCTTCATGATGAAGCAATCCTTCCACATATGAGTAGCTCGCTTCTCGCGCGTACCATGCTTTGGGCAAGGCTGATTCATCATCGCCTCAAGGTTAAATCTTGGTCCTCCAAACCGGGCCGGCTTTCCCTTGTGATGCTGATTATTATTCTGCGCATTGGTGTTAGCCACAAAGTCTAAATTACCATCAGCCTTGTGCTTACCATTGCCGCCTTGACCTGCCGGGTTATGCTGCTGCCCTTTCACATTCCCGCCCTTCTTTCCCTTACCCGGCTTCTCATCATCAGACTCGGGGTCCTTGGTACTATCAGAGTCAGCATATTTGACGAGAGCCACCATTAGCTCCCCCATGTCGTTGCAGTGGCATTTAAGCCGCCCCAGCTTCTGCTTAAGGGGGATGAAACGTCAATTTTTCTCCAACATCAGGACTGCAGAACCAGCATTGATACTATCCGACGAGTGTATGATAGATGAGATCCGGTGCACCCAATGGGTTGTTGACTCGCCATCACCTTGAACACAAGAATCCAAATCCAGAATCAACATGGGCTACTTGCATGTATCTTTAAATTTTTGGATAAAATGCCTCTTCAACTCTGCCCATGATCCAATAGAGTTAGCGGGCGGGCTTTTTAACCAAGTATGAGCCGGCCCATCCAACATCATGGTGAAATATTTAGCGCGCGCTGCATCATCGACATCCAACATCTCCATGGCCATCTCATAACTCTCAATCCAAGCCTCTGGGGGCTGACCCGCCGTGTAATTAGGCACCTTACGGGGGACCTTGAAATCCTTAGGCAAGCACTCATTGCGTAGAGCTGGCACTAAACATGGAACACCCAAGGTTCTAGAGGTCACTCCTGCCTCCACGGACATTGAAGGATAAATGGGAGAATGATCTTAGCCGCCAACTGAGCCGCCAGCTCTGCCTCACGCCACGCTTTGCCCTGGTCTACCAAAGCCTGAGCATCATTACCAGTGCACGGAGGGTCGGGCCTACGTGGCTGATTGCGGTGCCGCTCACTGCTTGACACGGCCGGTTCATCAGTATGCCTGCTATAACTCTTTCTTGGACGTGGTGTTGAGTGAATACGATCATGACTATACGAATAAGCCGCCTGTTGGGTCACGACCGTCTAAAGCAGTTCTGCGGCTCGCCGTATTTCCATTGCCACTGGCGACTCATCCTGAGCTAGGAGAGCCGCCAGTCGAGTAGGTAGACGCAGCTATCATGTTATCCAAGGGGTTAGAAAAATGCCTCAAAGGTGTTGGAACATGCTGAGGAGGGGTTAAGTTCAAACGTGGGGGTCTGCAGCTCGTGGCTGAATCGGTTCCCCAGCTGCCGGCGCCTCAACGGCCCGATCAACACCAGGCGGGTTACTGGTTCCTGCCCAAGGCGTGTTGAAAAGGTTCCTCGCATTGTAAGTTGGGCGCAGCCTGCTCACATGCCTTCTGTTGAAGATAGTGTTTGATGCGTCCCGGTCCAGGCTTAAGCGGAAGCTCTTTGCCTGAAGCCATTCTGCCTCCCTCTGTAAGGCGGCTCGCTCCATTGCCATCCGGGTGTTCTCCGTGTTTAGCTCCTCCTTGGCTTGTGCTATCTCATCACGCAATTTTGCAACCTCCACGTTATGTTGAGTTTGATTCGTCGGGTTAACCTTCGCCGTTAACAACGTTATTAGAGCATCCAACAGATCAGACAAGACCTGAGCCGGCGGCGCACAGGGCCTCTTGCCCCGGAAGCCGTCGCCGCTGCTGACCCGAAGATCATTGCTGTTGTAGTCGTAGAGTCCTGTCCTGGCTGTGTACTGGCCATGAAGACCGTGACCCGGTGTGGCGGCTCGTAGGGGTCCAGAATACTGTCACCATCGGAACAGCCCCCAAGCCTGCCATCCTGAACCTGATAAATAGAGTTGGTCTCATCAATAGAGGACTCGTCGCATGAGTAAACAACTGTCTCACCACCAGATTTAGATCCTCCTTCTAGCTCCGCTCCATGAACGATACCAACAAAGACATGCTTCGGGGTGGCTTTAACCTTGGCGGGTCGTGCGCGCCGAGCCGACTCGACGATGTTGGTGCAGATGTCTGGCTCAGCTTCCGACTCACCAATCTTGCCGATGAAGACATGGATTCCGCCAAAGGGGACCCGGTACCCGTACTCGATTGAGTCGGCCTCGGGGCCCTAGCCCTCGTCGTTGATGTAGAGCTTGCCTCAATGACTCTTGGTCATCGGGCTCACAGCGTACCCCTTTAGCCCTGTGAAGCTGCCCTTCAAGAACTCGAAACCACCGTGCGCTGGCCCCATGGTGGGCGCCAACTGTCATGGAATTTTCACGTCAGATGTCCTAGCATAAGGACTTAGGTGTGGAGCCATCGCAACGTAGTTAGCTTCAAGGGCTTAAACGTGACAAGGGACACGGAGAGTTTATACTGGTTCGGCCCCTCACGGTGGAGGTAAAAGCCTAATCCAGTGTAGGGTGGTATTGCTTGGGATTCGATTACCAGGGAGCGAATACGCTTGACCTAGTTCTCGATCTTTTCTTTCTCACCCTAACTCGCCGCCGGGTCGTCCCTTTATATACACATGTTGACACCCGACGGCTTACAGAGTCCCGGGCGGCTCATAGACAACGTGTTCAGCTCGGTGACTAACTAAACCTGCCTTATGATACATCCATTTTGCATCATGCTTTTATATCAATATTTATTGCATTATGGGCTGTTATTACACATTATATCTCAATACTTATGGCTATTCTCTCTTATTTTACAAGGTTTACCATGAAGAGGGAATGTCGGCGTACTGGAATTCAGGTGGAAAAGGAGCAAATGTTGGAAACCTATTCTGCACAGCTCCAAAAGTCCTGGGACTCCACGAAACAACTTTTTGGATTTAATAAGAATTTTTGAGCAAAAGAAAGAGGCCAGGGGGCCCACACCCTGTCCAGGAGACAGGGGGGCGCCCCCCTATAGGGAACGCCCCTATCTCCTGGGCCCCCCGGTGGGCCTCCGACGTCCATCTTCTGCTATTTCATCACTTTTACACTGGAAAAAATTGTGGGTAAGCTTACAGGACGAAACTCCGCCGCCACGAGGCAGAACCTTGGCGGAATCAATCTAGGGATCTGGCGGAGCTGTTCTGCCGGGGACACTTCCCTCCGGGAGGGGGAAATCATCACCAACGTCATCACCAACGATCCTCTCATCGGGAGGGGCTCACCAGCACCATCTCCTCTCAAAACCCTAGTTAATTTCTTGTATCCAATCTTGTATCAAAACCACAAATTGGTACCTGTGGGTTGCTAGTAGTGTTGATTACTCCTTGTAGTTGATGTTAATTGGTTTACTTGGTGGAAGATCATATGTTCAGATCCTTTATGCATACTATTACTCCTCTGATTATGAACATGAATATGCTTTGTGAGTAGTTACATTTGTTCCTGAGGACATGGGTGAAGTCTTGCTATTAGTAGTCATGTGAATTTGGTATTCGTTCGATATTTTGATGAGATGTATGTTGTCTTTTCCTCTAGTGGTGTTATGTGAACATCGACTACATGACACTTCACCATTATTTGGACCTAGAGGAAGGCATGGGGAAGTAATAAGTAGATGATGGGTTGCTAGAGTGAAAGAAGCTTAAACCCTAGTTTATGTGTTGCTTCGTTAGGGACTGATATGGATCCATACGCTTAATGTTGTGGTTAGGTTTACCTTAATACTTCTTTTTGTAGTTGCGGATGCTTGCAATAGGGGTTAATCATAAGTGGGATGCTTGTCCATGTTAGGGCAGTACCCAAGTACCGGTCCACCCACATATCAAATTATCAAAGTTCCGAACGCGAATCATATGAACGTGATGAAAGCTAGCTTGACGATAATTCCCAATGTGTCCTCGGGAGCTCCTTCCTCATTATTAGAAATTTTCCAGCCTTATCCTTTGCTACATAAAGGATTGGGACACATTGCTGCACTTTATTTACTTTATTTACTTGTTGCTTGTAATAATTTATCTTATCGCAAACTATCTATCACCTACAATTTCAGTGTTTGCAGAGAAAATCTTACTGAAAACCGCTTATCATTTACTTATCGAAAGGACTGCGATAGATCCCCTACACTTGTGGGTCATCAAGACTCTTTTCTGGCACCATTGCCGGGGAGTGTAGCGCTTTTGGTGAGTGGAACTTGGTAAGGAAACATTTATATAGTGTGCTGAATTTTTTTGTTACTTGTCACTATGGAAACTAATCCATTGAGGGGCTTGTTTGGGGTATCTTCACCCCAACCATAAGAGCAAAGAGTTGCTCCTAAACCTACTGAAATTTATGAAAATATTCACTTTGAGATTCCTTCAGGTATGATAGAGAAACTGCTAGCTAATCCATTTGCAGGAGACGGAACATTGCATCCCGATTTACACCTTATCTTTGTGGATGAAGTTTATGGACTATTTAAGCTTGCGGTATTCCCGATGATGTTGTCAAAGGAAGGTCTTCCTTTATCTTTGAAGGAGATGCATTGACATGGTATAGGCTATGTGATGATACGAGATCTTGGAATTATAAGCGATTGAAGTTGGAATTTCACCAGAAGTTCTATCCTATGCATCTTGTTCATCATGATCGTAATTACATATATAATTTCTGGCCTCGCGAAGGAGAAAGCATCGCTCAAGCTTGGGGGAGGCTTAAGTCAATGTTATATTCATGCCCCAGTCATGAGGTCTCTCGGGAAATGATTATTTAGAATTTTTATGCTCGGCTTTCTCTTGATAATCGCAACCTGCTCGAAACTTCCTGTGTTGGTTCTTATATGCTGAAGACTATTGATTTCAAACGGGACTTATTGAAAATAATTAAACGCAACTCTGAAGATTGGTGTTCCGATGATGGTAAGGAGTCAGGTATGATACCTAAGTTCGATTGTGTTAAATCTTTTATGGATACCGATGCTTTTCGTGGATTTAGCGCTAAGTATGGACTTGACTCTGAGATAGTAGCTACTTTTTGTGAAACTTTTGCTACTCACGTTGATCTCCCTAAAGAGAAGTGGTTTAAATATAATTCTCCTGTCGAAGTGAAAGTAGTTGCACCTATTACAGTCGAAGAAAAGACTATTACCTATAGTGATCCTATTGTTCCTACTGCTTATGTTGAAAAACCTCCTTTTCCTGTTAGGATAAAAGATCATGCTAAAGCTTCGACTGTTGTTCGTAAGAGTAATACTAGGACTTATACACCTCCTGAGCAAATTAATGTTGAACCTAGTATTGCCATGATTAAAGATCTCTTGGATGAGGACTTAGATGGGCATGTTATTTCTTTCTTGGGTGAGACTGCTAATATTGCTAGACCTGATACTAAGACACGTAGACCTGTTGTAGGCATGCCTGTTATTTCTGTTAAAATAGGAGCTCATTGTTATCACGGCTTATGTGATATGGGTGCTAGTGCTAGTGCGATACCTTATGATCTTTATAAAGAAATTATGCACGACATTGCACCCGTTGAATTAGAAGACATTGATGGTACTATTAAGCTTGCTAATAGGGATACCATTAAACCTATTGGGATTGTTAGAGATGTTGAAGTTTTGTGTGGGAAGGTTAAATACCCTGCTGATTTTCTTCTTCTTGGTTCCCCACAAGATGATTTTTGTCCCATTATTTTTGGTAGAACCTTCTTGAATACTGCTAGTGCTAGGATTAATTGTGAAAAGAACATTGTCACTGTTGGCATAGATGGTATGTCTCATGAGTTTAAATTTGCTAAGTTTAGTAGACAACCTCGTGAAAGGGAACCACCTAGTAAGGATGAGATTATTGGTCTTGCTTCCATTGTTGTTCCTCCAACTGATCCGTTACAACAATATTTGCTAGACCATGAAAACGATATGTTTATGAAGGAAAGGGAAGAAATAGATGAAGTGTTCCTTAACAAGGAACCTATGCTGAAACATAACCTTCCCGTTGAAATTCTTGGGGATCCCCCTCCACCCAAGGGCGATCCCGTGTTTGAACTCAAACCATTACCTGATAATCTTAAGTATGCTTATCTTGATGAAAAAGAAATATATCCTATTATTATTAGTGCTAACCTTTCAGAGAAAGAAGAAGAAAGATTATTGAAAACTCTGAAGAAGCACCGCGCTGCTATTGAATATACTCTGGATGATCTTAAGGGCATTAGTCCCACATTATGTCAGCACAAAATTTTAGTGTAGAAAGATGCCAAACCAGTTAGAGATCCTCAAAGACGATTAAATCCCAAGATGAAGGAAGTGGTAAGAAAGGAGATACTAAAGCTCCTTGAGGCGAGTATTATTTATCTCGTTGCTGATAGTGAATGGGTAAGCCCTTTCCATTGTGTCCCTAAAAAGGGAGGTGTTACCGTTGTTCCTAATGATAAAGATGAATTGATCCTGCAAAGAATTATTACAGGCTATAGGATGGTAATTGATTTCTATAAGTTAAATAAAGCTACTAAGAAAGATCATTACCCTTTACCTTTTATTGATCAAATGCTAGAAAGGCTATCCAAACACACACATTTTTGCTTGCTAGATGGTTATTCTGGTTTCTCTCAGATACCTGTGTCAGCGAAGGATCAATCTAAAACTAATTTTACTTGCCCTTTTGGTACTTTTGCTTATAGACGTATGCCTTTCAGTTTATGTAATGCACCTGCTACCTTTCAAAAATGCATGATGGCTATATTCTCTGATTTTTGTGAAAAGATTTGTGAGGTATTCATGGATGACTTCTCCGTCTATGGATCCTCTTTTGATGATTGTTTGAGCAACCTTGATCAAGTTTTGCAGAGATGCGAAGACACTAGTCTCGTCCTGAATTGGGAAAAGTGTCACTTTATGGTTAATGAAGGCATTGTCTTGGGGCACAAAATCTCCGAGAGAGGTATTGAATTTGATAAAGCCAAAGTTGATGCTATTGAAAAGATGCCATGTCCCAAGGACTAAAAGGTATAAGAAGTTTCCTTGGTCACGCCGATTTTTATAGGAGGTTCATTAAGGACTTCTCTAAAATCTCTAGGCCTCCGACTAATTTATTGCAAAAAGGTATTCCTTTTGTCTTTGATGATGATTGTGTAGAAGCATTTGAAACACTTAAGAAAGCTTTGATCACTGCACCTATTGTTCAACTGCTTGATTGGAATTTACCTTTTGAAATTATGTGCGATGCTAGTGATTATGCTGTAGGTGCTATTTTAGGGCAAAGAGTCGATAAGAAGTTGAATGTTATCCAGTATGCTAGTAAGACTCTTGATACTACCCAGAGAAATTATGCTACTACTGAAAAAGAGTTCTTAGCAGTTGTGTTTGCATGTTATAAATTTAGACCTTATATTGTTGATTCCAAAGTTACTATTCACATTGATCATGCTGCTATTAAATATCTTATGGAAAAGAAAGATGCTAAGCCTAAACTCATTAGATGGGTTCTCTTGTTCCAAGAATTTGACTTGCATATTATTGATAGAAAGGGAGATGAGAACCCCGCTGCAGACAACTTGTCTAGGTTAGAGAATGTTCTTGATGACCCACTGCCTATTAATGATATCTTTCCTGATGAACAATTAGCGGTCGTCAATGCTTCTCGTACTGCTCCTTGGTATGCTGATTATGCTAATTACATTGTTGCTAAATATATACCGCCTAGTTTCACATACCAGCAAAATAAAAAGTTCTTTTATGATTTAAGACATTACTTCTGGGATGATCCACACCTTTATAAAGAAGGAGTAGATGGTATTATTAGACGTTGTGTGCCTGAGCATGAATAGGAACAGATTCTATGCAAGTGTCATTCTGAATCTTATGGAGGACACCACGCTGGAGACAGAACTGCACACAAGGTACTACAATCTGGCTTTTATTGGCCTACTCTCTTCAAAGATGCTCGTAAGTTTGTTTTATCTTGTGATGAATGTCAAAGAATAGGTAACATTAGTAGACGTCAAGAAATGCCTATGAATTATTCTCTTGTTATTGAACCGTTTGATGTTTGGGGCTTTGATTATATGGGACCTTTTCACGCCTCTAATGGTTATACACATATTTTAGTTGCTGTTGATTACGTTACTAAGTGGGTAGAAGCTATTCCAACTAGTAGTGCTGATCATAACACCTCTATTAAAATGCTTAAAGAAGTTATTTTTCCGAGGTTTGGAGTCCCTAGATATCTCATGACTGATGGTGGTTCACATTTTATTCATGGTGCTTTCCGTAAGATGCTTGCTAAGTATGATGTCAATCATAGAATAGCATCTCCTTATCACCCGCAGTCTAGTGGTCAAGTAGAGTTGAGCAATAGAGAGCTCAAATTAATTTTGCAAAAGACTGTGAATAGATCTAGAAAGAATTGGTCCAAAAAACTTGATGATTCATTATGGGCCTATAGAACTGCACACAAAAATCCTATGGGTATGTCTCCTTATAAGATGGTTTATGGAAAAGCATGTCAATTAGCTCTTGAACTTGAACATAAGGCATATTGGGCTATTAAAGAGCTCAACTATGACTTCAAACTTGCCGGTGAGAAGAGGTTGTTTGATATTAGCTCACTTGATGAATGGAGAACCCAAGCGTATGAGAATGCCAAGCTTTTCAAAGAAAAAGTCAAACGCTGGCATGATAAGAGGATACAAAAGCGTGATTTTAACGTAGGAGATTATGTGTTATTATTCAACTCCCATTTAAGATTTTTTGTAGGAAAACTTCTCTCAAAATGGGAAGGTCCCTACGTTATCGAGGAGGTCTATCGCTCTAGTGCTATAAAACTCAACAATTTCGAAGGCACAAGTCCGAGGGTGGTAAACGGTCAAAGAATTAAACACTATATTTCAGGTAATCCTATCAATGTTGAAACTAATATTATTGAAACCGTGACCCCTGAGGAATACATAAGGGACACTTTCCAGAACGTTCCAGACTCCGACAAGGTATAGGTATGTGGTACGGTAAGTAAACCGACTCCAAAACAACTCTAAAGGCAATTTTTATTAGTTTTGGAATATTTAAGAATTTTAGGAAGAAAGAAGTAGTCTGAAAGGGACTCGAGGCTCCCACGAGAGTGGAGGGGGCCCCCTGTAGGGCGCGCACCCTGTCTCGTGGGCACCTCGTGTGCCTCCCGGACTCCATTTTCTTGCATGTTACGTATTTTGGTCGGTAAAAATTCATTATATATACTCCCGAAGGTTTTGACCACCGTATCACGCAAATATCCTCCATTTTCGTTTCAAGCTGTTCCTGTTGCAGAATAAAGCAAGATGTCTTCTCAGGAGTCAGTTGGGGAGAGTCAGGTGTCTCACCCAATGCCAGGTCCCGGAGCAAATAGCGATGCCTATCACTTTGGACCACCAACGGAGGATGAGATGGAGGCTGATTTGAAAAGAATATATGCCATGGAGGAGGATCAAGAAGTTACCTCTCGTCTCCGAGAAGAATTCATTATGGGGGAACTACCTAGCTTGGCTATCCCTACTTCGGTCACTCCTTCCAACTCTAGATTTATTTCTTAGGAAAATATGAAAAAGAGTTTCACTTGTTCTCCAGAAGCTATGCAGCATCCTTGGGTAAAAGGAGCTTTGTCCATTACGGGCAAGCTCCGTAAAGAAAATATGGACCTCAAACAACAAGTCAATAAGCTCTAGGAGGAGAACCGTATATTGAAGGGCATCATCACCAAGAAGATCATAACACCAACCGTGAAGAAGGAGAAATAATCACATGGGTATGGGCACTCCCCTTGGCAACTGCCAAGCTTGGGGGAGGTGCCCTGGTATTGTATCCCCATCACACTCCTATCTTTACCGCTTTATTTAGTTCGATACTTTTAGTAGTATCTTGATCTAGTAGATTGAAATTTAAATATCAAGTAGTTTTGAGTTTTGCATTGTGATCTCTTTATGTAATCGAGTCCGTGTGCTATCTATAATAAAGATTAGTGTTGAGTCAAGGGCTTTGCTATGTTGCTATGATATTGAGAAAGTAGAAAGAATAAAAGAGTTCATATTGATCTTATGAATAGTGATAACTTCACACATAGAAAGTATGAGGCATAAAAATTGTTGAGAGTTGATGAACGTAGTCTTGGTCATCGTTGCAATTAATAGGAAGTGATAAGGAAAGAGGGGTTCACATATAAATATATTATCTTGGACACCTTTTATAATTGGGAGCACTCATTAAGTATGACATGCTAAAAGAGTTGACGTTGGACAAGGAAGACAACGTAATGGTTTATGTTTTCCAACATCTCAGTTGAAGTATATTTTCATTGACCTTCCAAACATGTTGAGCTAGCCTTTCCCCTTCATGCTAGCCAAATTCCTTGCATCAAGTAGAGATACTACTTGGGCTTCCAAATATCCTTAAACCCAGTTTTGCCATGAGAGTCCACCGTACCTACTATGGATTGAGTAAGATCCTTCAAGTAAGTTGTCATCGGTGCAAGCAATAAAAATTTCTCTCTAAATATGTATGACTTATTAGTGCAGAGAAAATAGCTTTGTACGAACTTGTTGTGGAAGTAATAAAAGCGACGGACTGCATAATAAAGGTCCACATACAAGGGGCAATATAAAGTGACGTTCTTTTGCATTAAGATTTCGTGCATCAACCCTAAACGCGCATGACAACCTCTTCTTCCCTCTGCGAAGGGCCTATCTTCTACTTTATGTTTTACTTTATGCTTGAGTCAGGGTGATCCTCACCTTTCCCTTTTTATTTTATCCTTTGGCAAGCTCCTCGTGTTTGAAAGATCATGATGCATATATCCAATTGGACGTAAGTTAGCATGGGCCATTATTGTTGACATCACCTAAAGGTGAATACATTGGGAGACAACACAATAAGCCCCTATCTTTCTCAGTGTCCGGCTGAAACTCTATAACCACAAGTATTGTGTGAGTGTTAACAATTATAGGAGACTACGGGATAGTTGAGTATGTGAGCTTGCTGAAAAGCTCTATTATTGACTCTTTCTGATGTTACGATAAATTGCAATTGCTTCAATGACTGAGATTATAGTTTGTTAGTTCCCAATGAAGTTTTTGAACCATACTTGACATTGTGAATTGCTTATTACTTGAGCATAAGAAATCATATGACAAAATCTATATATGTTGCTGTTATTAGAATGATCATGATGCCCTCATGTCCATATTTTATTTTTATCGACACCTCTATCTCTAAACATGTGGACATATTTTTCGATTTTGGCTTCGCTTGAGGACAAGCGAGGTCTAAGCTTGGGGAGTTGATCGTCCATTTTGCATCATGCTTTTATATCAATATTTATTGCATTATGGGCTGTTATTACACATTATATCTCAATACTTATGGCTATTCTCTCTTATTTTACAAGGTTTACCATGAAGAGGGGAATGTCGTGGTGGAATTCAGGTGGAAAAGGAGCAAACATTGGAAACCTATTCTGCACAGCTCCAAAAGTCCTGAGACTCCACGAAACAACTTTTTGGATTTAATAAGAATTTTTGAGCAAAAGAAAGAGGCCAGGGGGCCCATACCCTGTCCAGGAGACAGGGGGCGCCCCCCTATAGGGCGCGCCCCCTATCTCCTGGGCCCCCTGGTGGGCCTCCAGCGTCCATCTTCTGCTATATCCTCACTTTTACCATGGAAAAAATCGTGGGCAAGCTTACGGGACGAAACTCCACCGCCACGAGGCGGAACCTTGGCGGAATCAATCTAGGGCTCTGGTAGGGCTGTTCTGCCGGGGACACTTCCCTCCGGGAGGGGGAAATCATCACCAACGTCATCACCAACGATCCTCTCATCGGGAGGGGGTCAATCTCCATCAACATCTTCACCAGCAACATCCCCTCTCAAAACCCTAGTTCATCTCTTGTATCCAATCTTGTATCAAAACCAAAAATTGGTACCTGTAGGTTGCTAGTAGTGTTGATTACTCCTTGTAGTTGATGCTAATTGGTTTACTTGGTGGAAGATCATATGTTCAGATCCTTTATGCATATTATTACTCCTCTGATTATGAACATGAATATGCTTTGTGAGTAGTTACGTTTGTTCCTGATGACATGGGTGAAGTCTTGCTATTAGTAGTCATGTGAATTTGGTATTCGTTCGATATTTTGATGAGATGTATGTTGTCTTTTCCTATAGTGGTATTATGTGAACGTCGACTACATGACACTTCACCATTATTTGGGCCTAGAGGAAGGCATGGGGAAGTAATAAGTAGATGATGGGTTGCTAGAGTGACACAAGCTTAAACCCTAGTTTATCCGTTGCTTCGTTAGGGGCTGATATGGATCCATACGCTTAATGTTGTGGTTAAGTTTACCTTAATACTTCTTTTTGTAGTTGCGGATGCTTGCAATAGCGGTCAATCATAAGTGGGATGCTTGTCCAAGTTAGGGCAGTACCCAAGTACCGGTCCACCCACATATCAAATTATCAAAGTACCGAATGCGAATCATATGAACGTGATGAAAACTAGCTTGACGATAATTCCCAATGTGTCCTCGGGAGGTCCTTCCTCATTATTAGAAATTGTCCAAGCTGATACTTTGCTACATAAAGGATTGGGCCACTTTGCTGCACTTTATTTACTTTATTTACTTGTTGCTTGTTACAATTTATCTTATCGCAAAACTATCTATCACCTACAATTTCAGTGCTTGCAGAGAAAACCTTACTGAAAACCGCTTATCATTTCCTTCTACTCCTCGTTGGGTTCGACACTCTTACTTATCCGAAAGGACTGCGATAGATCCCCTACACTTGTGGGTCATCACCTTATAATACAAGTCATTCATATGGCAGTTTATCCTCTTGGGCCTTAAGTCGCCTCTGGGTCTTGGGCCGTCAACGGGCTTGCTATGACCCACCATCTTCATTGATAGTCGCCAGTGGTATGACCCGGCCCCTCCTGGGCGGTTCATACCCAGCAGTTATATCCCCAATGCAAACGGAGTTGGTCATTTGCATGGTTAGTCATAAAAATCCTACATAAAACTTGTGGATCACTGAATATGATATGTTTGATTCCTTGCAATAGTTTTGCTATATAGATATGAAATATGTGGGAAGTACTAGTAAACGGTTGTGGTTAGTAAGAATATTGGTGCTAAGGTTTGCGATTCCCGAAGCATGCACGTATAGTCTCTTGTTATGCTATGAAAGTTGGAGCACAATTTATCATTGATTGTCTATCTTTGTGTGAAGGTCGGGGGCGCGCGATGGTTAACTCCTACCAACCTCCCCCCAGGAGCATGCGTAGTATTACTTTGCTTCGAGGGCTAATAAAATTTTGCAATAAGTATATGAGTTCTTTATGTCTAATGTGAGTCCATGGATTATACGCACACTTACTTACGCAATTTGCTAGCCTCTACGGTACCGTGCATTTCCCTTTCTCACCTCGGGACGTGGTGCAAGTTTCGCAGGTGTATCCAAACCCCGTGATATGATACACTCTGTCACACACAAGCCTTATTATATCTTCCTCAAAACAGCCACCATACCTACCTATTATGGCCTTCCCATAGCCATTCTGAGAAATATTGCCATGCAACTTCCACCGCTTCTGTTTTGATGACTTGAGCATTCATTGTCATATTGCTTTGCATGATCATATAGCTGACATAGTAGTTGTGGCTCAGCCACCTTGCATCATTTTTATACATGTTATGCTATATCATTGCACCTCCTGGTACACTGCCAGAGGCATTCATATAGTCATATTTTGTTATAGGTATCGAGTTGTAATTTTTATTCGTTTTGAGTTATAAGTAAATAGAAGTGTGATGATCATCATTTTTAGAGCAGTGCCTTAGTGAGGAAAGGATGATGGAGACTATGATTCCCCTACAAGTCGGGGTGAGACTCCGGACAATGAGAGAAAAAATAGAAAAGAAAAAGGGAAAAAAGAAAAAAAAAGAAAAAAACAAAGAGAGAAGGGGCATTGTTAGTATCCTCTACCACACTTGTGCTTCAAAGTAGCACCATGTTTTTCATATGGAGAGTCTCCTATGTGTTCACTTTCATATACTAGTGGGAATATTTCATTACAGGATTAGATGCACACACACTTAGTTTTCATATGGAGCTTTCATACACTTATAGCTCTTAGTGCATTCATTGGATGGCAATCCCTACTCCTCACATTGATATCAATTGATGGGCATCTCCATAGCCCGCTAGTTAGCCGCGTTGATGTGAGACTTTCTTACTTTTTTGTCTTTTTTATATTTACCCCTATCATCATACTCTATCCCACCCGTAGTGTTGTATCCATGGCTCGCGCTCATCTATTGCATGAGGGTTGAAAAAGTTGAATCACATTAAAAATTATGAACCAATTGCTTGGCTGACACCGGGGTAGTACATGATTTATACTTTCTGTTAAGAAGACAGAGCATGACTAGACTATATGATTTTGTAGGGATAACGTTATTTAGCATTGATATTTTGGAAGACATGATTGTTTGTTGGGATACCTGAGTATTGATGTCTTTATGTCAAATTATAGACTATTGCTTTGAATCACTTATGTCTTAATATTCATGCCATGACTAGATATATGATCAAGTTTATGTTAGGTAGCATTCCACATCAAAAATTATCTTCTATATCATTTACCTACTCGAGGACAAACAGGAATTAAGCTTGGGGATGCTGATACATTTCTGTCGGATCTATACTTTTTGATTGCTTCATGCCAATATTATTCAACTTTTACATACTTTTGGCAACTTTTTATATGATTTATTTGGACTAACTTACTTATCCAGTGCCAATTCCTATTTGTTGCATGTTTTTGTATCGCAAAAAATCCATATCAAACGAAGTCAAAACATGATGAAACTCCAAGGAGAATTATTTTGGAATATTTGTGAATTTTAGGAGTTGGAATCACCGCAAACGGAGGCCCACATGGACCACCATACACCAAGGCGCGCCCCAGGCCCCTGGCGCGTGGTGGTGGGTTGTGCTCACCTCGTACGTTGGTTGGAGCTGTATCAGGTGCAAGGAAGCTTATATCAGGAAAAAATCATGTAAAAAGATCAGCGCAATCGGAGTTACGGATCTCCGGGAATATAAGAAACGGTTTTCGGCCAGATCTGGGGAGCGCAAAACAAAAAAAACAGAGAGGGAGATCCAATCTCGGAGGGGCTCCTACCCCTCCACCGCCATGGAAACCATGGACCAGAGGGGGAACTCTTCTGCCATCTAGGGGGCCAAGGAAGGAGGAGGGGGGCTCTCTCACCCTCTCTCCCGGTGGCGCCGCAGTGCCACCGGGGTTAGGATCGTGACGGCGATCTACATCAACAATCTAGCTACCGTCAACACCAACTCTCTCCCCCTCTATGCAGCGGTGTAACACCTCTTCCCCTTGCTGTAATCTCTACTTAAACATGGTGCTCAACTCCATATATTATTTCCCAATGATCTATGGTTATCCTATGATGTTTGAGTAGATCCATTTTGTCCTATGGGTTAATCGTGATCTTGGTTGGTATGATTGTATACTTTATTTATGGTGCTATCCTACGTTGCACACAGTTCTCGTGCAAAAGTGAGGGGCCCCCATTGTAGGGTGTTGCAATATGTTCATGGTTCGCTTATGGTGGGTTGCGAGAGTGACAGAAGGTTAAACCCGAGTAAGTGGAGTATGACGTATGGGAGTAAAGAGCACTTGATACCTAATGCTATGGTTGGGTTTCACGACCTTAATGATCTTTAGTAGTTGCAGATGCTTGCTAGAGTTCAAATCATAAGTGCATATGATCCAAGTAGAGAAAGTATGTCAGCTCATGCCTCTCCCTCATATAAAATTGCAAGAATGATTACCAATACTTGTTATTGATTGCCTAGAGACAAATGACTTTCTTGTTGACAAAAGCTATCCACTTTTATTACCTTGCAATTTATTCTTAGTTTTATTCTCGCAATGTACTCATAGTTTTATTCTCGCAAAATAGTTTCATACTTGTTCTAGGTAAAGCAAATGTCAAGTGTGCGTAGAGTTGTATCGGTGGTCGATAGAACTTGAGGGAATGTTTGTTCTGCCTTTAGCTCCTCGTTGGGTTCGACACTCTTATTTATCGAAGAAGGCTACAAACGATCCCCTATACTGGTGGGTTATCGCATACACTGTTCATCCACAGTACACTCTATCATGTATAGTATAGAGCCACCACCAATAGTGTACCTTGTGGGCACTAGTATATAAAGTGACCCAGGGGAGCTCACACTCTCACGCAAGCACACATCCATCCATGCCATGGACAAGCAATCCCGCGGCCAGGCTCTCACGCCACACAGTACCTAGCTAGCTCCTTGCTACTGCTCTCACTCCAATATAAATCTAGGAGCGACTCTGTAGTGCAACCCGTATATCCCACATATATATTCAGACATGCAGGAGTAGGGGTATTATCTCTCCGGAGAGCCCCGAACCTGGGTAAACCACCACATTCTACTCGCATATCCATCCCGGGTATTCCATGACAGTCTTGCCCTCACCTCAAGCCACCTTGTGGCATCTATCGTCTCGCGGACCCCCCTGCCGACTGACGCAAGAATACCATGATAGTTGGCGCCCACTGTGGGGCAAGCTGCTGCTAGAACCGCGGTCCGGGCAGGACCCTCTTCGTCATCTCCGCCGCGACATTGCCGCCGCCTCTCCGGTCGTGCTTGCCCCCAGGGCGGCCGCGTGGAGTGGCGCGTGATGACCCACAAGTATAGGGGATCTATCGTAGTCCTTTCGATAAGTAAGAGTGTCGAACCCAATGAGGGGCAGAAGGAAATGACAAGCGCTTTCAGTAAGGTATTCTCTACAAGCACTAAAATTATAGGTAATAGATAGTTTTGTGTTAAGATAATTTGTAACGGGTAACAAGTAACAAGAGTAACTAAGGTGCAGCAAGGTGGCCCAATCCTTTTTGTAGCAAAGGACAAGCCTGGACAAACTCTTATATAAAGAAAAGCCCTCCCGAGGACACATGGGAATTTCTGTCAAGCTAGTTTTCATCATGCTCATGTGATTCGCGTTCGTTACTTTGATATTTTGATATGTGGGTGGACCAGTGCTTGGCTATTGCCCTTCCTTGGACAAGCATCCCACTTATGATTAACCCCTCTCGCAAGCATCCGCAACTACGAAAGAAGAATTAAGGTAAGCCTAACCATAGCATGAAACATATGGATCCAAATCAGCCCCTTCCGAAGCAACGCATAAACTAGGGATTAAGCTTCTGTCACTCTAGCAACCCATCATCTACTTATTACTTCCCAATGCCTTCCCCTAGGCCCAAATCATGATGAAGTGTCATGTAGTTGATGTTCATATAACACCACTGGAGGAGAGACAACATACATCTCATCAAAATATCAAACGAATACCAAATTCACATGATTACTGATAACAAGACTGCTCCCATATCCTCAGGAACAAACATAGCTACTCACCAATCATATTAATCTTCATAATCAGAGGGGTATTAATATGCATAAAGTATCTGAACATATGATCTTCCACCGAATAAACAAACTAGCATCAACTACATGGAGTAATCAACACTACTAGCAACCCACAGGTACCAATCTGAGGTTTTCAGACAAAGATCGGATACAAGAGATGAACTAGGGTTTGAGAGGAGATGGTGCTAGTGAAGATTTTGATGGAGATTGACCCCCTCTCGATGAGAGGATCGATGGTGATGACGATGGCGATGATTTCCCCCCTCCGAGAGGGATGTTTCCCCGGCAGAACAGCTCCGCCGAAGCCCTAGATTGGTCATGCCTAGGTTCCGCCTTGAGAAGGCGGCGCTTCGTCCCGAAAGCTTCCTTATGATTTTTTACAACGGCAAAAGGCTCCATATAGGAGAAAATGGGAATCGGGGGCATGCCAGGTGGCCCACGAGGCAGGGGGCGCACCCAGGGGGGTAGGGCGCGCCCTCCACCCTCGTGGCTGGTAGGTGGCCCCCCTCTAGTGCTTTCTTCGCCCAATATTTTTAACATATTCCAAAACTGACTTTTGTGGAGTTTCATGACTTTTGGAGTTGTGCAGAATAGGAAACTAATATTTGCTCCTTTTCCAACCTAGAATTCCAACCAGTATTCTCCCTCTTCGTGTAAAGCTTATAAAATAAGAGAGAAAAGCCATAAGTATTATGACATAATGTGTAGTAACAGCCCATAAAGCAATAAATATAGATATAAAAGCATGATGCAAAATGGACGTATCAACTCCCCCAAGCTTTGACCTCGCTTGTCCTCAAGCAAAAACCGAAATCGAAAAATATGTCCACATGTTAGAGATAGAGGTGTCGATAAAATAAAATACGGACATGAGGGCATCATGATCATTCTTAAAATAGCAACATATATATTGTCATATCATTTCTTATGTAAAAGTAACAATCTATTCGCAATGTAAAGTATGAATCAGAAACTTCATGGAAAACTAGCAAACTATAATTTCAGTCATTGAAGCAACTGCAATTTATCATAACATCGGAAAGAGTCAAAATAAGAGCTTTTTAGCAAGTCCACATACTCAACTATCATTTAGTCTTTCACAATTGCTAACACTCACATGATACTTATGGGCATGAAGTTTCAATCGGACACAGAGAAAGATAGGGGCTTATAGTTTTGCCTCCCAAACTTTTACCTCAAGGGTAATGTCAACAATAATACTTTATGAAAACCTACATCCAAGTGGATATATATATCAGGATCTTTCCAACACATAGTGCTTGCCAAAGGATAAAGTGTGAAAAGGAAAGGTGAAGATCACCACGACTCTTGTATAAGGGTAGAAGGTAAAAATAAAAGATAGGCCATTTGCAGAGGGAAACAGAGGTTGTCATGCGCTTTTATGGTTGGATGCACAAAATATTAATGCAAAAGAATGTCACTTTATATTGCCACTTGTGATAGGGACCTTTATTATGCAATTCGTCGCTTTTATTTCTTACATATCACAAGTTCGTATAAAGCTTATTTTCTCCACACTAATAGATCATACATATTTAAAGAGAAATTTTTATTGCTTGCACCGATGACAACTTATTACTTGAAGTATCTTACTCAATCCATAGGTAGATATGGTGGACTCAAATGACAAAACTGGGTTTAGGGATGTTTGGAAGCACAAGTAGTATCTCTACTTGGTGCAAAGAATTGGCTAGAATGAGGGAGAAAGGCAAGCTCGACATGTTGGATGATCCATGAAAATATACTTTATTCGGATATAAGAAAACATAACCCATTATGTTGTCTTCCTTGTCCAGCATCAACTTTTTAGCATGTCATATTTTAATGAGTGCTCACAATCATAAAAGATGTCCAAGTTGTATAGTTATATGTGAAAACCTCTCTTTCTTTATTACTTCCTATTAATTGCAACGATGACCAAAATTATGTTTGTCAACTCTCAACAACTTTTATTCATCATACTCTTTATATGTGAAGTGATTACTCTCCATAAGATCAATATGATCCTTTTTATTCTTTCTTTTATTCCCTCAAGATCATAGCAAGATAGCAAAAGCCCTCAACTCAAAACTAATCTTTATTATATATAGCTCACGGACTCGATTACATAGATAGGGATCGAAACAAAACCCAAAGCTAGATCATACTAAACTTTATTCTACTAGATTAAGATATAACCAAAAGGATCGAACTAAGAAAAACGGTAAAGATAGAAGTGTGATGGTACTACGATACCGGGGCACGGATCGAACTAAGAAAAACGGTAAAGATAGAAGTGTGATGGTACTACGATACCGGGGCACCTCCCCCAAGCTTGGCAGTTGCCAAGGGGAGTGCCCATACCCATGTGTTTATGTCTCTTTCTTCGGAGGTGGTGATGATGGAGTTGTTGATGATGTAGGATTCTTCCTTAGTTTGCGCTTGAGGATAGAATTTTATTCCCTTAAGTCATCAATCTCCTGCTCAAGGCTTAGTATCCTTTTGCATAGTTCATGTTTGTTCTCCTACAAGAAACGAAAAGTGATAAACTATATCTTAGGTTTCTTTGCTCTATCAGGGAGGCTTGACTTTTTAAACTCCACGTGCATGTCCCCAGGTTGAGGTAGTGGGGCTTCATCTTCATCTGAGCTTGTCTCCTTCTTTCCCATTGGATCATAGTCTTCTTCTTCCTCCGTGGTCCAACCACAATGCTCCAAGTCCCCGTAGACCTTGGGGTTTGCAAGGTAATCAGACACATAGCTTTGTCCCTTCGAATCCTGGGACGAAATATTGCTCTAAATCTGCGGCAGAAACAACTCAAAACAAAAACAGAGGATTTCGTCGTGGTACGGTGGTCAAAACCTTCGGGAGATTATATAATGAATTTTTACCGACCAAAAGAAGTATCGCGCAAGAAAATGGAGTCCGGAGGGCACACGAGATGACCATGAGGCAGGGGCGTGCCCTCCACCCTCGTTGATGCCTCGTGTATCTTTCGAACTACTTCCAATTTTCTTAATTTTTTTAATGTTCCAAAACGGATAAAATTGCTATTTGAACAGCTTTGGAGTCGGTTTACTTACCGTACCACATACCTATTCCTTTTCGGAGTCTGAAACGTTCTGGAAAGTGTCGCTTATGTACTCCTTCGGGGTTACGGTGTCAATAACATTGGTTTCAACATTTATGGGATTACCTGAGATATAATGTTTGATCCTTTGACCGTTCACCACCTTCGGATTTGTGCCTTCGGCGTTGTTGATTTTGATGGCACCGGAACGATAGAACTCCTCGATAACGTAAGGACCTTCCCATTTAGAGAGAAGTTTTGCTGGAAAAAAAATCTTAAACAAGAGTTGTATCGCAAAACATAATCACCTACATTAAACTCACACTTTTGTATCCTTTTGTCATGCCATCTTTTAACTTTTTCTTTAAACAATTTGGCGTTCTCATAGGCCTGGGTTCTCCATTCGTCAAGTGAGCTAATGTCAAATAGCCTCTTCTCACCGGCAAGTTTGAAATCATAATTGAGCTCTTTAGTAGCCCAATATGCCTTATGTTCTAGTTCGAGAGGTAAGTGACAAGTCTTTCCATAAAGCATTTTATACGGAGACATACCCATAGAATTTTTATATGCAGTTCTATAGGCCCATAATGCATCATCAAGTTTCTTGGACCAATTCTTTCTAGATCTATTAATAGTCTTTTGCAAAATCAATTTAATCTCTCTATTACTCAATTCTACTTGACCACTAGACTGAGGATGGTATAGAGATGCAATTCTATGATTAACATCATACTTAACAAGCATTTTATGAAAAGCATCATGAATAAAATGTGAACCACCACCAGTCATTAAATATCTAGGGACTCCGAACCTCAGAAAAATAACTTCTTTAAGCATCTTAATAGAAGTTTTATGATCAGCACTACTAGTTGGAATAGCTTCTACCCACTTAGGAACGTAATCAACAGCAACTAAAATATGTGTATACCCATTAGAGGAAGGAAAATGTCCCATATAATCAAAGCCCAAACATCAAATGGTTCAATAACAAGTGAATAGTTCATAGGCATTTCTTGACGTCTACTCATATTACCAATTCTTTGACATTCATCACAAGACAAGACAAACTTACGGGCATCTTTGAAAAGAGTAGGCCAATAGAAACCGGATTGCAATACCTTATGTGCGGTTCTATCTCCAGCGTGGTGTCCTCCATAAACCTCGGAGTGACACTGGCGTAGGATCTGTTCCTATTCATGCTCAGGTACAAAACTTCTAATAACACCATCTACTCCTTGATAAAGGTGTGGGTCATCCCAAAAGTAATGTCTTAAATTGTAGAAAAACTTTTTCTTTTGCTAGTATGTGAAACTAGGTGGTATAAATTTAGCAACAATGTAACTAGCATAATCAACATACCATGGAGCAGTACGAGAAGCATTTATGACAACTAGTTGTTCGTTAGGAAAGCTATCATCAATAGGTAGTGGGTCATCAAGAACATTTTCTAACCTAGACAAGTTGTCTGCAACGGGGTTCTCAGCTCCCTTTCTATCAATAATATGCAAATCAAATTCTTGTAGTAAGAGAACCCATCTAATAAGTGTAGGTTTAGCATATTTCTTTTCCATAAGGTACTTAATAGTAGCATGATCAGTGTGAACAATTACTTTGGAATCAACAATATAAGGTTTGAACTTATCACAAGCAAACACAACTGCTAAAAATTCTTCTTTGGTAGTAGCATAATTTCTCTGGGCACTGTCTAGAGTTTTACTAGCATATTGGATAACATTTAATTTCTTATCAAATCTTTGTCCTAGAACAGCACCAATAGCATAATCACTAGCATCACACATAATTTCAAAGGGTAAATTCCAATCAGGTGGCTAAACAATGGGTGCAGAAATCAAGGCTTTATTAAATATTTCAAATGCTTCTACGCAATCATCATCGAAAACAAAAGGACCATTTTTTTGTAAGAGTTTAGTCAGAGGCCTAGAAATTTTAGAGAAGTCTTTAATAAACCTCCTATAAAAACCAGCATGACCAAGGAAACCTCTTATACCTTTGATGTCCTTAGGACACGACATCTTTTCAATAGCATCTAGTTTAGCTTCATAAACTTCAATGCCTCTTTCAGAAATTTTATGCCCCAAGACAATACCTTCATTAACCATAAGTGGCACTTCTCCCAATTCAAGACATGATTAGTTTCTTCACATCTTTGCAAAACTTGATCAAGGTTGCTTAAGCAGTCATCAAAAGAAGTTCCATAAATAGAGAAATCATCCATGAAAATGTCAACAATCTTTTGACAAAAGTCAGAGAATATAGCAGTCATACATCTTTGAAAAGTAGCAAGTGCATTGCATAAACCAAAAGGCATACGTCTATAAGCAAAGATACCGAAAGGGCAAGTAAAAGTGATCTTTTCCTGATCCTCTTTTGACATGGGTATTTGAGAGAAACCAGAATAACCATCTACAAAGCAAAAATGTGTATGTTTGGATAATCTTTCTAGCATTTGACCAATAAAAGGTAGAGGGTAATGATCTTTTCTAGTAGCTTTATTTAATTTGCGGAAATCAATTACCATTCTATAACATATAACAATTCTTTGTGGGATCAATTCATCCTTATAATTAGGAAGAACAGTAATACCTCCCTTCTTAGGGACACAATGGAAAGGACTTACCCACTGACTATTAGCAACATGATAAATTATACAAGCCTCCAAAAGCTTTATTATTTCATTTCTTACCACTTCTTTCATCTTAGGATTTAACCGTCGTTGATGATCAACAACTGGTTTAGAATCTTTCTCCAATTTTATGTTGCGTTGGCATAGAGTGGGAGTAATGCCCTTAAGATCATGAAGAGTATATCCAATAGCAACACAGTGCTACTTCATAGTTTTCAGTAATTTCTCTGCTTCATGCTTTGAAAGGTTAGCACTAATAATAACAGGATATATCTTCTTTTCATCAAGATAAACATATTTACGAGTATCAGGTAATTGTTTAAGCTCAAACACGGGATCACCCTTGGGTGGTGGAGGATCCCCTAGGACTCAACGGGCAAGTTGTGTTTCAGAATAGGTCCCTGATTAAAGAATACTTCATCTATTTCCCTTCTTTCATTCGTAAACATATAATTTTCATGGTCTAGCAGATATTGTTCTAAAGGATCATTAGGAGGCAGGACAATAGAAGCAAGACCAATAATTTCATCTTTACTAGGCAATTCTTTATCATGGGGTTGTTTGAGAAATTTAGCAAAACTAAAATCATGAGACATATCCCCTAACCCAACAGTGACAATATCTTTCTCGCAGTCTATCCTAGCGTTGATAGTATTCAAGAAGGGTCTACCAAATATAATGGACAAAAGTCATCTTGTGGGGAAGCAAGAACAAGAAAATCAGTAGGATATTTAATTTTCCCACATGTTACTTCAACATCTCAAACAATCCCAATTGGTGAAATAGTATCTCTATTGGCAAGCTTAATAGTAACATCAATATCTTCTATTTCAGCAGGTGCAATATCATGCATCATTTATTTATATAAAGTATAAGGTATTGCACTCACACTCGCACCCAAACCACATAAGCCATGATAACAATGATCTCCTATTTTAAGAGAAACAACGGGCATGCCAACAATAGGTTTATGTTCATTTTTAGTATCGGGTCTAGCAATTCTAGCGGCTTCATCACAAAAGTAAATAACATGCCCATCAATATTATCGACCAAGGGATCTTTAACCATAGAAATACTAGGTTCAACTTTAATTTGCTCAGGGGGTGTAGGTGTTCTAGCATTACTCTTACGCACCACAGTTGAAACTTTAGCATGATCCTTTATTCTAAAAGGGAAAGGTGGTTTCTCAATATAAGCAGTAGGAACAATAGGATCAACATTATAAGTGATATATAGTCTTTTCTTCAACTTTAATAGGTTCTACTACTTTCACTTCAATGGGAGGATGATATTTAAACCACTTCTCCTTAGGGAAATCAACATGAGTAGCAATTGATTCATAGAAAGAAGCTACTATCTCAGAGTCAAGTCCATATTTAGTGCTAAATTCACGAAAAGCATCAATATCCGTAAAAGATTTAACACAATGAAACTTAGATGTTATACCTGACTCTTTACCTTTGTCGAGTTCCCAATCATCAGAGTTGCATTTAATTCTTTCCAATAAATCCCATCTGAATTCAATAGTCTTCGTCATAAAAGAACCAGTACAAGAAGTATCGAGCATGGAGCGATTGTTGAGAGAAAGTCGAGCATAAAAATTTTGAATAATAATTTCTCTTGAGAGCTCATGATTGGGGCATGAATATAACATTGACTTAAGTCCCCCCCTAGCTTGAGAGATACTTTCTCCTTCACGATGAACCAGATGGATAGGATAAAACTTCTGATGAAATTCCAATTTCGATCGGTTGTAGTTCCATGATACAATATCATCACATAGCCTAAACCATGTCAATGACTTTCCCTTAAAATATAAAGGGTAGACTTTCTTATTGATAACATCCTCGGGCATACCTGCAAGCTTAAATAATCCACAAACTTCATCCACATAGATTAGGTGCATATCAGGATGTAATGTTCCATCTCCTGTATAGGGATTAGCTAGAAGTTTCTCTATCATACCCGAAGGAATTTCAAAGTAAATATTTTCAGTAGGTTAAGTAGGTTGAGTAGCAACTCTTTGCTCTTCTGGTCGGGGTGAAGATACCCCAAACAAGCCCCTCAAAGGATTATTTTCCATAGTAACAAGTGACAGTAAATTTCAGCACACTATATAAATGTTTCCTTACAAAATTCCACCTACCAAGGGCGCTTCACTCCCCGGCAATGGTGCCAGAAAAGAGTCTTGATGACCCACAAGTATAGTGGATCTATTGTAGTCCTTTGATAATTAAGAGTGTCGAACCCAATGAGGAGCAGAAGGAAATGACAAGCGGTTTTCGGTAAGGTATTCTCTGCAAGCACTGAAATTATCGGTAAAAGATAGTTTTGTGATAAGATAATTCATAACGGATAACAAGTAACAAGAGTAACTAAGGTGCAGCAAGGTGTCCCAATGCTTTTTGTAGCCAAGGACGAGCCTGGACAAACCCTTATATAAAGCAAAGCGCTCCTGAAGACACATGGGAATTTCTGTCAAGCTAGTTTTCATCATGCTCATATGATTCGCGTTCGTTACTTTGATAATTTGATATGTGGGTGGGCCGGTGCTTGGGTACTGACCTTCCTTGGACAAGCATCCCACTTATTACTAACCCCTCTCTTAAGCATCCGCAACTATGAAAGAAAATTAAGGTAAGCCTAACCATAGCATGAAACATATGGATCCAAATCAGCCCCTTACAAAGCAACGCATAAACAAGGGTTTAAGCTTTTGTCACTCTAGCAACCCATCATCTACTTATTACTTCCCAATGCCTTCCCCTAGGCCCAAATCATGGTGAAGTGTCATGTAGTCGACGTTCACATAACACCACTAGAGGAGAGACAACATACATCTCATCAAAATATCGAACGAATACCAAATTCACATGACTACTTATAACAAGACTTCTCCCATGTCCTCTGGAACAAATGTAACTACTCACAAATCATATTCGTGTTCATAACTAGAGGGGTATTAATACACATAAAGGATCTGAACACAAGATCTTCCACCGAATAAACCAACTAGCATCAACTACAAGAAGTAATCAACACTACTAGCAACCCACAGGTACCAATCTGAGGTTTTGAGACAAAGATCAGATACAAGAGATGAACTAGGGTTTGAGAGGAGATGGTGCTGGTGAAGATGTTGATGGATATTGACCCCCTCTCGATGATAGGATCGATGGTGATGATGATGGCAACGATTTCCCCCCTCCGGGAGGGATGTTTCCCCGGCAGAACAGCTACGTAGGAGCCCTAGATTGGTCCTGCCCAGGTTCCGCCTCGAGACGGCGACGCTTTGTCCCGAAAGCTTCCTTATGATTTTTTCCAGGGAAAAAGACACCATATAGCAGAAGATGGGCATGTGGGGCCTGCCAGGTGGCCCACGAGGCAGGGGGAGCGCCCAGGGGGGTAGGGTGCGCCCTCCACCCTCGTGGCTGGTGGGTGGCCCCCCTCTGGTGCTTTCTTCGCCCAATATTTTTATTATAGTCCAAAACTGACTTTCGTGGAGTTTCAAGACTTTTGGAGTTGTGGAGAATAGGTCTATAATATTTGCTCCTTTTCCAGCCCAGAATTCCAGCTGCCGGCATTCTCCCTCTTTGTGTAAACCTTATAAAATAAGAGAGAAAAGGCATAAGTATTGTGACATAATGTGTAGTAACAACCCATAATGCAATAAATATCGATATAAAAGCATGATGCAAAATGGAGTTATCAGCGCACTCTCGTCGTCGGCCTCACCATCGTCGTCATCTCTGCCGCGACATCGCCGCTATCTCTCCGGCCATGCTCGAGGGGTCGACATCAACTCGCCCCCGGGACGGCCGCGCGGAATGGTGCATCCTTGTTGTCGGCCTCGCCCTCTTCTTCCCCACCGCTGCGACGCCGGTTGTCCGTCCGCGCCGCGCCTCGCTTCGGTCGACCGCATCCACCCACGGCCGCGCGTCCGCTCCCCTCCGCGTTGTGTGTCGCTCCTCCGTTCATACGCTTCCCATGCGATGGCTAGATGCAAGCCAGACACATCCCAGTCACAAGCCAGATGCAAACCATATATGCCCCAGACATTGCCTGTACAATACGCAAATATTGGGCATATAATGCCCGTACACTAGCCGGATGCAAGTTGGGTAATATTCATATAACAGCCAGACGCTTGCTACTCCTCTACCTATCCTCCCCCTCTGGCGCGTCTGCCCCGCACCCTCTCGTGTGTGGCTCTGCGACCACGCGCCTGCTACGTCTTGAGCTTGCATTGGGTTTTTCTTGAAGAGGAAAGGGTGATGCAGCAATAGTAGCGCAGGTATTTCCCTCAGTTTTTGAGAACCAAGGTATCAATCCAGTAGGAGGCTCCTCAAAAGTCCCACGCACCTACACAAACAAACAAGAACTCGCAACCAACGCAATAAAGGGGTTGTCAATCCCTTCACGGCCACTTGCGAAAGTGAGATCTGATAGATATAATATGATAAGATAAATATTTTTTTGGTATTTTATAATATAGATTGGAAAAGTAAAGATGCAAATAAAAGTAGATTTAAAGCTTATATGATAAAAGATAGACCCGGGGCCATAGGTTTCACTAGTGGCTTCTCTCAAGATAGCATAAGTATTACGGTGGGTGAACAAATTACTGTCGAGCAATTGATAGAAAAGCGAATAATTATGAGATTATCTAGGCATGATTATGTATATAGGCATCACGTCCGTGACAAGTAGACCGACTCCTGCCTGCATCTACTACTATTACTCCACACATCGACCGTTATCCAGCATGCTTCTAGAGTATTAAGTTCATAAAGAACAGAGTAACGCATTAAGAAAGATGACATGATGTAGAGGGATAAACTCATGCAATATGATATAAACCCCAACTTTTTATCCTCGATGGAAACAATACAATACGTGCCTTGCTGGCCCTACTGTCACTGGGAAAGGACACCGCAAGATTGAACCCAAAGCTAAGCACTTCTCCCATTGCAAGAAAGATCAATCTAGTAGGCCAAACCAAACTGATAATTCGAAGAGACTTGCAAAGATAACTTAATCACACATAAAAGAATTCAGAGAAGATTCAAATATTTCTCATAAATAAACTTGATCATAAACCCACAATTCATCGGATCTTGACAAACACACCGCAAAAAGAGTTACATCGAATAGATCTCCAAGAAGATCAAGGAGAACATGGTATTGAGATCCAAAAAGAGAGAAAAAGCCTGATACGTCTCCAACGTATCTATAATTTTTGATTGTTTCATGCTACTTTATCTACTGTTTTAGGCAATAATGGGCTTTATTATCCACTTTAATATTATTTTTGGGACTAACCTATTAACCGGAGGCCCAGCCCAGATTTGCTGTTCTATGCCTATTTCACTGTTTCGAGGAAAAGGAATATCAGACGGAGTCAAAACGGAACGAAATCAACTGGAGAAGTTATTTTTTGGAAGGAAAGCAACCCAGGGAACTTGGAATGCACGTCACGGGAGATACGGGCTGCCCACGAGGGTGCGGGGGCGCCCCCCCCCCCGGGCGCACCCCCTGCCTCGTGGGGCCCCCGTAGCTCCTCCGACGTACCCCTGCACCCATATATACTCTTGTACCCTAAAAACTTCTAGAACAGAAGATAGATCGGGAGTTCCGCCACCGCAAGCCTCTGCCGGAGGGGGAACCCATCACCGGTGGTCATCTTCATCATCCCGGCGCTCTCCATGACGAGGAGGGAGTAGTTCATCCTCCGGGCTGAGGGTATGTACCAGTAGCTATGTGTTTGATCTCTCTCTCTCGTGTTCCTCTATGGCACGATCTTGATGTATCCCGAGATTTGCTATTGTAGTTGGATCTTATGATGTTTCTCCCCCTCTACTATCTTGTGATGAATTGAGTTTCCCCTTTGAAGTTATCTTATCGGATTGAGTCTTTTATGAGAACACTTGATGTATGTCTTTGACGTATGTTTTGGTGATCATCTTGCGGGTTTCGTGACATTGGGAACCTATGCATAGGGGTTGGCACACGTTCTTGACTCTTCGATAGAAACTTTGGGGCACTCTTTGAAGTACTTTGTGTTGGTTGGATGAATCTGAGATTGTGTGATTCATATCGTATAATCATGCCCACGGATACTTGAGGTGACAATGGAGTATCTAGGTGACATTAGGGTTTTGGTTGATTTGTGTCTTAAGGTGTTATTCTAGTACGAACTCTTTTATAGATCGATCCGAAAGAATAACTTTGAGGTGGTTTCGTACCCTACCATAATCTCTACGTTTGTTCTCCGCTATTAGTGGCTTCGGAGTGACTCTTTGTTGCATGTTGAGGTCTTGTCATATTATCTATCTATGTTATTATTGTTGAGAGAACTTGCACTAGTGAAAGTATGAACCCTAGGTGTCGGTGTCAAAACCGGCAGATCTCGGGTAGGGGGTCCCGAACTGTGCGTCTAGGCGGATGGTAACAAGAGACGAGGGATACAATGTTTTTACCCAGGTTCGGGCCCTCTCGATGGAGGTAAAACCCTACGTCCTGCTTGATTAATATTGATGATATGGGTAGTCCAAGAGTAGATCTACCACGAGATCAAGGAGGCTAAACCCTAGAAGCTAGCCTATGGTATGATTGTTGAGATGTAATGTTCGTCCTACGGACTAAGGCCCTCCGGTTTATATAGACACCGGAGAGGCTAGGGTTACACAGAGTCGGTTACAATGGTAGGAGATCTACATATCCGTATTGCCAAGCTTGCCTTCCACGCCAAGGAAAGTACCTTCGGGACATGAGCCGGAGTCTTCAATCTTCTATCTTCGTAGTTCTGGAGTCCGGCGGATATTGATAGTCCGGCTGTCCGGACACCCCCTAGTCCAGGACTCCCTCAGTAGCCCCTGAACCAGTCTTCAATGACGACGAGTCCGGCGTGCATAATGTTCGGCATTGCAAGGCGGGTTCCCCTCCTTGAATAATTCGGAGAAGATAATGAACACCAGGATAGTGTCCGGCTCTGCAAAATAAATTCCACATTCCAACATAGAGAGAATAAAATATACACTTAGCTCAATCTGCTGACGTATCATGCGGCATGACATCACACCGTAGCCAAGCTCTCGTTTGAATCGTTTTTATTATTCCGCCTCAGCATGTTTTAGCGAAGCGGTTTCCTTGGCACGTCCTGTCGAAGCAGAGATCGTGTTCCCTTTTATTCCGGGATCCTCATCAATACGTGCGTGGGTAACCCAACCGTTCCCGTCGCCATACCTCCTCTATCGAAGGGGAATCTCAAACGGTCACGGAGACGGCCCTTGGTATTTCTTACCCCTTTATAAGGGGACCAAGGCCTGTCCTTGTCTTTCAACCTCGCATCGAATCTTTCCTCTGCTCCCAGTTCCAACACCTAGAGCTTCAGATTCGAGCGCTTCGGATCCACAACAATGTCCGGCTCCGACCTCCAGGGCCGGTGGATGCCCTCCTCCGTCACGGAGGAGGACATATTGAAGTTGCGTGAGGCCAAGTACCTGGCCTACGAAGTTTCACATAGGTTGCCTGCCCCAGGGCAGGCCGTGCCAGCCCCCGAGCCCGGCGAATACGTCGTTTTCGCATCTCACCTCCGTCGGGGATTAGGCTTCCCGACGGATCCTTTCGTGAGAGGGCTCCTTTTCTATTACGGGCTGGACTTCCACGACTTGGCTCCGGAGTCCATCCTCCATATCTCCGCATTTATCATCGTCTGCGAAGCATTCCTCCGCGTCATCCCCCACTTCGGCCTGTGGCTAAAAACATTTAAGGTGGAGCCGAAGATGATCGGGGGGCGTCAAGCGGAGTGCGGCGGGGCGACCATAAGCAAGAAGGCCGATGCCCCGTGGCTTGAAGGTTCCTTCCTGAAAGTGCAACTAATCCCCGGGTAGTTTTGGTAATTAATAACAACATATATATCATTGAACTAATTGTTTCTTGAGAATATTTCAGAAAGTTCAGTGATATGGGTATGGCAATGACTGATGATGTGGACCCCTCAAAAAGCTAAGGAAAACATTGGCAAAAGCTCAAGACTCTTTTTTTGGTTTAGTGATCCAAGATCACATTGAGTCCATAGGAAAGCCAATACTATTAAAAGGGGATGAGGTTATGATGATGATCTGGTTGCTCAAAGTGCTTAGTGATTTATCTCTCAAACTTTCAGCAATCTTTCATTCCAACATATACTCATAAGTAATCTCGGTCCCACCGATTCCATAAACTCAGTCACACCGAGATGAACCACCTCAGCCATATACCCAAACCCTAGAAATTTCGGGTTTTCTGATTCCAAACTCGGTCTCATCGAAACTAGTGTTGCCAAGCTTCTGTAACCTTCTGTAATCAAATCGGTGTCACCGAGATGATAAAGTCGGTCCCACCAAGAATGGCAAACCCTAGTCTTTGGAAGAATCGGACTAACCGAGATTGTATTTTCGGTCCCACCGAAAATCCCAACGTTCACAAGATTTGAACTTTCGGTCTCACCGAGTTGTCAACTTCGGTCTGACCGAGATTGGTCAAATGTGTGTAACGGTTGGATTTTGTGTGGAGGCTGTAAATACCCCTCCACCTCCTCTTCATTCGTGGAGAGAGCCATCAGAAAGAACTACCACTCCTACCTTACATTTCTGAGAAGAAAACTACCTACCCTTGTGTTGAGATCAAGTTGCTCCACTCCCACCATATGAAACTTGATTTCTAGCCTTCCCAAGTTGCTTTCCACTCAATCCTTTCTTCCACCACAGCCAAATCAGTGAGGAGAGTTGAGTGTTGGGGAGATTATCATTTGAAGCACAAGAGCAAGGAGTTCATCATCACCAACACCATCTATTACCTTTTGGAGGGTGGTGCCTCCTAGATTGGTTAGGTGTTGCTTGGGAGCCTCCGTCAAGATGTGGAGTTGAACCAAGAAGTTTGTAAGGGCAAGGAGATCGCCTACTTCGTGAAGATCTACCCCGAGTAAGGCTAGTCCTCCGTGGGCGTGAGGCCATGATGGCATAGACAAGGTTGCTTCTTCGTGGACCCTTCGTGGGTGGAGCCCTCCGTGGACTCTCATGGCCGTTACCCTCCGTGGGTTGAAGTCTCCATCAACGTGGATTGACGATAGCACCACCTATCGGAACCACGAGAAAAATCTTCGTGTCTCCAAATTGCGTTTGCTCTTCTCCACCTCTATTTACTACATGTGCAATTTACTTTCCGCTGCCATTACTCTAGAATTGCATGTGTAGGGTGATACTTGACACGATCATCATTGTGAACTTGCTAAAAACTTGTCCTAATCAAAAGGCTAAACTTTTAAATTGTCAAGTAGTCTAATCCCCCCCCTCTAGACATACTTTCGATCCTACAAGTGGTATCAGAGCTTTGGTCTCCATTGGATTGGTTTCCATTGCATTGGACTCCATAAGCTTGGTTTCACAACCTAGGAGAGTATGGCGTCTAGTGAGGTAATTTTAAAGAGAGGTCCTTACTTTGATGGTTCAAATTTTGCTAGTTGGAAGCATAAAATGAAAATGCATATTCTTGGACATAACCCCGCCGCATGGGGCATTATTTGTGTTGGCTTGCAAGGTGAGTTCTTGAGGAAGGAAAAGTTCGGATCGCGAAGCTACAGCGGATGAATTGTGGATGTTCTGAACAATGCTCAAGCTTGTGACATTCTCTTCAATGCTTTGTGTCGAGGAGTTCAACAAGATCAGCCGTCTTGAGAATGCAAAAGAGATTTGGGATACTTTGGTGAAATGCACGAAGGTACCGAGTCCGTGAAGGAATCAAAGCTAGATGTTCTTCAAGGTCAACTTGACAAGTTCAAGATGAAGGAAGGTGAAGGAGTCGCTGAAATGTACTCTAGGCTTGCTCTCATCACCAATGAGATTGCCGGCTTAGGAAGCGAAGAAATGACCGACCGATTCATCATCAAGAAGATTCTCAGAGCTTTGGATGGAAAGTATGACACCGTGTGCACTTTGATCCAAATGATGCCAAACTACAAGAATCTCAAGCCTACGAAGTCATTGGAAGAATTGTTGCTCATGAGATGACACTTAAAGATAAAGAAGAGCTTCACAACAAGTCAAGTGGTGCTTACAAAGCTACAGTTGAAGCTCCCACAACCTCAAGTGACAAGCTGGTTTCCAATGAAGAGATAAGCCTAATGGTGAAGAACTTCAACAAATTCTACAAGAGTAGAAGCAAGGAAAGAAGCTCAAAGTCTAGATCATATGATGAAAAGAGATCTTCTAGTCGTGATCGAAACTGCTACAATTGTGGAAGACCCGGACACTACTCAAATGAGTGTTCGACTCCCCACAAGAGAAGAGAGGAATCTCCAAGAAGAAGAAGCTCAAGAGAAGAGTCACCTCGAAAAGAGAGAAGGAGTAGAGATGATCGTTATGAACGAAGATCCTCTCGGAGAAGCAAGGATTCGGAAAGGAAAGACAAGTCATCAAGGAGCTACACAAGAAGAAAACATCAAGCTCATGTTGGTGAATGGGTCTCCGGCTCCGACTCTGACAATCACTCCAAAGAAGCTATCACTCCAACTCCGAATCTGATCAAGATGAAGGTGTTGCGGTCTTGCTCTCGTATCCTCCAACTCCAACTCCTATGACTTATTTGATTCACCAAATGAGGGAATTGGAAGATGCTTCATGGCAAAAGGCCCCAAGGTATCACACCCTGAATTTATTGACTTTGATAGTGATGAAGATGACTTGCTTGGTGAAGATGAGCTTTTACATGACAAATCTAGTGAGCTTAGTAATGATGAACATGCTAGTAGTCTTTACGATCGAGAAGAGTCGAATGACAATGCTATGAAGGAGATTGAGCGTCTAACTAAAGAACTAAACACTCTTAAGTTAGCTCATGAAACAACTCAAGAAGATCATAGAGAGCTCCTAAGATCTCATGAGAAGCTACGCTCGAGAAGCTCAATCTAGAGCAAGAACATGAGTTTCTAAAAGCTATCAATGACGATCTTGAAAGAAGAGTTCTTCATATCTTGCCAAACGACTTCTCTTGTCTAATTTCTTGCCACCTATTAAAACTAAGCATGACAAGCATAAGAAAAATTCTTCATCTAGTAGTAACAATAATCATGCTAAATCAAATATTGTTACTTCTAGTAGTTCTCTTGATTCCACTAACAATGTTTTAAGCCAAGTTTCACTTGAGCAAGAAAATAGTTTATTGAAAGGGATTATAGAGAAAGGTGTCTACAAGAGCCTTGCCGGAAGCAAGAACTTTGAGGAAATTGTTCGCAAGCAAGGAAGGCACCGGAAGAATCAAGGAATCTCTGAATTTCTTCGTCGTCCGAACTCCAACCGTCCTGGCCACAGTCCGGCCAGGATTCTCCTGATAGCGATAGATGCTTCAGAGAATTCAGGATATTGCCAAAAGGCGAGTGCTGGAAGATGTCCGCGGCGGTGAATTCCATAACCGGCGCCCAATCCGATTTGATTGGTAGGGGCGCGGGAGGCTCGGAGTCCGGCGAGGAGTCCGGCGCCTCGGGATCACGAGTTTCGCAAGGGACAAGATTGGTATTCGGCTCCATCGCCGTGGATGTTGAAGCCCCCAGGGCGGCGTCTATCCACCGGCCCTCGACCTGGGCAATCGGCTCCGGGCTAGTGGCCGGAGCGGATCCGAAAAGCGCCACCAAAGCACTATCCGGCGGCAGAGCTAGATCATGCCCATCATCACAGTGCGGCGCGCTTGGCTGTGGCTCGAGTTCGTCGAAGATCAAGTCCGCGGTCATCGGCCGTGAAGTTCAAGCTTCCAAATCTGACCTGACGGCCAGGGGCGTAGCTTTCGATCTGCTCCAGATGGCCAAGAGAATTGGCCCGCAGTGCAAAGCCGCCAAATACGAAGATATGTCTGGGGAGAAAAGTCTCACCCTGGACAGCGTTAATGGTTGAAGATGCCATCGAGCCTATCAGGGACGACACAGAGGAACTCTCAATGAAAGCACCAATGTCGGTGTCAAAACCGGCGGATCTCGGGTAGGGGGTCCCGAACTGTGCGTCTAGGCGGATGGTAACAAGAGACGAGGGACACAATATTTTTACCCAGGTTCGGGCCCTCTCGATGGAGGTAAAACCCTACATCCTGCTTGATTAATATTGATGATATGGGTAGTACAAGAGTAGATCTACCACGAGATCAAGGAGGCTAAACCCTAGAAGCTAGCCTATGGTATGATTGTTGAGATGTAATGTTCGTCCTACGGACTAAGGCCCTCCGGTTTATATAGACACCGGAGAGGCTAGGGTTACACAGAGTCGGTTACAATGGTAGGAGATCTACATATCCGTATTGCCAAGCTTGCCTTCCACGCGAAGGAAAGTACCTTCCGGACATGAGCCGGAGTCTTCAATCTTCTATCTTCGTAGTTCTGGAGTCCGGCGGATATTGATAGTCCGGCTGTCCGGACACCCCCTAGTCCAAGACTCCCTCACTAGGCCTTGTATCCTTTCATTGCAATACCGTTTACGCTCACTTTTACCACTTGTTACCTTGCTGTTTTTATATTTTCAGATTACAAAAACCTATATCTACTATCCATATTGCACTTGTATCACCATCTCTTCGCCGAACTAGTGCACCTATACAATTTAACATTGTATTGGGTGTGTTGGGGACAAAAGAGACTCTTTGTTATTTGGTTGCAGGGATGCTTGAGAGAGACCATCTTCATCCTATGCCTCCTATGGATTGATAAACCTTAGGTCATCCACTTGAGGGAAATTTGCTACTGTCCTACAAACCTGTGACTTGCAGGCCCAACAACGTCTACAAGAAGAAGGTTGTGTAGTAGACATCAAGCTCTTTTCTGGCGTCGTTGCCGGGGAGGCAAAGGTAAAGGGCACTCACTCACACCCCGTCAACTAAGCTCTTTTCTAGCGCCGTTGCCGGGGAGGTGAGTGCTTGAAGGTATATCTTTAGATCTTGCAATCGAATCTTTTTGTTTCTTGTTTTAGCACTAGTTAGTCTATAAAAGAAAATTACAAAAAAATGGAATTGAGTTTTTCTCATACGCTTCACCATTTTAATATCTTTCATGAGTATGATGGAAAGGAAAATTGTGGCAAAGTGCTAGAAGAAGAATTACATAGAATGCTTGGCATGAAATATGTGAATGATGAGCATGATTGCAATGTTGTTAGTATGAATTCTTGAATATCCATGATGCTAATGATATGCAAAGCCACAAGCTTGGGGAAGCTATGTTTGATGAAGATGATATTTTTTGTCCCCCAAGCTTTGATGAGCAAATTTACTATGATGAAAGTATGCCTCCTATCTATGATGATTATTGTGATGACACGTATGCTTTAAATAATAATGATAACCATGAAACTTGTCATCTTGATCTTAATTTTCAATCATATGATAGTTATTTTGTTAAGTTTGCTCCCACTACTATTCATGAGAAGAATTTTGCTTATGTGGAGAGTGGTAAATTTTCTATGCTTGTAGATCATGAAAAGAATGCTTTAGGTGCTGGTTATATTGTTGAATTCATTCATGATGCTACTGAAAATTATTATGAGGGAGGAACATATGCTTGTAGGAATTGCTATAATATCAAGTTTCCTCTCTATGTGCTTAAATTGTTGAAGTTATGCTTGTTTTGTCTTCCTATGCTGGTTGATTATTGTTCCCATAAGTTGTTTGATCACAACATCCCTATGCATAGGAAGTGGGTTAGGCTTAAATGTGCTAGTCATATGCTTCATGATGCTCCCGTTATGTTTCAATTCTTATCTTTTATGTGAGCATCATTGTCATCATCATGCCTAGCTAGAAAGGCATTAAAGAAAAGTGCTTGTTGGGAGACAACCCAATATTTATCCTTACTGTTTTTGTGTGTCCACATGATTATGCTACTGTAGTAATCATGTTTTATAGCTTCTGTTTCAATAAAGTGCCAAGTAAGACCTTTAGGATAGCTTACGGTGATAGTTGTGTTGATCCTGCTGAAAATCAGAAACTTTTGCACCCAGTAAATTAGTTTTGTTAATTCACAGAGACGTTCTTCTTACCTGATTCTTTTTGATTTGGATTGGTACACAAATGTCTTGGGACTTCCTAATTTGGTAGGATTTTTGGAGTTCCATAAGTATACGTTTGATACAGGTTACTACAGACTGTTCTGTTTTTGACAGATTCTGTTTTCTATGTGTTGTTTGCTTATTTTGATGCATCTATGGATAGTATTAAGTGGTATGAACCATAGATAAGTTGTAATACAGTAGATATTACACCAATATGAATTTATAATGAGTTTATTACAGTACCTAAGTGGTTGTTTTATTTTCTTATACTAACGGAGCTTACGAGTTTTCTGTTGAGTTTAGTGTTGTGAAGTTTTTAAGTTTTGGGTAAAGATTCGATGGACTATGGAATAAGGAGTGGCAAAGAGCCTAAGCTTGGGGATTCCCATGGCGCCCCAAGATATTCAAGGATAACCAAGAGCCTAAGCTTGGGGATGCCCCGGAAGGCATCCCCTCTTTCGTCTTCGTTCACCGGTAACTTTACTTGGAGCTATATTTTTATTCACCACATGATATGTGTTTTGCTTGGAGCATCATTTCCTTCTGTTAGTATTTTCTTGCTGTTAATTATATTAATATTTTGCATCTTTAGTTTCAATAAAGAATTCAAGGATAGCCTTTGCCATGCTTATTTTGCTAGTATACATGTTGCTGTTTGAGAAACAGAAAGTTTACCGCTGTTGCAAAAATTCTCTAGAAAAGTCAGAGAGTGGTATAATGTTGAATGTTTTTGCATATTGAGCTCTGATAAATTTATTTAAGTGGGAATTTTATTTAATAATTTTTGTAGTTAGGGAAGTATGATTAATCTTGCATTCTTTACAGACTGTACTGTTTTGGCAGATTGCTGTTATGGTTGCATTGTTTGCATATGTTTGCTTGTTTAATGAATCTATTTGAAGATAGGAGTATTAAATATGAAGAGGAATTTAGTATGAAATGTTGAATAATAATTTTAGTGATTTGGTACAGTAGAAAATGATAAGGTTTTGCATTGGTTTATACTAACCTATCTCACGAGTTCTTGTTTAGTTTGTTGTGAATGAAGCTTTTGAGAAATAGAGAAACCATGATATGAGAAGAATTAAGGAGACACAAAAGCTCAAGCTTGGGGATGCCCAAGGCACCCCAAGATAATATTTCAAGAAGTCTCAAGAATCTAAGCTTGGGGATGCCCCGGTAGGCATCCCACCTTTCTTCTTCAACAACTATCGATTAGTATCGGTTGAGCCTAAGTTTTTGCTTCTTCACATGAGTTGTGCTATCCTTGCAATGTAATTTTCTTTAGCTTTGCTTGCTGTTTGAATAAAATACCAATATCTGAAATTATTAATTGGGAGAGCTATACATGAATTGGAATTTGCTAGAATACTCTATGTGCTTCACTTATATCTTTTGAGCTTGATAGTTTTGCTCATAGTGCTTCACTTATATCTTTTGAGCGTGATAATTTTTGCTCTGGTACTTCACTTAGATCTTTAGAGCATGGTGGTGGATTTGTTTTAAAGAAACTATTGATCTCTCATGCTTCACTTAGATTATTTTGAGAGTCGTTAATAGCATGGTAATTTGCTTAATGTTAATATACTTGGTGTTCAAGATATGTGAACCTTTCTTTTGAGTGCGTTGAATAGTAAGATAAGTTTGATGCTTGATAATTGTTTTGAGATATGGAGGTGATAATATAAAAGTCATGCTAGTTGGGTGATTATGAATTTGAGAAATACATGTGTTGAAGTTTGCATGTCCCGTAGCATGCACGTATGGTTAAAGTTGTGTAACAAATTTGAAACATGAAGTGTACCTGGCTTGTGCATCCTTATGAGTGGCGGTCGGGGACGAGCGATGGTCTTTTCCTACCAATCTATCCCCCTAGGAGCATGCGCGTAGTACCTGAATTTTTGATGACTTCTAAATTTTTGCAATAAGTATATGAGTTCTTTTGACTAATGTTGAGTCCATCGATTATACGCACTCTCACCTTTCCGCCTTTGCTAGCCTCTTCGGTACCGTGCATTGCCCTTTCTCACCTTGAGAGTTGGTGCAAACTTCGCCGGTGCATCCAAACCCCGTGATACGATACGATCTATCACACATAAACCTCCTTATATCTTCCTAAAAACAGCCACCATACCTACCTATCATGGCATTTCCATAGCCATTATGAGATATATTGCCATGCAACTTGCATCATCTTCATCATGACATACATTACTTTTGTCATATTGCCATTGCATGATCATGTAGTTGACATCGTATTTGTGGCAAAGCCACCATGCATTATTTTCATACATGTCACTCTTGATTCATTGCACCATCCCGGTACACCGCCAGAGGCATTCATATGGAGTCATATCTTGTTCTAAGTTTTGAGTTGTAATCCTTATGTTGTAATCAATAGAAGTGTGATGATCATCATTATTAGAGCTTTGCCCAAAAAAAAGAGAAAGGCCAAAAGAAAAAAAAGAAAGGCCCAAAAAAATAAAAATAAAATAAAAAGGGCAATGCTACTATCTCTTTTTCCACACTTGTGCTTCAAAGTAGCACCTTGTTCCTCATGTAGTGAGTCTCATATATTGTGCTTCAAAGTAGCACCTTGTTCTTCATGTAGTGAGTCTCATAAAGTTGTCCTTTTTATACTAGTGGGATTTTTTCATTATAGAACTTGGCTTGTATATTCCTACGATGGGCTTCCTCAAATGCCCTAGGTCTTCATGAGCAAGCAAGTTGGATGCACACCCACTAGTTTTCTTTTGTTGAGCATTCATAGCTCTCGTGCATCCGTTGCATGGCAATCCCTACTCCTCATGTTGACATCAATTGATGGGCATCTCCATAGCCCGTTGATTATCCTCGTCAATGTGAGGCTTTCTCCTTTTTGTCTTCTCCACACAATCCCCATCATCATAATCTATTCCACCCATAGTGCTATATCCATGGCTCATGCTCATGTATTGCGTGAAGGTTGAAAAAGTTTGAGATTATTTAAGTATGAAACAATTGCTTGGCTTGTCATCGAGGGTATAGAAGTTGGGAACATCTTTGTGTGACGAAAATGATACATAGGCTGACTATATGATTTTGTAGGGATGAACTTTCTTTTGCCATGCTATTTTGAGAAGACATGATTGCTTTGATTAGTATGCTTGAAGTATTATTATTTTTGTGTCAATATGAACTTTTGTCTTGAATCTTTTGGATCTGAATATTCATGTCACAATTAAGAAGATTTACATTGAAATTATGCCAAAGTATCACTCCGCATCAAAAATTCTTTTTTATCATTTACCTACTCGAGGACGAGCAGGAATTAAGCTTGGGGATGCTTGATACGTCTCCAACGTATCTATAATTTTTGATTGCTTCATGCTACTTTATCTACTGTTTTAGGCAATATTGGACTTTATTATCCACTTTAGTATTATTTTTGGGACTAACCTATTAACCGAAGGCCCAGCCCACATTTGCTGTTTTATGCCTATTTCAGTGTTTCGAGGAAAAGGAATATCAGACGGAGTCAAAACGGAACGAAATCAACTGGACAAGTTATTTTTGGAAGGAAAGCAACCCAGGGAACTTGGAGTGCACGTCAGGGGAGATACGGGCTGCCCACGAGGGTGGGGGGCGCGTCCACCCCCCTGGGCACGCCCCTGCCTCGTGGGGCCCCCGTAGTTCCTCCGACGTACCCCCTGCACCCATATATACTCTCGTACCCTAAAACTTCCAGAACAGAAGATAGATCGGGAGTTCCGCTGCCGCAAGCCTCTGTAGCCACCAAAAACCTCTCGGGAGCCCTTCTCGGCACCCTGCCGGAGGGGGAACCCATCACCAGTGGCCATCTTCATCATCCCGGCGCTCTCCATGACGATGAGGGAGCAGTTCACCCTCGGGGCTGAGGGTATGTACCAGTTGCTATGTGTTTGATCTCTCTCTCTCTCATGTTCTCTCTTGTGTTCCTCTATGGCACGATCTTGATGTATCCCGAGCTTTGATATTGTAGGATCTTATGATGTTTCTCCCCCTCTACTCTCTTGTGATGAATTGAGTTTCCCCTTTGAAGTTACCTTCTCAGATTGAGTCTTTTATGAGAACACTTGATGTATGTCTTTGACGTATGTTTTGGTGATCATCTTGCGGGTTTCGTGACATTGGGAACCTATGCATAGGGGTTGGCACACGTTCTTGACTCTTCGATAGAAACTTTGGGGCACTCTTTGAAGTACTTTGTGTTGGTTTGTTGAATCTGAGATTTCGTGATGCATATCGTATAATCATGCCCAGGGATACTTGAGGTGACAATGGAGTATCTAGGTGACATTAGGGTTTTGGTTGATTTGTGTCTTAAGGTGTTATTCTAGTACGAACTCTTTTATAGATCGATCCGAAAGAATAACTTTGAGGTGGTTTCGTACCCTACCATAATCTCTATATTTGTTCACCACTATTGGTGGCTTCGGAGTGACTCTTTGTTGCATGTTGAGGGCTTGTCATATTATCTATGTATGTCACTATTGTTGAGAGAACTTGCACTAGTGAAAGTATCAACCCTAGGCCTTGTTTCCTATCATTGCAATACCGTTTACGCTCACTTTTACCACTTGTTACCTTGCTGTTTTTATATTTTCAGATTACAAAAACCTATATCTACTATCCATATTGCACTTGTATCACCATCTCTTCGCCGAACTAGTGCACCTATACAATTTACCATTGTATTGGGTGTGTTGGGGACACAAGAGACTCTTTGTTATTTGGTTGCAAGATTGCTTGAGAGAGACCATCTTCATCCTACGCCTCCTACAGATTGATAAACCTTAGGACATCCACTTGAGGGAAATTTGCTACTGTCCTACAAACCTGTGACTTGCAGGCCCAACAACGTCTACAAGAAGAAGGTTGTGTAGTAGACATCAAAGCCATCTAGCTAATAACTATGGACCCGAAGGTCTGTGGTAAACTACTCATAACTCATCGGAGAGGCTATGGTGTTGATGTAGAAGCCCTCCATGGTCGATTCCCCCTCCGGCGGAGCACCGACGAAGGCTCCAAGATGGGATCTCGCAGATACAGAAGGTTACTGTGGTGGAAATAGTTTTTCGTGGTCTCCTCTGATGTTCTCGGGGTACGTGGGTATATATAGGAGGAAGAAGTAGGTCGGTGGACGCCTGAGGGGCCCACGAGATAGGGGGCGCGCCCAGTAGGGGGGCCTCCACCCTCGTGGCTAGGGCTGGACATAAAGCTCGAAGCTCGGCGAGTTTAATGAGCGCTCTCCTGCTCGACTCGTTTGAGCTCGGCTCATTTTCTTAATGAACCGAGCTGAGCAGCAATTTTAGCTTGTTACCATTAACGAGTTAAAAAACCGAGTTGGCGAGTTTCACGAGCTACTCTTTAAGCTCGGTAGCATAGTATTTTTTTATTTTTGAGTTGAGCTCGGTAGTCTTTTTTTTTAGAAGACTCGGTAGCATAGTACGACCACTCCCTATTCCATGGGCTTGTAGCCCATCTAACGTGAATGTGGCAGCCCATCTAGGAGGCGTAGGATTCGAGGAGGCAGGAAGGACCGAGCGAGCGAGCGAATAATGTATATTGCGGTAATGCCGCCTGCAAATCCTCCTCGTCTTCTCATCTTCACAAATCTCAAACCATCGCAGTCGCAGGTCTACGGCGGCGCCCTAGGGTTCTGCTGACCGACGATCGCACCGTGCTTGTCCGTTGCTGACCTCCATACTCCGGCCGAGTACCATCACAACATCCGTCGTTCCCGCATGGCCACTCGCCGTCACCCTTCCCTGCTTGTCCACGTGCCGCACAGGCGCACACTGAGGGAGTCCTGGACTAGGGGGTGTCCGGACAGCCGGACTATCGATATCCGCCGGACTCCCAGACTACGAAGATAGAAGATTGAAGACTCCGGCTCGTGTCCGGAAGGTACTTTACTTGGCGTGGAAGGCAAGCTTGGCAATACGGATATGTAGATCTCCTACCATTGTAACCGACTCTGTGTAACCCTAGCCTCTCCGGTGTCTATATAAACCGGAGGGCTTTAGTCCGTAGGACACAACATTACATCTCAACAATCATACCATAGGCTAGCTTTTAGGGTTTAGCCTCCTTGATCTCGTGGTAGATCTACTCTTGTACTACCCATATCATCAATATTAATCAAGCAGGACGTAGGGTATTACCTCCATCGAGAGGGCATGAACTTCGGTAAAAACATCGTGTCCCTCGTCTCCTGTTACCATCCGCCTAGACGCACAGTTCGGGACCCCCTACCCGAGATCCGCCGGTTTTGACACCGACATTGGTGCTTTCATTGAGAGTTCCTCTGTGTCGTTGCCGATAGAGCGGATGCCTTTACCCGTCTTCAAAGACGGTGTTCTCACCGGAGGGGCCTTGACCGCCGGTCAGACAATCCAGCTTGGCGGTTTCCTTATGACCGCCTGTCCGGCCGTCGCTTCGCAATGACTTCTCAAGTCGCCGACAAGCAATCTTGAGTCAGCCCTAAAGCTGCCGAGCAGTTAGATCGATCGAGCTCTCGTGCGTTAACGAGCTCTTGGATCGCATCGCCGCCTCGAGTCATGAGCGGACTATGATCAGATCGGGCTTAAAACCGATCTAAGAGAGATTAACTCTCCCCAGGCAACCCATCACGTCGAAGTGGTAGAAGAACAACTCGGCAATTCTTTGCCATTGTTGAAAACAATTTGTGTCCGGATTCCACCCTCCATGCCGGATTCCCGCGGAGGGACGGACCCTGATCGAGCATTGAACCTAAAATCATGCGTCGCCCCGGACTCGCTGGTCTATTTCCAGCAAATCAAGCTTCCAAGTTCGGAAGACCCTCGGCCTTTGAGCCCAAAGATGGGCAGGGATTCGGATTTTATTCCACCCACCCGCCCAGACATATGCGACCTATCTCTAATTCGGCAAGAGCCCTCAGAAGCAGTACATCATTACTGGGCCAGATTCCTCCTGGTTATGGACAGGATAAAGGACTGCCGAGAGGAAAACGCAATCTCAATCTTCTGCAATAACTGCACGGACAGGGGAATCCTGAACGCCATTGATCGTCGCAAAATTACGCATTTTACCGATCTGGCGTCCATAGTACGAAAGTACTGTGCGATGGAAAGTTTCCGGAAAACTGAAAATCAATTTTGGGATAATCCGGCACCAAACCCAGTCCGCGGTAAAAGGGCACCCCACAATCAGGCCCCAAATGCAAAAACCAAAAAGCAAAAACCCAGCAAGGGAAACGGAACCGTACTGGAGGGATGGCTCAATGGACCCTGTAAACTTCATAATACGGGGGGAGCTGCCCCAACACATAGCCTTCGAGCATGTTGGATACTACGGCAGGTGGCCAAAAGTGGCGAAGAGCTTCTAGCTCCGGGAAACCACTCCAACAATACCAGCACGGTATCAACAGTCTTCGAGACTTTCGCATCAAATAATATGCGAAAACGAACAATCCGCGAACTCGCCGAAGTCTACCAAGTAGCAACAACAAATCCATGGAGCGACACAGCTATCACCTTCAGCGCCAGCGACGAGCCCACATCTCGAACTACCAGAGCCCCAGCCACACTGGTACTTAGTCCCATAGTGGACGGCTTTCGACTGACAAAAGTCCTCATGGACGACGGCAGCGGACTAAACCTCATTTATGAGGAAACCCTGCGGAAAATGGAAATCGATTGGAGCCGTATTGAGCGAAGCAGCACAACCTTCAGAGGAATAATCCCTAGCCGGGAAGCATGCTGCACTGGAAAAATCACACTCGATGTGGTGTTCGGCTCTCCGAACAATTACAGATCCGAAGAAGTCACGTTCCATGTAGCCCCGTTCAGCAGCGGCTATCACGCCATATTAGGACGAGAGGCATTCACAATTTTTCAAGCAATACCTCACTACGGGTACATGAAGCTCAAAATGCCCGGCCCCGGCGGAATAATAACTCTCGTCAGTGATCCGGATACAGCACTCCGCGCTGAAAACAAGACAGCCGCGCTAGCCCTCGAGGCACATCTGAAGCCTTAGCGGCAGAGGAGCTCACCGCGCTACGCTCTACGGTAAACAGGGACGACGTGATACTTGATAAAAGATCCAAGTCCACCTTCTTCAAACCAGCAGATGAGATAGTTAAATTTCAGGTCCACCCAACGGACCCAACAAAAGACGGCCTCCGTCAAGCACACTGAACCCGAAGTGGGCGCCAGATCGCGCGACTTCCCGGGAAAATTGGGACATCTTCGCCGCACACCGGACATGCCCGAATCCCTCGCGGGCTGGCGAACACAGCCTAAACATCCTAAATGGATTTAAGCTACCAAACAGGCTCTTGGCGATTTTCCGAACCCAAAAGACAGGCAATGGGAGAAGAGCTAGCCAAGTTATTGGAAGCCGGATTCATTAGAGATATCAAACATCCGGACTGGCTAGCAAATTTGGTGATGGTACCAAAGAAAGATAAATCCTGGCGTCTCTGTGTCGACTTCAAAGACCTCAATAAGGCTTGCCCAAAGGATCCTTTCCCCCTCCCCCGCATCGATCAAATCATTGATGCCACAGCAGGACACGATTCATTGTGCTTCCTGGATGCATACTCTGGCTATCATCAAATCAAGATGGCGGAAGCAGATCAAGCCGCAACGGCATTCATTACTCCATACGGGCCATTCTGCTTCAACACGATGCCCTTCGGACTCAAAAACGCCGGCGCAACATATCAGCGCATGATTCAAACATGTCTGGCTACCCAGATCGGCAAAACAGTCGAGGCATACGTAGACAACGTAGTCGTCAAAACAAAACACGTCGAAACTTTAGTAGACGATTTGAGGGTCACATTCGACAACCTCAGAGCATATGACATTAAGCTGAATCCGGAAAAATGTGTTTTCGGCGTACCAGCCGGGAAACTGCTGGGCTTCATCGTATCCAGTAGAGGGATCGAAGCAAATCCGGCCAAAATCCGGGCTCTGTCACAGTTGGATATCCCAAAGGACCTCAAGCAAATACAAAAATTAACAGGATGCGTGGCAGCCATAAGCCATTTTATCTCCTGTTTAGGAGAAAAGGCGTTGCCCCTTTACCGCCTCCTAAGGCGCACCAAACACTTCGAGTGGACGGATGCCGCCACTGCCGGACTCGAAGAAATAAAGGCCATATTGGCAACAAATCCGGTCCTGGCTGCGCCCAGTCTGGGCGAACCGATGTTATTATACATCGCGGCAACACACCAAGTTGTGAGCGCTGTACTCGTCGTCGAACGAGCAACAGAAGGGCATAAATTCCCTCTTCAAAAACCAGTGTATTTTGTATCCACTGTGCTAACCCCCTGCAAATCCCGTTACCCGCACTATCAAAAGATAGCATATGCGGTGTTCATGGCGTCTCGGAAGCTTCGGCACTACTTTCAAGAGTGTTCAATAACAGTGGCTTCTGAAGTACCACTCAATGACATTATAAATAACCGCACGCAACGGGCAGGATCGCAAAATGGGCCATTGAGCTCTTGCCACTCGACATAACCTATAAACCTCGACGAGCCATAAAGTTACAAGTTTTGGCTGACTTTGTCGCCGAATGGACTGAAGCCGAACTACCTAAAGAGTACGGCGCATACTCCAATTGGACTATGCACTTCGACGGCTCCAAAATGTTGGCCGGACTGGGGGCTGGCGTCGTACTGACCTCCCCCACCGGAGATACAGTTCAGTATGTACTTCAGATAATGTACACGGACTCCAACAACGCAGCCGAATACGAGGCCTTGTTACATGGTCTCCGGATGGCAGTCTCCATGGGCATTCAACGCCTAGAGGTGTGCGGGGATTCAAACCTGGCAATATCCCAAATAAATGGAGACTTTGACGCCAAGGATCCGAAAATGGCAGCATATCGTAATGCTTTCCTGAAAATGTCAGCTCGGTTTGAAGGACTCGAATTCCATCACATAGCCCGAGATAACAATCAAGTGGCCGACATCCTGGCACGCATCGGTGCGAAACGTGATGTTCTCCCTCCAAATATCTTCCTGGAACGGCTCTTCAAGCCATCCGTACTATGGGAAGAGGAGTCCGGTAGCGACAAACCGGAGAAAGCCGCACCAACTGGTGATCCAGCAGACAACGTAACACAATCCGCCCACGACATAATGGCGGTAATCGCCGCGTGGACAGAACCTTTCCTGGCCTACTTACTTAGGCAGGAACTTCCTGAAGACCATAATGAGGCCCGCTGCATAGTCCGGTGATCGAAGGCCTACAAGGTTCATGAGGGAGAACTTTATAAGAAAAGTACTACCGGAGTCCTTCAAAGGTGTATCTCCGAAGAAGAAGGGCAAAACCTCCTGGCTGAAATCCATGCCGGACTAGGTGGACACCACGCAGCAGCCCGGGCCCTGGTTGGAAAGGCATTCCGTACAGGATTTTATTGTCCGACGGCTCGGGCAGACGCACAGGACTTGGTCCAGCGATGCGTTGGTTGCCAGCTCTTCGCTAATCAGAGCCATATGCCACCCACCGCCCTCAAAACCATACCCATTACCTGGCCGTTCGTGGTCTGGGGGCTTGACATGGTCGGACCCCTCAAAGGGGGAACCCGCAAGAAAAGGTACCTGTTGGTCATGGTGGATAAGTTCACCAAATGGATAGAGGCCAAACCGGTCAAAACGGCAGAGTCCGGACCAGTGATAGACTATCAGAGGTGGTACACCATTACGGAGTCCCCCACAGCATCATCACGGATAACGGCACGAACTTCACAGCCGATGAAGTGAAGTCATGGTGCAAAAATATGGGCATTAAGCTCGACTATGCGTGAGTCTATCATCCTCAAACCAACGGTCAAGTGGAAAGAGCAAACGGTCTAATAATGAGCGGCATTAAACCCAGACTAGTGAGGTCACTCACTAAATCAGACACCCAATGGGTCGAGGAGCTCGACCAGACTGGGGCTGCGGACAACGCCTAACCGTACTACCGGATTCACACCATTCTTTATGGTATACGGCGCAGAGGCAGTCTTGCCCTGCGACATTATTCATGACTCACCTCGAGTGCGCATGTATGAGGAAAGAGAAGCCGAGCTAGATCGGCAGGACAGCTTGGACACATTGGAGGAAGAACGGGACGTTGCGAAGGCTCGTTCCGCATTCTATCAGCAACAGGCCCGAAGATATCAAAGCGGAGAAGTACGGGCCAAAACCTACAACGTTGGCGAACTAGTTCTACGCCTGCCGGACAAGAAGAAGGACAAGCTCAAGCCCAGATGGGAAGGCCCCTTCATTATTGATCATGTACTGACCGGCGGAGCGTACCGTCTACGAAATGCGTCAGACAACCGACTCGAGCCAAACCCAGGGAACGCAGCCCGACTCCGAAGATTCTATGCCTAGCGCCGGACTAAGAGTTCGTCCCCTTCCCCCGTCCAACTTTATATATATTTCGGTTGTCCTCCTTTTCTTTTTCTCCTTTTAAAATTAGCAAATCCCTTCGGGCCTATTTTCGCATTTTTGCATACATACGATGTGCCACTCGACTCGTTATTCCCGGGCTTCTTTTACGAAGCTCAAATATCTGAGTTTTGTACCCAACACATGTGTCATGCTTCCACATGTACCTTTTACTCGCCATTATATGCATCGATATGACTTAAGTTTTGGCCAAGCTGGGTTGCTGGCTCTGTGCTTACCCCACGTTCCCGATTGTTCGGCTAGGTGGTAAAGGAGCACCTCTGCGATTATTCTCGCTGGTCACCGGATGTGTACCTCGACCGGGTGAAGCCGAAGCTAGCGTTCTTAAGGGAATATTCGGTCGGTGATTTAAAATATGACTTTTACCTACCTTTCTTTTCCATCTGCCCCGGATGTTTTATCGCTCCATTGGCAGTCCGGACATGCACTTTAGGGCATGCCACCCCAAATAAAGGAACCCTTAACGGAACTATTCTCTCTGGAAGATGTTTCTTACTAACCATGTAATATAACATAACTAGTTGGGCACTTGTCTGATAAAGCACTAATGACCCCTACGCCTAGTCTCCATGCATACCACGGTTATTTCTTAAACCACAAAGGTATTCGGACGCACTCCGGACTCTCGGGTCCCGAGGTTGAAGCGAAAAGGTCGGCAACGACAAACGATCTACAATCCGGCTAGAAGACATTTTACATGTCATTTTTTAAGGATAACATACATTGTCAAGTTCATTGATTGTATTCCTCCTCAATCCCGTCTAACAGGCTGTCTAGCTTACAGTCCCGTTGGGAAAATTTAGCAGCCAGTTCTACCTGGCTGTACACTAAACTCATAGGGATCTCCATCCCGTCGGGCCCCACCGGTCCAACTTCGGCCATATGGTTGGGATCCGCCTTCTTGTACCGCGTCTTCACCATGGCCCAAGCCTCCCTGGCACCTTGGCGGCAGGCCGAAACCTTCCACAAACGGAAGCGCTGCCGCACTCCCTGTAGCTTCTCTGCAAGCTCCCCGAGGCCCTCGGGCGGGACAAGGGATGGCCATAAAGCCTGTACGACGCCACTCATTGCCTGCCGAACTCGTTCGAACAGCTGCAACAGTTCGGGAAGTTGATCACCCATTGATAAGGGCATCTCCTCCGCAGGATGGCCCGTGAGTATACCTACAAGACATATTATGTCAAATCGCTTCCTTGCCGAACTCCTCTTCCTAAGAGAGTTCGCTCAAGCACTTACTATAGATGCTGCGACGAAGCCGTTGATTCTCCTTAACGGAGCCGGACAGCTCGGCCTGTGCGCCTTTCAGCTCTTCTCCGAGCTTGGCGTTGGCATCTTGAAGCCTGTTCCTTTCCTGCTGAACTCTGTTCAGCACATTTTCACCGGTTTTAGCTGGCGAAGTAGCGATTGCCTGTCCGGATCTTGTTCGGCAGCACCTACAGTGTCGATTATTAGACTCGTGCGCACGCCGCACAGCGCTTATATTAATTTATACAAACGTGTTACCAGGAGGGGTCTTCCCGTCTCCTCCTGCGGCAGTAAGTGCAGCCCCAAGTTGGGCCTTGCAATCTTGCAGCTCCCGGGACAGCTAGGTATTCTTCTCGTTAAGAGCCTGAAAGTTCATGTGATCCTTAAATCAGTTAACATAACCAATTTAAGTCTCGGGGGCTACTGGTGTATACAACCATTAAAATTCCCTTACCCGTATGTCTTTAACATATCGCTCGCGGGCCTGGTAAAACCATTTTGGGCAGCCCGAGATGCGCGTCCCCCTCAGTAAAGGCATCCAATGCCTCGGGAAAAGCGCGCTCTTGAAAAACTGTCCGCGGCGTCTATGATTCATAGCGCTCTCCACCTCGACTTTGTGGCGGACAGTCCGTCGGTATCCTCCGTTGGAGTAGGATCCGGTTCGCGTCTTGCGCTTGCCTCCCCCTCGGTCCGGCGCAGGAGCCCGGCTGGTGTTGATTGGGTTGGCAATTTCTGTGCTCGCAGTCCGCGAAGCTTTTCTTCTATAAAGATCATGAGCACTTAGAAGTTTCCTCGGAACATTGCTCAGAAAGATCAAACGCGAGCTATACCTCTGCGGCGACGTTTCCGCCCGCATGGCGCTCCTTTTCCTCCTGGTGGTTCGGCCTGACCTCTATAAGTCGGCCGCCGCAGGCTCGGCTCCCGGCCGGATTGGCGCTTCCTGCAAAAACACCATCGTTCGCGAAGGTCAGAATAGGCAAGGATAAGATAACGGTGTCCGGGCTTCGGTCTTGGTCAGCTGGGATGCCGAACTTAGCCCGGGGTAGTCCGCCGTAATGGCGACCAACGTGTCATCAACGCTTAGCTGGTGATACACCCCGTCGATTAGCTCCACCCCGAGGTCCGGATCCTCTTCGGAGGCCGGACCCAGGGATCCTTCTGGGTCCTCAGGCTGTGGAGCAGGACTCACCATGTCCTCCACAGTCCGGCGTAGACTCTGCGCCAAAGACGTAATATAAGAAGCTTAAACTTCAAAATACGGGTAAAGGCCCTTTGAGGTGTTCGCTACCCATCCTCAGGATTGACCATAGAAAACCCATTCACGGGGTTCGGACGAAGAAGTCCTCCTTCTCCCCTTGTACAGGCCGGATAGGATCTTCACGGATCCTCGGTCGAATTCGGGCCTTTGCGGCCGTGTCGGGTGGCATCGTCCTCCCCATTGAAATCCCACATGAGGTGGCCTCTGTATTGCAGCGGCTGCACCCCCCGCTTGATGCATGTTGCCATGACTCCAATCATGGTCAAGCCGGAATGAGCCATTAGTCTTATTCGGCCCATCAAGTAATGGACGCTCTTGTCCTCCTCCAAACAGGGGCTCCGCGGGCGCCAGCTGAGGCGTTTCTTCAAGGGAGCAGCATCAAACTCCGGGAGGCCGATCCGGACTGGGTCAGGCAGCGGAGCGTCTACAATATAAAACCACTCTGAGGGCCAGTCTTCGGACGCCCTCTTCGGGGTGCCGGATAGGTATCCGGTCCCAGCAATGCGCCATATTTCGGCGCCGCCCACTTGATATATGGACCCCTGGTGAGAACGGGGTACGAGGCAGAATAACCTCTTCCACAATGCGAAATGGGGCTCGATGCCCAGGAATAGCTCGCAAAGAGCTACGTAGCCCGCGATGTGCAACACAGAAGCGGGCGTGAGGTGGTGGAGCTGAAGTCCATAGAACTTCAGGAGCCCGCGGAGGAACGGGTGTATTGGAAACCCGAGTCCCCTTATTAGATAAGGGACAAAGCACACCCACTCCCCCCTGTTGGGGCTTGGGGTGTCCTCCGCCTGGCTCCCTCCTCGATAAGTAACCAGTCCGGCTCGGACCGGAACCATGAAGGCCGGAGGAAGCCATCCCTCCGTTTGGAGCTTTACTAGCTCGTTGTGCGAAATAGAGCACCTCCTCCAATCCCCCGGCGATGGGCTGGGAGCGCGTGAGGAAGAGCCGCGTTGACGATCCATGGTGGAATGGATTTCAGGGTCAGAGGCGCTTCAATGGAGTATACACGGGAGGAGGATGGTGCGGTTTGGATCTGGATCCCTACCTTTTTAATAGGCAGGTGACCCGCACGACCGGGGGGGTAAAATGTAAGAGACTCCCTGGCTTTTCGCATTCGTGCGACGCGTGGAAGAGGGCCATAATTTGGCGTAGAAGCCAAGAAGCACAGTATTCGAGGTGAAGCCGGACCTTGTTCGGCAGGAACATGGAATTCGAAGGGAGAACCCGCCTTGCAACGCCGAAGACTACAAGCACGCTGGACTTATCGTCATTGAAGCCTGGTTCGGGGGCTACTGAGGGAGTCCTGGACTAGGGGGTGTCCGGATAGCCGGACTACCGATATCCCCCGGACTCCCAGACTACGAAGATAGAAGATTGAAGACTCCGGCTCGTGTCCGGAAGGTACTTTACTTGGCGTGGAAGGCAAGCTTGGCAATACGGATATGTAGATCTCCTACCATTGTAACCGACTCTATGTAACCCTAGCCTCTCCGGTGTCTATATAAACCGGAGGGCTTTAGTCCGTAGGACACAACATTACATCTCAACAATCATACCATAGGCTAGCTTTTAGGGTTTAGCCTCCTTGATCTCGTGGTAGATCTACTCTTGTACTACCCATATCATCAATATTAATCAAGCAGGACGTAGGGTATTACCTCCATCGAGAGGGCCTGAACCTGGGTAAAAACATCGTGTCCCTCGTCTCCTGTTACCATCCGCCTAGACGCACAGTTCGGGACCCCCTACCCGAGATCCGCTGGTTTTGACACCGACACACACCCTCTTGCTTGCTCGCCGGCGCAATGGATAAGCGGAAGAAGCTGGCGTCCAAGAAGACTTCCGGTTCTGGCACGCCGCAGCAGTCGGCGACTGTTTCAACGGCGGCAAAGCATCCAGCTGAATTTGCCGCCGCTGCTGATGAATCGGTAAGTTCCAAAATAAATTTGTAGATCGTGTTTTTTTGTTGATAGCTTACCAAGCTGACCACTTGGTAATTGTTAGATCGTGTTTATAATCAAAGGTGTGCTAGTTATGACGAAAGTGCTCCATGCCTCCATTGTCACGTGTCAGTTTGTAATCGAGTTATAGATCAAGTTTATACTCTTGCTTAATATTACTGTCACAAGTTATCAGTACGTGTTGCAGTTAAGAAATACCACATATGTTTCCATCATTTATTTTAGAAAATTATTAGCGTGTTGCCCTAGTCTTAAGCATGCCATTTTTGGTTCCACTTGTCCAATTAGTAGCATATCTGATCTTATTCTAACATGGCTGAATTAATGTTCGGTCTGTTAGTCTAATCATGTTGTTTCATTATTATTTTTTAGGAAGATGAATGGATAGAGGTTGATGTTGATGATGGGTGTCACGAAATGGATGAGGCAGAAAAGTTGGATATGGATGATGAAATGTCTGAGCCTTCTCTTGGATTAGGTGATGGTCAAAATGCCACTGAAATTGTGGAGGTTAGTGCTGTTGGGATACCAAAGACAGCAGGGAAAAGGAAAAATACAGAAGTTTCTACTGGTAAGGCCAAAGGGAAAAGAACCAGAGCTAAGCGTTCGAAATGTTGGAAGTATTTCAAAGAGGTCAAAACTGTATCGAAGAAGAAGCCAGGTGAAGTTGTTACAAAGGCGGAATGCTTGTACTGTTATGAGCTTTTTGCTTATGGGGGATCAACTACTAGTCTCCTTAGGCATATAGATGCTTGTCCAATCATACTAAACCAGAATGCAAAACATCTACGTCAAGGTACAATTGGCTTTGATCCTGAAAAGCCTGGTGCATCTCTTATAGTGAATCATGAATATGATCATGAAGAATGCCGAAAGATAATAGCAAAGATGATAATTGTGCACGAGTACCCTTTTAGGATGGTAGAGCATGCTTGGTTTAATATCCTCATGAATTATATGAATGCATCATACAAGTTCATAGGTAGGAAGTCAATTAGAGCTGAATGCATGAAGGTATATTTATCTGAAAAAGAGATCTTGAAGAAGCAACTCAAGTCTGTTGAAAGCATTAGTTTGACATGTGATCTATGGACTTCAAACCAGAATCTGTGCTACTTAGCTTTGGTTGCTCACTACATAGATGATGAATGGAATATGCAATCCCGTGTTCTGAATTTCATAGAGTTGGATCCACCACACTCGGGCATTGTCATAGCACAAGCCATGTTTGAATGTTGCCAAGAATGGAAAATAGAAGACAAGATCATGACAATGACAATGGATAATGCTTCCTCAAATGATGTTGCCGCTAAGAATTTGATGGTCAAGTTCAAAGCTAGGAAATTAAACAAATTCATACCCAAGTACTTTCATGTTCGCTGCTGTGCACACATAATCAATTTGATAGTGAATGATGGTATTGCACCGTTGGAACCTTTGATTGGCAAGCTTAGAGAGACTGTGAAGTACTTGAAAAAGTCCCCATTACGCATGAAAAATTTCTTGAATGTTTGCGAGTCTTTAAATGTTGAAGTTGGGAAAGGATTATGCCTAGATGTATCAACCAGATGGAGTTCTACTCACAGAATGTTGGATGCTAGCACTTTGTATAGGGAGGCTTTGGATGAATATGGTCAATCAGATTCTAATTACAAATGGCAGCCTACTGATGAAGATTGGAAACTATATGGTAATATTCAGCCAATCTTAAAAGCATTTGCAGAGGTGACCACTGTATTATCAGGATCTAACTATCCTACTGCCAATACCTTTTATCCGTATATCATGAATGTTAAGATTGTTGTAAACAACCATGCCGTAAAAAAGAATGATGCAAATTTGAAGGCAATGGGGAAGGCAATGCTTTACAAGTTTGATAAGTACTGGGATAGTACTTATGCTGAGAATGATAGTGACAATGGGAAAGACAAAAAAAAGGGGAAGAACAATGTTATGGTCATTGCAACCATTCTTGATCCTAGGTTTAAGATGAAACTTGGTGATTACTGTTTTAAGGAGTTGTATGGCAGAGATAAAGGCATGTGTGAGGTAGAAGACATCAAGTCGGAGTTCTTTGACTTGTATGCTACCTATGAGGTGGAAGGTCGACAACAGGAGGCAACCAATAGCAATGAACAGAGTGCAAATTCTAATAAGCAACAAGCTACATCTATGTCCACATTGAGTGGGTTTCAGTCCTTTCTTGAGGAGACAAATTCAGAGCCATGTCAATCTGAATTGACCAACTATCTTGAAGACAAAACTCATCCCATGGCTGATCGAAATTTCAGATTACTTGATTGGTGGCGGCTGAATGCTCATAGGTATCCTATTATGGCAAAGATGGCAAGAAAGTTCTTAACCGTACCAGCAACTAGTGTCTCTTCGGAGTCAACATTCTCTACAGGAGGCAGAGTTCTCGATGACTACCGTAGTTCTTTGCGCCCAAAAATGGTTAAGGCACTTGTTTGTGCTGCGAGCTTCATAAAAGGAGCAAAAAATAACAACATTAAACCTGCAAGTGTAGCACTAAGTTTACTTGTTAGTTGTTACTATCTTCTTCTCAGCTTTTGTACACTTTGAGTGAAATATTTAACCGTATATCATTTCTTTTTGCAGCAATATGATAGTGATGATGATGTGGAATTCATACCATTTCCTGATTCTTCCGTGGGAAGCAACTAAAGGAAGCAATCTTCATATGAGCCTTTTGTTGTTCTGCTACTTATGAGTTCTTGGAGATCATGTTGATCTGTTGGAGACCTTTTTCTTTAAAGTATTGTGTTGGCATTTGGCGAGTTAGAACTATCATTTGTCATCTATTTCTCTTCAGTCCAATACTCCAGTGTGTGGCACTACCATGAGTTTGTGAACTATTAACTGTCGATTTGTCATTTGCGAAGTACTGACATTTATGGTTATATGTCGGCCTGATGTTTGATGCATCTTTTAAGTGTAGTATTTTTTTGCACACGCTAGGTCTTTGAGTGATGCATGTCAGCGTACGTATTCCTGATGCTTGCTAGCGCTTGCTTTGCTCTTGCTCCTGATGCTTCCTAGATATCTTGCTCAATTAGCCGAATACGTTGATGTGATTAGCTAGCGCATTTGTATTCCTAATGATTTGCTCCGCTTGCTCCCGATCCTTGCTTGCTAGCTAAGAGGCCAGCTGGCCTTATGCTTTTTGTATGCAATGGCCAATGGCATGACATGTGTCCTAGTTTCTCATACATTTTCTACACAAGCTTTAGCGAGCTGTTCGCGAGCGCCCGCGGACATATAACGAAATGAGCCAATCTTTATATTTAGCTCGTTATCATTAACGAGCTTAACGAACCAAGCCTTAACGATCACCAATCTTAATGAGCCGAGCCTTAACGAACCAAGCAGCTCGTTAGTCCAGCCCTACTCGTGGCCGCCTCAATTGCTTCTTGACTTGCACTCCAAGTCCTCTGGATTACATTCGTTCCAAAAATCACGCTCCCAAAGGTTTCATTCCGTTTGGACTCCGTTTGATATTCCTTTTCTTCGAAATACTGAAATAGGCAAAAAACAGCAATACACGTTGGGCCTCCGGTTAGTAGGTTAGTCCCAAAAATGATATAAATGTGTAAAGTAAAGCCCATAAACATCGAAAACGGGTAAAATATAATAGCATGGAACAATCAAAAATTATAGATACATTGGAGATGTATCAAGCATCCCCAAGCTTAATTCTTGCTCGTCCTCGAGTAGGTTAATGATAAAAACAGATATTTTGATGTGGAATGCTACCTAGCATAATTCTCAATGTAATTTTCTTTATTGTGGCATGAATGTTCAGATCCAAATGATTCAAAATAAAAGCTCATATTGACATAATAAATAGTAATACTTCAAGCATACTAATCAAAGCAATCATGTCTTCTCAAAATAACATGGCTGAAGATAGTTCATCCCTACAAAATCATATAGTTAGGCTATGTTTCATTTTCATCGCACAAAATACTCCCATCAAGAACAACCCCGGTTTCATCCAAGCAATTGGTTCATACTTTTTAACGCGCTTTAGCCTTTTTCAACTCTCACGCAATACATGAGCGTGAGCCATGGATATAGCACTATGGGTGGAATAGAATATGATGATGGAGGTTGTGTTGAGACGACAAAAAAGGAGAAAGTCTCATATTGATGAGGCTAATCAACGGGCTATGGAGACGCCCATCAATTGATGTCAACATGAGGAGTAGGGATTGCCGTGCAATGGATGCACTAGAGCTCTGAATGTAGGAAAGCTCAACAAAAGAAACTAGTGGGTGTGCATCCAACTTGCTTGCTCACGAAGACCTAGGGCTTTTTGAGGAAGCCCATCATAGGAATATACAAGCCAAATTCTATAATGAAAAATTCCCACTAGTATATGAAAGTGACAACATATGAGACTCTCTATATGAAGAACATGATGCTACTTTGAAGCACAAGTGTAGAAAAAGAGATAGTAACATTGCCCCCTTTTTGTTTTTATTTTCTTTTTTTCTTCTTCTTTTTCTTTGGGCCTTTCTTTTTTTGGCCTTTTTTTCTTTTTTTTTCTTTGGCCTTTCTTTTTTTTCTTTTGGAATTTGTTTTTTTTATTTGGGGACAATGCTCTAATAATGATGATCATCACACTTTTATTTATTTACAACTCATGAATTACAACCCAAAACTAGAACAATATATGCCTCTATATGAATGCCTCCGGCGGTGTACCGGGATGGGCAATGAATCAAGAGTGACATGTACGAAAAATTATGCATGGTGGCTTTGCCACAAATACGATGTTAACTACATGATCATGCAGGGCAATATGACAATGATAATGCGTGTCATGATGATAAACGGAACGGTGGAAAGTTGCATGGCAATATATCTCAGAATGGCTATGGAAATGCCATAATAGGTAGGTATGGTGGCTGTTTTGAGGAAGATATAAGGTGGTTTATGTGTGATAGAGCGTATCGTATCACGGGGTTTGGATGCACCGGCGAAGTTTGCACCAACTCTCAAGGTGAGAAAGGGCAATGCATAGTACCGAAGAGGCTAGCAATGATGGAAGGGTGAGAGTGCGTATAATCCATGGACTCAACATTAGTCAAAAGAACTCATATACTTATTGCAAAAGTTTTATTAGCCCTCGAAGCAAAGTACTACTATGCATGCTCCTAGGGGGGAGGTTGGTTGGAGTTAACCATCGCGCGCCACCGACCTCCACTCAAGGGAAGGCAATCAAAAGAGCATCCTATGCATTAAATTTGCTACACAACTTTTACCATACGTGCATGCTACGTGACTTGCCAACTTCAACACAAGCATTCTTTAAATTCATAATCACCCAACTAGCATGACTCTAATATCACTACCTCCATATCTCAAAACACTTATCAAGTATCAAATTGATCATAGCATCCAATTCATTTCCTATGATAGTTTTTATTATACCCAACTTGGATGCTCATCATTCTAGGACCAATTTTATAACCATAGCAAATACCATGCTGTTCTAAGAGACTCTCAAAATAATATAAGTGAAGCATGAGAGACTAACAATTTCTACAAAATTAAGCCACCGCTGTGCTCTAAAAGATACAAGTGAAGCACTAGTGCAAAAACTATCTAGCTCAAAAGATATAAGTGAAGCACATAGAGTATTCTAATAAATTCCAATCAAGTGGGTTTCTCCCAAAAGGTGTGTAAAGCAAGGATGATTGTGTTAAACTAAAAACCAAAGACTAATATTATACAATACGCTCCAAGCAAAACACATATCATGTGGCGAATAAAAATATAGCTCCAAGTAAAGTTAATGATAAACAAAGACGAAAGAGGGGATGCCTTCCGGGGGCATCCGCAAGCTTAGGCTTTTGGCTATTCTTGAATATCTTGGGGTGCCATGGGCATCCCCAAGCTTAGGCTCCTGCCACTCCTTATTCCATAGTCCATCAAATCTTATCCAAGACTTGAAAACTTCACAACACAAAACTCAACAGGAAATCTCATAAGCTCCGTTAGTGAAAGAAAGAAAAACCACCACATAAGGTACTGTAATTAACTCATTATTTATTTATATTGGTGTTAAACCTACTGTACTTAAAGTTCTCTATGGTTCATACCACTTAATACTAGCCATAGATGCATCAAAATAAGCAAACAACACACGAAAAACATAATCTGTCAAAAACAGAATAGTTTGTAGCAATCTGTAACTCTCGAATACTTCTGGAAATCTAAAACTCCTACCAAAATAGGAAGTCCTGGGCAATTTGTCTATTGATTTATAGCAAAAAGAGTCAACGCAAAATCATGTTTTTGTGAATTACTAAATTTATTCTCGTGCGCACAAACTTTCTGTTTTTCAGCAGAATCAAATTAACTATCACCATAGGTTATCCTATAGGTTCTACTTGGCACAAACACTAATTAAAATTTAAAAACACGTCTAAACAGAAGGTAGATGCAAAATTTATTACTAAACAGAAGCAAAAACAAAAAACACAAATAAAATTGGGTTGCCTCCCAATTAGCGCTATCGTTTAACGCCCCTAGCTAGGCATAAAAGCGAGGATAGATCTAAGTAGTGCCATCTTTGGATTTTAGTTTTTTAGCGGAGTCATGCTCGAATCCGGGAGGTTCTTTACGTTTCCCTTCATACTTGGAAATTTTTAGGTCTAAAGAATCCAACCGTTTATTGCAAAGAGTAATCAACATATTCATGCGGTGAAGATTCCCGCTAACACTCTTGAGAGTTTCAAGAGACTTTTGTAAGATTTTTGTAACTTCGCAAATCTTTTCAAACACTTGTGTTTGTTCTTGAGTAGGATGAGATCCCCCGTTTGTGGTGGTGTTCCCACTATTCCCTCTATAATTTCATGTGCAATATTGGGATCAATTTCAATAAAATTTAATTTGGCAATACAATCCAAGAGTTGTCTATGAGACATATTTAGCCCAGCATAAAAATTGCGAAGTAGGATTCTAAAATTCACCTCTAGGGTGCAATTACGATAAGATTCCATCATCCTATACCAAGCATCTTTTAAATTTTCTCCTTGCCTTTGCTTGAAGTGGAGAACTTCAAACTCGGGAGACATAGTAGCGGATAAAGGACTAGCCATAGCGACGAGCACACAAAAGGCAAGCGAAAGAGAGAAAAGATTGGGAAAGAGAGGGCGAATAAAACGGCAAGGGTGAAGTGGGGGAGAGGAAAACGAGAGGCAAATGACAAATAATGTAAATGTGAGGGAGATGAGTTTGTGATGGGTACTTGGTATGTCTTGACTTGAGAGAAGACCTCCCCGGCAACGGCGCCAGAAATCCTTCTTGCTACGTCTTGATCTTGCGTTGGTTTTCCTTGAAGAGGAAAGGGTGATGCAGCAATAGTAACATAAGTATTACCATCAGTTTTTAAGAACCAAGGTATCAATCCAGTAGGAGGCTCCTCAAAAGTCCCACGCACCTACACAAACAAACAAGAACTCGCAACCAACGCAATAAAGGGGTTGTCAATCCCTTCACGGCCACTTGCGAAAGTGAGATCTGGTAGAGATAATATGATAAGATAAATATATTTTTGGTATTTTATAATATAGATTGGAAAAGTAAAGATGCAAATAAAAGTAGATTGAAAGCTTATACGATAAAAGATAGACCCGGGGCCATAGGTTTCACTAGTGGCTTCTCTCAAGATAGCATAAGTATTACGGTGAGTGAACAAATTACTGTCGAGCAATTGATATAAAAGCAAATAATTATGAGATTATCTAGGCATGATCATGTATATAGGCATGACGTCTGTGACAAGTAAACCGACTCCTGCCTGCATCCACTACTATTACTGCACACATCGACCGCTATCCAGCATGCATCTAGAGTATTAAGTTCATAAAGAACAGAGTAACACATTAAGAAAGATGACATGATGTAGAGGGATAAAATCATGCAATATGATATAAACCCCAACTTTTTATCCTCGATGGCAACAATACAATACGTGCGTTGCTGCCCCTGCTGTCGCTGGGAAAGGACACCGCAAGATTGAACCCAAAGCTAAGCACTTCTCCCATTGCAAGAAAGATCAATCTAGTAGGCCAAACCAAACTGATAATTCGAAGAGACTTGCAAAGATAACTTAATCACACATAAAAGAATTCAGAGGAGATTCAAATAGTTCTCATCGATAAACTTGATCATAAACCAACAATTCATTGGATCTCGACAAACACGCCGCAAAAAGAGTTACATCGAATAGATCTCCAAGAAGATCGAGGAGAACATGGTATTGAGATCCAAAAAGAGAGAAGAAGCCATCTAGCTAATAACTATGGACACGAAGGTCTGTGGTAAACTACTCACAACTCATCAGAGAGGCTACGGTGTTGATGTAGAAGCCCTCCGTGGTCGATTCCCCCTCTCACGGAGCACCGGTGAAGGCTCCAAGATGCGATCTCGCGGATATAGAAGGTTGCGTTGGTGGAAATAATTTTTCGTGGTCGCCTCTGATGTTCTCAGGGTACGTGCATATATATTGGAGGAAGAAGTAGGTCGGTGGACGCCCGAGGGGCCCACGAGATAGGGGGCGTGCCCAGTTGGGGGAGCGCGCCCTCCACCCTCGTGGCCGCCTCGATTGCTTCTTGACTTGCACTCCAAGTCCTCTGGATCCCGTTTGTTCCAAAAATCACGCTCCCAAAGGTTTCATTCCGTTTGATATTTCTTTTCTTCGAAATACTGAAATAGGCAAAAAAAACATCAATACGGGCTGGGCCTCCGGTTAGTAGGTTAGTCCCAAAAACGATATAAATGTGTAAAGTAAAGCCCATAACCATCCAAAACGGGTAATATAATAGGATGGAACAATAAAAAATTATAGATATGTTGGAGACGTATCAGCGCCTGCGCCAGTCTGCCCGCAGCTCGTCTGCTTTTGTGCGCCTCCTCCATTGTGCGTTGCCCGTGCCCGGCCGCCTCCACGTTCCTGCGCCAGCTCCTCATTACCTAGTGTGCCACCCAGCAGGCTTCCTGCAAGCTGGCCATCTTGCCCGCATGGCCCGTGGTCGGCTGCTCTGCTTCACCAGCCGCATACCAGGTCCGCCACACCGGCTGCTCTGCTTCCTCGCCTGTCGGCTGTGCTTGCCTATGGCCACTTTCTCCATGCCTGGCCGCCGTCTGCGCTCCACCCTGGCCGCTGGGCCGGCTCCCGCGCCTGTACGAGACCCGCCACGAGCCGCCGCACCATAGCCGGCCTCCCCTGCAGCACCAGCCCGCCAGCCGTTGTCGCGCTCGTCCTGCTCACCGCACCGCTCCGTCGCCGCATCCATGCTGCCGACTATCCGCTTGAACTCGCCGCACCGCTCCATCGTCGACCAGCCACGCCACCTCCGCGTGGCCGCGCACCCGGGTCCCCTTTTGCTGCTTCACCAACTTCGTGGCCGGGCTCCTGCTCCAACGCGCCTCACCCCTTCCTCTGGCGCTCCCGCTTGCTCTGCCGCGCCCGCGCTGGCCGGCTCCCGCGTCAGCCACCGCTTGCGCCCCCGCCTGGTCGCTTCCACCCGTGGCGGGGTGCTCCGCACCCGCCAGTTCGCCCACGTCATCCTGCGCTGGCTCGGCTCTGCCTCCACGCTCCTGTCGCGGCTCCCGCCCGTGGACGCCTACTCCGTCTCAGCGGTCATCCGCTGGGTTCTCACACGTCAGCCCGCAGGGTCCGACTCACTGACTACGGCCCCCTGCCTCGCCCGGCGCCAACCGCGCCTCCGTCTCTGGCTTTAGCTCCACCTGCTGCTCTGGCTCTGGTCGGCTCCCGCCAAGCTCACCTGCACTGGCCTCTCCCGCCACCCGGCCGCCCGCCGCCTTCGCGCAGGCCGGCTACTTTCCCGCCCCATGCACCCGACCGCGCGCCCGCCCTCGCTCCACTCAGGTCGGCTGCACGTCCGCTCGCCCCTGTCTCCGTTGCGCCTCTGCTCCAGCTGCCCGTGCCCCCGTCGCCGGCCCCGGCTTCCGCACCGTGTGCACCACGCCGGCTCCACCCCACACCCTACTGCCGGCTGCGCGAGCGAAAAGTGCAAAAGGCAGAGAAGAGAAAAGAAGGGGCCGGCTAGAAAAGTCGGTGGCCAGGTGCCCAGCCGGCTAGCGTGAAAAAAATTGTCCGGCTGCTAGCAACCGGCCGAAGAGAAAAAAGTTTTCGTCCGGCTGCTAGCAGCCAGCCAAGGAGAGAGAAAAAAATCATGTCCGACCGCCAACAGCCGTTTGAAGAGAAAAATGCGTCTAGCTGCCAGCAGCCGGCAGAAAAGAAAACGTCCAAAAAAATAAATCGTCCGGCTGTCGGTAGCCGACCGAAGAGAAAAAGTGGATGACGTACGGCTGTCCCATCCACCTACTTCGCCACTAGGATGACCAGCCGCAACCCGCCCTGCCAGACATGTCCGCCCGCCTACGGTTCCGCTCCGTCGGCGGCCCTACCTGCCCGTTTCAGCGCCCGGTCGGCTGTGCCAAGCTAACCCTACCGCCTCGCCCCACGGCCGGCTGTGCCAAGCCAGCTCGGTTGCGTCCTGCTCTGCCGCCTGGTCGGTCGAGCCTGACCAGTCGGGACCCTCCTTCGAGCACCCGGAGGCTCGAAGGCTACAACCAGCGGGTGCGCCAGCGCGCGACGCAAGCGCCGTGTCGCGCTGGCTGTCTTCGTTAACCTTTGCTCGTCCGCGTCAAAGCAATGTGAGCCCCTCACCCGCATAATTTCGCAACACATGCAAACCTGGATAACCCCGAGCGATGCTCGGGGACCCTCGCCGCATTTTATGATAGTTGCACCACTGTTAGCCCCGGCGCCAGCCAAAGTTGACCCGGAGGCTGGCCGCTTGCCCCGAGACATTCATTCTCGCAAACGGCTTAGTAGCATGCTCGGTACCAAAGGCTCACTCTTCGTCTCAGCTACAGACCACAGCGCGGTTGTCCGTCTAGCAAGAGTAAATGCTAGAGGCCACCCACGCGAAACACGTCCGGGGAGAAAATGTTTCGGGCGAACCGGTCGTTTGCTCTATGAGTATCTGCTCAGCTAAATCCGCTCCTAGAGTCTGAATACTGTACACTCCACTCCGCGGCCCACTCTCAGCCACAGACCACAGTGCGGCTGTCCGGCTATCGAGAGCACAAGCCAAATAGCGGAGGGGACATGAAAAATATTGAAGGGGGCTTGGACGAAACCGAGTCGGCGCCCTCCGCATAAATCTTGCACTGCTAAAAGTAAACATCTGATATATCTGCATGGACTAACTTTGTCTTCTGCACGATCAACGCCGAGGGGAACCCCCTCCTCGCCCGGAGGCTGGTTGCAGGCCCGACACCAGCTGCAACCGGCATCCAAACGTCCGCTTCATCTACAGCAAAAACCCTCTGCCTGACTCTTCGAGTCGCCCGGAGGCTCGGAGGCTACACCCAGTGGGTGCGCTGGCGCGTCCCCATTGGAAGCAAGTCGCGCCGGCTGCAGACGCAGCCGGCTGTCATCATCAACATCAGTCGGTAGACTCCATGTCCGTGCCCGACACCATCAGTCGGCGAACTCCGCGTCCGCGCCCGACAACACCAGTCGGCAGACTCCACGTCCGCGCCCGACAACACTAGTCGGCGGACCCCACATCCGCGCTCGACAGCTCAGTCGGCGGACCTCGCGTTCACGCCCGACAGCTCCAGTCAGCGGACCTCGCGTCCGCGCCCAACAGCTTCAGTCGGCGGACCCCGCGTCCGCTCCCGACAGCATCAGCCGGCGGACCCCGCGCCCGTGCCCAGCACCCTCGATGTCGTCGTCTGCTTCATAATCAACAACAAGACCCTCCGCCCAACTTTTCCAAGTTGCTCGGATGCTCGGAGGCTACACTCAGCGGGTGCGCTTATGCGCCCCCGCTATGAACATGCCGCACCTATTGCATGCCTACCAGCGGCTGGAACCGACCCCATGACGCCATCTTCTGCACCAACAACCGTGAAAAGCCTCCACCCAACTTTTCCAAAGTTGCCCAGAGGCTACACCCAGCGGGTGCGCTCGCGCGCCCCCGCAGGAAGCAAGCTGCGCCGGCTGCGGCCCGCAGACGGCCGTCATCAAGCATCTTCTGCATCAACACCCGCTAAAAAACCTCCGCCAAACTTTGCCAAGTTGCCCGCAGGCTCGGAGGCTACTATCGGGGTAATTGACCACGGGCACCCCGATGATGGCGAGACAATATTTCAAGACATCGAGGCTAGCAAAGCCCCTCAGTTCGACTGCTCAGGCCGCCCCAGACGGCCCCCTGTCCGACTGCCTGTGCCGGCTCGCCACCCGGTCGCTCCCGCTGGCTCGCCATCCGGCTGCTCCAGTCGGCTCCCCACCCGACTGGTCCAGTCACCCGGCTGCGTGGAGTCAACCGCTGCACCAACAGAACACCGACAAGACAGCCACACCGCGGCCATGCCTAGCCACTATTGCTGCATAGGCTTACACTGTTCATCCATAGTACACTCCATTATGTATAGTATAGAGACACCACCAATAGTGTATCTTGTCCCCTGGGCACTAGTATATAAAGTGACCCGGGGGAGCTCACACTCTCACTCAGGCACACATCCATCCATGCCATGGACAAGCACTCCCATGGCCAGGCTCTCACACCATAGACTAGCTAGCTAGCTCCTTGCTACTGCTCTCAGTCCAATACAGCTCCAAGGGCGACTCTGTACTGCAACCCATATATCCCACATATATATTAAAACATGCAAGAGTAGGGGTATTATCTCTACGGAGAGCCCCGAACCTGGGTAAACCACTACGTGCTACTTGCATACCCATCCCGGATATTCCACGACAGTCTTGCCCTCACCTCAAGCCACCCCGTGGCATCTGTCGTCTCGTGGACCCCCATGCCGACAGACGCGAGAATACCACGACACCACTAGAGGAAAGACAACATACATCTCATCAAAATATCGAATGAATACCAAATTCACATGATTACTTATAACAAGACTTCTCCCACGTCCTCAAGAACAAACGTAACAACTCACAAAGCATATTCATAATTAAGATCAGAGGAGTATTAATTATCATTAAGGATATGAAAATATAATCTTCCATCGGATAAACCAACTAGCATCAACTACAAGGAGTAATCAACACTACTAGCAACCCACAGGTACCAATCTGAGGTTTTGGGACCAAGATCGAATACAAGAGATGAACTAGGGTTTGAGAGGGGATGGTGTTGGTGAAGATGTTGATGGATATTGACTCCCTCTCGATGAGAGGATCGATGGTGATGATGATGGCATGATTTCCCCCTCTCGGAGGGATGCTTCCCTGGCAGAACAGCTCCGCCAGAGCCCTAGATTGGTTCTACCCAGGTTCCGCCTCAAGACGGCGGCGCTTTGTCCCAAAAGCTTCTCTCTGATTTTTTCAGGTCAAAACACACCATATAGCCAAAGATGGGCACCGGAGGCCTGCTAGGGGGCCCACAAGGTTGTGGGCGCGCCTAGGGGGTAGGGCGCGTCCTCCACCCTTGTGGCCGGCTGGTGGCCCCCCTCTAGTATTTTCTTCGCCCAATATTTTTTATATATTCCAAAAACATGCTCTGTGAAGTTTCAGGACTTTTGGAGTTGTGCAGAATAGGTCTCTAATACTTGCTCCTTTTCTACTCCGGAATTCCAGCTATCGACATTCTCCCTCTTCATGTAAACCTTCAAAATAAGAGAGAATAGGCATAAATATTGTGATATACTCCCTCCGTTCCTAAATATAAGGTGTATTAGTTTTTCAAAAAGTCAACTGTTGTCTATGTTTGACCAACTTTACAGCAAAATATATAAAGATTTATAATACTAAATATATAAAATGTAAAAATATAGTCCAGGATGAATCTAGTGATAATGATTTGGTATTCTAGATATTGATATTTTTGTCTATAAACTTGGTCAAACTTAGAGAAGTTTGACTTTTTGGAAAAATAATACACCTTATATTGAGGAATGGAGGGAGTAATGTGTAATAATATCCCATAATTCAATATATATCAATATAAAATCACGATGCAAAATGGACGTATCAACTCCCCCAAGCTTAGAACTCGCTTGTCCTCAAGCGAAAGCCAATATCGATAAATATGTCCACATGTTTAGAGATAGAGGTGTCGATAGAATAAAATACGGATAAGAGGGCATCATGATCATCTTTAGAACAACAACATATAATGCCATATAATTTCTTATGCTAAAGCAACAATTCGTTCACAAGGTAAAGTATGAATCATAAACTTTATTGAAAACTAACAACTATGATCTCCGTCATTGAAGCAATTGCAATTTATCATTACATCGGAAAGATTCAATATAAGAGCTTTTCAGCAAGTCCAGATACTCAACTATCATTTAATCTTTCACAATTGCAAACACACGTGATACTTATGGGTACAAAGTTCCAATCAAACACAAAGAAAGATAGGGGCTTATAGTTTCGCCTCCCAACTTTTTACCTCAAAGGTAATGTCAACAATAATAATTTATGATAACCTACATCCGAGTGGCATATATATCTGGATCTCTCCAACACATAGTGGTTGCCAAAAGAAACATGTAAAAAGGAAAGGTGATGATCACCATGACTCTTGTATAAGGATAGAAGATAAAATTATAAGATAGGCCCTTCACAGAGGGAAGCAGAGGTTGTCATGCGCTTTTATGGTTGGATGAACAAAATCTTAATGCAAAAGAATGTCACTTTATATTTCCGCTTGTGATAAAGACCTTTATTATGCAGTCCATCGCTTTTATTTCTTCCATATCACAAGTTCATATAAAGCTTGTTTACTTCACACTAATAGATCATACATATTTAGAGAGCAATTTTTATTGCTTGCATCGATGACAACTTACTTGAAGGATCTTACTCAATCCATAGGTAGGTATGGTGGACTCTCATGGCAAAACTGGGTTTAGGGATGTTTGGAAGCACAAGTAGTATCTCTACTTGGTGCAAAAAATTTGGCTAGCATTAGAGGGAAAGGCAAGCTCAACATGTTGGATGATCCATGACAATATAACTTCTATTCGGATATAAGGAAACATAACCTATTATTTTGTCTTCCTTGTCCAACATCAACTTTTTAGCATGTCATATTTTAATGAGTGCTCACAATAACAAAAGATGTCCAAGATAGTATATTTATATGTGAAACCTCTCTTTCTTTATTACTTCCTATTAATTGCAACAATGACCAAAACTATGCTTGTCAACTCTCAACAACTTTTATTCATCATACTCTTTATATGTGAAGTCATTACTCTCCATAAGATCAATATATGAACTTCTTATTTCTTTCTTTTATTTAATCCCTCAAGACCATAGAAAGAAAGCAAAGCCCTTATCTCAATACTACTCATTGTTATATATCCCAAGGACTCGATAACATAGATAGGGATTGAAGCAAAAAATCAAAGCTAGATCATACTAAAACTTTATTCTAATAGATCAAGATATAACCAAAAGCATAAAACTAAGAAAAACGATAAATAAAGAGGTGTGATGGTGATATGATACCGGGGCAGCTCCCCCAAACTTGGCAGTTGCCAAGGGGAGTGCCCATACCCATGTGTTTATGTCTCTTTCTTCGGGGGTGGTGATGATGGAGTTTTTGATGAAGTAGTGCCCAACATCGAGCATAGGAGATGCTCCAATTTGCGAATAATGCCCTTGAGTGCGGTGATATGCTCTTGCAACAGAATATTTTCACGAGTGAGATACTTGTTTTGCACACGAACTATTTCAATGATCTTGAAAGCTTCAATTTTAGTAGGGGTAAGATGATTGCAGTAAGGTTGAAGGATGTCTTCTTCTTATACTGTCGAAACTTGATCTTCCATGCCCTTCTTGATCTTATCGCCCTCATTGATTTCCCCAAGTTCTTCTCTCTTCATCTATATCTTCATTAGCCAAGCATCATTGCCCGTGTTGTTGGAGGAGGGGGGCGACATGATGCCTCTCCTTGAAAACTCTAGCGGAAAAAAGCTCAAAACAAAAACAGGAGATATTGTTGTGGTATGATGGTCAAAACCTTCAGGAGATTATATAATGAATTTTTACCAACCATAAGAAGTATCGTGCAAGAAAACGGAGTCCGGAGGGCACACGAGGTGGCCACAAGGACAGGGGCGCACCCAGGGGGACAACGCGCCCTCCACCCTTGTGGTGGCCTCATGTATCTTTCGGACTAATTTTAATTTTCCTAATTTTTTAAATATTCCAAAGCGGAGAAAATTTATCATTGGAAACGTTTTGGAGTCAGTTTACTTATTGTACCACATACCTATTCCTTTTCGGAGTCTGAAACATTCTGGAAAGTGTCCCTTATGTACTCCTCCGGTGTTATGGTATTAATTATATTGGTCTCAACATTTATGGGAGTAGTTGAGATATAATGTTTGATTCTTTGACCGTTAACCACCTTCGGATTTGTGCCTTCGGCGTTGTTGATTTTTATGGCACCGAAATGATAGACCTCCTCGATAATGTAAGGGCCTTCCCATTTAGAGAGAAGCTTTCCTGCAAAAAATCTTAAACGAGAGTTGTATAGCAAAACATGATCACCTACATTAAACTCACGCTTTTGTATCCTTTTATCATGCCATCTTTTAACTTTTTCTTTAAACAACTTGGCATTCTCATAGGCTTGGGTTCTCCATTTATCAAGTGAGCTAATGTCAAATAACCTCTTCTCACCGGCAAGTTTGAAATCATAATTGAGCTCTTTAATAGCCCATTATGCCTTATGTTCTAGTTCAAGGGGTAAGTGACATGCTTTTCCATAAACCATTTTATACGGAGACATACCCATAGGATTCTTATAAGCAATTCTATAAGCCCACAAAGCATCATCAAGTTTCTTAGACCAATTCTTTCTAGATCTACTAAAAGTCTTTTACAAAATTAATTTAATCTCTCTATTGCTCAACTCTACTTAATCACTAGACTGAGGATGATATGGAGATGCAATTCTATGATAAATGTCATACTTAGCAAGCATTTTATGAAAAGCACCATGAATAAAATGTGAACCACCATCTGTCATTAAATATCTAGGGACTCCAAACCTTGGAAAAATAACTCATTAAGCATCTTAATAGAAGTGTTATGATCAACACTACTAGTTGGAATAGCTTCTACCCACTTAGTAATGTAATCAACAACAACTAGAATATGTGTATACCCATTAGAGGAAGGAAAAGGTCCCATATAATCAAAGCCCCAAACATCAAATGGTTCAATAACAAGTGAATAGTTCATAGGCATTTCCTGACGTCTACTAATATTACCAATTATTTGACATTGATCACAAGACAAGACAAACTTACGAGCATCCTTAAAGAGAGTGGGCCAATAGAAACCGGATTGCAATACCTTATGTGCAGTTCTCCAGGGTGGTATCCTCCATAACACTCGGAGTGGCACTTGCGTTGGATCTGTTCTTGTGCACGCTCAGGTACACAACGTCTAATAACACCATCTACTCCTTCTTTATAAAGGTGCGGATCATCCCAAAAGTAATGTCTTAAATCATAGAAAAACTTTTTATTTTGCTGGTATGTGAAACTAGGTGGTATAAATTTAGCAACAGTATAATTAGCATAATCAGCATATCAAGGAGTATTATGAGAAGCATTTATGACATTTAATTGTTCATCAGGAAACCTATCATCAATAAGGTAGTGGGTCATCAAGAACATTTTCTAACCTAGACAAGTTGTCTACAACGGGGTTCTTAGCTACCTTTCTATCAATAATATGCAAATCAAGTTCTTGTAGCAAGAGAACCCATCTAATAAGTCTAGGTTTAGCATCTTTCTTTTCCATAAGATATTTAATAGCAGCATGATCAGTGTGAATAGTTAGTTTGGAATCAACAATATAAGGTCTAAACTTATCACATGAAAATACAACTGCTAAAAATTCTTTTTTAGTGGTAGCATAATTTCTCTGGGCACTGTCTAGAGTTTTACTAGCATACTGAATAACATTTAATTTCTTATCTACTCTTTGTCCTAGAACAGCACCAATAGCATAATCACTAGCATCACACATAATTTCAAAAGACAAGTTCCAATCAGGTGGCTGAACAATAGGAGCAGAAATCAGGACTTTCTTAAGTATTTCAAATGCTTCTACACAATCATCCTCAAAAACAAAAGGAAGATCTTTTTGCAAGAGATTAGTGAGAGGCCTAGAAATTTTGTAGAAGTCTTTAATAAACCTCATATAGAAGCCAGCATGACCAAGGAAACTTCTTATACCTTTGATATCTTTAGGACACGGCCTCTTTTCAATAACATCTACTTTAGCTTTATCAACTTCAATACCTTTTTCAGAAATTTTATGCCCCATGGACAATGCCTTCATGAACCATAAAGATGCACTTTTCCCAATTCAAGACAAGATTAGTTTCTTCACATCTCTACAAAACTCGATCATGGTTGCTTAAGCAACCAACAAAAGAAGTTCCGTAAACAGAGAAATCATCCATGAGAACATCAACAATCTTTTCACAAAAGTAAGAGAATATAGCAGCCATACATCTTGAAAAGGTAGCAGGTGCATTGCATAAACCAAAAGGCATACGCCTATAAGGAAAGGTACTGAAAGGGCAAGTAAAAGTTTGATCCTCTTTTGACACAGGTATTTGAGAGAAACCAGAATAACCATCTAGAAAGCAAAAATGTGTATGCTTGGATAATCTTTCTAGCATTTGATCAATAAAGGTAGAGGGTAATGATCTTTTCTAGTAGCTTTATTTAATTTGCGGAAATCAATTACCATTCTATAACCTGTAACAATTCTTTGTGGAATCAATTCATTCTTATCATTAGGAACAACGGTAATACCTTGTTTCTTGGGGACACAATGAACAGGGCTTACCCGTTGACTATCAGAAATAGGATAAATTATACCTGCCTCCAGAAGCTTTAGTATTTCATTTCTTACCACTTCTTTCATCTTAGGATTTAACCATCGTTGATGATCAACAACTGGTTTAGCATCTTTCTCCAATTTTATTTTGTGCTGGCATAGAGTGGTACTAATACCCTTAAGATCATCAAGAGTAAATCCAATAGCAGCACGGTGCTTCTTCAGAGTTTTCAGTAATTTCTCTTCTTCATGCTCTGAAAGGTTAGCAAAAATAATAACAGGATATATCTTCTTTTCATCAAGATAAGCATATATAAGAGTATCAGGTAATTGTTTAAGCTCAAACACGGGATCACCCTTGGGTGGAGGAGGATCCCCTAGGATTTCAACAGGCAAGTTGTGTTTCAAAATAGGCCCCTGATTAAAGAATACTTCATCTATTTCCCTTCTTTCATTCATAAATATTGTTCTAAAGGATCAGCAGGAGGCACGGCAATAGAAGCAAGACCAATAATTTCATCCTTACTAGGCAATTCTTCATCATGGGGTTGTCTATGAAATTTAGAGAAATTAAAATCATGAGACATATCCCGTAAACCAACAGTAACAATATCTTTCTCGCAGTCTATCTTAGCACTAACGGTATTCAAGGAAGGTCTGCCAAATATAATGGGACAAAAATTATCTTGTGGGGAAGCAAGAACAAGAAAATCAGTGGGATATTTTATCTTCCCACACAAGACTTCAACATCTCTAACAATCCCAATTGGTGATATAGTATCTCTATTTGCAAGCTTAATAGTAGCATCACTATCTTCTATCTCAGCAGGTGCAATATCATTCATAATTTCTTTATATAAGGTATAAGGTATTGCACCATACTAGCACCCACATCACATAAGCCATGATAACAATGATCCCCAATTTTAACAGAAACAACAGGCAGGCCAACAATAGGTCTATGTTTATCTTTCATATTAGGTTTAGCAATTCTAGTAGCTTCATCACAGAAGTAAATAACATACCCGTCAATATTATCAACCAAGAGATCTTTAACCATAGCAATACTAGGTTCAACTTTAATTTGTTCAAAGGGTTTGGGTGTTCTAATATTACTTTCGTCTACCATAGTTGAAGGTTTAGCATGATCCTTTATTCTAACAGGGAATGTTGGTTTCTCTATATAAGCAGTAGGAACAATAGGATCAACATTATAAGTAATAGTTTCTTCTTCAACTTTAATGGGTTCAACTACTTTAACTTCAATGGGAGGATGATATTTAAACCACTTCTCCTTAGGTATATCAACATGAGTAGTAATAGATTCACAGAAAGAAGCTACTATCTTAGAGTGAAGTCCATATTTAGTGCTAAAATCACGAAAAGAATCGGTGTCCATAAAAGATTTAAGACAATCAAACTTAAGGTTTATACCTGACTCTTTACCTTCGCCGGTTTCCCAATATTTAGAGTTGAGTTTAATTCTTTCCAATAAATCCCATTTGAATTCAATATCCTTCTTCACATAGGAACCAATACAAGAAGTATCGAGCATGGATCGATCATTATGAGAAAGCCAAGCATAAAAATTTTGAATAATAATTTCTCTTGAGAGCTCATGATTGGGGCATGAATATAACATTGACTTAAGCCTCTTCCAAGCTTGAGTGATACTTTATCCTTCACGAGGCAAAAAATTATATATATAATTCCGATCACGATGAACCAGATGCATAGGATAAAACTTCTGATGAAATTCCAATTTCAATCGGTTGTAGTTCTATGATCCAATATAATCCAATAGCCTATACCATGTCAATGCTTTTCCCTTAAAAGATAAAGGTAAGACCTTCTTCTTGACAACATCCTCGGGGATACCTGCATAAATAATCCACAAAGTTCATCCACATAGATTAGGTGCATATCAGGATGTAATGTTCCATCTCCTGCATAAGGATTAGCTAGTAGTTTCTCTATCATACCCGAAGGAATTTCATAATAAGTATTTTCAGGAGCTGCAGTAGGTTGAGGAGAAACCCTTGCTCTTCCGGTCGAGGTGAAGATACCCCGAACAAACCCCTCAAAGAATTATTTTCCATAGTAACAAGCGACAGTAGATTTCAGCACACTATATAAATGTTTCCTTACCAAAGGCGCTTCACTCCGTGTAGTGTTGATTACTCCTTGTAGTTGATCCTAGTTGGTTTATCCGGTGGAAGATTATATTTTTAGATCCTTACTGATAATTGATACTCCTCTGATTTTGATTATGAATATGCTTTGTGAGTAGTTACACTTGTTCCCAAGGACATGGGAGAAGTCTTGTTATAAGTAATCATGTGAATTTGGTATTCTTTCAATATTTTGATGAGATGTAGGTTGTCTTTCCTCTAGTGGTGTTATTTGAATGTCGACTACATGACACTTCACCATTATTTGGGCCTAGGGGAAGGCATTGGGAACTAATAAGTGTTGGGGAACGCAGTAATTTAAAAAAAAATCCTACGCACATGCAGGATCATGGTGATGCATAGCAACGAGAGGGGAGAGTATTGTCTACGTACCTCATAGACCGTAAGCGGAAGCGTTATGACAACACGGTTGATGTAGTCATACGTCTTCACGATCGATCGCTCCTAGTACCGAACATACGGCACCTCCGTGATCTGCACACGTTCAGCTCGGTGACGTCCCACGAACTCACGATCCAGTAGAGCTTCGAGGGAGAGTCCCGTCAGCACGACGGCCTGATGACGGTGTTCATGAAGCAACCGACGCAGGGCTTCACCTAAGCACCGCTACGATATGACCGAGGTGGATTATGGTGGAGGGGGGCACCGCACACGGCTAAAGTTCAATGATCAACTTGTGTGTCTTGTGGTGCCCCCTACCCCCATATATAAAGGAGCTAGGGAGGCGGCCGACCAAGGAGGAGGGCGCGCCAAGGGGGGGAGTCCTACTCTCACCGGGAGTAGGACTCCCCTTTCCTAGTAGGAGTAGGAGAGGGGGAAGGAAGGAGAGGGAGAGAGGGAGGAAAGAGGGGCGCCCCCCCTCCTTGTCCAATTCGGACTCCCAAGGGGGAGCGCGCGGCCAGCCCTAGGCCCTCTCCTCTCTCTCCCACAAGGCCCATATTGGCCTATTAGATCCCCCGGGGGTTCCGATAACCTCCCGGTACTCCGATGAACTCATCCGGTGTCCGAATATAGTCATCCAATATATCAATGTTTATGTCTCGACCATTTCGAGACTCCTCATCATGTCCGTGATCATATCCGGGACTCCGAACTACCTTAGGTACATCAAAACACATAAACTCGTAATACCAATCGTCACCGAACCTTAAGCGTGTGGACCCTACGGGTTCGAGAACTATGTAGACATGACCGAGACACGTCTCCGGTCAATAACCAATAGTGGAACTTGGTGCTCATATTGGCTCCTACATATTCTATGAAAATCTTTATCGGTCAAACCGCATAACAACATATGTTGTTCCCTTTGTCATTGGTATGTTACTTGCCTGAGATTCGATCGTCGGTATCTCAATACCTATCTCAATCTCGTTACCGGCAAGTCTCTTTACTCGTTCCGTAGTGCATCATCCCGCAACTAACTCATTAGTCACATTGCTTGCAAGGCTTATAGTGATGTGCATTACCGAGAGGGCCTAGAGATACCTCTCCGACAATCGGAGAGACAAATCCTAATCTCGATCTATGCCAACTCAACAAGTACCATCGGAGACACCTGTAGAGCACCATTATAATCACCCAATTATGTTGTGACATTTGGTAGCAAACAAAGTGTTCCTTCGGTAATTGGGAGTTGCATAATCTCATAGTCATAGGAACATGTATAAGTCATGAAGAAAGCAATAGGAGTAAACTAAAACGATCAAGTGCTAAGCTAAAGGAATGGGTCAAGTCAATCACATCATTCTCCCAATGATGTGATCCCGTTTATCAAATGACAACTCATGTCTATGGTTAGGAAACTAAACCATCTTTGATCAACAAGCTAGTCAAGTAGAGGCATACTAGTGACACTATGTTTGTCTATGTATTCACACATGTATTATGTTTCTGGTTAATACAATTCTAGCATGAATAATAAACATTTATCATGAAATAAGGAAATAAATAATAACTTTATTATTGCCTCTAGGGCATATTTCCTTCAGTCTCCCACTTGCACTAGAGTCAATAATCTAGATTACATAGTAATGATTCTAACACCCATGGAGTCTTAGTGCTGATCATGTTTTGCTCGTGAGAGAGGCTTAGTCAACGGGTCTGCAACATTCAGATCCCGGTGTATCTTGCAAATCTCTATGCCTCCCACCTGGACTTGATCACGGATGGAATTGAAGTGTCTCTTTATGTGCTTGGTTCTCTTGTGAAATCTGGATTCCTTTGCCAAGGCAATTACACGAGTATTGTCACAAAAGATTTTCATTGGACCTGATGCACTAGGTATGACACCTAGATCGGATATGAACTCCTTCATCCAGACTCCTTCATTTGCTACTTCCGAAGCAGCTATGTACTCCGCTTCACACGTAGATCCCACCACGACACTTTGTTTAGAACTGCACCAACTGGCAGCTCCACCGTTCAATATAAACACGTACCCGGTTAGAGATTTAGAATCGTTCGGATCAATGTCAAAGCTCGCATCGACGTAACCATTTACGACAAGCTCTTTGTCACCTCCCTAAATGAGAAACATATCCTTAGTCCTTTTCAGGTATTTCAGGATGTTCTTGACCGCTGTCCAGTGATCCACTCCTGGATTAATTTGGTACCTCCCTGCTAAACTAATAGCAAGGCACACATCAGGTCTGGTACACAGCTTTGCATACATGTTAGAGCCTATGGCTGAAGTATAGGGAACATTCGTCATTTTCTCTCTATCTTCTGCAGTGGCCGAGCATTGAGTCTGACTCAACTTCACACCTTGTAACACAGGCAAGAACCCTTTCTTTGCTTGATCCATTTTGAACTTTTTCAAAACTTTATCAAGGTATGTGCTTTGTGAAAGTCCAATTAAGCGTCTTGATATATCTCTATAGATCTTGATGCCCAATATATAAGCATCTTCCCCGAGGTCTTTCATTAAAAAACTCTTATTGAAGTATCCTTTTATGCTATCCAGAAATTCTATATCATTTCCAATCAACAATATGTCGTCCACATATAGTATTAGAAATGCTACAGAGCTCCCACTCACTTTATTGTAAATACAGGCTTCTCCGAAAGTCTGTATAAAACCATATGCTTTGATCACACTATCAAAATGTTTATTCCAACTCCAAGAGGCTTGCACCAGTCCATAAATGGATCGTTGGAGCTTGCACACTTTGTTAGCACCTTTTGGATCAACAAAACCTTCTGGTTGCATCATATACAACTCTTCTTCTAGAAATCCATTCAGGAATGCAGTTTTGACATCCATTTGCCAAATTTCATAATCATAAAATGCAGCTATTGCTAACATGATTCGGACAGACTTAAGCATCGCTACGGGTGAGAAAGTCTCATCGTAGTCAACCCCTTGAACTTGTCAAAAACCTTTCGCAACAAGTCGAGCTTTGTAGACAGTAACATTAACATCAGCGTCAGTCTTCTTCTTGAAGATCCATTTATTTTCGATGGCTTGCCGATCATCGGGCAAGTCAACCAAAGTCCACACTTTGTTCTCATACATGGATCCCATCTCAGATTTCATGGCCTCAAGCCATTTTGGGGAATTTGGGCTCATCATCGCTTCCTCATAGTTCGTAGGTTCGCCATGGTCAAGTAACATGACCTCCAGGATAGGATTATCGTACCACTCTGGTGTGGATCTTACTCTGGTTGACCTACGAGGTTCGGTAGTAACTTGATCTGAAGTTTATTGATCAATATCATTAGCTTCCTCACTAATTGGTGTAGATGTCACAGGAACCAGTTTCTGTGATCAACTACTTACCAATAAGGGAGCAGGTATAGTTACCTCATCAAGTTCTACTTTCCTCCCACTCACTTCTTTCGAGAGAACTCCTTCTCCAAAAAGGATCCATTCTTAGCAACGAATGTCTTGCCTTCGGACCTGTGATAGAAGGTGTACCCAACAGTCTCCTTTGGGTATCCTATGAAGACACATTTCTCCGATTTGTGTTCAAGCTTATCAGGTTGAAGCTTTTTCACATAAGCATCGCAGCCCCAAACTTTAAGAAACGACAACTTTGGTTTCTTGCCAAACCACAGTTCATAGGGCGTCGTCTCAATGGATTTAGATGGTGCCCTATTTAACATGAATGCAGTCGACTCTAAAGCATAACCCCAAAACGATATCGGTGAATCAGTAAGAGACATTATAGATCGCACCATATCTAATAAAGTGTGGTTACGACGTTCGGACACACCATTACTGTTGGGGATATTACCACTAGGTGTAAACCGGCCAGCCTGGGCCGGGTTAACTCTGTTAGTGGTATAAGCAGAGAAAGGCCCAAGGCTTGTAGTTGGTTCAGAACTTGTAGCCGTAAACCGGCCTGATGTATAACTTGTATCGTAAGTTAGGAATAGAGAGATACCGACCGGGATACGAGTATGAACCGGTTGGGACTTTGTGAACCGACGGGCGTCACCCGTGTATATAAGGGGACGACCCGGCGACGGTTCAAGGACAGACAACCACAACTCGAGCCTAGGCGAAGCTTGTTTGCTCCCTAGCCATCGAGACCACATCAATTCCATCACAACTAGACGTAGGCTTTTACCTTCATCGAAGGGGCCGAACTAGTATGAAACCCTCGTGTCTTTGTGTCCGCTTTAACCTCTTCAAGTAAACCCGTGGCGATGGCTCCACGACTAAGTCCTTTCGCTAGGACATCTGCCGTGACAAATCCACGACAGTTGGCGCCCACCGTGGGGCTATCGCACGATGGTTTGACAATCCTGGAGGGCAAGCTCAAAGGACTCAAAGGCTACATCGTGGGCCGGATGACCAAGAGTCGTCGTGGCCAGATCTACATCGACGACGCAGGATGGGGTCCCGAGGCCGATTCAATTGAGTACGGGTACCGGGTCCCCTTTGGTGGTATACACGTCTTCATCGGCAAGATCGGGGAGCCTGGGCCTGAGCCGGACATCTGCCGTGACAAATCCAAGGGGCAACAGTACAAACCGGCGGGTCATGGAAACGGAGGCAAACGCAAAGCGGAAGGCAACATGGATTTCGTGGCCAATGCTAATGCACAGGACAGGGGGCAGCGGCGCAGAGGCAAAGCAAATCGTAATGGGGGTCCCAATCCTAATGCGAGCTGTTTGAACTACTTGTTGAATCAGCCTTGCCCCAAGCACGGGACGAAGGAGTCGCCACTACCCATCTCTCGAAAGATTGTTATATTATGCAGGAGTTCAAAATTCTAATGCCTTCCGCACGCACCGAAGTCGGTGGCGGTTCAGATCCGTTTCCACGGACGGGTCACGATGGAGCTTCGGTTCAGTCTTAATCGTGGCGGTCACAATAATCGTAATAATCGAACGGCAGCAGCAGCAACAGCGATCGGGTTATCGAGCCAACCAATGCAGTTGAACAATGGGCAATATCATGTTTTCACGACTAGCTTGGATAAGCGCGACCGAAACTTCACAAGCGCTGTAAATTTGTTGAACTGCCCCGCCGCGTTATTTACGCTGGTCAGAGCAGCCTATCGTATGGAGCAGAGAGGACCATCCTCCCCGGGTTGATAATCCGGGCCAGCTAGCGTTGGTAGTAGACCCTCAGGTGGGGGGTTATAAGTTCACCAAGGTACTTATGGACGGAGGAAGCAGTATTAACATACTATATTATGAAACTTTCCGCCGCATGGGTCTAACAGACAAGGATCTCAGACCGTCCAATACAGTGTTCCACGGTGTAGTACCAGGCAAATCTGCATATCCTGTTGGTAAGATAGCCCTAGATGTGGCTTTTGGAGACGAGCACGATTCCCGGTCTGAAAAACTAACTTTTGAAGTAGTGAAGATCCGGAGTCCATATCACGCCTTGTTTGGGCGGCCGGCTTATGCTAAATTCATGGCACGACCTTGTTATATCTACTTGCAGCTCAAAATGCCGGGTTACAAGGGAACGATAACGGTGCATGGAAGCCGCTGGGTCGCTTTGGAATGTGAGGAAGGTGACGCAGCTTATGCAGAAGCGGTCTGTGCCACGGAGGAGTTGAAGTTCTATAAGGACAATGTTGATCCGACAGATATGACCCCTTTAAAGAAACCAACTACAGAGCATGAATCGGATCTGAAGTTTAAATCGGCAGCTGAGACCAAACTTGTTGACTTCGTGCCAGGCGATTCGTCCAAGCAGTTCACGGTCAGTGCCAACCTGGATCCCAAATAGGAAAGCGCGCTCATCGAGTTCATCCGTGGGAATCGGGACATCTTTGCATGGAAGCCATCTGACATGCCAGGTGTACTGAGGGAACTCGCTGAGCACACACTTAATGTGGACCCTAAGTATAAACCGGTGAAACAGTTCCTCCACCGGTTTAACGAAGAAAGGCGCAAGGCCATTGGAGAGGAAGTGTCCAGGCTTTTGGCAGCTGGCTTTATCATTGAAGTGTTTCATCCGGAGTGGCTTGCTAATCCGGTGCTGGTCCTTAAGAAAAACGGCACTTGGCGTATGTGTGTGGATCACACAGATCTTAACAAAGCCTGTCCAGCGGATCCTTTTGCCCTCCCCCGCATTGATCAGATTATTGATGCCACAGCAGGTTGTGAGCGTTTAAGTTTTTTGGATGCATACTCTGGATATCATCAGATCAAAATGGCGGTTAAGGACCAGGAGAAAACAGCGTTTATAACTCCCTTTGGAGCCTTCTGCTATGTATCTATGCCTTTCGGGCTCAAGAGCACCCAGGCTACTTATCAGCGGTGTGTACAGAATTGCCTGCATACACAGATCGGCCGCAATGTGCATGCTTATGTGGATGATATTGTAGTAAAATCAAGACAAAAGGAGACACTGGTGGATGATTTGAAGGAAACCTTTGACAACTTGCGCATTTACAAAATGATGCTTAATCCGGCCAAGTGCGTTTTTGGTGTTCCGGCAGGCAAGTTATTGGGGTTCCTGGTATCTAACAGAGGAATTGAGGCTAATCCGGAGAAAATTAAAGCTATTACTTCCTTGGCTAAACCGAAGTGTATCAATGATGTTCAGCCATGAGCAGGATTGCCATACTGAGCCGGTTTATCACCGCCCGAGAAAAGGCCATCCTTTGTACCGATGCCGAGGAAGACAGATAATTTCGCTCGAGTCCGGCCGATGAAGCATTTGAGGACTTAAAGCGCAATTGGCCAATCCACTGTTCTTGCGGCTCCGGTTGACAAGGAGCCGCTGTTGTTATATGTTGCAGCCAATGCTCGGCGATTAAGCGTGGCTATTGTGGTGGAATGCAAGGAGGCGAGCAAGGAATATCCGGTTCATGGCCGGTTTATTATATCAAGAAGGTGCTTATTGAGTCCAAGCAAAGGTATCCGCATTGGCGAAGCTAGTCTATGGTGTTTTCATGGCTACCGGAAATTGAAGCAAGATTTCCAAGGGCACCCTATCACAAATGGTCGATTCAGCTCCTTTGGGTGATATCATCTGTAACCGGAGGCGATCGTCGGATTGCCAAATGGGCCATAGAGCTTGGGGCGCATGGACTAAAGTATGTACCACGCACAACGGTGAAGTCTCAAGCACTTGTTGATTTCATTAATGATTGGACGGAGTTACAAGCACCAGAGGAGAAGCCGGATCACACATATTGGACTATTCATTTTGATGGATCCAGGCAGTTGGAAGGCTCGGGGGCTAGAGTCGTTTTAACTTCCCCGCGAGGTGATAAGTTTTGTTATGTTCTCCGCTTAATGTTCCCTTGTACTAATAATGCAGCTGAGTACGAAGCCTTGCTCCATGGTCTCCGGATGGCTAAAGAGATGAACTTAAGCCGGGTTAAGTGCTTTGGTGACTCGGACTGGTGGCTCGGCAAGTGTCCGCACTTGGGATTCTAAGGACCGCTTATGGCGCGATATTGTCGGAAGTGGATAATATGCGGGTTGCTTCAAGGGTTATCAAGTGGATCATGTGGATCGCCGGAAGAATGAAGCGGCGGACGCTTTAAGCCGGTTGGGTTCTCGGCGTAAACCGTCCCGCCTAATGTCTTTTGGACGATTGCACAACCCGTCACCCAGCTCCTGTGAAGCGGATTTGGCTATTCTCGATCCGGAGGCCCAATTGGTGGCAGCACTACATGCTATTCGGATTGACGGTTCCTTTCTTGCGATATGACTCGAGGGAATTGCCGAAGATGAGATTCGCCGCATGATAATCCGCGCCTAAGTCTATGACGATTCTTAATGGTGAGTTGCATCATTGCAGTGTATCAGGGGTATTTCAACGTTGTGTTTCTCCTGAGGAAGGGTGTGAAATCTTAAGAGAAATCCATGAAGGGGATTGTGGACATCACGCCGGTTCGAAGTCTCTGGTGGCAAAGGCATTTCGTCATGGATTTTATTGGTTAACAGCACACGCTGATGCGGAGGACTTGGTTAAACGGTGTGATGGATGTCAAAAATTTCAAGGCGTGCTCATGTACCGGCACAAGAGTTGAGGATGATCCCAATAACGTGGCCGTTTGCAACTTGGGGGTTGGATATGGTTGGACCCTTTAAACGATCCAAGGATAAGAAGACCCACCTTTTGGTGGCAGTAGACAAATTTACCAAGTGGGTTGAAGCGGAGCCTGTCAGCAAGTGTGATGCAGCAACAGCGGTGCAGTTCATCAAAAAGGTGATCTTCCGGTTTGGCTTTCCACACAGTATCATTACTGACAATGGTACTAATTTATCCAAGGGTGCTATGAAAGAGTTCTGTGAATGTGAGCACATCCGGCTTGATGTGTTGTCAGTGGCTCACCCCCAGTCCAACGGACAAGCAGAACGGCTAATCAAGAGATCTTACGAGGCATCAAACCCTGGCTTATGGTCCCGTTACAGAGAACACCAGGGTGCTGGGTTGAAGAGCTACCATCGGTGCTTTGGAGTATCAACACTACGCCAAACCGGTCCACTGGATATACACCGTTCTTCATGGTCTATGGAGCAGAGGCAGTTCTCCCCAGCGATATCCGGCACGATTCGCCTCGTGTGGTGGCTTATGTTGAAGCGGACAACGAGACGGCACGGCAAGACGCTTTGGACCTATTGGATGAGGAGCGTGATATGGCAGCTGCTCGTTCGGCGATTTACCAGCAAGATCTTCGTCGTTATCACAGTCGCCGGGTTAAAACCAGAACCTTTCAAGAAGGAGATTTGGTGCTTCGGCTCATCCAAGACCAGACAGATATGCACAAGCTATCCCCGCCTTGGGAAGGACCTTTTGTGGTCAGCAAGAATCTACACAACGGATCATACTATCTGATTGATGTTCGAGAACGTCAAGACTCACGCACATCAGAGGAAGAGACCAACAGGCCGTGGAACATAGCTCATCTTCGGTCTTACTACACTTGAGCCATCGGCTCTATTTATGTACATATCATGACAATGTATATATTATCTTCGATATAATAAAACCGGAGCCTCAGCTAAAGCGGGGTCTCTGTCTTTCTCATCATGCGTGGTTACATGGAGTGATTCTATTTTTAAAACGGCCTCCGGTTTACCCCTTGACATTTGTTTTTTATATATCACTTGGGGGCTTGGTCGTGTCCGAACCAATGCAACACCTCTTGATAGGCGAAAGCCACCAGATCACTTGGGGACACGGTCAAGTCTGAACCGGTCACGCCTCTTGGTCGACCTATAGGCCTTAGAGTCATTTGGGGGCTTGGTCGAACCCGAACCAATGTCATGCCACTTGGCGGCGTAATGCCACGAGTCTTTGGGGACTCGCCGATCGGCACCATCGCTATGCCTTCGGGGAGCTTGGTTGCGTCTGACCATGGTAATGCCATCTGACCAGCTCAGTAAAGCTTTTCTTTTGCAAAAAGTTGTTGCCTCTGTTTCCATATTTTTTCATAATTGGTATTCGATTTTTTGTTGCGTTTTTTAAACCGACAACATTTTCATCCGGTTCAACTGTCAATTCCAAATTGACAAAACACGGTTACATCTTACTCCGGAGGTTATCTGCCCAGTTTACCTTTTTCTTGTTATCATCATTGAATAACAAGGGGGCTTGTGCTGATTCAGCACGGTTTATATGGGAGTTCTTCTCTCCCCGTTTTACCGGCGGTAATGGTTTCTAAAGGCCTCCGCTTTAAGCTTGGCTACGCCAGCTTCATGCCCAAACATGGCAGGTATTTGTGTCACATATTTGTTGTATTACTGATACATATATTCAACATCATAAACCGGCTGGCGGTATAACCGCCACCGAAGTTCAAATTTTTTCTGATTGCAGGAAGTACGAATCGAGCAAAAGCTTCAGTACTTATGCACGAAGGCATATTCAAGATAAAAGTATTAACTAAGCTATTACAAGGCACCACGGTGCCCAAATAAGATCATTGTTCTTTTGAGACAGCCATCAACGACAGCTATTTAAACCGGCCTCCGGTTCAAGCCTGCTCTTCATCATCCGCCGCTTCAGCCTCCTCGTCTCTACCCATTGGCTGGAAATCAACAGTGGTCCAGTCGATTCCCATTAACGCTTGGAAAACAGCCTCTTCATGGATCAAGGAAGACGGTTCAATATCAGGAGCGTAAGTATGCTTACGGATTGGAGGGATCAGATTTTCCGCTTCAAAAGTTGGGGCAGGCACTCGCTTGTTCTGGTCATTGTATTGTGCTTTATAATGCTCCAAATCTGCTTCTTCGGCTAGCTGACAAGCCAGAGGGCGCACTGCACGGTTTATTGCCCGTAAATCCTCTTCATTAAAATCAGAACCATCTTCCTTCACACTGGGGTAGCCTTGTGCTGCTTCCACAGGGTCAAAATCTGGTACCCATGCCTTGGCTCGGATCAAAGCATTAATAGCTCCGGTTCAGGCAGCAGATTTTTTCACCTCCTCAATCCGGGCAGGAAGCATGGACAACCTGTTCAGAGTATCTTGGATTAAGGAAGGTGCCGGGTTATTATGCGAGGCTGTGGTGATGATACGCTGGGCTCCGGTATAGAGCTGTTCTACTAAGGTGTAGACAACCTTCAGTTTCTTCCGCACATCGTTTCCTAAGTGCCCAATGCGTGTGCCTACAACAATAAAGAGTTAGTTTCAAACCGGATTTATACTACAGCAGGTTCAAAACATCACAACTGTTCAAAGGAGCTTACCAAAGATTGCCGCGGTCATGGAGTGTACTTGCCGCTTTACGGCTGTGTCGATCATCTACCACGGTTTAAGGGCAGCTTCAGATTTTCTCGCTCGCTTGATTAAATTGGCCTTCTCGGTGGCCCGGTCGGCTGTTCTTTCTTGAAGCCTTCCTTCAATTGTTCCGTATGCTCAAGGCCTTTGGTTAATTCTTTCTTGGCCTTCTCTGCTTCGCCTGCTGGGTTTTCAACGCCATTTGTAAATCGGCAATCCGGTCCTCCTTGATTTTCACCTCAGCCTGCATATAGACAGTATTTTCAGCAAGCAGTTCAAGAAAGTCAAAGTCTCAACCACACAACAAAGTTATATGCTTGACACTTGGGGGCTAATGCACCTTCAATTTTTCTACTACTAGATGGCAAAGTCCCAAGCTCAATACAAGTATTCAACTTGGCACTTGGGGGCTAATGGCTATTTGCTCTACATATGTTTCCAAGGACAGTTTTTATTAAAGCCCCGGTTTAAACATGTCAAAGATAAACCGGCCCTTGGCGGCTACGCAGGTGGATTTCAAAATTGTTAAAGAATATATTCAAGTCCCGGTTTGATCAAGATTACAAACCGGCCCTTGGGGGCTAGAAGGGCTGATATAATGGCAGTAAATAAAGGAGTGGGTTACCTCAAACTTGTCCTCATTAACTTGACCAGGCCAGCTTCATAGTCACGGCTAGTATAAAGCCGGTTTAAATAGCCGTAATGAAGGTCTTGGGCGCCGAGCAGCATATGTCTCGCTCAACATCCCATTTTCCTTTATTCAAATCGAAAAACTTCTTTTCTGATGTGCTCGTTAAAGTTGCAGGATTCCCGGTTCGTAACGGCCCATACCAAGAATCACAACGCCATCATCTTTGGACTCGACGGATTGTGTGGGCACGGCCGTTTTGTCAGCAAGACTGTGGGATTTATCAAACCGGACGGTGCTGGCAGGTGGATCGGCAGAGATTGAAGTGTTAATAGGCTTCTCTTCGGGAATAACAACATCTTGTAGCGGAGGATCTTTGGGAATGTCTTTAGAGGCAAAATTTTCAAGATCTGGAGCTCTCTCATGATCTGAGGCGGCATCTTCTTCAGCCGTTTTATCCAAACGGGCCTTCTTGCTGGGTTTCGGTTTGGTTCTAAGAGACAAAGAGTCAGGGAAAAGCATAAACCATTACACAATACATTAGAAGCATATGGTCGGTTTGGCTTACCGCGGCTATCTTCAATGGCGTAATCGAGTGGCCGATGATTCACCAGAGGATGAATGGGAAGTAACCGATAATCGAGTCGGACGGATTAAGAGGTTGTGGAAGAAACCCGCTTTAGAATTTAAAGCAATAAAAGGTCGGAGACCTCGAGCGATGCTTCGAACCGGGTTGTTTGGTAAACCGCAGAGGTAACTACGACCATCGTGCGGGTTGTGCGGCGAGCTTCATGTTGCTGCGTCTTCATAAGAAATTTGGGATCCAAATAAGCAAGAGGGTGAGAAAAATTAACTTTCCGGTTTGCCTGGCGAAATATTGGCAAAGGCAAATTTGCTGAATCGGAAGAGAGAATAGTTACCTCGAATAATCCTCGCATTGTTGGCCTCGGCGTCGTCCCGACAAGCATCATCATCAATAAGGCGGTAAAAGCAAGCCAAGAGAATCAAGTTCTACCTCAAGATCCGGATTACCCACATCATCGTCAATGGCTGGGTCAGATGAAGCGGTGGTCTTTCTCTTGTGAGCTGGTTTCTTAACAACTTTGGTTTTGGGCCGAGTTGGCCGCCCTGTTTTCTCCGCTTTATCTTGGGAAAGTATTTTGCTCCAAAACGGATTATCACCCTGGATCAGAAATAATTAAATATGAGACATATAAAGCAGTAACAGGTTTAATGATGGAGCAATTAAATACTTACCGCAGGCGGTTTGTTGGTGGTGCAGTAAGGAGGCAGACCGGTTTGAGCACAGAGATGCTCCGGTTCATTCAGCATCTTCTTTACCGAGTCTGTGACTTCATCATCAGAGAGTTGGATTTTGGTGTATCGGAGTGGGTCGTCGACACTATCAGTATACTGACACATCAAACCGGAGCGCCGGCTCAGAGGCAGGATACCCCATGATAACCAGCAGCGTGCAAGATCTATTCCCGTCAAACCGTTAGCCATAAAAGCTCGAAGCTTGGACAGTTGCGGGGCATATTTGCTTCTATCTTTGGCGCTCAACCGTTGTGGAAATGGATGGGTGTTGCTCAGCCGCTCTGGAAGAAAGCCAGGTAAGGGATTTTCATCCTCAGGAGAAGTATCTTTGCAATAAAACCAGGTTGCATTCCACTCCTTGGGGTGAGTATGGAGTTTGACGTGGGGATAGGTGATCTCCTTCCTCTTTTGAATAGCCATGCCGCCCAATTCAGTATTGGGGCGTCGGTGAATTGGGCAGACGGTTTAGATGGAAGAGGTCTCTAAACAGTTCAACAGAAGGTTCCTCTTGAAGATATACTTCAGATAGTACTTGAAAGTGGCATAAATTGGTGACGGAGTTGGGGCCAATGTCCTGGGGACGGAGCTGAAAATTGCCTAACACGTCCCGGTAAAATTTAGAACCGGGCGGTTTGAAGCCCCGGGCCAGGTGATCTGCGAAGACCACAACCTCTCCTTCTTGAGGTGTAGGAGGGCATTCTTCTCCAGGGACCCTCCAGTGGATTGTATCTTTGTCGTCTAAAGCGCCAATCGAGACTAGGTCATTCAGCTGTGATTCGGTGATGCGAGAAGGAACCCAGTTGCATTCATACACTTGTTTGGCCATGGTAAGATCTACAAGAAATAGTTGATCCGGTTCAGGAATATGCTTGACACAAGGAATTGATCTAAACTATGATAAACCGGAGGCAGTGTCTACAAACCGGTTTTCTGTGATATGGTATCAGGTGAATTCTGGCGGTTCTACAAGGGGACTAATGATATATACATGTGCCGGTTTAGCAGTTTTCTTCCTATGGTGAGTTAAACCGCCTGATCTAGGCATTGGAAGTGATTGAAGCTATGGATAACTAAGTATGCAGAAACAAGTTTCACAAGATCCTATTATAGCTACGGATCAAACGCAAGCTTACAGAAAACAGAAAATATTTCACGGAAGTAAGGCAGAAACGGAAGTGGACTATGGAGCAGATATATATGCAGAAGATCCATGGACTTAAGATGAGAAAATACAGCAGATGCGCAGGGATCACTATTAAATACAGTACAGGTTCACGGTGTTGTTCAAAGTTAAAAGAACAGATAGGAACGCACGAAGAACACAGTATGAAACTGGAACCCTAAAAACAGATCTAAGTCAAGAAGGGGAAGAAGCTTACCGGGAACGGAGAAGATGCGGAAAGAGGCCGCAATGCTGTGGTACGTTCAGGTTGATGCAGCGGCCCAGGACGAGGCGGAAGTTGACGATGGTGGCGGAGCTCCAAGAACAGCGGCGCGAGGAAGACGAAGAAGAAGAGACGAAGGGAAGAAAGAAATGACCCTTCGGGCTTATTTATAAGGCAACCAAGCTAGGTCAAGCGCGTGGATCCAGGAACTACTATTAAAAGAGGGCGTTATAAATGATAAAATTTTAGGATGACGTCATGCCGGTTTACAGTAACCAAAAGTGATGACGACATGGCGGTTTACCAGTCACTAGAAGATGTCCAAGATGCAAGTTTTTGTGAAGGATTGACATGAACCAGTTCAAATCAATCTGGGGCCTAATGTTGGGGATATTACCACTAGGTGTAAACTGGCCAGCCTGGGCCGGGTTAACTCTGTTAGTGGTATAAGCAGAGAAAGGCCCAAGGCTTGTAGTTGGTTCAGAACTTGTAGCCGTAAACCGGCCTGATGTATAACTTGTATTGTAAGTTAGGAATAGAGAGATACCAACCGGGATACGAGTATGAACCGGTTGGGACTTTGTAAACCAACGGGCGTCACCCGTGTATATAAGGGGACGACCCGGCGACCGTTCAAGGACAGACAACCACAACTCGATCCTAGGCGAAGCTTGTTTGCTCCCTAGCCATCGAGACCACATCAATTCCATCACAACTAGACGTAGGCTTTTACCTTCATCGAAGGGGCCGAACTAGTATAAAACCCTCGTGTCTTTGTGTCCGCTTTAACCCCTTCAAGTAAACCTGTGGCGATGGCTCCACGACTAAGTCCTTTCGCTAGGACATCTGCCATGACAAATCCACGACAATTACGCTGTGGTGTTCCAGGTGGCGTGAGTTGCGAAACTATTCCGCATTGTTTCAAATGAAGACCAAACTCGTAACTCAAATTTTCTCCTCCACGATCAGATCGTAGAAACATTATTTTCTTGTTATGATGATTTTCCACTTCACTCTGAAATTCTTTGAACTTTTAAATGTTTCAGACTTATGTTTCATTAAGTGGATACACCCATATATGCTTAAATCATCTGTGAAGGTGAGAAAATAACGATACCCGCCGCGAGCCTCAATATTCATCAGACCACATACATCAGTATGTATGATTTCCAACCAATCTGTTGGTCACTCCGTTGTTCCGGAGAGCGGCGTTTTAGTCATCTTGCCCATGAGGCATGGTTTGCAAGTACCAAGTGATTCATAATCAAGTGATTCCAGAAGTCCATCAGTATGGAGTTTCTTCATGCGCTTTACACCAATATGACCTAAATGGCAGTGCCACAAATAAGTTGCACTATCATTATCAACTCTGCATCTTCTAGCTTCAACATTATGAATATGCGTATCACTACAATCGAGATTCAACAAAAATAGACCACTCTTCAAGGGTGCATGACCATAAAAGATATTACTCATATAAATAGAACAACCATTATTCTTAGATTTAAATGAATAACCGTCTCGCATCAAACAAGATCCAGATATAATGCTCATGCTTAACGTTGGCACCAAATAGCAATTATTCAGGTCTAGTACTAATCCCAAAGGTAGATGTAGAGGTAGCATGCCGATCGTGATCACATCGACTTTGGAACCATTTCTCACGCGCATCATCACCTCGTCCTTAGCCAATCTTCGCTTAATCTGTAGTCCCTATTTCGAGTTGCAAATATTAGCAACAGAACCAGTATCAAATACATAGGTGCTACTGCGAGCTTTAGTAAGGTACACATCAATAATATGTATATCACATATACCTTTGTTCACCTTGCCATCCTTCTTATCCGCCAAATACTTGGGGCAGTTCCGCTTCCAGTGGCCAGTCCCTTTGCAATAGAAGCACTCAGTCTTAGGCTTAGGTCCAGACTTGGGTTTCTTCTCCTGAGCAGCAACTTGTTTGCCGTTCTTCTTGAAGTTCCCCTTCTTCTTCCCTTTACCCTTTTTCTTGAAACTGGTGGTCTTGTTGACCATCAACACTTGATGCTCCTTTTTGATTTCTACCTCCGCAGCCTTTAGCATCGCGAAGAGCTCGGGAATTGTCTTATCCACCCCTTGCATATTATAGTTCATCACAAAGCTCTTGTAGCTTGGTGGCAGTGATTGGAGAATTCTGTCAATGACACTATCATCCGGAAGAATAACTCCCAGTTGAATCAAGTGATTATTATACCCAGATATTTTGAGTATATGTTCATTGACAAAACTGTTCTCCTCCATCTTACAGTTGTAGAACTTATTGGAGACTTCATATCACTCAGTATCGGCATTTGCTTGAAATATTAACTTCAAATCTTGAAACATCTCATATGCTCCATGACGTTCAAAACATCGTTGAAGTCTCGGTTCTAAGCCGTAAAGCATGGCACACTGAACTATTGAGTAGTCATCAGCTTTGCTCTGCCAGACGTTCACAACGTCTAGAGTTGCTCCTGCAGCGGGTCTCGCACCTAGCGGTGCTTCTAGGACGTAATTCTTTTGTGCAGCAATGAGGATAATCCTCAAGTTATGGACCCAGTCCGTGTAGTTGCTACCATCATCTTTCAACTTAGCTTTCTCAAGGAACGCATTAAAATTCAATGGAACAACAGCACGGGCCATCTATCTACAACAACATAGACAAGCAAAATACTATCAGGTACTAAGTTCATGATAAATTAAAGTTCAATTAATCATATTACTTAAGAACTCCCACTTAGACAGGCATCCCTCTAATCATCTAAGTGATCACGTGATCCAAATCAACTAAACCATGTCCGATCATCATGTGAACTGGAGTAGTTTTCAATGGTGAACATCACTATGTTGATCATATCTACTATATGATTCACACTCGAACTTTCGGTCTCAGTGTTCCGAAGCCATATCTGCATATGCTAGGCTCGTCAAGTTTAACCTGAGTATTTCTGCATGTGCAAAACTGGCTTGCACCCGTTACATGTGTTGGAAATATGCCCTAGAGGCAATAATAAAAGTATTATTATATTTCATTGTTCAAGATAATTGTCTTTTGTTCATGCTATAACTGTATTATCCAGAAATCGTAATACACGTGTGAACACATAGACCACAATACGTCCCTAGTGAGCCTCTAGTTGACTAGCTCGTTGTGATCAACAGATAGTCATGGTTTCCTGGCTATGGGCATTGGATGTCGTTGATAACGGATCACATCATTAGGAGAATGATGTGATGGACAAGACCCAATCCTAAGCATAGCATAAAGATCGTGTAGTTAAATCGCTAGAGCTTTGCCAATGTCAAGTATCTCTTCCTTCGACCATGAGATCGTGTAACTCCCGGATACCGTAGGAGTGCCTTGGGTGTATCAAACGTCACAACGAATCGGGTGACTATAAAGGTGCATTACAGGTATCTCCGAAAGTATCTGTTGGGTTGACACGGATCGAGATGGGATTTGTCACTCCGTATGACGGAGAGGTATCTCTGGGCCCACTCGGTAATGCATCATCATAATGAGCTCAAGGTGACCAAGGTGTTGGCCACGGATCATGCATTACTGATGCGAGTAAAGTGACTTGCCGTAACGAGACTGAACAAGGTATTGGGATACCGACGATCGAGTCTCGGGCAAGTAACGCATCGATTGACAAAGGAATTGTATCTGAGGTTTTGATCGAATCCTCGACATCGTGGTTCAACCGATGAAATCATCGAGGAGCATGTTGGAGCCAACATGGGTATCCAGATCCCGCTGTTGGCTATTGCCCGAGAGTCGTCTCGGTCATGTCTCGTGTCTCCCGAACCCGTAGGGTCTACACACTTAAGGTTCGGTGACGCTTAGGGTTATTAGGAAGACTAGTATGTGACTACCGAATGTTGTTGAGTCCTGATGAGATCCGTGACGTCATGAGGAGTTCCGGAATGGTCCGGAGGTGAAGTTTTATATATGGGAAGTTGTCATACGGACACCGGAAAGTTTCCGGGGGTTATCGGTATTGTACCGGGGCCACCGGAGTGGTTCCGGGGGTCCACCGGGAGGGGCCACCCCTCCCGGAGGGCCACATGGGCCACAAAGGGGAGGGAGCCAGCCCCTGGAGGGCTGGGCATGCCCCCCACCTTGGGCCCATGCGCCTAGGGTTGGGGAACCCTAAGGGGCCCCTTGCTTGGGGGGCAAGCCTCCCTCCTGGCCGCCCCCTCTAGGTCCCATCTAGAGGGTCGGCCCCCCTTGCCCCTTCCCCAATAAATAGAGGGGTGGGGGAGGGCTGCTGTACCCATCTCTAAGGCGCAGCCCCTCCCCTCCCCAACACCTCTCCTCCTCCGTAAGCGCTTGGCGAAGCCACAGCCGAGTCTTCTTGCTGCACCAACACCACGCCGCCATGCTGCCGTTGAGCGAAGCTTCCTCAACCTCTCCTTCCCCTTGCTGGATCAAGAAGGAGGAGACGTCTCCGTCCCGTACGTGTGTTGAACGCGGAGGTGCTGTCCGTTCAGCACTTGGACATCGGTGATTCGAATCACGTCGAGTACGACACCATCATCACCATCACCTTGCAAGCTTCTGCACGCGATCTACAAGTGGTATGTAGATGCAAACTCTCTCCCATGATTCGTTGCTTAGATGAACTCATAGATGGATCTTGGTGAAATCGTAGGAAAAATTTTAATTTTCTGCAACGTTCCCCAACAGTGGTATCAGAGCCAAGTTTATGCGTAGTTCTCTAATGCACGAGTAGAACACAATTTTGTTGTGGGCGTGGATCTTGTCAACTTACTTGCCTCTACTAGTCTTTTCTTGCTTCAACGGTATTGTGGGATGAAGCGGCCCGGACCAACCTTACACGTACGCTTACGTGAGACCGGTTCCACCGATTGACATGCACTAGTTGCATAAGGTGGCTGGCGGGTGTCTGTCTCTCCCACTTTAGTTGGAGCGGATTCGATGAAAAGGGCCCTTATGAAGGGTAAATAGAAGTTGACAAAATCACGTTGTGGTTATTCGTAGGTAAGAAAACGTTCTTGCTAGAACCCAATCGCAGCCACGTAAAAGATGCAACAACAATTAGAGGACGTTTAACTTGTTTTTGCAGCGATTGATCATGTGATGTGATATGGCCAGAAGTTGTGATCAATGATGAATTGTGATGTATGAGATCATGTTCTTGTAATAGGATTCATGACTTGCATGTCGATGAGTATGACAACCGGCAGGAGCCATAGGAGTTGTCTTTATTTTCTGTATGACCTGCGTGTCATTGAAGAACGCCTTGTAAACTCCTTTACTTTATTGCTAAACGCGTTAGCCATAGAAGTAGAAGTAGTCGTTGGCATGACAACTTCATGAAGACACGATGATGGAGATCATGATGATGGAGATCATGGTGTCAAGCCGGTGACAAGATGATCATGGAGCCCCGAAGATGGAGATCAATGGAGCTATATGATATTGGCCATATCATGTCACAACTATATAATTGCATGTGATGTTTATTATGTTTTTGCATCTTGTTTACTTAGGACGACGGTAGTAAATAAGATGATCCCTTACAAAAATTTCAAGAAGTGTTCTCCCCTAACTGTGCACCGTTGCTACAGTTCGTCGCTTCTAAGCACCACGTGATGATCGGGTGTGATGGATTCTTACATTCACATACAACGGGTGTAAGACAGTTTTACACAACGAAAACACTTAGGGTTAACTTGACGAGCCTAGCATGTACAGACATGGCCTCGGAACACGGAGACCGAAAGGTCGAACACGAGTCGTATGGAAGATACGATCAACATGAAGATGTTCACCGACGATGACTAGTCCGTCTCACGTGATGATCGGACACGGGCTAGTCGACTCGGGTCGTGTAAACACTTAGATGACTAGAGGGATGTCTAATCTAAGTGGGAGTTCATAATTTGATTAGAACTTTATTATCATGAACTTAGTCTAAAACCTTTGCAAATATGTCTTGTAGATCAAATGGCCAACGCTAATGTCAACATGAACTTCAATGCGTTCCTAGAGAAAACCAAGCTGAAAGATGATGGCAGCAACTATACGGACTGGGTCCGGAACCTGAGGATCATCCTCATAGCTGCCAGGAAGCAATATGTCCTAGAAGGACCGCTAGGTGACGCCTCCGTCGAGCAGAACCAAGACGTTATGAACGCAGCAAGCTCGTCTTGATGATTACTCCATCGTTCAAGGCGGCATGCTTTACTGACTTAGAACCGGGCTCCAAAAGCGTTTTGAGCATGACGGAGCATATGAGATGTTCGAAGAGCTGAAACTAGTTTTCCAAGCTCATGCCCGGGTCGAGAGATATGATGTCTCCGACAAGTTCTATAGTTGTAAGATGGAGGAAAACAATTCTGTCAGTGAGCACATCTTGAAGATGTCTGGATTGCACAACCGTATGACCCAGCTGAACATTAACCTCCCAGATGAGGCGGTCATTGACAGAATCCTCCAGTCGCTCCCACCTAGCTACAAGAGCTTTGTGATGAACTATAACATGCAGGGGATGGTAAAGACCATTCTGAAGTGTTCTCGATTGAAGTCAGCAGAGGCTGAAATCAAGAAAGAACATCAAGTGTTGATGGTCAATAAGACCACTAAGTTCAAGAAGGGCAAGGGTAAGAAGAACTTCAAGAAGGACGGCAAAGATGTTGCCGCGCCCGTAAGCCAGCTTGCCGGAAGAAGTCAATGAATGGACCCAAGCACGAGACCGAGTGCTTTTATTGCAAGGGAAGGGTCCCGAAGCGGAACTGCCCCAAATACTTAGCGGATAAGAAGGCCGGCAACACCAAAGGTATATTTGATATACATGTAATTCATGTGTACCTTACTAGTACTCGTAGTAACTCCTGGGTATTTAATACCGGTGCCGTTGCTCATATTTGTAACTCACAGCAGGAGCTGCGGAATAAACGGAGACTGGCGAAGGACGAGGTGACGATGCGCGTCGGGAATGGCTCCAGAGTCGATGTGATCGCCGTCGGCACTCTGCCTCTACATTTACCTACGGGATTAGTTTTGAACCTTAATAATTGTTATTTAGTGCCAAGTTTGAGCATGAACATTGTATCTGGATCTCGTTTAATACGAGATGGCTACTCATTTAAGTCTGAGAATAATGGTTGTTCGATTTATATGAGAGATATGTTTTATGGTCATGCTCCGATGGTCAATGGTTTATTCTTAATGAATCTCGAGCGTAATATTACACATGTTCATAGTGTGGATGCCAAAAGATGTAAAGTTGATAACGATAGTCCCACATACTTGTGGCACTGCCGCCTTGGTCACATTGGTGTCAAGCGCATGAAGAAGCTCCATGCTGATTGACTTTTAGAGTCTCTTGATTGTGAATCGTTTGACACATGCGAACCATGCCTCATGGGCAAAATGACCAAGACTCCGTTCTCCGAAACAATGGAGCGAGCAACCAACTTGTTGGAAATCATACATACCGATGTGTGCGGTCCAATGAGCGTTGAGGCTCGCGGAGGATATCGTTATGTTCTCACTCTCACTGATGACTTAAGTAGATATAGGTATGTCTACTTAATGAAACACAAGTCTGAGACCTTTGAAAAGTTCAAGGAATTTCAGAGTGAGGTAGAGAATCAACGTGACCGAAAGATAAAGTTCCTACGATCAGATCGTGGAGGAGAATACTTAAGTCACGAATTTGGTACACACTTAAGAAAATGTGGAATCGTTTCACAACTCACGCTACCTGGAACACCTCAAATAAACGGTGTGTCCGAACGTCAGAATCGCACTCTATTGGATATGGTGCGGTCTATGATGTCTCTTACCGATTTACCGCTATCATTTTGGGGATACGCCTAGAGACAGCTGCATTCACTTTAAATAGGGCACCGCCTAAATCCGCTGAGACGACACCGTATGAATTATGGTTTGGGAAGAAACCTAAGCTGTTGTTTCTAAAAGTTTGGGGATGCGATGCTTATGTCAAGAAACTTCAACCTGAAAAGCTCGATCCCAAGTCGGAAAAATGCGTATTCATAGGATACCCTAAGGAAACTATCGGGTATACCTTCTACTTAAGATCCAAGACAAGATCTTTGTTGCTAAGAACGGATGCTTTTCGGAAAAGAGTTTCTCTCGAAAGAAGTAAGTGGGAGGAAAGTAGAACTCGATGAAGTACTACCTCTCGAACGGGAAAGTGGTGCAGCACAGGAGACCGTTCCTGTGATGCCCACACCAACTGAAGAGGAAAACAATGATGATGATCAAGGTACTTCGGATCAAGTTGCTCTTGAACTTCGAGGTCCACAAGGACACGCTCCGCACTGCAGTGGTACGCAACCCTGTCCCGGAAATCATGTTGTTAGACAACGGTGAACCTTCGAACTATGAAGAAGCGATGGCGGGCCCAGATTCCAACAAATGGCTTGAAGCCATGAAATCCGAGATAGAATCCATGTATGAAAACAAAGTATGGACTTTGACAGACTTGCCCGATGATCGGCGAGCGATAGAAAACAAATGGATTTTTTAAGAAGAAGACGGACGTGGATGGTAATGTAACCATCCATAAAGCTCGACTTGTCGCTAAGGGTTATCGACAAGTTCAAGGGATTGACTACGACGAGACTTTCTCTCCCGTAGCGAAGCTGAAGTCCGTCCGAATCATGTTAGCAATTGCCGCATACTATGATTATGAGATATGGCAGATGGACGTCAAAACGGCATTCCTTAACGGACATCTTAAGGAAGAGCTGTATATGATGCAGCCGGAAGGTTTTGTCGATCCTAAGAACGCTAACAAACTATGCAAGCTCCAGTGATCCATTTATGGGCTGGTGCAAGCATCTCGGAGTTGGAACATTCGCTTTGATGAGATGATCAAAGCGTTTGAGTTTATGCATAGTTATGGAGAGGCCTGCGTTTACAAGAAAGTGAGTGGGAGCTCTGTAGCATTTCTCATATTATATGTAAATGACATACTCTTGATGGGAAATAATATAGAACTTCTGGACAGCATTAAGGCCTACTTGAATAAGTGTTTTTCAATGAAGGACCTTGGAGAAGCTGCTTATATATTAGGCATCAAAATCTATAGAGATAGATCGAGACGCCTCATAGGTCTTTCACAAAGCACATACCTTGATAAGATTTTGAAGAGGTTCAAAGTCCAAGAAGGGGTTCTTGCCTATGTTACAAGGTGTGAGATTGAGCTCAGCTCAGTCACCGACCACGGCAAAAGATAAAGAAGAGATGAGTGTCATCCCTATGCTTCAGCCATAGGATCTATTATGTATGCCATGCTGTGTACTGGACCGATGTAAACCCTGCCGTAAGTTTGGTAGCAAGATACCAAAGTAATCCCGCAAGGAACACTGGACAGCGGTCAAGAATATCCTAAAGTACCGAAAAGGACAAAGGACATGTTTCGCTTATGGAGGAGATGAAGAGCTCGTCAGAAGGGTTACGCCGACGCTTAGCGCCGACTCAGATCTGGATGACTCTAAGTCACAAACCGGATACGTGTATATGTTGAATGGTGGAGCGAGAGCTGGTGCATTTGCAAGCAGAGCGTCGTGGCGGGATCTACGTGTGAAGCGGAGTACATGGCAGCCTCGGTGGCAGCGCATGAAGCGATTTGGGTGAAGGAGTTCATCACCGACCTAGGAGTCATACCCAATGCGTCGGGGCCGATCAAACTCTTCGTGACAACTTTGGAGCTATTGCCCTTGCCAAGGAGCCTGTGTTTCACAAGAAGACCAGCACATCAAGCGTCGCTTCAACTCCATCCGTGAAAATGTTCAAGATGGAGACATAGATATTTGCAAAGTACATATGGATCTGAATGTCGCAGATCCGCTGACTAAACCTCTCATGAAAGCAAAACATGATCAACACCGAACTCTATGGGTGTTCGATTCATCACAATGTAACTAGATTGGTGACTCTAGTGCAAGTGGGAGACTGTTGGAAATATGGCCTAGAGGCAATAATAAAAGTATTATTATATTTCATTGTTCATGATAATTGTCTTTTGTTCATGCTATAAGCGTATTATCCGGAAATCGTAATACGTGTGAACACATAGACCACAATACGTCCCTAGTGAGCCTCTAGTTGACTAGCTCGTTGTGATCAACAGATAGTCATGGTTTCTGCTATGGGCATTGGATGTCGTTGATAACGGATCACATCATTAGGAGAATGATGTGATGGACAAGACCCAATCCTAAGCATAGCATAAAGATCGTGTAGTTAAATGCGCTAGAGCTTTGCCAATGTCAAGTATCTCTTCCTTCGACCATGAGATCGTGTAACTCCGGATACCGTAGGAGTGCCTTGGGTGTATCAAACGCCACAACGAATCGGGTGACTATAAAGGTGCATTACAGGTATCTCCGAAAGTATCTGTTGGGTTGACACGGATCGAGATGGGATTTGTCACTCCGTATGACGGAGAGGTATCTCTGGGCCCACTCGGTAATGCATCATCATAATGAGCTCAAGGTGACCAAGGTGTTGGCCACGGATCATGCATTATGGTATGCGAGTAAAGTGACTTGCGGTAACGAGACTGAACAAGGTATTGGGATACCGACGATCGAGTCTCGGGCAAGTAACATACCGATTGACAAAGGAATTGTATCTGAGGTTTTGATCGAATCCTCGACATCGTGGTTCAACCGATGAAATCCTCGAGGAGCATGTGGGAGCCAACATGGGTATCTAGATCCCGCTGTTGGTTATTGCCCGAGAGTCGTCTCGGTCATGTCTGCGTGTCTCCCGAACCTGTAGGGTCTACACACTTAAGGTTCGGTGACGCTAGGGTTATTAGGAAGACTAGTATGTGACTACCGAATGTTGTTCGGAGTCCCGGATGAGATCCCGGAAGTCATGAGGAGTTCCAGAATGGTACGGAGGTGAAGTTTTATATATGGGAAGTTGTCATACGGACACCGGAAAGTTTCCGGGGGTTATCTGTATTGTACCGGGGCCACGGGAGTGGTTCCGGGGGTCCACCGGGAGGGTCCACCCCTCCCGGAGGGCCACATGGGCCACAAAGGGGAGGGAGCCAGCCCCTGGAGGGCTGGGCATGCCCCCCATCTTGGGCCCATGCGCCTAGGGTTGAGGGGGAAACCCTAAGGGGGGCGCCCCCCTTGCTTGGGGGGCAAGCCTCCCCTCCCTGGCCGCCGCCCCCCTCTAGATCCCATCTAGAGGGGTCGGCCCCCCTTGCCCCTTCCCCTATAAATAGAGGGGTGGGGGAGGGCTGCTGTACCCATCTCTAAGGCGTAGCCCCTCCCCTCCCCAACACCTCTCCTCCTCCGTAAGCGCTTGGCGAAGCCCTGTCGGAGTACTGCTGCACCAACACCACCACGCCGTCGTGCTGCCGTTGGAGCGAGCTTCCTCAACCTCTCCTTCCCCTTGCTGGATCAAGAAGGAGGAGACGTCTCCCGTCCCGTATGTGTGTTGAACGCGGAGGTGCTGTCCATTCAGCACTTGGACATCGGTGATTCGAATCACGTCGAGTACGACTCCATCATCACCATCACCTTGCAAGCTTCCGCACACAATCTACAAGTGGTATGTAGATGCAAACTCTCTCCCATGACTTGTTGCTTAGATGAACTCATAGATGGATCTTGGTGAAATCATAGGAAAAATTTTAATTTTCTGCAACGTTCCCCAACACTTATCACACCCGATCATCATGTGGTGTCTCGGCACAATGAACTTTGGCAACGGTGCATACTCAAGGAGAACACTTATACCATTAAATTTAGTGAGAGAACATCTTATAATGCTACTGTCAATCAAAGCAGAATAAGATGCATAAAGGATAAACATCACATGCAATCAATATAAGTGATATGATATGGCCATCATCATCTTGTGCCTTTGATCTCCATCTCCAAAGCACTGTCATGATCACCATTGTCACCGGCTTGACACCTTGATCTCCACTGAAGCATCATTGTCGTCTCGCCAACTATTGCTACTAAGACTATCGCTACCGCTTAGTGATAAAGTAAAGCAATTACAGGGTGATTGCATTGCATATAATAAAGCGACAACCATATGGCTCCTGCCAGTTGCCGATAACTTTGTTACAAAACATGATCATCTCATACAATAAAATTTAGCATCATGTCTTGACCATATCACATCACAACATGTCCTGCAAAAACAAGTTAGACGTCCTCTATGTTGTTGCAAGTTTTATGTGGCTGCTACGGGCTGAGCAAGAACAGTTCTTACCTACGCATCAAAACCACAATGATATTTTATCAAGTTAGTGATGTTTTAACCTTCACAAGGACCGGGCGTAGCCACACTCGATTCAACTAAAGTTGGAGAAACTGACACCTGCCAGCCACCTATGTGCAAAGCACGTCGGTAGAACCAGTCTTGCGTAAGTGTACACGTAATGTCGGTCCGGGCCGCTTCATCCAACAATACCGCCAAATCAAAGTATGACATGCTGGTAAGCACTATGACTAGTATCGCCCACAACTCACTTGTGTTCTACTCGTGCATATAACATCTACGCATAAACCTGGCTCGGATGCCATTGTTGGGGAACGTAGTAATTTCAAAAAAATTCCTACGCACACGCAAGATCATGGTGATGCATAGCAACAAGAGGGGAGAGTGTTGTCTACGTACCCTCATAGACCGTAAGCGGAACCGTTATGAATACACGGTTGATGTAGTCGTATGTCTTCACGATCGACCGGTCCTAGTATCGAACGTACGGCACCTCCGCCATCTGCACACGTTCAGCTCAGTGACGTCCCACGAACTCACGATCCAATAGAGCTTCAAGGGAGAGTTCCGTCAGCACGACGGCGTGATGACGGTGTTGATGAAGCTACCGACGCAGCGCTTCGCCTAAGCACTGCTACGATATGACTGAGGTGGATTATGGTGGAAGGGGGCACCGCACACGGCTAAAGATCAATGATCAACTTGTGTGTCTTGGGGTGCCCCCCTGCCCCCGTATATAAAGGAGCTAGGGGGAGGCGGCCGGCCAAGGAGGAGGGCGCGCCAAGGGGGGAGTCCTACCCCCACCGGGAGTACGACTCCCCTTTCCTAGTAGGAGTAGGAGAGGGCGAAGGAAGGAGAGGGAGAGAGGAAGGAAAGAGGGGGCGCCGCCCCCCTCATTGTCCAATTCGGACTCCCAGGGGGGCGCGGCCAGCCCAAGGCCCTCTCCTCTGTCTCTCTCCCACAAGCCCCATGTTGGCCCATTAGATCCCCCGGGGGTTCCGATAACCTCCCGGTACTCCGATAAATATCCGGTGACCCCGGAAACTCATCCGGTGTCCGAATATAGTCATCCGATATATCAATCTTTATGTCTCGACCATTTCGAGACTCCTCGTCATGTCCGTGATCATATTCGGGACTCTGAACTACCTTCGGTGCATCAAAACACATAAACTCATAATACCGATCATCACCGAACGTTAAGCGTGCGGACCCTACGGGTTCGAGAACTATGTAGACATGACCGAGACACATCTCCGGTCAATAACCAATAGAGGAACCTGGATGCACATATTGGATCCTACATATTATATGAAGATCTTTATCGGTCAAACTGCATAACAACATACGTTGTACCCTTTGTCATCGGTATGTTACTTGCCCGAGATTCGATCGTCGGTGTCTCAATACCTAGCTCAATCTCGTTACCGGCAAGTCTCTTTACTCGTTCCGTAGTGCATCATTCCACAACTAACTCATTATTCACATTGCTTGCAAGGCTTATAGTGATGTGCATTACCGAGAGGGCCTAGAGATACCTCTCTGACAATCGGAGGGACAAATCCTAATCTCGATCTATGCCAACTCAACAAGTACCATCGGAGACACCTGTAGAGCACCATTATAATCACCCAATTATGTTGTGACATTTGGTAGCAAACAAAGTGTTCCTTCGGTAATTGGGAGTTGCATAATCTCATAGTCATAGGAACATGTATAAGTCATGAAGAAAGCAATAGCACTAAACTAAAATGATCAAGTGCTAAGCTAACGGAATGGGTCAAGTCAATCACATCATTCGCCCAATGATGTGATCCTGTTTATCAAAGGACAACTCATGTCTATGGTTAGGAAACTAAACCATCTTGAATCAACGAGCTAGTCAAGTAGAGGCATACTAGTGACACTATGTTTGTCTATGTATTCACACTTGTATTATGTTTCCGGTTAATACGATTCTAGCATGAATAATAAACATTTATCATGAAATAAGGAAATAAATAATAACTTTATTATTGCCTCTAGGGCATATTTCCTTCAATAAGTAGATGATGGGTTGCTAGAGTGACAGAAGCTTAAACCCTAGTTTACGTGTTGCGTCATAAGGGGCTGATTTGGATCCATATGTTTCATGCTATGGTCAAGTTTACCTTAATTCTTATTTTGCAATTGCGGATGCTTGTGAGAGTGGTTAATCATAAGTGGGGGGCTTGTCCAAGGAAGGCCAGCACCCAAGCAAAGGTGCACCCACATATCAAATTATCAAAGTAACGAACGTGAATCATATGAGCATGATGAAAACTAGCTTGAGAACAATTCCCATGTGTCCTCGGGAGTGCTTTGCTTTATATAAGAGTTTGTCTAGGCTTGTCCTTTGCTACAAAAACAATTGGGCCACCTTGCTGCACCTTAGTTACTTTTATTACTTGTTACCCGTTATGATTTGTCTCATCATAAAACTATCTGTTACCGATAATTTTAGTGCTTGCAGAGAATACCTTGCTGAAAACCACTTGTCATTTCCTCTGCTTCTCGTTGGGTTTGACACTCTTACTTATTGAAAGGACTACAATAGATCCCCTTTAAATTTGGGTCATCAAGACTCTTTTCTGGCGCCATTGCCGGGGAGTGAAGCGCCTTTGGTAAGTGGAATTTGGTAAGGAAACATTTATGTAGTGTGCTGAAATTTACTGTCACTTGTTACTATTGAAAATAATCCTTTGAGGGGCTTGTTCGGGGTATCTTAACCTCGACCGGAAGAGCAAAGAGTTGCTCCTCAACCTACTGCACCTACTGGAAATATTTATTATGAAATTCCTTCGGGTATGATAGAGAAACTGCTAGCTAATCCTTATGCACGAGAAGGAACATTACATCCTGATATGCGCCTAATCTATGTTGATGAAGTTTGTGGATTATTTAAGCTTGCAGGTATCCCCGCGGATGTTGTCAAGAATAAGGTCTTACCTTTATCTTTGTAGGGAAAGGCATTGACATGGTATAGGCTATTGGATGATACTGGATCATGGAATACAATCGATTGGAATTGGAATTTCATCAGAAGTTTTATCCTATGCATTTGGTTCATTGTGATCGGAATTATATATATAATTTTTGGCCTCGTGAAGGAGAAAGTGTCGCTCAAGCTTGGGGGAGACTTAAGTCAATGTTATATTCATGCCCCAATCATGAGCTCTCAAGAGAAATTATTATTCAAAAAAATTATGCTCGGCTTTCTCATAATGATCGATCCATGCTCGATACTTATTGTATTGGTTCCTATATGAAGAAGGATATTGAATTCAAATGGGATTTATTGGAAAGAATTAAACGCAACTCTGAAGATTGGGAACCCGACGAAGGTAAAGAGTCAGGTATAAACCTTAAGTTTGATTGTGTTAAATCTTTTCTGGACACCGACGCTTTTCGTGATTTTAGCACTAAATATGGACTTGATTCTGAGATAGTAGCTTCCTTCTGTGAATCTTTTGCTACTCATGTTGATCTCCCTAAGGAGAAGTGGTTTAAATATCATCCTCCCATTGAAGTTAAAGTAGTTGAACCCATTAAAGTTGAAGAAGAAACTATTACTTATAATGTTGATCCTATTGTTCCTACTGCTTATATAGAGAAACCAACATTCCCTGTTAGAATAAAGGATCATGCTAAAGCTTCAACTGTGGTCAACAAAAGTAATATTAGAACACCCAAACCCTCTGAACAAATTAAGGTTGAACCTAGTATTGCTATGGTTAAAGATCTCTTAGTTGATAATATTGAAGGGCATGTTATTTACTTCTGTGATGAAGCTGCTAGAATTGCCAAACCCGATCTGAAAGATAAACATAGACCTGTTGTTGGCATGCCCATTGTTTCTGTTCAAATTGGAGATCATTGTTGTCTTGGCTTATGTGATGTAGGTGCTAGTGTGAGTGCAATTCCTTATACCTTATATAAATAAATTATGAATGACATTGCACCTGCCGAGATAGAAGATTGTAGCGACCATGATCCCAATGGACCGAAGTCTCTATACTTTATTGTCATCCCTGCATCGGTATGCTAACACACACAGTACTCAAGGAATTATAACAGAGTTCAATCACAGACTTATTACATTGAGGTCCTTATAAAGAGTATCTGTTACACAAATAAAATGGATAAAGGCCATCTAAACTAAATAACTGCGAAGCTGGGAAGATAAATGAGTCCATCAACTCCAACGGCATAACTGAATGCACGACCATGACCTATCGCACTTTATCCTTCGTCGGTAAAGTCTGCAACATGAGACGTTGCAGCCGTGTAGGTCAACACATGGAATATGCTGGCAGAGTTACACTGTAGAGCAAATGAATACAAGAAACTATATCTACATGCATATTTGGCTGGTGGAGGCTCTAAGTTTAAATGATTTGCATAAAGCTAATTTTTTTCCTACAACAAAGGAATAAATTTCATTTACTACAAAGTTATACCAATATTTGAGAAGGTTCCTCCAACTCAAATCCCAAATTAATCAAGTATCATCATTAAACCCAATTCATTAAATTAAAGAGTGATTAGATCAACAATAATATCCACTTCTAGATACTCAAGATGTCCATAGCCGGGGACATAGCTAACCATGATTAGTTTATACACTCTATAGAGGTTGCGCACTTTTCCCCACAAGACTCGACCGCACCCATGATCGGAAGATCGAGACATAGTCTTTCTGAAGCATTAACTCTCTACTCTGGGTAGACTGGTACACCTACTTTCCCCTACATCTGCTAGTCCACCTCTTCAAGAGCTCATACAACTTAGTCAACTATGCCAGAGCCCATAATGGCTTGTGGCTGCACACAGAAGTTTCTAGGCATGAAATATCATATGATCCCTTTGAGCCTGGGTGGAGAACCGAGGAAAAATCACACGGGTACTCCGGGATTTCCCAAATGGGCAAGCACCAGTTTCTCCAGGTGCCCCAACCAATCCACCCAGATGTGTCTTAATGTGGCCACCTTAATGTTGTCCAAAATTATTATCTCTCACAACTTCCATGTACATCATGATCCAATCCCTGCCTACGAGCATGGCTAAGCAATAATTGAGCATAACGTATATTCCTGGGGTGATCAAAGATAATAGGTTCCTACCTCAAGTACTACACCCAAACCACATGTTCCCAATCCTACTCATGCAAATATTTGAGGGGAAATACTAATGCATAGTAAAAACTGGGCATATAAGAGTATGATCAAAGTGTAACTTTCCTTGCTGACAATCGGAAAACTTTAGAGATTCGTAGTAACAAGCTTTGCACTCCATAAAATCTAGCGTAGACAAACAATAGCATATAGAAGCAATCAACCAAACAATGCAAAGAGAGAACGAGAAAAGATCCAAATAAAACTTGAAACAAGCAAATAACTAATCTAAACAGAAAACAAATTCTAAAAGCATTACTTTCATGTGGATTATATCTTAACAGTAGGTACATGTGATTAGCTACAATTGGCAAAAGAATCAACTCAAACGGAGCTACGAAACTCAAGATACGAACAAAACAAGATCAAATACTAATCTAAACTATACTCAAATTTTAAATTTTCAAAATCATGTTCAAGTTAGTTTACTAGATATAAGAGATTGTTACGAAGATTTAGCCGTTGGTTTCATCTAATTTGGATAAACGAGCTAAAAGTTACGCAAGTTTGAAGATCAGGGGCTAAATCGCGATAAAAGTATTCATGGATAGGTCCCTGGACGAAAATAAACAAAAGAAGAAAAAATCTATCGGACGAACGTCCGCTAACAGAGATTAACGAACGAATTCGTTCGCTAACAGATCTAAACGGGTGAACCTTCGCTATTTAAATGAACTAATAAAAAATTAAACCGAACTAATCTAAACCGAAAAGAAAAATGAGAAAAGGCCGGCGAACAAGGACGGTTTTTACCGGCTAAACGGAAGCGAGAAAAACCGACGGCAGCGGCAGCTCGGCTTGGCGGGGCTTCCGACAAGGCGGTGCGAGCAACGGCAGCAGCGGCGGCGGCAGCGAGCAGCGACGGCGGCGATAGCGAGCAGCGCCGGCGCGGGATTGGCGGTGGTACGGCGCAGGATCGGCAGGTGGCGGTGGCGGCTTGGACGAGGTGGAGGGGGTCGGGGGGTCCCGTATTTATATGCGGGGGGGGCTGTGAAGTCGGCTAGGGGATGAGGTCACGCGGCGGCGGGGCGAGCTCGGACTCCGGGAGGAGTCCGGCGGCGGTGCGGGATGGGTCCGCTCTGGACTCCGAGCTGGCGGCGACGCGAGCTGGGCCGAGGCCTGGCTTCGGCCTGGCCGGCCTAGTTGGGATTTTTTTCAATTTTTTTCTAGAGACTAGAAACACTCAAAATAAATAGCCTAAAAAATCCAGAAAAATCCACATACCTAAATGGCCTTATATATGACCTCGTGAACATTTTTCTGGACTAATATGCCTAACTAAAATATAAACATTAGAGTTCTAATTACTCCGCTATTAAATAAATAAACTAGCGAACAAAATCAAATAAACTCTCAAAAATTCAAAATTCAATTTCCAATATTTTCTTCTACATAATTGAAGAAGTCATATTATGTTCTCTCATTATTTTTAAAAAAATATTTGGAAAACAATTTTGAGAAACAATTTGATCCAATTACCACATTTTGATAAATCAAAAATGGACTTTTTGTGAAACCTGCAACTCTCTCAAATTGGTCCGTGAGTTGCTTAAGGTCTCCTGGATCAAGAAGCAACTAAAAAATGCAATGAATCATGTATGCATATGAATGATATATGTATAACATCCAAATTGAAAATTGGGATGTTACAAACCTACCCCCTTAAGATGAATCTCGCCCTCGAGATTCGGGTTGGTCAGCAAAAAGGTGTGGGTGGTCCTTGCGGAGTTCTTCTTCTCGCTCCCAGGTAGCTTCCTCCTCGGTATGGTGGCTCCACTGAACTTTGTAGAACTTGATGACTTTGCTGCGAGTAACTCGGCTGGAAAACTCGAGAATCTTGACTGACTTCTCTTCATAGGTCAGATCACTATCTAATTGAATTGCTTCTAGTGGCACTGTATCTCTCAAAGGAATGTCATCCATCTCTGTGTGGCACTTCTTCAACTGGGAAGCGTGAAACACATCATGAACTCCTGACAATCCTTTGGGTAATTCCAACTTGTAGGCAACTTCTCCCATGCGTTCCAAAACTCTGTATGGTCCCACAAATCGGGGTTCTAGTTTTCCTTTGACTCCAAATTGCTTAACTCCTCGAAGTGGGGACACACGAAGATATGCTCTGTCTCCGACTTCGTAGGCTACCTCCTTGCATTTAGTATCTGCGTAACTCTTCTGCCTGGACTGCGCTATCTTGAGTCTATCTCGAATCAACTTAACCTTCTCCTCAGAATCTCTAATTAAGTCTGGTCCAGACAATTATCGATCTCCAACTTCATCCCATGATAACGGTGTCCTGGACCTCCTTCCGTACAAGGCTTCAAAAGGGGCCATCTTCAAACTGGCTTGATAACTATTGTTATATGAGAACTCTATATAGTGCAAATTATCATCCCAACTAGATCCATAATCTAGCGCACAAGCTCTCAACATGTCCTCTAGAATCTGATTGACTCAATCGGTCTGTCCATCTATCTGCGGATGAAAGGTTGTACTGAACTCTAGCCTGGCACCCAAAGTTTCATGCAACTGATTCCAAAACTTTGAAGTAAACCGTGTTCCTCTATCTGATACAATGGTCCTCGGAACTCCATGCAGACATACGATCCTGGTCATGTAAATCTTCGCCACTCATATAAGTTGTCTTTACGGGGATGAAATGGGCTACTTTCGTCAAGCGATCAACTACAACCCAGATAGAGTCATAGCCTGAACGGGTCCTGGGTAATCCAGTGATGAAATCCATGCCAAGTTTATCCCACTTCCATTCGGGTATTGGCAAAGGCTAAAGTAACCCTGCTAGTTTCTAATGCTCTGCCTTAACTCTCTGACATACATCGCATACTGCTACATACTCGGCAATATCCTTCTTCATTCCTGTCCACCAGAAACTTTCCTTCAAATCCAGATACATCTTGGTGTTGCCTGGGTGAATCGAATAAGGCGAATCATGAGCCTCCTGAAGAATCAACTTCCTGATCTCAGGCTCATTAGGCACATAGATACGATCCTCAAACCATAAGGTGCCGTGCTCATCCTCACGAAAACCTTTAGCCTTTCCTTTACTCATCCTTTCCTTTATCTCTGCAATCTCCTTGTCCGTCTTCTGGGCTTCTCGGATCTTTCCCAACAAAGTGGACTGAATTTCCAATGTTGCAACATATCCTCTCGGAACTATCTCCAAGCGAAGTTCTCGGAGATCATCGGCTAACTCATGAGGTAATCCTTCGGTTATGGGTGTGTTAATATAACTCTTGTGGCTCAATGCATCTTCTACGACATTGGCCTTTCCTGGATGATAATGCAATCTCGTGTCATAATCCTTTGTGAGATCCAACCATCTCCTTTGCCTGAGGTTCAACTCCTTCTGCGTGAAAATGTACTTCAAACTCTTATGATCCGTGTAAACATCACAATGGTTACCGATGGGAAAGTGTCTCGATGTCTTGAGCACAGGGACTATGACTGCTGACTCCAAATCATGCATAGCATAATTCAACTCATGAGGTCAAAGCTGTCATGAGGCATGTGAAAAACACCTCCAAGTCCTTGACGAGAAGCGTCGCATTAAACTTGGAAATCCTTGCGTATGTCTGGGAGAATCAGCACTGGGGCTGTAACCAAACATTTCTTCAACTCCTGAAAACTGGCCTCACAATCCTCAGTCCATTCAAACTTCGTGTCCTTCTTCAATAACTCCGTCATAGGCTTCGCAAGCTTAGAAAAATTCTCAATAAATCTCCGATAATAGCCTGCGAGTCCAAGAAAACTTCTGATCTCTCCAACTGAAGTGGGTGCCAACCACTCAGTGACATATGCAACCTTGGTAGGGTCTACTGCTATTCCTTCTCCGGATATAACATGTCCAAGAAATCCAACTTCCTTCAACCAAAACTCACATTTGGTGACCTTAGCATACAAGTGATGTTCCCTGAGCTTCTCAAGAACCAAGCGCAAATGTTCCTTATGCTCTTCTTCATTCTTCAAGTTGACCAATATGTCATCAATGAACACCACAACGAACTTGTCCAAAAACTCCATGAACACCTTGTTCATCATACTCATGAAATAGGTAGGGGCATTAGTCAAACTAAATGACATAACTGTATACTCATATAGCCCATGCCTCGTGGTAAAAGTTGTCTTTGGTATATCCTGCTCTTGGACCTTCAGTTGGTTATAACCTGACTGAAGATCAATCTTGGAGAAAACCTTAGCTCCCTGCAGCTGGTCAAACAAATCATTGATGATCGGCAGAGGGTATTTGTTCTTGATCGTCACCTCATTCAGCGCACGATAATCAACAACCATTCCCAAAGATCCATCCTTCTTCTCCACTAGAAGCACTGGGGCTCCCCAAGGTGATGAGCTTGGTCGAATATAACCTTTCTCCAATAACTCCTTAATCTGCTTCTTAATTTCCTCCAGATCATTTGCGGGCATCCGACACGGTCTCTTTGATATTGGTCCAGTGCCTGGTAATAACTCAATCAAAAACTCAATGTATCAATCTGGTGGCATGCCTGGTAACTCCTCCGGAAATACATCGGGATAATCCTTCACCACTGTTACTTCCTCCTGAACAACCCTCGATAGGGAATTCACCCGAGTCCTCCTCGGCACATGCCTAGACACATACTTGATCCTCTTTCCTTCTGGGGTGGTGAGTAGAATTGATCTACTGGCGCAAACGATGTTTCCCTCAAACTTGGATAGCCAATCCATGCCTAGGATCATGTCCAATCCTTGTGACTCCAGGACAATAAGGTCGGTGGGAAAACATATCTACCTATGGTTATTGGCAACTGATAACATCCCCTACTAGCCATATATTCTGCTCCTGGGAACTCACTAACATAGGTGAATTAAGGGCTACGGTTGGCAACTTAAACTTGTCCACGAATCCCCTTGATATGAATGAATGAGATGCACCAGTATCGAAAAGAACAAGTGTTGTAAATGCATTAATCAAAAACTTACCGACAACTGCGTCGAGCTGCTCCTCAATCTCCTCCACACTAACGTGGTTCACCTAACCTCTGGTGAAGGGGTTGGGCTTCTTTCCATAACTTCCATTGCCATTTCATTCTTTGCTTCAGAACATTCAGTGGCGTAGTGTCCGGTATTCCCGCACTTGAAACAAGTAATGTAATTCAGATCCTTCTTGGCGGGTGTCGCGGGGTTGGAACGGTTCTGACTGTTGCTTCCTCCATTCCCATTGCCATTCTTAGGGCCACTATGGTTGTGTGAACTTCCTCCATTGTGCATATGTCCTCCATGGTTTTGAGTATGTCCTCCCGAGTATGGGGAATAGCGAGGTTTCTACTGAGCTCCAGAATTATACCTCCCCTGTCTGTACTTCCTCTTGCGATTATCAATCTGTTGTTGCTTGCCTTTTATCATGAGGGCCCTGTCTACCAGCTCATGGTAGTTGTTGAAAGTTTCCACCATCAACTGCATGCTTGGCTCATCATTAAGTCCCTCTAGAAACTTCTCCTACTTCGCGGCATCTGTGGCCACATCATCTGGGGCATAGTGTGCTAACTTGCTGAACTCATCCACATACTGTCCCACTGTACGACTCCCTTGGCGCAAGTTGCAAAACTCATGCTTCTTTAAACTCATGGCTCCAGCTGAAACATGTGTGGTGTGGAAAGCCTGCTGAAACTGATCCCAACTAACTGTAGATATGGGGTAAGTGGTGGTGAAGTTCTCCCACCAAGATGATGCGGGTCCATCAAGCTGATGTGCGGCAAAGCGCACTCTCTCCACATCTGTGCATCCAGCAGTGGTCAGCTCTCTTCCAATCTTGTGGAGCCAATAATGTGCAACAATCGGCTCGGTGCTGCTAGAGAACACCGGCGGATTTAACCTCAGAAAATGGGCTAGGTTGTCAATAGGGGGTGGTGGCGGTGCGTTGTTGTTGTTGTTGCCTTGGTTCTGATTCTGATTCTAGACTAACATCTGCATCAAGGCATTCTGCTGCTGGATCAACTGGGTGAGCTCCGGCGGGAAAAAAATCCGGATTCACGTCTTGGAGGCATCTGATGGGTTAGAGTGGGTGAGAAAACAGAATAGAATATGGTCTAAGAGCTATTTTACTACCCATATGCATATGAGGCAAATACAATCAATTCACTTCATTCAATATCAAACAAGGTTCACACAAATGATCTGAACTACGATTACAAATCGATCGATGCTAACTACTTGGAAGAATACTACTAATAACATGGTGGTTGACTAGAAATTTTGATCGGTGGAAGACTCCATAATATCTGCTCAAGCTTCGTCTTCATAGTCATCATCACTGTCATCATTTGCATCACTGTTTGTGTCGGTGTCGTCCAAGATGATGTAGTCCTCCAAACGGATCTCCACTTCTTCTTGTTTTCAGTTCACCACGGGTATTCCTAGCTTCTTCTTCAGGTCTTCATGCTTCTCTCCAGTAGCACAGCAATTTCTTATTCATATCCATTGCGAGTTGACTTGAGTTCCTCTTCTAGCTCGATATTCCTCTTCATTAGCTTCTTGGTCTTCTTCATCATAGCACACATCTGGTTCTCATATCAATGAATGTGTTGATCCATCCCCTGAATGTATGCTGCAATTGATCCATCCTCCCTGGTGCGAATCATCTCACATTCCTCATCTCGGTGTCCACATATCTGATAGACGGTGTCGTCAAGCTCCTTGTGGTACACCTCACATATGCGTCCAAAAGTGATGTGGGTTGCCATGCTCTTTCCCAAGTTCCAACTTGGTGCATCCAATGTAAAATCAATGTGCTCCATTGTTGGCGCAAATGTCCTTCCAGGTACACGAACTTTGATCCTCCAGCGCTCCTCTTCCGGTAAAGTTGCAGTGAAGGTTCTAGTGAAGCTTGGTAGTCCAATGTTCAGGTACTTCGTGACTTCCTTCAAGTGTCGTCTGAAAGGGGTGTCGTCATCCGGCTGAGTGAATTTGTTCTTGGGGTCCGCCATCTATAGAGTAGAAGTAGAGGACGACTAGAAATGAGTAGAGAAGAGTATCCTGTGGCTTTTCCTAGTGGTCGCGTCCTATAGTCAGCGTGTGCTCTGATACCATCTTGTAGCAACCACGATCCCAATGGACCGAAGTCTCTGTGCTTAAGTGTCATCCCTGGATCGGTATGCTAACACACACAGTACTCGAGGAATTATAACAGAGTTCAATCAAACTCTTATTACATCGAGGTCCTCATAAAGAGTATCAGTTACACAAATAAAATGGCTGAAGGTCATCTAAACTAAATAACTACGGAAGCTGCGAAGATAAATGAGTCCATCAACTCCAATGGCATAGCTGAGTGCACGACGACGACCTATCACACCTTATTCTTTGTCGGTAAAGTCTGCAACATGAGACGTTGCAGCCGTGTAGGCCAGCACATGGAATATGCTAGCAGAGTTACACTTTAGAGCAAATGAATGCAAGAAACTATATCTACATGCATATTTGGCTGGTGGAGGCTCTAAGTTTAAATGATTTGCATAAAGCTAATTTTTTCCTACAACTAAGGAATAAATTTCATTTACTACAAAGTTATACCAATATTTGAGAAGGTTCCTCCAACTCAAATCCCAAATTAATCTAGTATCATCATTAAACCCAATTCATTTAATTAAAGAGTGATGAGATCAACAATAATATCCACATCTAGATACTCAGGATGTTCATAACCGGGACATGGCTAACCATGATTAGTTTATACACTCTGCAGAGGTTGCGCACTACCGCATCCATGATCGGAATATCGAGACATAGTCTTTCTGAAGCATTACCTCTCTACTCTTGCTAGATCGGTACACCTACTTTCCCCTACATTTGCTAGTCCACCTCTTCAAGAGCTCATACAACTTAGTCAACTATGCCAGAGCCCATAATGGCTTGTGGCTGCACACGGAAGTTTCTAGGCATGAAATATCATATGATCCTTTTGAGCCTGGGTGGAGAACCGAGGAAAAATCACACGGGCACTCCGGGATTTCCCAAATGGGCAAGCACCGGTTTCTTTAAGTGCCCCAACCAATCCACCCGGATGTGTATTAATGTGGCCACCTTAATGTTGTCCAAAAGTATTATCTCTCACAACTTCCATGTACATCATGATCTAATCCCCGTCTACGAGCATGGCTAAGCACTAATTGAGCATAAGTATATTCCCGGGGTGATCAAAGGTAATAGGTTCCTACCTCAAGTACTAAAACCAAACCACATGTTCCCAATCCTACTCATGCAAATATTTGAGGGGCAATACTAATGCATAGTAAAAACTTGGTATAGAAGAGTATGATCAAAGTATAACTTGCCTTGTTGACGATCGGAAAACTCTAGAGGTTCGTAGTAACAAGCTTCGCACTCCTGAAAATCTAGCGTAGACTAACAATAGCATATATAAGCAATCAACCAAACAATTCAAAGAGAGAACGAGAAAAGATCCAAATAAAACTCGAAACAAGCAAATAACTAATCTAAACAGAAAACAAATTCTAACAGCATTACTTTTATGTGGATTAGATCTTAACTGTAGGTACATGTGATTAGCTACGATTTGCAAAAAGAATCAACTCAAACGAAGCTACGAAACTCAAGATACAAACAAAACAAGATCAAATACTAATCTAAACTAAACTCAAATTTTAATTTATCAAAATCTTGTTCAAGTTATTTTACTGGATATAAGAGATCGTTACGAAGATTTAGGTGTTGGTTTCATCTAATTAGGATAAACGAGCTAAAAGTTACGCTAGTTTGAAGATCAGGGGCTAAATTGCGATAAAAGTATTCACGGATAGGTCCCTGGACGAAAATAAACAGAAAAATAAAAAATCTATCGGACAAACGTCCGCTAACACAGATTAACGAATGAACTCGCTCGCTAACATATCTAAACGGGTGAACCTTCGCTATTTGAACGAACTAATAAAAAAATTAAGCCGATCTAATCTAAACCGAAAAGAAAACCGATAAAAGACCAGCGAACCAAGACGGTTTTTACTGGCTAAACGGCGGTGAGAGGGCGGAGCTTCCCATGAGGCGGGCGGCGGCAAAGCAGTGCAGCAGCGGTGGTGGCGGCACGCAGCGCAGCAGCGCGCGGATCGGCGGTGGCACGGCGCGGGTTTGGCAGGTGGCGGCGGCGTTTGGACGAGTTGGAAGGGGTCGGGGGGTCCCGAATTTATATGTGGTAGGGCGGTGGAGTCGGCTAGGGGAGGAGGTCACACGGCGGCAGGGCGAGCTCGGACTCCAGGAGGAGTACGGCGGCGGTGCGGGACGGGTCCGCTCTGGACTCCGAGCTGGCAGCGATGCGAGCTGGGCCGAGGCCTGGCTTCGGCTGGGCCGGCCTAGTTGGGATTTTTTTAAGCAATTTTTTTCTGGAGACTAAAAACACTCAAAATAAATATAAATATAAGCCTAAAAATTCCAGAAAAATCCACGTAGCTAAATGGCCTTATATATGACCTCGTGAACATTTTTCTGGACTAATATGCCTAACTAAAATATAAACATTATAGTTCTAATTACTCAGCTATTAAATAAATAAACTAGCGAATAAAATCAAATAAACTCTCAAAATTCAAAATTCAATTTCCAATATATTTTTTCTACTGAATTGAAGAAGTCATATTATCTTCTCTCCTTATTTTTAAAAAATATTTGGAAATTTTTTTTGAGAAACAATTTGATCCAATTACCAAATTTTGATAAATCAAAAATGGACTTTTTGTGAAACCTCCAACTCTCTCAAATTGGTCCTTGAGTTGCTTAAGGTCTCTTGGATCAAAAAGCAACTAAAAAATGCAATAAATCATGTATGCATATGAATGATCTATGTATAACATCCAAATTAAAAATTGGGATGTTACAAAGATATTGATGTTACTATTAAGCTTGCTAATAGAGATACTATATCACCAATTGGGATTGTTAGAGATGTTGAAGTCTTGTGTGGGAAGATAAAATATCCTAGTGATTTTCTTGTTCTTGCTTCCCCACAAGATAATTTTTGTCCCTTTATATTTGGTAGACTCTTCTTGAATATTGTTAATGCTAAGATAGACTGCGAGAAAGATATGGTTACTGTTGGTTTAGGAGATATGTCTCATGATTTTAATTTCCCTAAATTTTGTAGACAACCTGATGATAAAGCGTTACCTAGTAAGGATGAAATTATTGGTCTAGCTTCTATTGCCGTGCCTCCTAATGGTCCTTTAGAACAATATTTGCTAGACCATGAAAACGATATGTTTATAATTGAAAGAAGGGAAATAGATGAAGTATTCTTTAATCAAGGACCTATTTTGAAACACAATTTGTCTGTCGAAATCCTTGGGGATCCTCCTCCACCCAAGGGTGATCCCGTGTTTGAGCTTAAACAATTATCTGATACACTGAAATATGCTGATCTTAATGAAAAGAAGATATATCCTATTATTATTAGTGCTAACCTTTCAAAGCATGAAGAAAAGAAATTATTGAAAACTCTGAAAAAGCATCATGCCTCTATTGGATATACTCTCGATGATCTTAAGGGCTAGTCACACTTTATGTCAGCACAAAATTAAATTGGAGAAAGATGTTAAACTGGTTGTTGATCAACAGCGACGGTTAAATCCTAAGATGAAAGAAGTGGTAAGAAATGAAATACTAAAACTTCTTGAGGCAGGTATAATTTATCCTAATGTTGATAGTCAATGGGTAAGTCATGTTCATTGTTTCCCTAAGAAAGGAGGTATCACTGTTGTTCCTAATGATAAGAATGTATTGATTCCTCAAAGAATTGTTACAGGTTATAGAATGGTAATTGATTTTCACAAATTAAATTACTGGTTTATGGAAGTTCTTTTGATGATTGCTTAATCAACCTTGATCGAGTTTGGCAAAGATGTGAAGAAACTAATCTCGTCTTGAATTGGGAAAAGTGCCACTTTATGGTTAATGAAGGTATTGTCTTGGGGCATAAAATTTCTAAAAGAGGTATTGAACTTGATAAAGCTAAAGTAGATGCTATTGAAAATATAGTGTCCTAAAGATATCAAAGGTATAAGAAGTTTCCTTGGTCATGTTGGCTTCTATAGGAGGTTTATTGAAGACTTCTCTAAAATTTCTAGGCCTCTCACTAATCTCTTGCAAAAATATGTTCCTTTTGTTTTTGATGATGATTGTGTAGAAGCATTTGAAATACTTAAGAAAGCCTTGATTTTTGCGCCTATTGTTCAGCCACCTGATTGGAACTTGCCTTTTGAAAATATGAGTGATGCTAGTGATTATGATGTTGGTGTTGTTCTAGGACAAAGAGTAGATAAGAAATTAAATGTTATTCAGTATGCTAGTAAAACTCTAGACAGTGCCCAGAGAAATTATGCTACCACTGAAAAATAATTTTTAGCAGTTGTATTTGCATGTGACAAGTTCAGACCTTATATTGTTGATTCCAAAGTAACTGTTCACACTGATCATGCTGCTATTAAATATCTTATTGAAAAGAAAGATGCTAACCCTAGGCTTATTAGATGGGTTCTCTTGCTACAAGAGTTTGATTTGCATATTATTGATTGAAAGGGAGCTGAGAACCCCATTGCAGACAACTTGTCTAGGTTAGAAAATGTTCTTGATGACCCACTACCTATTGATGATACCTTTCCTGATGAACAATTAAATGTCATAAATGATTCTTGTAATACTCCATGGTATACTGATTATGCAAATTATATTGTTGTTAAATTTATACCACCTAGTTTCACATACTAGCAAAAGAAAAAGGTTTTCTATGATTTAAGACATTACTTTTGGGATGATCCACACCTTCATAAAGAAGGAGTAGATGGTGTTATTAGACGTTGTGTACCTGAGCATGAACATGAACAGATTCTATGCAAGTGCCACTCCAAGTCTATGGAGGACACCACGCTGGAGATAGAACTGCACATAAGGTATTGCAATCCGGTTTCTATTGGCCCACTCTCTTTAAGGATGCTCGTAAGTTTGTCTTGTGTTGTGATCCATGTCAAAGAATTGGTAATATTAGTGGACATCAGGAAATGCCTATGAACTATTCACTTGTTATTGAACCATTTGATGTTCGGGTTTTTATTATATGGGACCTTTTCCTTCCTCTAATGGGTATACACATATTCTAGTTGTTGTTGATTATGTTACTGAGTGGGTAGAAGCTATTCCAACTAGTAGTGTTGATCATAACACATCTATTAAGATGCTTAAAGAAGTTATTTTTTTGACGTTTGGAGTCCCTAGATATTTAATGACTAATGGTGGTTCACATTTTATTCATGGTGCTTTCCATCAAATGCTTGCTAAGTATGATGTTAACCATAGAATTGCATCTCCTTATCATCCTCAGTCTAGTGGTCAAGTAGAATTGAGCAATAGAGAGATTAAATTGATTTTCCAAAAGACTGTTAATAGATCTAGAAAGAATTGGTCTAAGAAACTTGATGATGCATTATGGGCTTATAGAACTGCTTACAAGAATCCTATGGGTATGTATCCGTATAGTATATGGAAGAGCATGTCATTTACCTCTTGAATTAGAACATAAGGCATATTGGGCTATTAAAGAGCTCAACTATGATTTTAAACTTGCCAGTGAGAATAGGTTATTTTACATTAGCTCACTTGATGAATGGAGAACCCGAGCCTATGAGAATGCCAAGTTGTTTAAAGAAAAAGTTAAAACATGGCATGACAAAAGATACAAAAGCGTGAGTTTAATGTAGGTGATTATGATTTGCTATACAACTCTTGTTTAAGGTTTTTTGCAGGAAAACTTCTCTCTAAATGGGAAGGCCCTTACATCAACGAGGAGGTCTATCGTTCCGGTGCCATAAAAATCAACAACGCAGAAGGCACAAATCCGAAGGTGGTAAACGGTCAAAGAATTAAACATTATATCTCAGGTACTCCCATAAATGTTGAGACCAATTTAATTAGTACCCTAACACCGGAGGAGTGCATAAGGGACACTTTTCAGAACGTTTCAGACTCCAAAAAGGAATAGGTATGTGGTACAGTAAGTAAATCGACTCCGAAACATTTCCAATGATAAATTTTCTCCGTTTTGGAATATTTAAAAAATTAGGAAAATTAAAAGTAGCCTGAAAGAGACACAAGTCCACCACAAGGGTGGAGGGCGTGTCCTACCTCCTTGGGCGTGGCCCCCCGTCCTTGTGGTCACCTCGTGTGCCCTTCGGACTCCATTTTCTTGCACGATACTTCTTATGGTCGGTAAAAATTCATTGTATAATCTCCCAAAGGTTTTGACCACCGTACCACGACAATATTTCTTGTTTTTGTTTCGAGTTGTTTTCTGCCAGAGTTTTCAAGGCCAGGCATCATGTCGTCCCCCTCCTCCAACAACGCGGGCGATGATGCTTGGCTAATGAAGATAGAGATGAAGAGAGAAGAACTTGGGGAAATCAATGAGAGTGATAAGATCAAGAAGGTCGCGGAAGTTCAAGTTCCGACAGTATAAGAAGAAGACATCCTTCAACCTTACTACAACCATCTTACCCCTACTGAAATTGAAGCTTTCAAGATCATTGAAGTAGTTTGTGTGCAAAACAAGTATCTCACTCATGAAAATATTCTGTTGCAATAGCATATCACTACACTCAAGGGCATTATTCGCAAATTGGAGCATCTCCTATGCTTGATGTTGGGCATTACTTCATCAACAACTCCATCATCACAACCCCCGAAGAAAGACATAAACACATGGGTATGGGCACTCCCCTGGGCAACTGTCAAGCTTGGGGGAGCTGCCACGGTATCGTATCACCATCACACCTCTATCTGTATCGTTTTTATTAGTTCGATCCTTCTGGCTATATCTTGATCTAGTAGAATAAAGTTTTAGTATGACCTAGCTTTGAGTTTGCCTTGATATCTATCTATGTAATCGAGTCCGTGAGTTATATAATAAAGAGTAGTTTTGAGTTGAGGGCTTTGGTTTCTTTCTATGATCTTGAGGGAAATAAATAAAAGAAAGACTAAAAAGAAATAAAAAGTTCATATATTGATCTTATGGAGAGTAATGACTTCACATATAAATAGTATGCTGAAAGTTATTGAGATTTAACAAGCATAGTTTTGGTCATTGTTGCAATTAATAGGAAGTAATAAAGAAAGAGAGGTTTCACATATAAATATACTATCTTGGACATCTTTTGTGATTGTGAGCACTCATTAAAATATGACATACTAAAAAGTTGATGTTGGACAAGGAAGACAAAATAATAGGTTATGTTTCCTTATATCCGAATAGAAGTTATATTGTCGTGGATCATCCAACATGTTGAGCTTGCCTTTCCCTCTCATGCTAGCCAAATTCTTTGCACCAAGTAGAGATACTACTTGTGTTTCCAAACATCCCTAAACCCATTTTTGTTGTGAGAGTCCATCATACCTACCTATGGATTGAGTAAAATCCTTCAAGTAAGTTGTCATCGGTGCAAGCAATAAAAATTTCTCTCTAAATATGTATGATCTATTAGTGTGAAGAAAATAAGCTTGATACGAACTTGTGATATGGAAGAAATAAAAGCGACGGACTGCACAATAAAGGTCTTTATCACAAGTGAAAATATAAAGTGATGTTCTTTTGCATTAAGATTTTGTGCATCCAACCATAAAAGCGCATGAAAACCTATGCTTCCCTCTGCAAAGGGCTTATCTTTTACTTTTATCTTCTACCCTTATACAAGAGTCATGGTGATCTTCACCTTTCCTTTTTTACATTTTTTCCTTTGACAAGTACTATGTGTTGGAAAGATCCAGATCTATATATCCACTCGGATGTGGGTTTTCATAAAGTATTATTATTGACATTACCCTTGAGGTAAAAGGTTGGGAGGAGAAACTATAAGCCCCTTATGCCTGATCTGAAGCGCACTCCACTTTCTCGTCTAGGGAAAATTTACGTCCGACAAAAGAAACCATGAAGTTCACTTGATTGTGTGATGCAGTGCGGCTTTATGTCTGAAGCAGTGTGGTTTTATTAGAATAAGGTTTGGTGTTAGTAGAATAAGGTCTTAAGGCTGTTACTAGAACAGACCCACGCTATATATATACTTGCAGTGCGTTTGGTTCTTGGATGTGGTTCACTTTTGAGAGAAATGAGGTTCACTTGCGCACAACATGGAAGTGCGAAAAAATTAGTGAAACAACAATAGCAATGCGGTTCACTTCGATATATGTCGTGGCTCACTTGTCCCGTCTCTGCTGTCAACTCGTTCACAAAAAAAATGAAAAAAAAAGACAACAAAAACTCATTTGAGAAAATGTACGCCTGACAACAGAAATCATGAAGTTCACTTGAATCTCTGATGCAGTGCAATTTTCGACTGAAGCAGTGCGGTTTTCTGTCGGATGAAGTTCACTCGTCGATTTGGGTGTCGTGAAAAACAGTGTCCGCATTTTGCTAATTTTAAAACTACTCTTAAACCATAAGGAATTAGAGAGAGTGTTCTACATGAAAAAGTTGTGTCTCATTGATATCTTTCCAATGGCATATCATTTTAATCATTTCGATAAGCGGTTTGTAAAAATTTCGTGAAAAACGACCACTACCACTCGTCATCCGCTGCACCATTTTCGAAATTAACATAAAACCGTAATGAATCTCAAAACTATTTGTACATATGAAAGTTGCGCCTTGTTCATAGCTTTCCAACGACATATTACACGCCTTGTTTTGACAAACGGTTCAAAAATTAGAGCAAAAATAGTACCGAAAATTATAAAAATTTCAAAAAAAAAAGTAATTCCACGATTTAGTAAATTTGAAACTGCTGTTAAACCGTAACGAATTAGAGAAAATAATAGATATGAAAAAGATGCGCATCGATGATATCTTTCCAACAGCGAATCATTTACTTTATTTCGATGAGCGATTTAGAAAAAATCATGAAAATACGCTCGCTGTCACTCGTCATCCGCCGCACCGTTTTTGAAACTGCTCTTAAACCGCAAGGAATCTCGAAAAGTGTTCAACATTGCGAAGTTGCGCCTAATCCATAACTTTCCAACGATATATTATATGCCTCATTCCGAGAAACGGTTAAAAAATTAGAGCGAAAACAGTATCAGTAAAACACCATGTGCAGTTTTTTCTGACACAAAGTTCACTAGTGTGTATTGCAGTGCTCTTGCTATAGAAAGTGCAGTGATCTCACATTAAGCGTGCAGTGCGGAAGTGTTATCAGAATAACTATTCTGCTAATATTAGCAGAATATATATATAGGTAAAATGTCTGGGGCACCTAGGTGCTCAGGCACCTTGCTCAAGAATGGTAGGATTTTTCTTTGCATCCACATTAGTTAGATCACTTTCCAAAGTTTTTATGCGTGCACGAGACCCTCCACGACAATTTATTGCTTGCCATAAACGTCACACGACATTTGCCATTGTCAATCGATTCATTTCCAAAAGAAGATGCATGTTACATCCATGTGCGTATTCTTTTATAGGCTACTTTGAATCTCGGCAAACTGCCAACATAAATACATGAGCAGTGTTATGTGTATGACGTATTATTGTATGATTTTGGTATGAGGGTTAAAATCAACCATCAATTTTTCTATTTCCAAGGTATAGAATATGCACAAATATATTTAAATATGGTGGGTATATCATATCCAAGGCATTTGAAACTACAAAATTAAGGAAATGTGACATACCCATATATCACATTCCAAAAATCATATACCCATTTTTGTTAAAAACATATAGCCATGAAAGTGACATACTCAAGTCCCCGCGAAAGAAGGGTATTTTTTTAAAAAGACATTCCAAATTTGACAGTAACCAATATATATTTGTAAGTGCATACTCAAGTCCCCGAAAAAATGCATATACAAAAAAATTGCTTGTTGTTTCCTCTATAGTTTTGCACGCTATTTTAGGTTTGTTCGAGAACATTTTCAACACTTATACCTCATGTTAACCCCCTCTATCGTGTGTACATATATACCTAAGAATTGTTTGACTACATATACATACCTAGTGATTTATTCAAGGTATCAGATACTGGTGAATTCCATGACCCTAGGTGCCTAACACTCCATTGGCATACCCTATGTACGTTCTTATGTAGTTTCTAATGATTTACTTTTCAAGATATCTGAACATGTCACATTTTGCAAGACTAATTTCCCTTTACAAATTAAGGTGACCAAATAATATGAAACATCAACCTAATATTATTTTTTGTTTTTGGGTATGTACGATGCAGGCAGATATCCACACTCAATATTTTTTTACGTACATACACCTAAGATATCGTGCTCACACCCTCTTTCTGAATATACATATATGCTTTGGAGAGATACCCATAAATGATATACTTTGAATTGGTACATGCCCAAAATAATTATATTATTTTCAATACAAGTATATGCCTAAACACATACCCGTAAACGATATTGGAGACATACCCAAAAATGATATACTTTAAATAAGGACACGCTCAAAATATACATGAGTATTTTCCGTGAAACCATACGAATTGTAAGCATACCTTTATATCCACAATTATGATATACCTAAGAGTGTACTTTTCTCGCAAAAATGACTTTCTACTGTATCCAAAAAAGTGCACACACACCATGGGACGTGCATGGCATTCAAAACATTGAATATTAACGAATGATTTTCTCTGTCATCTCTAATGTAAGCATTTAAAGTCTGCAATAATTCTATCCTACTAAAGGTGCGCCCATTTGTATCAACCACTAATTTTTCCTAATAAAAAGTGTGTTCATAATAGGTAATAATCAGGGATTATTCTTTCCTAATAAAAAGGTCACCAATTAATTCTAGCATTGTTTCATGTGCACACATCTCATTGTAATCCAACGGTTTTTAGACAAGGTGCCCAGACACCTAGGTGTCCCAAATGGCCACACTTTTATAAGTGACTATACAGACCATTCACACACACCTCAATAAACAACCGCATGCATTCTAAAGTAGGAGAAACAATCGTCTAGTCATCTACTTCTTGTGACGCTCCCGCCACTACTTGGCTCGACCCCTCGTCTAGGGCAGGAAGAAGACACTTTCTCATGTCAACGATCTGCCTGTACATCTCGTAGCTTGTGTACGTGTCCTTGGCCGCGTACTTGACATGTTGTTCATCCAGTCACTCATGCCACACACTGTGCCAGGCGTTCTTGTCCTTCTTGCTCTCATTCTTCATCTTCATGTAGTAGGGGTCGATGATGGCCGAGGCAAGGTCAACCAGGGAGTTTAGCTTGTTTTTGTCGCTGCCCCAGACCTTGTAATGGTGCTGGATGTTGACAAGATTCGGGCATTTCAAGCCCGAAACCCTGAGCGCATTTAGATTGTTGGTGGTGTCCACCATAGAGAAAATGTAGTCGGAGCTATTGATAAACCTGGAGAAACGCTCGCAAGGCCTTGTGGCCAGGTGGTAGTGGTAGACGAGGACGTCATGTCGCACGCATAACTGGGCGATGACAACCTTTTGATCGTGCCCGACACGACTGATGGTGTACTTGAGGTCGAAGCCGACCACTTGGTACTTGTCCTCGGCAAGGAACTGCTCCATAGTTTGGATGGAGCTCTCCACCGACACTGGATCATTCGTGTACACCACCGAGAGGGCCTTCCCCCTCACATAGGTGTCCACTACGTGATGCATGGTGAACTGCCCATCGTTGTCGTCGTCGGCGGTTGGGAGCGCCATTGGAGCCACGGGGAGCGCCATTAGAACCACTAGATGTCCTCTCTGTATGTGCCATCGTGGGTGTGCTTATTGTCTCGTGTGACGCGAGAGATGAAGCTAAATGACCACATGAATAAAAGGGGTCGGGCGGCCTGGATTCTCGGCGCGTTCACATGGCAGTTTTTGCAGCGGGTAACTGCATCGTCGCGCTGCGCCCGGCGCAACCGCATGCACACGAACGTGCGTGATTGTGTGTCGGCCCCAAACACTGGCAGCACGCGTGGAGGGATGAGGGCAGAGCACCCGGAGGGACGCGACAGCAGAGCGCGTGCGACGGGACGCAAGCAGAGCGTGCCGCGGCCGCCTCAACTATAAGAAACCACACGCATAGAGCAGTTGAACACGCAGGAAATGGTCGCCTACAAGACGGCCGAAAGTTGCATCGCTGTGTAGAGAGCGGTCGTGTGCTACTACCTCCGTCTAGGTTTATAGTCCCCTTTATATTATTTGCCATACTTTGCCCTTAAATTTAACCAACAAAATGTTAATGCATGTTATAAAAATTATATAATTAGAAACTATGTTCAAATACGAATCCAACTATATAATCTTTGGCGACATGCATTCGTATTTTATTAGTTAAATCCTACTTATAAACCAGGACGGGGGTACAGTAGGTAATTAAACCGAAAATATTTTTTTGTATTAACCGTACATGGCCTTTCGTCCTCCTCTCGCATGTCTTTTCACCCCGCTGCCACAGACGGCTTACAGCGCAAGCTTGCGCAGCGTGCGGGGGCGTTCTTTTGGCCAAACAGTGGCTTGAATTGGCACCAATGAATCACCGGTGAGCCCGTTCCCATGCAACCTCGCAGGTTCCCACGCAAGCTTCCCGCCCCACTTGGTGAAATCCCCCCCAAATCCCAATGCTTACCGGACTGCGATATAAACCCTCCCGGCCGACGAGGCCCGCGTCGCATTTTCCCCTCCCTCCATGTAGCTTATCTCGTCTACTTCTCCCACAATCGCCAGTGGAACCGGTCCGTCGTCGTTGCTCAGCCACTCCGCCGTCATCAGAGGACGGCTCCAGCTGGGAGGCTACACCATGGCAGGGGCGCAATCCCCGGCGTAGTGTAGTACGTGTGGCATCCCTGTTGGGTGTGCGCGGAACACCCACCACACGCTCCGCCGACGCTACCTGTCGGCAACTATTGCCAGCCACCCTTGCTGCCACACCACCGTCGAAAGCCAGGGCCATCGTCCTATCTGCCGTTGCGGCCCGAAGGCGGGAGGTAGCCGTCGTGGCCGCCAACCCACTACAGGCCATCACCCGCTCCGCCACCGCGGCCCGAAGGCGGGAGGTGGTGGTCATGGCCGCCACCCCATCATCGGCCGTCGTGGCCACCAGCCCACCGTCGACCACTGGGGTCATCACCCACTCCGCCACCACCTCCCGAAGGCGGGAGGCTGAGGTGGAGGCCCACACGTGCGTCAGCGACCTTGCGTGCTACACCGAGTTCTTGCGGGAGGAGGAGGAGCGCCTCGTCGAGCATGCAAAGAGCCTTACCGCCGCCGTGGCCGCGGCACATACCGCCTTAGAGGCGAGGAATCAGGAGATCTGTGAGGAGAACCACCGCTTCGAGAGGGGGCGTCTGGAGCGGCAGAGGACGTTTTAGGTGAGCATCGCTAAAGCTGCAGCAGCAGCAATCACCGTATTGCAGTTGTCCAGCTCGTCGATAGGCTCCTCCTCCTCTGCCTCTTACTGAGCGCGCTCGACAGACGAGAGGCTGCCGGAAGTAGTATAAAGCCCCTTCGTAGTAGTAGTATTTAGGGGCTATTTTGTTCAGTTCATCTGACTATAGATGTGGTGAAACTGTACAACGTACTTAATATTAACTAGTATATATAGTTGAACTAGCTATTTCAGTACATGGTTGGCAACAATTGGGGAAACGTTTGGTCGGTTCAGCTATTGAGCTGAACTATTTGTATAAAGAACGACTGCTTAATCTATGAATGAAATCTATGCTTAATTAGTGAATTTTAGTTGCAAAAATTAGATAGTGCTAGAGATTTTTAGCTGCATATTTTGACAAATCGCAGTGTTACAAGGATTGACAAATGGCAATGTTACTAGATCAACAAATGTCAATCTTTCCAGTTTGACAAATGGCAACATACCCAATATAACAGATGCAAATCTTACCAAATTGTTTGTACATGGTGCACACGGGCCATCCAAAACAACCGTTTGCGTTGAAGAGATGCACAAATCCTGCGCTGCGAATTTTCCCTTGACTTAAGGGGGAAGACCATAGCTCTCACTTTGTATACGGGTGTTCTATCTAAAACGTTTGTGATCAAGAGCTGCAGAAATCTTGCTCGGCACATTTTCCCTTGGCTTCCTGGGGAAGCTATCGGTTTGAATACAGGTGTTCTAACTAAAATGTTTGCGATGATTGTTTTATATTTAAAAACCATTGAAGTTTTTTTCAAAAGAAAAATCATTTGATAAGTCTGTACATTAAGAGAGAAAAACGCAAGTTCATTCAAACCATATCTTTCATTTAGTCACACTGCGAATTTATATTCATATGATCGAGAATTCGAGATACAGTATTAGACCCCCCCCCCAAAAAAACTATTTGTCCCTGCAGCGGAGGCGGTGTGCTGCGCCGTCGTTGTCGTTGTCGTCCTTTGGGACGCTGTTGTCGAAGTCTTCAAGGCAGCACAAAATGTTCTTCACTTGTAAATCAAACATCATGTTGTCGCGTGATCGACGGGCGGGGAGCGGGAGGACGGCAACTGGCAGCGCTGAGAGGTAGCGGTCGACGGCGGCGTCCCATGCCGCTGCTGGGGGTGCACGCACGGGCACGGGCGCGACCGATGCAGCCAAACGCACGGGACCGGGCGCCCGTGGGTGGAGGCGCGCGACAGGCACGGCTGCGGCGCGGTGGGTGCAACCAAACGCACAGGGACCGGCGCTGCGGTGGGTGGAGGGGCGCGCACGGGCACGGGCACGGGCACTTGCGCCGGCATGTACATGAGCTCGCGCGGGTCCGCGAACCTCAGTGACGCCCGCGGCTTCCAGCTCTGCGATAGTGCTCGGCGACCAGCCCGTCAATGCTACGGGGATGGTCGCTGGCACGAGCGCGGGGATGAGAGCTAGGACGGGAGCGGGGGCAGCAACCGCTGCGGCCAACTCATTCCGGGCCATGACCATGAGTCCCCATTCCTCCTTATTTTCTATCTCCCCCGGCTTGGAGTCGACTTCACCAAACTTGAATACTAGTGGCAGAAGATCATTCTGCGCCATGACGTTGGTGGAGGTCTGCGGGGGGAGGGGAATGGGAGGCGAACAGTATGGCTGCCTGTATTAAATAGCAGCTCGGGCACCATTAATGGAGAGGAAGGCGGGCGGCCATGGAAGTCAAATGGCTCGCTTCCCAGTGAGCTTGTGCAGCGTAAAGCTCACACGCTTCCTGATGAGCCTGAGCATTGGAGGACAACTTGCACGGCTCTCGGTTACCTGCGCACCGGACACCGCTCGCACGCCTCCCGTTCAATCAAGTAGTTGTCCACACGACACCTTCTATAGTCATTAAAACCAAGACACAAGGCGTCACGTGGATGGTTAACAGAACGCACACGATTTGAATTATACAAATGTTTGAGATATTAAAGTGGCAGCTATTTTTTTCAAAATGCCTTTGTTGGTTGGTATTCGAGTGCACCTTCTCTCAAAATGGACAAGAAAAATACCACATCATGTCGGGTGCCAATCCATAATAGCATGCCAAGTTTCATGAATTTTAGATGAGTTTGGATTTACTAGAATTTAAAAACAAAGTATCTCAATGTTTTGCCGGCAATCAACAGTGCCCTGGTGTTTGAAATTCATTCCCATTTCTTGCATGGGACCTAAGCATGCACCCAAGGACATATATTTGATTTTTTTTCAACCAATTTATATGCACTGGAGCATGTGCATGTAGTCCAAATTGAATTATGCACATAAAGTGCCTAGAAAACCCAGTTAATGTATAAAAATGTCCAAACGAACCCTGAAAAATTCCAAAATTTAACACAACACTCCTGTTGTTCTATGTTGACAGTAGAAATTTTTTGAAAGCAATAAGAAGCAACGGATATCGTTTCGTCCCCAAAGGTGATACGTTCCCTACCGAAACTATCAAGCTTGTTGTGAGAAACTCTGGTTTGTGAGAAGCTTATGCCCAAACCTGCCCCAAATGGGACAAAAATTTTACCACGGCATGTTGATGACGCTCCATGATAGCATGCCAAGTTTCATGAATTTCAGACGTGTTTTGGGTTTACTAGAATTTAAAACCAGGTATCTCAATGTTTGCGGCCGAGTGACGGTGGCAGGGATTTTGAAATTCATTCTCGTTTCTTGCATGGGACCTAAGCATGCACCCAATAACACATATTTGATTCTCAACCAATTTATATGCATTGGAGCATGTGCATGTAGTTCAAATTTAAATTATGCACATAAAATGCCTAGAAAACTCAGTTAATGTATAAAAATGTCCAAACGAACCCCAAAAAATCTATAATTTAACACAACACTCCTGTTGTTCTATGTTGACACTAGAAATTTTTTCAAAGCAATAAGAGGCAACGGATATTGTTTCGTCCCAGGTGGCACGTTCCCTACCGAAACCATAAGGCTTGTCGTGAGAAGCTCTGGTTTGTGAGAAGCTTATACCCAAACCTGCCCCAAATGGGACAAATTTTATACCACCATATGTTGATGCCGCTCCATGATAGCATGCCAAGTTTCATGAATTTCAGATGAGTGTTGGATTTACTAAAATTCAAAAACCAGGTATCTCAATGTTTGCGGCCGAGTGACGGTGGCAGGGTGTTTGAAATTCATTCGCGTTTCTTGCATGGGACCTAAGCATTTGGCCAAGGACACAGATTTGATTTTTCAACCAATTTATATGCACTGGAGCATGTGCATGTAGTTCAAATTTGAATTATGCACATAAAATGCCTAGAAAACCCAGTTAATGTATAAAAATGTCCAAACGAACCCCGAAAAATCCCGTAATTTAACACAACACTCCTGTTGTTCTATGTTGACACTAGAATTTTTTTTAAGCAATAAGAGACAACGGATATCGTTTTGTCCCCAAAGGTGGCACGTTCCCTACCGAAACCATCGGGCTTTTTGTGAGAAGCTCTGGTTTGTGAGAAGCTTATGTCCAAACCTGCCCCAAATGGGACAAAAAAATTTACCATGACATGTTGATGCCGCTCCATGATAGCATGCCAGGTTTCATGAATTTCAGACGAGTTTTGGATTTACTAGAATTTAGAAACCATTTGCAGCCGAGTGACGGTGGCAGGGTGTTCGAAATTCATTCCCATTTCTTGCATGGGACCTAAGCATAGACCCATGGACACATATATGATTTTTCAACCAATTTATATGCACTGGAGCATGTGCATGTAGTTCGAATTTTAATTATGCACATAAAATGCCTAGAAAACCCAGTTAATGTATAAAAATGTCCAAACGAACCCCAAAAAATTCTGTAATTTAACACAACACTCCTATTGTTCTATGTTGACACTAGAATTTTTTTGAAAGCAATAAGAGGCAACAGATATCGTTTCGTCCCCAAAGGTGGCACGTTCCCTACCGAAACCATCAGGCTTGTTGTGAGAAGCTCTGGTTTGTTAGAAGCTTATGTCCAAACCTGCCCCAAATGGGACAAAAAAATTTACCATGACATGTTGATGCCACTCCATGATAACATGCCAAGTTTCATGAATTTCAGACGAGTTTTGGATTTACTAGAATTTAAAAACCAGGTATCTCAATGTTTGCAGCCGAGTGACGGTGGCATGGTGTTTGAAATTCATTCCCATTTCTTGCATGGGACCTAAGCATAGACCCATGGACACACATATGATTTTTCAACCAATTTATATGCACTGGAGCATGTGCATGTAGTTCGAATTTGAAGTATGCACATAAAATGCCTAGAAAACCCAGTTAATGTATAAAAGTGTCCAAACGAACCCCTAAAAATTCCAAAATTTAACAAAACACTCCTGTTGTTCTATGTTGACACTAGAAATTTTTTGAAAGCAATAAGAGGAAACATATATCGTTTCGTCCCGAAAGGTGGCACGTTCCATACCGAGACCATCAGGCTTGTTGTGAGAAGATTTGGTTTGTGAGAAGCTTATACCCAAACCTGCCCCAAATGGGATAAAAAATTTACCACGGCATGTTGATACCGCTCCATGATAGCATGCCAAGTTTCATGAATTTCAGAGGAGTTTTGGATTTACTAGAATTACAAAAGTAGGTACCTCATTGTTTGCCGGAGAGCCACGGTGCCGTGATGTTCGAAATTCATCCCCATTTCTTGCATGGGACATTAGCATAAACCCATGGACACATATATGATTTTAGAACACATGTTGGTGCACCGGAGCTTGTGCATGTAGTTTAATTTTGAATTGTGCACCTGAAATGGCTAGAAAACCAATTTAATGTATAAAATGTCCAAACGAATCCTGAATAATTCCAATTTTTTACGACACACATATAGTTGCATGTTCACTACATATAAAAGTTCTACCGATTCAAACACCGTCCATTGCTGCTGTGACCCCATCATGTAATTCAAATCAGGATGAAAAATCAAGTAGATCCCACACGGTTTATTATCACCAACCGTGTGAGATGCAGTACAAAATATCCTGGAGCACCGTTAGTGTATAGTATGCCCATGGCTTACGCGAGAAATTGCGTCGGCTACAGTCCACAGCCGGCGTGTCAAGCACACTAGCTCACTCCTCAAATATCATTTCACTGTTCAATCATCGTCAGTGAAAGATGGGGACATGGATCCGCGTCATGAGGGCAACTTCAGCGGCCCACTCCAGCGAGAGCGTGGCCGCAGCCGCCAGGCGCGTGCTAACAAGCTTCATGAGGGAAATCGCAATCTGCGACCTTGCGGCCAAGGCAGCCCAAACGACCGCAGTTGCTTCTCAGGCGGCGGCAGCAACATCTGCCTCCGGGATAACAACTGGCGAGAGCAGCACAACAGCTGTCCGTTCTGCAGCGGTGGCCTTAATCTTGTTGGAGGCCACCCACGACCATGTCGAGGACGCCCACTCCCATCTCGTGGCGGTCACCGCACGAATCGAAAGAAGCTTCTCCGACAATGATCGACAACCCATGGATGAAGAGCTGGCAATCGCCGAGAGCGTTCGAGGAGCCATCCGTTCCTGCGCAGCATACCTTGCCACGACAGAGCCTGCCAAAGCCCAGATCGTGGCCGCCACCCCAGCTCGTGGCAGCCTATTCCAAAGATATGGCGGACGCGGAGGGCGAGATGCTTGTCGAGTATGGTGCGATGGATGCCATGGAGCCCCTTCCCTAGGAGACCGTCGGGCGCGAGCTGGACATGGTGGCAGCAGCGCAGATCGACGAGCACTAGTCGTAGTAGTACTCTTTGTTTTGTTTAATTAAGAGCACCGGTCTTTAATTAGTTAGAGTAATGTTTAGGTCAGCCAGCTCTGTTTAATTGTTGAACTTGCTCGATTAAGAAGTATGGGTGTGATGTAGTCTCTTTTGTGTCCCCAAATTATGCAATGGCGTGGATGACCACTGTAACCAGGGAAACTCGAACCAAAAATTTTGACGTTCAAACTCATCATACACGGGTTAAGCTTGTTCACATATCGTACACATTTTTGAATAAGGGACCGTGTCTGGTGACACTTTGCGCGCCAGTTTTTTCGCTGAACCGATTCCAAATTTTCGGCTTCCGCGGAAATATCTACCCCCCCCTCTGCCTTACCAAAAGCCACATTTCCCCTGTTTCTGCCTTCCTTTCCAAGTTGAAACCTTCACTCCTTGCTTGCAATGCCGCCTCCTCGCCGGCGAACCTCCTTCAGGCTGCTCGGCCTTGTCTATCCAGGTAGGTAATCCACACCTGACCCCCATCCTCCTCCTCCTTCCACATCCCACATGCCTCGACCATCAGCGTGACACCTTCCACCCAAACCACCGACCCCTCCACCAAATAAGCGCCACCCTAAGCCATGGTGCACACAGTATAGCCAGGATCTCAAGGAGCATTCGGCAGCAGAGAAGCAAATCACGGCTGCACGCCCGGGTGAGATCGCGATGGCTTCCATTCGTGCCGACCCCCATATCTTGGAGGAGCACCTTGCCATTTGCTAGCTATGTCGGTTAAGTATGCTCGGTTTACCTGTTGCGTGTGCTGCTCCTGCCTTTCCTTAACAAATTCTAATGCATTGTGCTATCTAATTTTACCATGCAATCTATTGCTTTAGTGTATATGCTCTATATGTCGTGTGGTGTGGTGCTCACTTATTAACTGTTTGGTTAATTAGTTGTCGTCTTCAGTTAACTATTTGATTCAATTTTGCAAATGTGATGTTCAATTCTTCAGGCTGCAATTTTGTATTGTCTTCCATGTTAGAAATAAATCGAATTTATCTTTACAAAATACATGAGAAACGAATACAATTTCTATATTTCCAAGTTGTCAAGCATGCTTGGTTTGGTTATACATTGTGCAATGTGGTGCTCAGTTAACGTTTGGTTCATTTGTTGTGGTGTTTAGTTAACATTTTGGTTCAATTCTGAAATGCAATGTTCAATAGTTGTGGGTGCATTCCATTACTGTATACCTGATGACCCACAAGTATAGGGGATCTATCGTAGTCCTTTCGATAAGTAAGAGTTTAGAAAACAACGAGGAGCAAAAGGAAATGACAAGTGGTTTTCATCAAGGTATTCTCTGCCAGCACTGAAATTATCGATAACAAATAGTTTTATGATAAGACAAATCGTAACGGGTAACAAGTAATAAAATTAACTAAGGTGCAGCAAGGTGGCCCAATCCTTTTTGTTGACAAGGACAAGCCTGGACGAACTCTTATATAAAGCAAAGCGCTCCCGAGGACACATGGGAATTGTTGTCAAGCTAGTTTTCATCATGCTCATATGATTCACGTTCGTTACTTTGATAATTTGATATGTGGGTGGATCGGTACTTGCGTGCTGCCCTTCCTTGGACAAGGCTCCCACTTATGATTAACCCCTCTCACAAGCATCTGCAACTACGAAATAAGAATTAAGGTAAACCTAACCATATCATGAAACATATGGATCCAAATCAGCCCCTTACGAAGCAACGCATAAACTAGGGTTTAAGCTTCTGTCACCCTAGCAACCCATCATCTATTTATTACTTCCCAATGCCTTCCCTAGGACCAAATAATGGTGAAGTGTCATGTAGTCGACGTTCACATAACACCACTAGAGGAGAGACAACATACATCTCATCAAAATATCGAACGAATACCAAATTCACATGATTACTTATAACAAGACTTCACCCATGTCCTCAGGAACAAATGTAACTACTCACAAAGAATATTCATAATCAAGATCAGAGGAGTATTAATTGTCATTAAGGATCTGAAAATATAAACTTCCACCGGATAAACCAACTAGTATCAACTACAAGGAGTAATCAACACTACTAGCAACCCACAGGTACCAACCTGAGGTTTTAGGACCAAGATCGAATACAAGAAATGAACTAGGGTTTGAGAGGAGATGGTGTTGGTGTATGTTGATGGAGATTGACTCCCTCTCGATGAGAGGATCATTGGTGATGATGATGGCTTCGATTTCCCCCTCCCGGAGGGATGTTTCCTCGGTAGAATAGCTCCGTCGGAGACCTAGATTGGTTCTTCTTAGGTTCCGCCTGAGACGGGGGCACTTCGTCCCGAAAGCTTCCTTTGATTTTTTTTCCAGGTCAAAACACATCATATAGCCAAAGATGGGCACCGGAGGCCTATAAGGGGGCCCACAAGGTCGGGGGGTGCACCCAGGGGGGTAGGGCGCGTCCTCCACCCTTGTGGCTGGCTGGTGGCCCCCCTCTAGTACTTTCTTCACCCAATATTTTTATGTATTCCAAAAACATGCTCCGTGAAGTTTCATGACTCTTGGAGTTGTGCAGAATAGGTCTCTAATATTTGCTCCTTTCCAGTCCAGAATTCCAGCTGCCGACATTCTCCCTCTTCATGTAAACCTTATAAAATAAGTGAGAATAGGCATAAGTATTGTGATATAATGTGTAATAACAGCCCATAATGCAATAAATATCAATATAAAAGCATGATGCAAAATGGACGTATTAACTCTCCCAAGCCTAGACCTCGCTTGTCCTCAAGCGAAAGCCGATATCGATAAATATGTCCACATGTTTAGAGATAGAGGTGTCGACAAAATAAAATACAGACATGAGGGCATCATGATCATCTTTAGGACAGGAACATATAATGCCATATAATTTCTTATGCTAAAGTAACAATTCATTCACAAGGTAAAGTATGAATCAGAAACTTTATTGAAAACTAAAAAATTATGATCTCAGTCATTGAAGAAACTGCAATTCATCATAACATCAGAAAGAGTCAATATAAGAGCTTTTCAGCAAGTCCACATACTCAACTATCATTTAATCTTTCACAATTGCTAACACTCACGCGATACTTATGGGTACAAAGTTTCAATCGGACACAGAGAAAGATAGGTGAACCGCAACACTATCGAAAAGTGAACCACGACATTACCGAAAGTGAACCACAACACTATCAAAAGTAAACATCGTGACTTTTCTTTTTGTCATTATCCTATCATTTTTTGCACTTCACATTGAGTGTAAGTGAACCGCATCACTATCCAAAATGAACCGCATTATTTTGTTGCTAGTGAACATTGAAATCTCTTTTTTAGTCGTCCCACAAACAAAACAAAGTGCATTCAAAAAAGAAGTGAACTTCTAGTGGGAATTTATTTTTCTCTCTCTCTTTTCATTACAAAGTGAACCACCAACTCCCACAAAATAAACCGCATCATTTTTTTCGAAGTATATAGAATGAGGTGATGAAGAGAAATACAATCTTAAAAAAGGCAAAACATTCTGTTGTTGCCCACCCACACATCCACGGGCACTGAATAGCACACCCACACTGACCAAACCCACACAACACTAGCAGAGATGGGCTGGGCTTGCCACGTTTACATAACTGCACAAGTTCACACAACAAACTACATCTCAGGGGCAACAAAAATATGAATCCAGCGAATGGCAAATAGCATAGATGTCACATCCCTAGCTTCTGGCATTACACTAGGATAGCTTCATGTGTGCATCATGTCTAATTTTTTTCCTTAAACTTGAAATGGGGACTAACAAACACCAACACCCCATTTGGAATACTAGGTTCCAACAATCGGAATTTCAATGAACCCAAATGCCTTCATAAATGTTCACCATCTTTGGTCCTGGGTTAACCCTCTGCCAAAAATGGTTTCATATTTTTGGAGGCTATTCTGGATTTTTGCACCAAGCCATAAGTATTTGCATTTGGGCAATTTAAATCCTATAAATATTTTAAAATGCCCAAATAACCTTGAAGGTATTTTTAGGCTGTTAGGAATATTTACAAATGTGCCTCTGAATATTTTCAGGTTTTCCTAAATGGAATAGTTTTTCTACTATTTCAAAACACAGAACAGAAAACAAATAAAAGAAAAACAGAAAGCAAAGAGAGAGGGTTGTACCTGGTGCTCACCTGGCCTGGCCCAGCACGGCCCAGCCCACTAGCCTGTGCCAGTCGTCGTTGTCCTCCCACCAGTCGGACAGGGCGCGTGCCCGACGCACGCGTGCGCTCCGCGCGCCACGCGAGCTCCCTGCCTGCCTGCGTTCCTGCCGCCCTGGATGCCTCCGTGCACGCCACGCAGCCTCCCCGACCGCCCCTCACTCTCTCTCGAGCTCTTCCCCTCCTCTGCTCTCTCTCCCTCTCATGCCCGAGCGCAGCCGTCGCCGCCGCCCGTTGTTGGCGCGACCACCGGCCACCCCACGCCTCACCGAAGCACCCAGAAGCTCCGCAGCGTTGTCCTAGACCCCCTCACCGAGCCACGCCCCGCCAGATGCCCTCGAATGCCGACCACGCCATATTCTTCAACCTCGGTCCGCCGAGATTGCCATCGCCGCCCCGCTAGCTCCGGCCCCTCCCCGAGCTTGCCATTCGCCTCGACGCAACCGAGTGAGCTCCTGCCCCTGCTTCCCTTCTCCGCTCCCTCTCTCGCACGACGTAGCTGCTGCACCGCATACACCCGCATGTGCCGCCGACTGCCGTCGTCGCCGGTGACGCTCCGGTGAACATTTGGTCCCGGGCGTGCGCCCAACATGCTCACCGCCGCGCGTAGAGTCTTCCTAGCGCCACGCTGCGCTCGTTTGCACACCGCAGCGCCGGTCCTGCGAACACCCGAGCTCCGGCCACCGCCCGGCTCAACGCCGTCGTCGTTCCCGGCCATCCCAGCACCAACCACCGCCACCGTTGGATGCGCCACACCGCCAGCTACCCGTAGCACCCACCCGCGCATCGAACCGTGGCCGGGGCAGCGTTTCCGACGCTCTCCGCCGTCTCGGCCTCGCCGGCGGCTCAACGCCGGCAGGTTTGACCCCGCTGACCGGGTGGGCCCAGTTTGACCCCTCTGGGTTTATGACAAATGGGACCTGCCTGCTAATTAAGTTAGGATTAGGACTAACTAAATTAGGTAGACTAATGACACTGACACGCGGGACCCCCTGGTCGTTTGACCTGGACCGCCATGTTGACCTGCTGACGTCACAGTGACGTTATGCTGACGCAATAATTCCTTTCTGGAATTTAAATAAATCTTAAATGATTTATTATTTTCAGAAAATGCCCGAAACTTCTAAAAATCATATAAAATCAACCATAGCTCAGAATGAAATAAGTTATATATGAAAAATGATCAGAAAAATCCAATCTATCCATTTGTACTGGTTTCATGCATGATAAAGCAACTTAAACCTGCTGTCTATATCAAAACATGATAGGGCACTATTTAAATTCATAATTTAAGTTTGGGATTGAACCTTTGGTTCAAACTGACCCGAGTCCATTTGGTTGTAGTTGCACTAGGCCAACACACTCATATTGCCATGTCATGAACATGCATCATATTGTGCATTGCATTGATTGTGTTTCTTTCTCAGTTGCCGGTAATTGCCCCCCTTCTCGATAGACGCGTTTCGACGATGTGATCGATGACACCGATGAAGAGATATACTATCTTTAGAAGTGCCAGGAAAGCAAAAACCCCTTGTTCATTCCGATATAATCCCACTCTCACGCTCCTGCTCTCTTTTACTGCATTAGGACAACAACGATTCAACTATTACATGCTGCGGTAGATGAACCCCTTTTCCTCTGCATGACCTGTCATTGCCTCAGTAAATAGATGAAACCCACTAGCATGAGTAGGAGTTGTTTGAGCCCTGATGTGCCTACTCATTCATGTTTGTTTGTCATGCCTGCTACTGCTTAGAGTTGAGTCAGGTCTGATTAATCGGGGATGAATTGGAGGTGTGTGAACATGTCCTGTTGTGTGTGGTCTAAATGTGTGAACACGATTTGGTAAAGGTAGCGGTGAGAGGCCATGTAGGAGTACACGGTGGGTTGTCTCATTGAAACCGTCCTCAGGAACTGAGTTCTGTGTTTGTGATCCATGAAAAGCTACTACCACTCATTGGGATCCTTAATTGACCCTCTCGGCTTCTTAATCACCCTTGTTCTCTGTCCAGGAGTTGCAACTAGTTTCTGGTGTTTGTAGGTAGTGCTAGTAGTCTACCAAGTGGCACCCGGTACAGGTGGGCTTGGGATAGACTAGGTGCAGTGGCATGGTGTACCAAGTGGCACCCGGATGGTGGGCTTGGGAACCCTGCTCACATTGTTTGGGGCCGTGAGCGACACCCCGGCCGGATCTCCTTGTGGATGGAACCCGAATAGGCGATAAACCTGGACGAGAGACTTGAGTGTTTAGGTAGGCCATGGCCGACTCCCTCGCCAGGCTTCCGCTTGAAGGTTGCTGAGATACACGAGGTGTACATGGCGGTAAGTGGCGAGAGCGTGTGTGAAGAAGTACAACCTTGCAGGGTTAAAATGATCTATTCGAATAGCCGTGTCCGCAGAAAAGGACTTCTGGGTTGCCTGTACAGTTCATAGACAAGTGAAAGTGGATACTCTAAAATGCGCAAGATAAGCATGAGTGCTATGGATGGCGTTCTCGTAGGGAGACGGGAGCGGATCCATAGTGGTGTATTGATATGGTGAATATGTGGACTCGCGTGCGCCACCTCAAAAGAGTTACATGTTGTCGTAGTTCAGGATAGCCACCGAGTCAAAGCTGGCTTGCTGCAGTTAAACTCCACCACCCCCCCCTTGTTGATAATGATGCATATGTAGATAGTTCTGATGTAAGTCTTGCTGGGTACATTTGTACTCACGTTTGCCTATTTTATGTTTTGCAGAGAGACTTCAGTCTCACTAGTAGTTCCACGTGGACTTCGACGTTTAGCTTGTTACCTCAGCTACGATCTTGTGCCCTCGGCAGGATCTGGTAGATAGTCAGGCTTCTCAGCTTTTTCATTTGTCGATGTTTGTAATCAAACATGTTAAGCTTTCGCTTGTGCTTTGACTTGTATGCTCTGAATGCTGGGTCGAGAGACCCATGTTTGTAATATCTCGCTCCTCGGAGCCTATTGAATAAAATACTTGAGTTGTAGAGTCATGTTGTGATGCCATGTTGTATTTGCACATATCGAGCATATTGTGTGTATGTTATTGAAATGCTTGGTATGTGTGGGATTTGACTATCTAGTTGTTTATCCTTGGTAGCCTCTCTTACCGGGAAATGTCTCCTAGTGCTTCCACTGAGCCTTGGTAGCTTGCTACTGCTCTGGAACACTTAGGTTGGCCGGCATGTGTTCTTCTTCGTTCCTGTGTCTGTCCCTTCGGGGAAATGCCATGCGGTGTACACCGGAGTCCTATTAGCCCGCTACAGCCCGGATTACCGGAGTCCTGCTAGCCCAGTTGCTATAGCCCGGATTCACTCGCTGATGGCCGAGACGTTCGTTGCTGGGTCATGTATGTCTGTCCCTGTAAGTTAGAGCCACTTTGGGTTTATGACTAGTCATGTCAGCCCGGGTTCTTTGTCATATGGATGCTAGCGACACTATCATATACGTGTGCCAAAAGGTGCAAACGGTCCCGGGCATGGTAAGGCGACACCCGTGGGAATACCTTGCGTGAGGGCGCAAAGTGATATGAGGTGTTACATGCTAGATCAGTGTGGCATAGAATCGGGGTCCTGACAGCTTTGGTATCAGAGCTTGACTGCCTGTAGGATTACCAAGCCAAACTGTTCGAAGTTGAGTCTAGAAATTCTTTAGTTATATAAGGGAATTGATTGCGGGATGGAACGTAAGGCTCTTTTTACTCCTTTACCTTATGGCCTTCTGATCTGAGTCATCCTACCTTTCCTACGGGGTTAAGAAACTAGGTTGTCTCTTCTTTCTATCAGGATCACGTGTTACTAATCCGTAGACTTATAGGATTGTTGGATTCAAGCCTCAGTTCAGTTCATACTACTTCTGTATGTTAACTATTGATCTCGAAACCTTGATATTATGATGATCAAGTGGTTATGCCACCATTTTGTAAGATGTCTCAAATCCCTTTTCGAGCATTTATAGCCGTTATGCTGTCCGAGTCATCCCAGGTTTCTAAACAGTCTGATGCATTTGCAAATCCCTTCCTCCTGTTCTCGATGTCCATTTGGGCCAGGTTAATCACACTAATCGGTGAGTTGAGGTACTATGTTGCCTCGGCGTATATGTTGAAGCCATTATTATGACCCTAGGTGTCTTAGGGAGTCACCTAGTAATCTAGCAATGCTTGTATTCCCAATGTGATGATTTTGGCCATCATTCTCGAAAGCATCCTGTGATGCCACTTAGTTAGTAGGCATTCTATTCCTGGGTTCTTGACCCAAGATTCACTCTACTTATCTCGAGTTGATAGTGTTGCTCGTACCTTTAGGATATTAGTAACCTTTGCGATAGTCCTCGAGGTCCGTGGTATATCCTTCTTCCAAATACCATGAACCATTCTTGGCAGGAGTTCTTTTGAACCAAAAGATCACAACTAGAGTGCTCTTGATGAGTTCTCCATTCTATATTGTGAATCTGCCAGTTCTACCTTCTGCATGGGTTATCCGGAAGAAATGTTGAGCTTTGCTCGACATACTAATCTATGCATCCACAACTCAGAAAGATATATGTTACTTTGAGTTGTCTCTCTTCAGTCGTATTCCGATCTTTGTCTATCAATTGATAGTTAGGAGTAACTGTGCATTTGTGTTATCGATGCTTATTATTCTTGTGGTCCGTCAAGCCATTCTATTCAGGATGACTAGGAGAAACAAACTCCAGTACCTCATCCATATCCAGGATTGGGTCAAAATAGTTGTGCTCCGCAGATCAAAATGCCAACCCAGCTTTTGATTCGGTTCTACCCTGAAGTATTACCGTCTTTATGTCAGGATTTTCATGAGAATTTCACCGGCTCTTGTGAATTCTTGACATAGTGATACTTCTCACCATCATTACTCATTCCTCGGTTCCGTGTTGTCGTAATCGGAACACCGACAAGTGAATCGTGATGTGTGAAATCTATGCTCCTAGCAACTCCATTGCTTGGTAGTTAACGGACAATAATTTCATTCTTAGCGTGTTGGTTTTTGAATCATCATTCTAAGATTGATCGTGCTATCTAGTCCATTTTCCCTGGTGCACTCCTCGACCAATGAGATAGGATTGTGTCAATCCATCACTCTCTTGATCATGTTGTCTTGCCCTGAAAAGCAAGATTGATCTCGAGCTTAGTAACATATTGGTGGTTTGTGATTTTCCGAATACCTTCTCGGAAGTATTACCAGGTTGTCACCTGACCGCTATGTTGAGCTCGTGATTAAGTTGGTTTTCTTATAAACCACCCCTTCTCCAAGAATCTGTATTGGATACCCCTGAGCTAGTTGGTCAAGCTAAATAATAACTTGGAGAGTTGGAAGATAAAAGCTTGTCTAACTTAGTCCAATTCCAAAGGGATATCTTGTGTTTGTGTGTGTGTGTTGAAGAAAGATGATATCTTCACCAGTTGGCCTCGTGATCAGTTGTTGGATCTATTGTCTTGTCAAAATTTTGACTTGAGTATGGGCTATCTTCAAGTCATATCAAAACCAACGATGTTCGTAATGTTGTCTTACTCGCGGTTGATTCCTCAAGCATACACCATTACATCTTTTGGTCTGACCAATACTATCACATTGTTCACATGATTGTGGAATTCCATTTATATGGAACTCTCGATAAATTGTTGTTGAGCCCATTGACAACATTTCCATCATCTCCATGATTCTTGCTGAACATCCGATTTGTGTTCGAAACTTTTATAAGCATTTTCTTCATGCCCCGTTCATGAAGTATATGTTTGGATGAAAGAAGTGACTTTCTCAGATTCACGTGCATTTGGTGCAAGTTGCCGCCATGAGTTCGAGACAGATTGTGTTTGTTTTCTCTGGAACCATCCCAAGTCAGTCATGCATGTGCGAAGTATGTTATGGTTTGATAGGCTCGCTACCTCCATTCTATATGTGTCCCTAGCACACCAAGCCACTGACTGATTAGTTCAAGGAGAAGGAGTTCCTTCATAAGAGCTAATCCGGATTTATGTGAGGACTTCGATATCCTCGATGATGGTTCCCAACCTGAACTCGGTAGTGTTTTATTATAAGACTACTATGTGGTCATGCTTGTCTAGGACAGCGTGTTCACATGTATGTAGCAGAAACAACTCATGTTTTGTAGCTTGCTATCGTAGTTCATTTCCCGAGAATCTCGCAACGTCATCTCGTCGGTTTGTGTTGCAAACTTTCATTTTTCTTTCTAGACTTGATGAGTCTGGAATATCATGTTACCAACCAGATCTGAATCTCCGGCAGATATGATGGTTGGAACCTTTCCAAGATCTACGATGTAGGTCCCGACAAGGTTGATGTTCTCCGACACACCTAGCCGGAAGATCTATCATTGTAGTATCTTGATTGAGCAAATCGACCATCTTCACCATGAGGATTTTGAGTGAATTATTATAGAAGTTGTTCCTTATGGATCCTTTGTATTCTGAAGTCCGACCTTTACTTGATGGCTATGTTGATGCTTCTGAGCATGACCATGGTAACCAGTACATCAAGGAGAACATTAGAAGTGGAGTGCTAAATATCTCTCGGTCGATCATCCAGATTTCGTTTCCTTGGCCTCGCTAAGGTGAAATCTGAGAAGGTGTTGTCCTCCTTTGCACCTGCATCCTCCATCACCATCCATCATGGTAGTATGATGTGTTGCCAGGATCCTTGGCGCGGATGTTGGTTAAACCTTGATGGGTATGGAAATGCTCAAGTTCTTGAGAGCACACTCAGTCACTAGGTTATATCCTCGGTATCCATTGGATTGTTCCTTCCGTTTGTCGAGTTGTCTTCTAACTCAAGTTTTCTTTCCAAACTGAGTATGCCATTCTTTCGAATTCGTTCAAACGATCAATTGTGATTTGCCTTAGGCTGGCATAAGGAGTTTCAATGATCTAGGTATCAAAAGTAATTCTTTTTGCCACCTAAGGAAATAATTCCACGAGTCACCTTCTCTAAGGTGCCCCATTATGGAATCATGGCAACTTATCTCCTCGCCACTTTGATCCATACTCACCATCTGTATAAGCGTGGAAGTGTTGCCTACCAATTTGAACCTTAGGCATCTGTCTTTTTCCTTCCCACTTATTGCATGTTTTGTGTCCCAACTCGAGAGATGTTATTACGTCTCACTCCATGAGTTGTTCATGAGTCGCTCGATCTTCATGGAGATCGATTCCTGTAGGGTTTCTTCTGGCGTCATCGTGTTGGATGAAGTTCTCAAAGCAAGACATCGAGATCAAGGTGATGCAATGAATCAATATCCTCAAGAAAGACATCTGGATCGTGAAGATTGTATTAGCTTGTGTCCCTTTGTCTTTTACCTCATGTCCTGAATCTCGGGACGAGATTCTCGCTTAGTGGGGGTGAGTTGTCACATCCCTAGCTTCTGGCATTGCACTAGGATAGCTTCATGTGTGCATCATGTCTAATTTTTTCCTTAAACTTGAAATGGGGACTGACAAACCCCAACACCCCATTTGGAATACTAGGTTCCAACAATCGGAATTTCAATGAACCCAAAATGCCTTCATAAATGTTCACCATCTTTGGTCCTGGGTTAATCCTCTGCCAAAAATGGTTTCATATTTTTGGAGGCTATTCTGGATTTTTGCACCAAGCCATAAGTATTTGCATTTGGGCAATTTAAATCTTATAAATATTTTAAAATTCCCAAATAACCTTGAAGGTATTTTTAGGCTGTTAGGAATATTTACAAATGTGTCACTGAATATTTTCAGGTTTTCCTAAATGGAATAGTTTTTCTACTATTTCAAAACACAGAACAGAAAACAAATAAAAGAAAACAGAAAGCAGAGAGAGGGTTTTACCTGGCGCTCACCTGGCCTGGCCCAGCATGGCCTAGCCCACTGGCCTGTGCCAGACGTCGTTGTCCTCCCGCCAGTCGGACAGGGCGCGTGCCCGACGCGCGTGTGCGCTCCGCGCGCCACGTGAGCTCCCTGCCTGCCTGCGTCCCCGCCGCCCTGGATGCCTCCGCGCACGCCATGCAGCCTCCCCGACCGCCCCTCACTCTCTCTCGAGCTCTTCCCCTCCTCTGCTCTCTCTCCCACTCATGCCCGAGCGCAGCCGTCGCCGCCGCCCGTCGTTGGCGCGACCACCGGCCACCCCACGCCTCACCGACGCGCCCAGAAGCTCCGCAACATTGTTCTAGACCCCCTCACCGAGCCACGCCCCGCCGGATGCCCTCGAGTGCCGACCACGCCGTCTTCTTCAGCCTCGGTCCGCCGAGATCGCTATCGCCGCCCCGCTTGCTCCGGCCCCTCCCCGAGCTTGCCGTTCGCCTCGACGCAACCGAAGTGAGCTCCTGCCCATGCTTCCCTTCTCCACTCCCTCTCTCGCATGTCGCAGCTGCTGCACCGCGTTCCCCCGCACGCGCCGCCGCCTGCGCTCGTCGCCGGTGACGCTCCGGTGACCATTTGGTCCCGGGCGTGCGCCCAACATGCTCACCACCGTGCGTAGAGTCTTCCCAGCACCACGCTGCGCTCGTTTGCACACCGCAACGCCGATCCCGCGAACACCCTAGCTCCGGCCGCCGCCCGGCTCGATGCCGTCGTCGTTCACGGCCACCCCAGCACCAACCACCGCCACCGTTGGATTCGCCACACCGCCAGCTACCCGTAGCACCAACCCGCGCATCGAACCGTGGCCGGGGCAGCGTTTCCGACGCTCTCCGCCGTCTCGGCCTCGCCGGTGGCTCAACGCCGGCAGGTTTGACCCCGCTGACCGGGTGGGCCCAGTTTGACCCCTCTGGGTCTATGACAAATGGGACCCGCCTGCTAATTAAGTTAGGATTAGGACTAATTAAAAATTAGTTAGACTAATGACACTGACACGCGGGACCCCCTGGTGAGTTTGACCTGGACCACCACGTTGACCTGCTGACGTCACAGTGACGTTATGCTGACGCAATAATTCCTTTCTGGAATTTAAATAAATCTTAAATGATTTATTATTTTCATAAAATGCCCGAAACTTCTAAAAATCATATAAAATCAACCTTAGCTCAGAATGAAATAAGTTATATATGAAAAATGATCAGAAAAATCCAATCTATCCATCTATACTGGTTTCATGCATGATAAAGGAACTTAAACCTGCTGTTTATTTCAAAACGTAATAGGGCACTATTTAAATTCATAATTTGAGTTTGGGATTGAACCTTTGGTTCAAAATGACCCAAGTCCTTCTGGTTGTAGTTGCACTAGGCCAACACAGTCATATTGCCATGTCATGAGCATGCATCATATTGTGCATTGCATTGACTGTGTTTCTTTCTCAGTTGTCGGTAATTGCTCCCCCCCCCTCTCCATAGACGCGTTTCGACGATGTGATCGATGACACCGATGAAGAGATATACTATCTTCAGAAGTGCCAGGCAAGCAAAACCCCCTTGTTCATTCCGATATAATCCCACTTTCTCGCTCCTGCTCTCTTTTACTGCATTAGGACAACAACGATTCAACTATTACATGCTGCAGTAGATGAACCCCTTTTCCTCTGCATGACATGTCATTGCCACAGTAAATAGATGAAACCCACTAGCATGAGTAGGAGTTGTTTGAGCCCTGATGTGCCTACTCATTCATGTTTGTTTGTCATGCCTGCTACTGCT